>JAJKLF010000001.1:1200000-1800000 GCA_022984865.1 Hypomontagnella submonticulosa
AGGGCCCTCGAACACAGGTGAAAATGTTGACTCTTAGAAACAATTGTAAGTACCACTCGAGTGAATTGTATGGAACTGTGGTATAACTCACCTTCCTTTGCCCTCTGGCTTTGATCGTTTTGCTGTTATGTAACAATCATAGAGAATGCCGGCCGCTGTTGCAAAAGCCGATACCGTGTTGAAGGCGGCGAGGATGATTGTCGAAGTTCGTATCGACTTTGCGGTTTGGAATTTGAGATCGTTGATGACACCCAATGTTGAGCTGCTATTAAAAGCTGCTTGAGCGAAGCCATTTGGATATCCCAGCGAACTCGCATTCTTCTGCCAGTCATCACCCATGTTACTGAAGCCGTGGAAGTGAGCCATGCTGTCAAACATTACGATGCCCGGACTTGGTCAATTATCAGGCGAGGGCTTCGGGCCTAAGAATCGCCTGCGGTCGTAGCCAAGTCATCTAACTAGGAAACGTGCCGAAGTTGTGTCCGACAATGTACGTGACGTGCGATTACGAATTGGACGAGGGAAAACACGACAAGATGAGAACATAAGATGTCATACAAGGAGCCAGCTCATAAATTAGGAAAAACAATTCCTGAACCAGCAGATTGATTAACAGGTCGAGCCCAAACGAATGGAAAGGAGATAAATTGTAGTAGGCCACGGGCAACGTAGGCCGGTGAAGTGAAGAACGTGCACCAGGCCGCAAGTCTCCAGAGGAGATAGAAAATGAGAAGAATGCATGAAAGTAGTCGATAATAAGAGACAGGCACCTCGAAGACTGCGCCCAGGGTAGCAGCTTAGGAATCCCGCGCGGGTCAGTCAACTCCGGGTTCGACAAACGGCTCCCTCTACAGATGGATCCAGGGTCCGGTCATCTTTGGTGGTGCTTGCACAGTCCAAGCTGGGAGGGAGTGAAGCTTGGGATTGGTCAGAATTGGCTGGTGGCGGCGATAACCCACACTGGTGAAGCTTTACTAGCACTTGAGCCATGTCAAGTCACCCCGGCGAACAGCCCAAGTACTGCTTGGACGAGTATTCTACGAGCCGCCGGGGTGTTGAGTAGGCGGAAAATACCAAGTCGAGCTAGACTGGTCCCACAAGGCCGAGATTGGTCCAGAGAAAGACTTGCTACGGCTAGAACCAAGATGATGGTTGTTAGAAAGCATTGAATAGCTTGAGTAGATGAGGCAAAGATGGAACGTGAAGTGGTTTCGTCGTCCCTTGTCGTCTCGCTAAATTATCGGAATAAGGATGGGGCTCAAGTGATCTAAGCCTCATTCGGCGCAAGCAGACCCAAAACGAGTTTAGTCCAGGGTCGCCGCAACCAGGGATCAAACTTCCCGGAGACACTCCCCTGTAAAATTTTACACTACAACACAACTATGACCACAACCACAACCGTGACGAGCTCTCGATGTCTATCGGTCCCCCTCCTATCGAAGGATTTGACACGAAAGTAGATAGCCATTCACCTCTCAACCTTCACACATCGTGTGCTACTATTTTGAATTCTCACATGTCTAAAGCGATACCCATGAGTACGCGCGGCTGAATGTTTCTACGTCGTTTCGATGTAAAATGTAGTAAGCTTTACAGCGGATGTACGGACTTTGAATTGTTTCTGTTGGTAAGGATCGATAAGTCCAGAATGCATTGCCAATTCCATGCATGTACGACCCCTGGTCCATGTAAGTTGGATTTCTTCTGATCTATGAGTCTGCTTGGGACGAACGTGGCGTTGTATCTTCATATTTTAGCGGCCGCTTGGCTAATATCTTCGTCATGCTGCCTATAGGTTATATATGCTGTGTCTATTTCTTGGCGGTATGCCAAATTGAACCGATCCAAGTCCTTTTAGCCTTATAGATAGTACGATCGCGGACGGCTTAATAGTCGATCATAACGGTAACATTAAGATCAAACTTAAAAATAAAACCTGTGCGTATATCGCGTGTTCCCCAGAAATTGGCTATAGTCTGAAGCGCCGTTCGTAAGAGACGAGGAGCTTGGACTACGGGGGTAATGGGAACCCCTTGTGCCAATCACTGCGGGTATGATACACTGACTGACGCGGGAGTTCCGCCGTCAATCTTTCGGACGACTGGACATGAGTTGTAATCCATCGAGGACTTCTAGAGCCATTGATAAGACGAGACTTACTGTAGACTCGGTATTGGATAATGGTGCTGATTAGTTGGCGTCTCGCTTTGGTGCCTGGATCAAGTGTAGTCCACGTAATGAAATCCAACCGCCCCTGAGTTTGCCGTCGGCAATGAAACGAAATATTGCTTTTATTCGGTTCGAGCGAAGCCATCGACGGTATAGGTATGGTATGGGTAAAGCCCATCCTCTCGTACAATACCCGGGACCTTGGCTTACAGCATGAACACTATCGAGAGGGCTATCAATGTTGCCATGTGTCTTGGTATCGATAGTGGCACTTGCATGAATCGTGGAATCTAGAAAATGGGATGGCGTCCGGTCCCCATCCCGCCTGCCCCGCTCGGATAGGTAGGTGGTAGCCAGCTTCGCCATGGAATGAAGCACACCTAAATAGCTAGTCCTGAGGCCGTGCTTTTGAAACCACACTTGGTCGTAGGAACTATGTCGATCCGAGATGACGAGGATTGGGTCCAGGTGTGAATGGCAGAATGGTTAGTTAGGTCTGCTTGTGACACTTACGGGAAACATGGTCCATGAGCAACGCCATCTCTCGAAAGTTTATCGAGTGGCACTGTACTTGAAGGATGATGGATCTAGACTTGCAGACTTGATACCTAGCTCCTGAGATTACCTAATGGTGGTTGTGACGGGGTAGCTGAATGCAAATTAAGGAGACCAGTGATAGCTTTAAGTCTTCAAAGGAAGCCAGGACTAGTCAAATAGCCATTAGTCTTCCATGTGTACCTACATGTAATCCTATCGTCCGTTTATACCAATTGCTCTATTAACATATCGTCGTTATAGCTTATTCCGCCATTTCTATCCTCATACTATGGTAGGCAGGTAAGTATCGGAATCCTCTAATTTAGTTCGGAACTGCCTTAAGGCTAATAAGAATCATGTTGATATTGGAAGTGATTTAAGTAGGCATATTATTAATAAAGAATACCAGCCCATTAATCATCGAATCCTAGAGGAAGACATCGGGATTGAAGACAGACATGAATATCAATTGAAGCAAATGCAGTCGAGATATCGGGATATCGCGGGGCACGGACTTAATGGGAACGTTATTGAACCTTAAATGTTTGCGGGGCGAACTTACATAAGAGGGCCCACTCCTTCCTTACGTAATATAGTCAGTAAACTAAGTCCCGTGAGCTTGAAAATAATACGGCGTAGTGGGCTTCAGTTAGCTCCCCCAACTCACACACAGCACACCTTACCAATACAACATCAAACATTTGGATCGATCATCACAACACCGACCCACGGAAGTCTCTTGATGGCTCCTACATGGTCGTCGCATCGATTTTTAGGCAACAGATTGTGGCTCTAGTTACTGATTTCTCCGGGATAGCCATTGTATTGACAACAGGAACGCCTAGCCAAACGTGCGACCGACACCGCCATCGTACTGGATGTTGCATTTGATGCCAATGGAACCAACGATACTTTTTGTGACAATTTCTTCTCTCGCTTAACAACAACCTGAAGTTCTCTGATCCTATTATGACGAGCACTTCTATCAGGCCAATGTGTCAAGCTACTTGCTCGATCTAAATTTCCCCTCACTGTTAGCCGTCGTCCATCGTCCATCCTTTTGTCGACCCCGGTCCACCATCTCGCTACCGCCATAGTCTCAAGTACACGCTTGCTTTTAATTCCGAGTCCATATCAGCCTAGACCAAGGAGGAAAGTGTACCTCTAATTCGGCATGGAGGGGTCTCGTCTGCGGTCATGTTCGATATGGGTGCAATACAGGTCTCCTCGGCCTTGATCTCGGCCATCGCCCAGTGGAACGGATGACATCTACGAGACCGCACCACTGCGGTTATCAACAATTCTCAACACAACATATATACGCTACTACTTGATCAAAATGTAGTCAAATCGTCTGCCAGCATGATGATTCTATGCCTTGCCACCCACATCTAGCTCCGGCTGTCTTTTTATGGCTAGCCTCGTCACCAGATCAGGCCGGACATCCACTCTCCTATCACCCAGCTACCTATGTAGCCTGGCTTGGTCGCTACTTTCAAGAAGTATCAGATAGTTCCATATTTTCCCCCCAGCATCTGGATTCTTGTCGAGGCTGAAGTCTAAGTTGCTCTCGTCGAAGGAAAGAGTGACTTAGGGTGCCGTCAATAATTACCTGTTATATGGCATTTGCAACGTTGCAACTTACAGATAAGATATTGTTGGCTGGGGATTCGAGTGCTATTTCACAGCATGGCCCTGAATTATTCGACTCATATTCAGTCACTTGGTCAGGCGAGAGTTGAGACACTCAACTAGTTGTCTACTAAAACGACCGACTAACAAGAAAATTTTGGAAGTTCGCGAATACATTTCGCCGCTTAATCTCTTACAGGAATTGAATCTAGATCAGCTGCGTTCTGGGAGACTCCAACTAGTTCGGAGCCTTACAGGTGAGAGCTGGGAGACTACTGAGGCTCGAGGACATCTCTAGGTGTATTCTCGCAGCCTAACCTATTATCAGGTTAGATGGGAGTGGGATCACGGATTACTAACGCAATGGAATTATCCGTGACGAGATTTCGAATGACTTGACAACAATAAGGGGGTTACTACAAATGAGAGGGTGGGGGAATGTTTAGATTGCACACATCATCGTAGATAGCATGCCTGGTTTGCTTTGCTGTTTGACTCGCCTAGGTGCCTACTCATGCCGGGTAGTCATTAAAACTTGGAAGTGTTGAGACATTCCCAAGTGTTTGCTCGGCCTCGATCGGGTATTCATACTCGAGACCGTTTTGCTCGAGTGTGCCGCGTTTGCGAACACTTTTTCGCACATTATCTGGCTACTGTATGGCAGGCTGGATGATGCGGACTGTGCTCAGACTTGGGTGGGATTTAAAGTACTTATTATTAAGATGGTGGCCTGAGAAGGCTGCCATTTTCTTCCCCCTTCCGATATTACGGTTCTAGGGGTGGCGTTGATGGTGATAGAAGGCGCATCATCAGTGGAGGAGGCGCGGGCTCGAGCTAAGGAAAGTTCCACTGGTAAGTATTTTACGCCGCAAGGCTCTGGAGAATCACTCGGGATAGGAACCGCCAATTTTTGCGACCCAGCAAATTTTGGACCGGGAAAAACTACTTACCACCGACCAAAGTTCCAGTCCAAAGCACAACACCTGAACTAACGCCGACCAATTTTTTACGCTTTTACCACAGTGCCTTTTCACCTGGAAAGCGGCAGCGGCGCAAAGGCGCAAAGACAACGACGCAAAGACGGGCCACAGAGTGCAAAATTCTTAAATCCTTTTTTTTCTTCCCTTCTTTTTCACTGCGTCGTCACCATCATTCAAACGTCGAATTCCCGCGTTATCTACATTACTCGACCCTCGCAACATCACCCAATATTGGCTTTGCGGGGCAGACCAGGATTAAGAAAAAAAAGGGTACCCGCGCACCACTTATCAAAAAGGCACTTGACTTATCAGTCATCGTTTTCTTGATGAATGAGGCTGCTGAGGTGGCCTGACCCATGTCTTTCTCGGCAACATAATTTTACCGTCTTCTCTCTGGCTAGGGGTGGCAGCCACTTGACTTAGGGGATTTAGGGGACCTCTGCCACTGTCACTAGCACTAATTCGCCGCAGCTGCCAGTTATCTAGGTCGTGTTAGACTTAAGTACCTAGTACCTACCTGGTAGTCCGTGTACTGTACAGTCACCACGGTACCAAAGCAAAAGCCAAAATGAGCGATGCCGACATGGATCCAGTAATGCGTCGACATCCCAGACATCCCAGCAAGCCTGGTCCTCCATCATCGCCGCCCGCCTTAAATTCAAACAACAATTCTACTTCTCAGGACTATCCTCGGGATGTTGCGATGAAACACGATCAAGGCAACAAAAGCTACGACTTTGACGACCGCGACCGTGTTCGCGATCGCAGGGATCGAGATAGATTGGATTTGGACCTGGATCGTCGAGTCCCTCCCATTAATTCTCACTCTCGCCCGTCTACGTCTGCATTGCCTCCCGCGTCGCCCACTTCTAAACGTTCAGAAGGCTATAGTGGCAGGGAAAGGCATTCCCGTGACGATTCATTTTCATTGCAGAACGATAAATCTCATAGGTCCGATGTAAGTCAACGTGGACGATCGCCAGAGCGAGGCAGCATTCGGGAAGACGACAGCCTGCGCGAGGCTAAGGACCGCCCTTCACGGGACGGGCACGGTGAGAAGCTGGATCATATCAAGCATCGCGACATACCCACATCTCCCAGGCACGGTCCTAGAAGTCACGACTACGCGAACCACGGCGCTAGAGGTCGATCATTCTCGCCGGCCTCAAGAAAGCGGCGGCGGAGTCGGAGCCCGCCTCCCTTCTCGTCCTCGCGTCCTAAGAAGAGGCGCGATCGTGACCGGGACAGGCGACGTCGAGCAGAACGGGCAGAGAGGGCGGAGAGGGAGCAGCCGAAGACATCGGTCCCGCCGCCCTCTCGTAGACGGTCTCCCTCACCTCATTACGACGAAGATCCACGCTCTAGACGTACCGATCGGAACGACCCTTTCGAGACGCATCGACACCATCGTAGCCGTTCGCCTCTTCGTGAGGTTGATATTGAAAGGGATCCTCCACCTCCCCCATCTCACACGCGTAGGGATTCGCAAGTTCGAGACCGCAGCCGTTCGCCATTATCTAGCTCCCGACGGTCATCGTTTTCGCGCACCCATTCACCTCCCCGTCCGGTCGGTCGACCACGTCCCGGCTCTTCAGAGGCTGGTTCGCGCTCCCGTCTGTCATCACCTGGATTCGAAGCGCCCCGACCTGATTTCCCACCTCGGTCTCCTAGGGAGCGAGGATCCCGTCGTTCTCGCAAAAAGGGCAAACATCGTGACGATCCAAGATTTCCTCCGGGGGGGCAGCCGGCGTCCGGAGCAAACAGTATCGAAGTCAATATGTCCAGACGATTAGAGAATCGAGGTCCTTCTAATACCCAATTACCTCCCGCCCGTCCTGCAAGTTCTCAATATAATGAGCGTCGACATGCTCATTCGCCTCCACGCCCGAACTCAGGCTCTTCTTTTCAGGGATCACCGACTTCACATTCACCTTATGGTAATGGGAGGGGGGCTTGGAGTGGTCAACGGCAAAATTCACCTCATAGGTATAGTCAATCGTCTTCTAGATCGAAATCACCTACTTACAGCCAGTCTAGCCAGTACCCCCCTCAGTATCAAAGTAATCATGGCCCACCGACCGGCCCCTCAGGTCATCATACCTCAAATCAATCATCTCCACACCCGCCTACCGGGCCTATGTCCCAATCTTACTCTCAAGGTCGCAACTTTTCTAGGGGGGGCTTCCGAGGTAGCTCACACCCTGCCCGGGGCGGTTACCGTAATGTGGTAGGACCGCAAAGTGCACAACGGACTTCGGGTGTCGGCAGAGGCGCTCCAGTCCAGTCCAGGGAAACTACTCCCCCGCATCACAGTCCACAGCACTCTCCGTCAACTCATTCGGAGCTTGTAGCGGCTAAAGAAGAGGAAAGGGATGAGAACGTTACAGACTTACAACAGGAGAAGAATGATAATGAACAGATGCCTCCGCCTCGGCCTCCTCCCACAGCTCCGACGGGTCCTGCCAGTTCGAAATTTAGTTTCGCTTTTAAGGCTACGAATAAAGCACCAGTGGCAACCCCTAAGCCAGAAATCTCACAGAAATTCAACACGGCCCCAAAAAAGGAGCTGCCTCCACCTATTGACGATCGAGATCGAGAAAGGGAGCGAGAACGAGAGAGAAATCGGGAACGAGAACGAGATCGAGATCGAGACCGTGAACGCGAACGCGAACGCGAACGCGACCGTGACCGTGACCGTGACCGTAACCGAGATCGAGATAGGAACCGTGACCTCCCTCGAGATACGCCTAGAGGACCTGCATCTGCTAGAGCGGGATCGGATTATCACGCCAACAGAGCCCCACCTGAGCCGAGAACACGGAAGGTGAAAAGAATACAGCGAAGGCTCAAACCCAAGCCAGAATTACCAGCTGACCTCGCTGCGTCCGACTCGGTATTCTTTAGAAAGCCTGGCAACGAATCTGTCGTGGGATCGGGCACATATGGCAAAGTCTTCAAGGGGCTTCACGTTTATACTAAGAGGCTTGTGGCCTTGAAAAAGATACGAATGGAAGGGGAACGAGATGGTTTTCCCGTAACCGCTGTTCGCGAAATCAAGCTACTTCAATCCCTGAGGCATCCAAATATCGTCCAACTGCAAGAGGTCATGGTGGAGAAGAATGACTGCTTCATGGTCTTTGAGTACCTCTCCCATGATCTTACGGGATTGCTTAACCATCCGTCATATAAACTCGACGCAGCACAGAAAAAGCATCTTGCCTTGCAGATATTCGAAGGTCTAGACTATCTTCACAAACGAGGCGTGCTGCACCGTGATATTAAAGCAGCAAATATCTTGGTCAGCAATGACGGAGTGTTGAAACTAGCTGACTTCGGTCTGGCTCGTTTTTACGCAAAACGTCACCAGCTCGACTACACCAACCGCGTCATCACTATCTGGTACAGATCTCCTGAGCTCCTACTAGGTGAAACGCAATACGACGCCGCCGTGGACATTTGGAGTGCAGCCTGTGTCATGGTGGAGATTTTCACGCGTCATGCTATCTTCCCTGGTGATGGGGGGGAAATAAATCAGTTGGAGAAGATCTATGCTGTGCTCGGTACGCCGAATAAGGTCGATTGGCCCGGACTCGTCGATATGCCCTGGTTTGAGTTGCTTAGGCCTGGTTACCGGCGACCCAATGTTTTCGCCGAGAAGTATAAGGACCGTGTAACACCAGCTGCTTTCGAATTACTTGCTTCTATGTTCTCGTACGACCCAGTGAAGCGGCCATCGGCGGCAGAAGTCTTAGAACACCCCTACTTCACGACAGAGGAGCCACCAGCTAGACAAGCAGTCGAGTATGTATTTGCTATTTGTTGTCCAGCTTGTCCAACGATGCTAATTGTTTCTCTGTAGACTACGGGACCTTGAGGGTGACTGGCATGAATTTGAGTCGAAGGCACTACGTCGAGAAAAAGAGAAACAAGAACGAGACGCAAGACGTGCTGCGGCAGCTAAGGAAGGTAGTGGTCGTGAGAAGGACAAGAAGAGGCCACCATCGGCTCATGACTCCCAACGAGATAGTAAACGTCCACACGTCGACGGGCGACCGCCCACACTAGGCCGAGCTTCAAGCTCTAACGCTATGCAGTCTGGCGAGCCTGTACCCAGTGAGGGGGCGGCAGAATAGGAGGCGTCGCCCAACCATTACAAATTAGCTTGACCTAAGCTGTATAGGTAGACAATGATGGGCTACGCTGGTGCGTGTAGATTAGAACGTCACGGCGAGGTAGTAATGGACTATATATTGCCAAAGTTCACGCAAAGAAGCATGTTTGCACAAAACTCTGGCTTCGTTCGGATCTTGGAACATCTGCTACAGGATGATTCATGATCTTGTTAAGAAGCGTAGTGTTCACTAGAGAAAAAAACAACTCCCGTCCACGGGTACCAGTGCTCAGAAATATATTTTACTTAGCAGGGTTGGTAGCGAGAACATACTTCAAAGCTATATGGTAACCAGATGGATATTTAAAAAGAAAATGAATACGTCGCTAAATTGAAAAAAAAAAAAAAAAAATACTAGACAATCGAGAACGCCAACGGATATATTTGTCACCTTCACATCCAATACTTTGTCGTCGACAATGTATCGAACACATCACGTGCTCATTTCGGAAACGCCCCATTGCTGCTCCGGATACCAGCCGCCCAATCGGCCGAGTAATTAGTGCCGATATATTTCCCCTTAAACCACCAGATGAGCAGGCTGGGCGGCTGGAAATTGCCCATCTGCCCGGTGCCTCGGTCGGGCCCTATCGTCACGCCAAACATCACCTTGTCATCGACCTTGTACGGGGCCACGGTCTTCCCGTCCGTTGCAAAGTACGACGCAAACTGTTCCATGAGATGCCGCGCCTGCTGCTCCGCGTACACAGCTTGGAGTGGTTGTAGGTCACCCGCGTCGCCTACCACGAATATATTGCTATGTCCCGGGACCCGCAGGTCCGGGCCTTGGCGCAGGCGTCCGGGGGATGACGGGGAGAGCATCGAGGCAGGCGCGAAGGAGGTGTTGGGTTTCGCACCGTAAGTCGGGATCAGGAGGTCTGCGGTGAGGGTCTTCTTTCCGCTGCCCTTCTGCTCGATTTCGATTTCCTTGCCATTAGACGAGACGACGCGCGCGTTCGTGAGGACTTCCACTTTCAATTTCTCCAGCTCCTTCTTCGCCGTCGCGCGCACCTTGTCTTGCAGCCGCGACTCCAGGGGCAGGGGGTCCGTCGATACGATGGTGACCTTCTTCGCGCCTTTCTTGGCGTATGCGGCGCCCAGCTCGCCGGCGAATTCTACGCCCGTGGCGCCGGCGCCGGCGACTACGATGGACTTCGCGTTCTGGATTTGCGTGCGTAGTTGTGCGATGGCTGCGCGTGTTGCTTCTGTCGTCCCGACACCCTTCCACGGCATGCCCCCGGCATACGAGGACCCGGTCGCGACGACCAGGGTGTGGTACGCGATCTCGATCTCGTTGCCGCCGTCGTTGAGAGCGATGGTCACGACGTTGCGGTCGGGGTGCAGCTGGGTCGCGGCGCCGCTGACGAACTCGAACTTGTCCTTCGGGTACTTGGCGAACTTGTCCGCGAGCGAGATGAGGTACTTGTCCTCGGTCATGGCGTGCTTGTCGCTCGGGAGCGCGAAGCGCACGGAGGCCAGGTTCCAGTAGAAGTGCGAGTTCGGCGAGACGAGGACGACGCGGAGGTCCGGGATCTGCGCGTCGGTGCGGGACGCGAGGTAGTGCGCCAGGGGCACGCCGGCGAGGCCGGCGCCGAGGATGACGACGGTTTTCGGCATGGTTTCTGTCCGGGACGAGGATCGACTGCTCGGGGTAGTATTGCCTATGTAAGTCGAGCCAATAGATGACGGTATGCTGCTGTCGCCGAGTCTTTGCTAATACGTATTCGGAAGTTGAAGACGCGCTTGGTATTGTTTTCTCCTTCAAACTAACGATTTAACACGAGACCTTTATATCAATGACTACATGGAAGCCTTATAGGCAGAGAGAATCAAGTTATTAGGTAAGTTGGGCTTTACCATACACAGCTACACAAGTATACTGAGGCGAAGCAAAATTTGCTTGAATTTTCCTCGAATTAGAACAACCGTAGACCTATTACACGATCCTATTACGGATGATTTGTCATCAGATTGCAAATGTGATAACGTATAGGGTATGGCGCAAGATATACCTTTAATAAGCAGCACTGCAAATGGCAAATGGACAAGGATGGGAAAGTTCTCGAACGACTTATCTCGGAGACTTTTCTCGGCACGGGTACCTGCGTGGTCGAGGACAGAGCGGATCCGGGGCAATTTTCGGGGCCGAGTGGGACGCTATTGGTCGGCTACTTCCACTTTTGGGAATTTAGTACTTATTTTAGGGGGCCTCTAATTTAGTCATACTCTAAGCCTCGTTTTTCTTCTGCTGAGGAATTATCATTAGAGTGCAATCCTGATTCGCATAGCGTAGGTATGCAGAGTTTCTTCGTGGTAAGCATGTGTTACTTAGTATCGTGAGGTAGATTTATCTTTCTAATCATTGTCAAGCAGCATAAGAGAAAATTATTGGTATTCAGAGCTGTCCCCATAGCTGATTTAGCACAAGAACTAGTAGAGACTAATTGGATACTCGGCTATTGCCAGAGCTAACTACTGTGCCCCATTTGCTCTTATTTAGCAACATCATCGTGGTCCGTGCTTACGATAACACTTTCCCACTCCTTAATGACTTTCTTGGTGCTTTCAATCTTGTCATTGATAACATCCAGCGCGTCCCGGCCGAGCACAAGCCTCATGGGGATCTCCTTGCCCGCACCAACGCCCGTCTGTGTCAACACATCGACGATGACCTTGGCGGCCTTCTTGACATCGCCGGGTTGATTGTTATCGACGGCGTTGAGGCTGTCCTTGACAGCTTGGACCACCGTACCTTTGTACTCTTCGACCATAGGATTCGCTGCCACGAGGCGGTTGCCGCCGCCCTGGTTCAGGAAGCCCGTGCGGAAGTATCCAGGCTCGATGATGACGGTCGAGATACCGAACTCCTTCACTTCTTTGTACACCGATTCAGTGAAGCCGGTCACGGCAAACTTGGTAGAGGCGTAGTAGCCATAGGCAGCCCCGCCCTGCCAGCTACCAAGACTGCCGAAGTTGGCGATCACACCGTGCCCCTGAGGGCGTAGGTGGTGTAGCTCGTTGCGCGTCATGTTCATGATGCCGAACACGTTGGTATTGAATTGATCAAAGACCTCTTTAGGGCTGTTTCCGTATGTTAGTGAATTGGTCAGTCATCCCCCTTTCTGATAGGGGCCAGGCGTGGGGATAACTTACGAAGCTTCTTCGGCGGCAGCTTCCAGGACGTATCCAGCTGCATTGATGCAGTGTGTGATCTTGCCGTAGGTGTCAACGGCCTTCTGGAGTGCAGCTTGGATGGTCGCGTCGTCGGAAGTCACGTCAAGGGCCAACACCAGGGCACCAGCTTTCTTAAGCTCAGCCATCTTAGCCGGATTGCGTGAAGTGGCAACTACTTTGTCGCCTCGCTTTAGAGCTTCGAATCCGATAGCTTGGCCGAAGCCATTGCTCGCTCCTACGATGAACCATACGTTGCCAGTCATGGTGATTTGTTTGACAGGATCAATTACTTTGTTGATGATAAAGTATGTGACAGATATCTGAGAGTGTTCGGGGTATGTGTATGTGGTCGTAATATATTGTCGGTTGCGGAATGATGCTGATTGCAATGAGATGAGTCGGTGTCTCAATTGAGGGGTCTACAGGAGTCTTTATACCGGTTGGTATGAGATGGTTGAATCAGAACACTCCGTAGAACCTCACTATCATCTTACACTAGCGCAATGAAGTATCTGCAAGTTCAAGCTTAAAGCCGTCAATGTCCGCCATGAAGCTGTTGGTAACATTGATAGCTAGAATCAAAGAAGATCAGATTAATGATGGCATCCCTATGCGGGCATGTATCGGCGATATCATCACTCGCGATAGGAGGGAGAAACCGAACTAGAAATGCCAAGATTACCTAAACTGAAATAGGGCTGTATCGACGCCTAGAGTGTCACAGATCGTGACTTGGTATGAGGCTTGTAATGTGTGGCGCAGAATGCCGAGGAGATTCCATAGAAAAGCCGTCGGGGCTTGGCATTCATCGGCGTTACCCCACGCCATCACCGAAAGCAGCGTGCATATGCAGGCTTGGGAGAATTAAGTCCAAACATGTTAGATGACCGAAATAATATTTGACATACCTCAAACGCCGTCGGACACTACCACTTGTGCTACGTGGGTACGTCCGCTAAGTCCGTTCTCTCCGCAGATGAAGCTATTCACATTCTAATGGACGAAGCACCAGCCAATGAGAACTCACGTAAAGTTTTATTACACGGCATCCATTCCATGCCTTACACGAAAACGACTGCTTGTCAAAAAAGGACACAGTAGGGTAAGGTAAGAGATGAGGAAGCACAACGAATTTGGAGAACTCCAGCTAACATTGGTTCTAAAGTTCTTGCTATGATAAGAATATGGATTATACACACACAGGACTAACTTTAATCCTCACAATACCAGTCAGAGGTTGATGTCATTTAGGTTGTTGGTTTGAAGTGAGTTGTTTCGGGCGTCAGGACATAGTTCGGAAAATACGATAAGGAGGCATCTCTACGAGGACCGTATTCTCTCGGCGCCGAATGTACGGAGCCCCTAACCAACACGTATCGCGAAAGAGAAGAAACCCATATTGCATCATTAGGACCAAATGCTGCTTCTTCAACTGTAACTCTTCCCACGAAAAGACTATCGTCTCAGAATTGCTCTCAATGTTTACTAATAACCATTTTAGCAATATTGGTAATTTGGGGAGTAGGATACAGCATTATAGCATATTGTCCAGCCTTAGGATGTTTTCATGGTCACTACGCTATATTCAAATTGTAAGTCACCTTGTCCCTCCCCTGGCTCAGCCCTATTACGCCAATATCTACACAATAGTCACCGTGGTCTCTTCGCCAGTGTCATACCAGTCTCTAGGCACGTTCGAAATAGCGCCGACTCTCTCCATGCGGCCCGGAAACTTGGGAGACATACCCAATATCAAACCTACATGATCGCTCCTCAGCCAATGGCACCTTGCAATACAGAGGAATATTGCCTGTGTTTCCATCGCATTCCCGGACGTCGTAAGCCTCGACCGACAGGCGAAAGTGCCGGCCTGCCCGGGTATCGTCCCTGCTACTAGGGCGCCGTCGGTCCGGAAATGTTGTTTCTTACTGTACGACCCGTCGCTTTTCTTGTAATAGACCCAGTGTTCGTTCTTGTGGTACTCAGCGGAGAGCTGGCAGTACTTGATGCGGCCCCGAAGCGTGACGGTGCCCCCTGATACTTGTCCGTAGGGGTTAACTCCGACGACTGTTGTCTGTGCATCGACCACGCTGGCGAGAAGCTCTGGCGACGACAACGGGCTCCACACTACGCCCCAATTCATCGATGCCCACGACCAGGTCGGTGAGTTCTCTTCGTGCTCCTTCGTCATTAGTGGCAAGTGGGCTCGACCGGGCATCACCTGCCAGAGCAGATCCAAAAGCAGCGTCTCGCTCCACAGGCCAGCCAGATACCTGCTTGTCCATATCTGTGGCATAATGGTTGCGGCACCCGCTATTGCAGGAAGCTTATCGCTCGTAAAAGTCAGCTGGCGCGAGGTGTAAGACTTGACGATCATGTGCCACTGCTTCATGGGCGTGACCTCGCCGAGCGTGCCTGGGATTGTGGATGGGTATGGCGGCAGTTGGTCCTCGCTCTTACGGTGTGTCTTGCACTCGAAAATGATGGCGCCGGGCGCGAAGTTTAGGATCCGCGACGCGAGGAACGACTCCTGGAAGCACCATCCACGCGCATATAA
Source organism: Hypomontagnella submonticulosa (assembly GCA_022984865.1). NCBI lineage: Eukaryota > Fungi > Ascomycota > Sordariomycetes > Xylariales > Hypoxylaceae > Hypomontagnella > Hypomontagnella submonticulosa. The sequence continues at coordinate 1,215,221 of JAJKLF010000001.1, forward strand.
TGGTCCGACTTTCTTCAGCGTCGCCCATGAGCTCGTGAAGGGCGGCTCGAGCAAACCCTGGTCTAGAGGTGCTGCGAGGAGATGACGTTGTCGGACCGTGATGGGTATGCTGATCCCAGGTGAGACGGGGAAGTTGAAGCGTTTCGGGAGCCATTCTTCTTCGCGGGGCCGTAGGTAAGGTGTGCTAGGATTAGGTGAGGATGCGCCGCTAATGACGATGAATGCGCGGCTGTACACTGAGCCCATACGTGCAGCCTCCTTTTCCCAGTCTGTCTTGTCATCTTGGACGATACACAGAGAATCAATCCAGACGTATTCTAGACCGAGCTCCTGCGTAACGGTAACCGCGTCTTGGAAAGTGGCAGGTAATTCCGCGAAGTTGATATGCTCCTTTAAGCTTCCGAGGGTGGATTTCGTCAATGACAGCGGCTTACCGCCTCCCCAGCAGTGGCTGAGGGCTGAGTACGGAATGCTCTCTCCTGAAGGGAGGTCGTCGCATAGTTTAAGCACGTCTTTACCCCCGCCGACATATATAAGCCTTGTTGGCGTGAAGCCAACGAGTTGTACGGCACACCTGGGATGCTCCCTACAACACTCCCCGATACTTTCCTTCATGAACCTTATGCATTCCGGTGATCGAACATCTGTTGCACGAATGCCCGTCGGCCCCATCGTAGGAGCTCCGGGAATAGGGGTAGGAGGCATCGGATCCATGTATAACTCGAGATCGACCCTCGCGTTCTGGAACCACTTGTCGTAGGTGAAGTTCCAGCAATTGACTATCAAAGGGGCTCCCTCCCTAATCATAAGCCCAACCTTTATCGGCATGGCGTTCTTAGTCTCTGTGATCCAGCTCATCCATTCATCGATGAAAAAGGCATCGAATATCTCGCAGAGGAGCCGGCAGTACTTGCAGTCGTTCTTCGGGCGACCTGTCTTAGGATCAATCTCTCGGCTCTCCAGAATCTTCTTGGTCGAGATCTCCTTGAGTTCTAACGTGGGAACGGAGGACAGTTCCTTCCTTCGAGCGGCCTGCTGAGGATCGCGCATCTGTTTCCAGGCGGCGCCAGGCCGACCGAATGTCTCCTCATGATCGTATGGCTGGAGGTTATTGCAAACGAGACAGATGCCGTTCCTTCCCCCTTTAATGTGTCGCGAGACGGTATTCCCGGCCCATACTGCGGTGTCCGCCGCTAACCGTACGCCTTTGGCGAAATCCTTGGCGGAGTCGAATAAACTCGACATATCGTAAGTTATGGTAACAGTCCTTTTGAATTAAGACTCCGTTATAGATCAAAATAGGTCACCGCGCGTCGGAAAACACAGTTGACGTAAGAGGTAAACTACTATTTGAAGCCCTATGATTCCCTAATGAGATATAACACTAGATAGAAGAGGCATGGGCTGAGGTTGGCCTCGTGAAATCACATGGAAATCCAAAGAGGTGTTATACGATCTGCTGCCAAGTCTCAGCCGCACTACACTATCCAGATCTCACCTGACAATTGCGTGTGTTGCACCGCCCTGTGGCACCTCAGCTGTAGGCTGTGTACTTACTGGTCTTAAGTCGCATGGCTGGTAGCAGACTACCTAGCGGAGTTGATCAACTACAGCAGCACATAAATCAAGTGCAGCCTTGGTTTGAAGTCATTCCGACGCTTCCTTTAGTATGCCATCTTATGGAGAAGAGTTTATGGAAAATTCAGGGCCAGATCGGCGTTTATAAGATATACGTACGCTCAAAACCCCCCCGGATTATACATTATATATGAAGAAGGTAGCGCAAGAGAAACTTTAAAGATCAGAGATTGTGGAACAGCATTGGCGTACTCACTTCCAGGCTCTTTTTGTAAGATAACCAGGCTCTGGGACATAGGTCCGTGAACCTTCAGCGGGCAACATCGAAGTTGCCATATGCTCCTTAGTGCGCGCTAAGGTGATGTCGCATTGCTATTAAATATGGCATCGTTACGACGACGTCATTATATCTGATCTTCCGCCTGAGATATATCTATGTAGACATTTAGATGCCAAATTCAACAAACGAGGAAGGGCACCTTTACCTTATCCACAAACCTGCAAAGATCTTATGAGACGCCATTCATTGCCTTGGCTTCGAGGAAACTGATTCTTTGGTAGGGAATAAGTGGCTTACCTGCTTCCAAGATACGGGCAATATGTGACATATTCCTTACTTATACAAGTCCTAATTCTGCGGAGCATACGGGCTTGTTGATTCTTACCTCTAAGGGAGTCTCGTCGTCCAATCATGTCGTGGCAAGCAATCGTTCTGGGAATATACCCCTTTCCCTAGCCTATCGAATAAATTACCCGGTTATTCTTAATCTGCGGCAGTTCCTCTCGCGAACCGCTTTTGCGGTTTTATTCATAGACTCCCACACCGATCCCCGACTTGGTCGAATTGGCTATGGGAGCTGGTCATCTTTCGGGGGGATTGCTTTTCCGCCAAAGATATATGATATAAAGATGGCTCAATGCGCCGTGTTGCTTTACCCCTGCTCGCACATCCTGAGATTTTCTGATAGGGGTTTTATCTCTTCTATTTATGCTGTGAGGCCTCTCTCTTCGTTACTTGATCCGTAACTTCGAAGGGAATTAGAGAAACGAAATATGCAGTGGCGTTCTCTTGCCGCCTTGGCAGCGCTGCTGTCGGCGCACGACGCCGCGTATGCGCAGCAGATGATGCGATTCTCGTGCTCGAAGCTAACGATCGAGCGCCTAGACCCCTTGGTCTCTCCGGGTATGGAGCAGTCGCCGCACATGCATCAGGTCGGCGGTGGTAATTCTTTTAGGGCAACCATGGCACCCGGCGAATTCGACCCCGTCAAGGAGTCAACTTGCACATCGTGTACCTTTGCCGAAGATTTTTCGAATTATTGGACTGCCAACTTGTTTTTCAAGGCTCGAAATGGGACTCTGAAGCGCGTCCCCCAGCTGGTCAATATGGGCCTGAAGGCCGACGGTGGTCTGACAGTGTACTACATTCCACCGTATGATGGCAAGACCAATGTTACTGCATTTAAGCCTGTGAGTCAATCCCAAGTCATTCAGGTCTCTTCAGACCCTGTGAACCATTAAGCTTCAAATAACAGGCCACTGATGGACTGTGTCCCACGTAGGGATTCCGTATGCTAGTTGGAGACCCGATGCTACGATCGGCTGAAGGCCAGCAGCGGCAGCTCTGCCACCGGTGCTTTAGCACCATCAATCAAGTGCCGTTCGGCGGTGCGCCTTGCACGGGCGAAGACACCGCGGCTCTTCCCCCTAAAATGTGCACCGGTGGTATTCGTACTACCATCACATTCCCGACATGCTGGGACGGCGTCAATGTCGACTCACCCAACCACAAGACCCACGTCGCATACCCCGAGTCGGGAACCTTTGAAAGTACCGGCCCTTGCCCAGCGAGCCACCCGGTTAGGTTACCCCAACTCATGTACGAGATTATCTGGGACACCCGGGAGTTTAATAATGTTGACCTCTGGCCCGAGGATGGCTCGCAGCCTTTTGTGTATAGTATGGGAGACGGGTAAGTTTCCTCTTTTTCTAATAACGAGAGGTTGTAGCTGACTGTGTCTAGCTCTGGTTACGGCCAGCATGGCGATTATCTCTTTGGTTGGAAGGGCGATGCTCTACAGCGGGCATTGAATGCCCGTTGCAGCAATGACCGCTGCTCGGAGCTCAAATCTCAGAGTTCAGAAGATGCGATGCGGTGCACGCTCAACCAGACCGTACCGGAGAAGTACGACGGATGTGAGTACCCATTCCCTGTGTTGATCGATGTTTAGAGTGGATTTATTGACCTGTATTGTTTGTATCGTTAGGGCTCTCGCAACTCCCTGGCAACTGGACCATCACTTATGAGTAGATTGAGGACGGGGAAGTATGATAGGTATGGATTGGATTTAAAACTCGGTAGTGTCCTAGATTAGTTGCAGGGAGAAGATCACCACTTTACTTAATGCAAGTTTCGTGATATGTTGTACGTCGTATAATTGACGTTGCTCTAGCTTTGGGAGCTCGTTTGAAATCTGCCCCTAATAATTAGCTTGGATATTCTGAAGCCGGCGAGACCCTGAAGTTGCCAAGCGTACCGGTAGACACCTAATGACAGGGGTCATGTGGACCTGGGAAGTGTCGCGTTTTTCTGGAACCTAGGTACGTAGTCCCTACTATCTCCATTCTCGGCGACGTCATCGTGAAATGGAATGCTCTCATTTTGTGTGGCATTCCATCCGATAAAAAATTCTAGTCAGTATTGCTGCGGGTATTGTATATGCGTGGAACCCGTTTGTATCATACTAGGTCACTAGCAGATATTATAGCAATTCGTGGAATTAATGAATCTTTTTCCTTACCAGGTAATTATATGTGTAGAAAGCTGAGTTCTAAGGTTGGTATAAGTAACACTGAAGCTTTAGTGGTGCTGTTGTTGTGATCAATCTGTGCGTGCATAGAAAAGGTACTATGTACCGGGGTACTACGTGTGGAGCTCTCTAATGTCCCACTTATATTGTTAGCGTGTGGCTAGTGAATGCGGCGTGCCCACCTATTGTAACAAGATTGGCAGCTACCTCACAGCCGAACGCGAACTTTGGAGCTCTCCAAGAGCAGGTGCGAGTAGGCGATTACGTTTTCAGCTGTTTGAATTCAATTCACATTTCAGATTCAACTCCAAATCTCGACTACCAATCTCAACTTAACATCGCTAACTGCTTCGCCTAGCCTTGACGATATACGCTCATCTTTTAGACGAAGAACCTGTAAAGTGCTACAAGAGACTACGCTTCTCGTTTCGCAACTGCATTGCCTGCACAAATGCGCCGCCCTCGAGATATACATCCTCCGTGATAGAAAAACCATCTAACGTGACCTCGCCGCCAGAGAATTATGCCGACAATATGGATCCTGCAAATACGACAGATCTGCCCCAGCAGCTGAGCGCGGCGAAGAAAACCCCCATTGCAGACCTAGGCCCTGAACTTCCCGAACCCGCCTCTTGCACAGTCCATGGCGTGGTCACCATTACATGGCCTTATAACTCGGTGAAGGGCACCTTTGCCTTCATCCTCGCAGAACCTGACTATCGTCTTCGCCGAAACAAAGGGCAAGTTCGCATTAACTTTAGCGGACCGTCTGCTAAGGTTGCTGGAGAAAGTGGATTGAGTAGTGGCGATGACGTTCTCCTGAGCTTGGACAGCGTTGAGTGGGAACCAGAACAGGTTAAGAAACGCCAGAGTTTGCCGGGCGCTGGTATTGATTGGCAGGCGAAATTCTGCGAGAAGGTTCTGCTTCAGGTGAGGAGTCCTCTTGTGGTCGCGCTGTGGTCTAGTCACTGATTTTATCTAGGTTACCCTCACCGAGACCGGGGAAACCAAATTCCTAGCTGTCGACCATCCTCCGCCGGTAGAACTCCAACGCCCTATTGAGGCCCCGCCGACCGAGGTAGACCGCGCTGAGCACGCTCCGACTCAAATACTCGAAGCATTCACGCCGCCTAGTAAGAAGCATATTACAAAGCTTAACGATGGCGAATACGAATCTCCTGCCTTTTATAAGAGGGCCCGGATATCGTACGGGTCTTTATTCGAAAACGGATATGACATATTTGAGGATGACGGAGGAGTGAAAGGAAAGGGCCGCAAGAGGACAAGATTTGGTCGCGAGAGCGGCGCATGGAAGTATGCCAGCCAGTCTCCTAGCCCCGAACCTGACTCGCCTGAGAACCACGCAACCTCGTCGCCAAGGCCCGAAATGACCGACGAAGGTTGTCAAACTATGGAGATGGATTTCCCTACACCCCTGGCTGCTCAGCATAGTATAGGCTTCGAGGCGCACACAGGCCCAACGCCAACTCCTCGCGAGGAGCATATCATTCAGCACCAAGGCATGGTAGATCATGGTATCCAGGAGGATTTCCGCGGTGATTGGCCAAACACAATACCTGCATCGCTCCCGCCGTTTGGCCCTAGCTCCGAACCACCAAATACTAATTCCGAATTGCCTACATTCCAACCAGCCGATCAGTTTAATACGGTTGGCAATGATATCCAGCATGAATGGGATCCTAGAGCTATGGATTTCGCGCCTGAGAACTACTCCCACCCGACCGAACCATCCAATGATTTTGTAAATGCGTACGGAGGCGGAGGATCCTTGGAGCTAGAGGTTCAGAAGCCCAGGAGCCGCACACGCTCTCTAAGTGAGCCTAACAATCTCGCTATTGAGCACGCCGAGAATGATCTCAACGACAACGTCCCGATCGACGAGCAGAGTTATTCCGTCCAGGTCCTCCCACAGGCCACGGCTTACCCACCTTTAGATCCAGAGAATGAGGAGCAACCCCGTCTGGACTCACAAGGGGCACATCTTGACTATCCCGCGTCATATCTGGAGGACCACCATCCAGTTCCGCGAGAGACTGCAGATCTTCAACAGGACCATTTCGACTCGAGAATCCCTACTGCAGCCAACGCGGGATTGTCCTCCTGGGCTACCATTAACAATCCTTCTCAGGCGACTTCAATCCCACGTACTAATCGGCTGGACAGCGCAGAGGGTAACTCTGCTGATAGTCCACTTGTCATAGACGAGAGTGACTCGGACGATGACCCGCCGCCGCCGACTGCTGCAGAGGATACTGTCATGGACGGCCGTGCGGACGCCCTTGAAATGTACGAGGATGCTGAAGTTGAAGACGAAGTGGATGCGGAGTACTCTGATGATGATGAACCTGAGTATGACGCCGATGAAATAGGTGGTGATTACGATACCCGAAACTATACCGCACCCGACGACGACGAGGACGATAGCCATGACGATGACTTACGGCCTCATCACCTCGAACCTGAATTCGATGATGGCGAAAGTTGGGATGGAGAGGAGGAAGACGGGGAAAATCCCGAGTATGAGAGTGATTATGAGGTGGACGAGAACGACGAGGAACCCCAACAACCACTTCCGTCGCAATCCGCCCCCCAGGTTATCGATCTTATCTCATCCTCCGAGGATGAGGAAAACGATAAAGCCACCCATCCCCAACCATTATCTCGAGCAATTCCCAATAGCATATCACGTCCCCAGCCTAGGATATGGTCGGGGGGGCTATCGCAGCAGGGGCTTGGACGGCATCCTGAAGGTGAAAGCGAAGAGTATGAGAGTGAGGAGGAAGATGAAGAGCAAGAGGATGATAATGAGGAGGAAGGCGAGAAGCAAGACGACGCTGAATCTGCCGATATACACGACGGTTCTGAATCCGAATTCTCATCCGGCGAGGATGAAGACGTCGAAAAAGCTCTTGGGGATGAGCATGAAGAAGCTGTGGATAGCTCCGAGGATGACGATGCTGCAGAGTCGGTCTATATGGGAAATCAACAGAAGTCCGTTGCGCCTGAAAACGCACATACTGACGAACTTCGAGTCGCCCAGAAAGGATTGCCGCAGACTGATAGTGCAGTGTCAATCTCTTCCGAAGGGTGTGATGATAAGATGAATGATGCCCGGGTTGGAGAAAAGGATGATATTCAGGTTTCACAATCCGCTGCTGAAGGACTTGAGATATTGAGCCGAGCTGTCGAAAGCGAGTCAAAAGCTAACAATCAAGTCGCGCCGCTTGGAACTATGTCGGACGATATCGTTGACACCACGTCACCTGACGTAAGCGATTTAGAGGGCAATGAGGATGAGCAGACAGAGCCTGAATCCCACGACGAGGATATGGTAGATATGGTGTCTACCCTCCCAGATGTTGCGGCAGTTCCACAGCCTGTAGCGGTTGATGAGGAAAAACAAGTCGAAGCCACCATTGCTCCATCATCTCCCCCATTGACGCATTCATTCAGATCTCAACCTATTGAGGAGAAGCTAGATACTTTATCGCAAGAGGCATCTAATATTGCGGAACGTCAACCACTCGCAGACCAACTTCCGACGCCTCGAGATACCCAATTAACAAGGGAGGCTGCGGCCTCGGATACTTTGATGGAGGCTGACGAGTCTGACGATGTTAGTATAATCGAGCATGTCGAGACTGTTGTCGAGGAGGTTTCATCCGCGGCTGAACCACTAGTTGACACGGAACAACATATGGATATTGCCGAGGACGCTCCCACGCGTGCCGAAAAGTTGCCCGTTGAACCCAGCGCGGTCCAACGGCACCAGACTCCTTTCGAAGATACCGGGGAGGCATCAGTTGTCTCGCCGAGTTTAAGCTTCCAGACCCAGGTGGTCGTCGACGATGCGACGCAAGCAAGTTTCGTCGAACGTGCCGTCGGGGTTGAAGTTGAAGTTGAAGTTGAGGTTGAAGTTGAGACAGAAGTCGACCCCGAATCGAACGCAGAGGCGGACGTATCAGGTGTTGCGGCTTCATTCATATCGCAGATGGACGTTGACGAAGAATTACAGGCCAGTATCCTGGAATATTCCCAAGAATTCGATGAAGAAGTGGAAACAGATCGAGTCGAGGAACAGGAAATGAGTGACCGGCTTGGAGATCATGGAGAGACTCTAACCCAGAATGAGGACGAGGTTCGCACGGAGCCTGATACTGAAAATATCATTTCGAGAGGCGCGTCTCCAGAATTAGGGACCCAGATGCATGAACGTCGGGATAACGAGCAGCTCATTCCAGAAATTAGTCCAGAACATGCCTTGCGGATGGATCCGGGTGTGCAGCTTGCACGAGCCGCAAACGCTTCCAAACGAAACGCGAAGCAGCATGATACGATAGATTTTCACCCAGGCAGGAACAGTGCCTCCATAGTGGAAAGCTCCCCCCCTCCTATGGAAGATCCAGGTGTGCAGCTGGCCAGGGCCTCTTTAAACAAACCTTCTCAGGCCGAAGAAGAGAGTAGTTCGATGACGGCGGCGAAGTTGAAGGTTGTTCGTTACCTCCGGGACGAATTGCCGGATTATACGGCTTTAAAAGTTCTACGACAGCATCTTAACAAGAAGCTGGATGTAATTGCCGTTGCGATGATGCAACCGCCCGACCCACAAAGAGCTAAGGGCGGTCCGCGTGAATACATGATGTCGTTTACGATTACGGACCACTCGATTGGCCCCTTTTCGGTTGCCGAGGTGCAGCTCTATCGACCACACAAAGAGACACTGCCAATTGTGAAGGTCGGGGATATTGTGCTCCTCCGGAATTTTACGGCTATCTCGCTTCAAAATAAGGGCTTTGGCCTACGAACAAATGACGAGTCTAGCTGGGCCATTTTCGACCATGAGGACCAGCCGGCTCAGATCAAAGGCCCGCCTGTCGAATACGGCGAGAAGGAAACGAGTTACGTGGCACACTTGCGAGCGTGGTTCAACCTACTTGACGAAAAGGCAATGGTGAAGCTTGAAAGGGCTAACAAGAAGATTGTTGGCGCTGGTAGAGCCAAGTAGGGATGGGCCCTACTCACATCACTATGGTAGTCTCCCGTAGTTTTAGTTTTACTAAGGCTAATGGCACCATCGCATGCGTAGTTTTACTTTGGGTTTTGCATCAGATTTGCCGGCGCCTGGAATGAGGAATAAAAGGCAGGTCCCATTTGGTGTTACGGGGAATAGAGCTACCTCTAGCATGCTAAGGTATTGGCCGTAATGATATATAATTCCAGCAATTTCGATATTTTTTTTAGATGTACTTCAGAGCAGTGATTGAGATATGCGTAATCTACCCCTGATATTTATCAGAAGCGGCGCTACTTACACCACAACTTAACGGGGAACTGACGACTCGTTGGCAGATATGGGTCCTAGGTCGTGGTCATCGAAGGTGCTTGCCCGAAGTAAATATATTCCAGATAGTGTATGGTTTTTTTATGTATCAGCTTGACGTAGACACTTGCCAACTTCGTTTTGAACGTACCTGGGTAACTGCGACGATCTACGCCAACGATCTTAAACGGGATGCATGTTCTAACATCCCAACCTTAGACAAGTCAACAATTCTAGGATATTCTAACATCGATAGGCAATCCTCAGTTATATCACTATTTCACAGGTCATGCTACGTCTGCGATCAAGCCTTCCATAGTCTTTAGCCGATATCGTCCGCCCGATTAGTTGCATATCAGCAATCAGTTTCATGGGGTACCTTGCGTACCAAGTATTGGAAGATCAACCAACGCCCTACGTATGTATATATTCACATCGTGACCTATGTATGACCACCCTTAGAGATCTTCCCTTGTTGGGAGAGGAATTAATACCACCTATGGCAGACTCCATCATGTCTAATCCTCTATCGATACTCAAATCGGCTCTCCGATCCATCCTATGGGTCTTGGGACGCATACTCCTGCGTAGGAGCCGGGAGAAGATGGACCAAGTTTACTACGGGGTCGCTTATCGAGGCTACCGCCTACAATGTCAAGTCTTAGGCGTTCCCCCGGCGTATGTCTGCCTCTTCGACCCCCCGGGCGAGCCGCGTCGTATGATATCCCAAGGCGAATGGTTCTGCATGTTCAACACGACCATCTTGGGTGTCGTCTGCGTATTGTTTGGATTGCTGAGGCGCTCTTCGTGTTGCCATGATGTATGTTATTGGGTCGCCACGCCGATCGAGGCGGTTTCGCTGGTGGGCCATCTGTTCTTTCTCTGGATTCATTGTTTTTTCGAGGGCTGCCCCATACCTGAGAACGAGGGAGGAGTCAACTGGCGCGATTAGGAGGCTGTCTTATTACGAGGGTGACATCAATAGTTCAGCGGTTGGTTTAGCGACGTTTCGTTGAGTAGCGAATTGTTTTTATTGTATGGGTTTGTCGGGGACCTTCGTTCTTCGTGGAGTACTAGGGTATAGATGAAAGTGCGGTAGAGAATTCAGTAGGCAATACAAAGTGAACAGCGTCAGCCCCTTGGATAGTAATCACTCTCAATGATAGCTGTGCGAGGGACATCTGCCAGCAGCCCTCCTGACTTGTGCCTAGCTCGAGAGTTTATTGCTATGCCCTTGATGCAATAGAAAACCAAGGACGACACGCCATAAATAGACTGGGGAGGACTTTATTTCAAGATACATGCCATCATATCGGTTGGGAACTTGGGTATATATCCTATTACATAAGTGACATGCATATCTTGCTTATAAAACTTCCGTTAGCATGTCCTGTATTGCAATTGTCGTTGTCAATGTGGTAACCCCTTTTCAGGAAAAGATCTTTAAGCTTGAAAGTTGCTTCATCTGTGGTCCGTCTGGACAAGGGCAATATGTGCACTTCATGTAGGAGCTGGACGACGATATGGGATCCTCCTGGTAGAAGGAAATCCCTGTAGAGCTTGAGGTCACGGGCATCAGTAGATCTTATCTGTGCGTTATCCGGCTCGTGGAAGGAACAACACCACACTGGGTAGTTGCCTAAGTAATTCACTGCACCTGCCACCCAAGCTGCAGCCAACCATAATTGATCCTCATGCTTAAGCTTATAATTCCCAATAAGTGGGCAATCAATCATAGCGGCAATAACATCGGAGCCTTCGTGGCTCAGTTGGGATACGCCTCAGACACGACGAGAACTCCCAGATATCCGGGTTAAAGTGTTGGTTCATTCGCGAAAGCGAGTCGTCGCAAACAAATACCGAAGCCACTGACCGACTGTGGTAGGGGCGCAGTAGCTCTAGACGCTAAAGATCTAGGGGCCGGGCCTTGAAGAAGTCTTCCTTCTTTTTTGCTATTCCTTCTTCTTGGAAGGTGCTGCGTTCGAGTCCCCGACCTAGCAAGTTTTTTTTCTCCTTTTCGACCCGAACGCCTCTGCGCTTCCAATCGCCATACATAATAAAGGGGTTATTGTGGGTCACTCGATATTAGCATGTCATTTATACTAGACTTCAGGCTCTCACAATTAATTGTGGTCACTGACCCCTTGACCCCTGAATACCTCTTTGATACTCTTCAACTCTCGGCCTATCGCTGATTAATTATATGTTCATCTAGGCGACATTCTATCTAAAAGTATCTCTATTCCCACAATTCCAATATTCGTTGAACTTATTATGTTAGACACGGCTGACAATCACCAATTTATTTACGTCCCTCCCTCCCCTACGAACAGATTGCTAACTAGCTGTTGTAACCCGGCCCTAGTACTTATCTTTCACGTAGAAAAGAATATAGGGATCATCATCAGAAGAAATTTAATCTATCTCAATTTTCTAATAATGCCTGCTACAACGTGAACCAAGAAGCACATAAGCAATCAGAATACTGTGCGACAAGCCTGAGCCTCACTGTGTATGCCATAGGGAAGTTTTGTGTGTCCCCATTAACCCGCAAACTCCAGAACGAAAAGGGTTTATCCCTCGTTCGGGGTTGAAAGGCTCAAGAAGTCAATCCCTTAATCCAGAGCACGAGCTCAAGCCCCAATGATACTAGAACTTATCGTGTATCGACTGTTGTCATGGCCAATACTAGTATTGTATTTTCCATTGTCGCCGGTAGGCTCCTATGGGGCTGCTTAGGGGAGACGTCAACGTTGTAGACTATATTTAGGCCGATATCGACGAATATTTGAACGAAGCCGAACCTTGGAAGATACAAGTTGAGAAAACCGACATTGGTTAGGTTGCTAAAATTACATGAATTTCTGGCTCGTGGACACTACCTGATCGCTTATAATGGAGCGCTGATATCCTCGGCTCCATGTATGTTGCGGCTTAGAGAACTCTGGGAGGCAGCGCGAAACTTACAAGCTCGACATAGAATAGAATACGTATGTTGCAAAGTGTACATTGGGGAAGAAAGTCCGAACAAGATCCGGCATATCCTGCAGAAAGCCGAACTATGAACCTAGCGCCTATAGTGCGGCATATAATTGATAAGAATATATTGGGACAGCTTCTTCCGCTACACGGCAGATGCCAAAATAGAGATTAGGTGCTATAGAGCGTATACCGGAGGCTTGTAGCCTAGCCCCATGTGATAGCGAATGGAAGCACTGCTCGGGAAACGACACCCGAACCGAGAAATATTGTGAGTTTTTGTGGTCTCGGTCACCGAAGGGAACGCCTCAATGACACGTCATAAAGCCTTCTCATGGGTTGCCCAGATGATGACGGCAGCTGTTCCACACTATACGGTTTGACGAGATGTAGGACGAGGGAAGGATGACCGCTGATTTTGGAGAGACCGCCGTTCCAGCCGGATTAAGGGTAATACCGGTAGGTACTACAGCCTACATAGTTTACGTAAGTAGTTTAATGGGATCGGGTACTCCCGCCTAAGGACGGGATCCAACGCTAATCATTGAGTTGCCTACCGGGAGCCTTCATCTCACCCAGAACAAGATGCTCGGGGGATTTAGATTCGGTATCCCGCCGAAGATATCTCGGGATCCAAGCGAGTATACCGCGAGCCGAGGCGTGCATTATTTACCCGGTTTTATGAAATAAGTCGAATCTGAAACCTAATGGACTTCAAACGAAACGTGAATTTCTAGTTCCCGGCTTTTCAAGATTACCAGGGTAGAGGTATGACATAATAAGGTTGACGAATAATTATGTACTCTATACGTACTCGCAAGCTTGGGGAGCTGGGGTGGAGAACCTAGCTAGTCGGAGTGGGGCTGACGTCATTGTAGGGTAGTGTAAACTCCGCTGGCCAAGGAATAGACTCTTCGAATCAGTGTTGACGACGATGGAGTCAGAAATTGAATGAAAACGGAAAGACACCACCAGCAGCCCAAGACTTGGGAAGGCAAGAAGACTGAGGCGTCACAATATCACAAGGAAGCTGACAACCGCGGGATGAACAGACGTACCTACCCTGGTCGGACCTTCTTCTCCGCCTCCAACTGCTTCATGTTTACGTAGGTGCGCCGCTCGGTTTGCCAGACTGAGCCCATGAGGTGGCAATTGTGGCTTGCACTGACGAAAGCAGAACTGCATCAAATTGATGTCGTGCATGAAGGTTTCTGCATGGTCTTCTGACCTTGCTCCAATCACGAAGCGGGGGAGGCTAATCGAGATCGCAAATACAACGGTACCATTTCGGACAGCTGCTGGTCTAGACTCAATTCCAAGTTCTCTCCACAAAATAACGCTCAAAAGTCATGGTGTCATAGTGGGTACCTAAGCCTCAAGTGTAGCCAATCAAGCCGATACCTAAATACTGCCCCTGCAGCAGCCTAAGAGAAGCTCTCAGGAAGATGCAATCTGATTGGCTGACGACTCCCGAAAAGGAATCAGACATCCATCAACTGATGTGCATCATTGATGCCAATTGCCTCATCCTTATCACTTTATCGTTACTCCCCCACGATGTCATCTACGATACATATTCCTGAAATGGAGAGATGGGTATTCTAAATGTTGATCATGATGAAATTGTCAATTAGGGGTCTTTTGAGTCGGATAATAGGGCAATTATTGATGGCAATTCACATGTTCGGTAGTGTTTAGCATTTGTTTGTTTTGCGGGACAGGTCCCAGATTTCCTATACTTTGCGTAAGTGGTGACGTCAGGCTATCAGGGGCAGTCTTCAGCCCGGTAAGCTTGATGCAGCCTTTTTGCCCGGCAGTACGGAGAATATGGGGGCGGAAAGATTCGTAGGTAGGCACCCGAATCGAGTTGTTGTTTCCTCACCGGAGATGGGACAAAGGTTGATTGATACATGATGACGTACTCTACTTTCTCACATGATGCAAGGCAGCCAGCATTGAATCCAGCTCAACCTTACTAGGTAGGTACGCGGCCGCTTGTGTTTGCGGGCAGGTCCATACTTTAGTAAAGAATGGTTGACACACAATTTCCTTCAACTTTCTATATAAGGACACTCAACTCCCTCCCAATCCGAACTTTTTCCTCCATCAATCACAACAACAAACTGATCTTGATCTACCACCATCAACACAATCAAACCAACTTTTCACACACAAACCCAATCAACCATCAACATGGACAAGATTTCGAACGCCGCCAACTACGTCTCTGACACCGTCAAGGGTGCCACCAGCACCGCCTCCAAGGAGACCAACAAGTCGGTCGCCAAGGACAACAACGCCGACATTTCCACTCGGTAAGCCTCTTCTGCATGCCAATGTTTACCTATCTATTCAATGCTAACATTCTTCTCAGTGCGTCTGCCGCCAAGGATGCCGTCGGCGACAAGGTTGACGAGAAGAAGCACAACACTTCTGCCGATGTCAACAAGGAGTCCGTCAAGCACTAAACTCCTCCCATTGATCGGTTCCTACAACACGATTGTACGATGAGACGAAACGGGATACATGGTTACTGAGGCGTCTTGGAACAGACAAAGTTTCATTTGTCAAGATGGCATGGAATGATGGGGTTTGATTCTCTCGGGATTCATAATCCCCCCGCACGCTTTACTATACCCCTAAGATAGCTAAGAATAAAAGCTGCTTCATCGCCACTTATTATTCGTTGACTGCCATGGATGTGATATGACTGGAGGCTGTTCGCTGACAGTGAGCATTTTGCATTCCTATAGTAGAATATTTTACGCGGGGTATTTTCTTGACACTATGCCCCGAACAGATTGGGATTGTCATTTCCATCGACACTATGATGGCTACATGATATTCGAGCTGATCCAACATGAGTGACGATTATTTCTTTTGTGATTCTTGTGCGAATCTATCGCGCCTCACTCTCCATTCTTCTACTGACGCATCTCACTCACGCTGGCTGCTCCGGCGAGTATTTCAGCGGGCCCTTCAATTCAACGGTTCGATATGAATGATACTGAATTTATTTCCCTTTTAGGAAATCCCCTAAACCCAAGCTTCCGCGCACGGGCCGCATTTACATAAGTGAGGTCGATTTCCCCACCCGCCACGAACGTCAGGAAATTTAATACCCGAGTGTCTCAACTGTCTCAACTCCAGCCTCGACGGCAGCTCCAGTTTCCATCACCGTTCAGCGGCACTACATTTCGCACCTATTCAGGCGTGCGCGTAATACTCTTTCCTTGTAGTCTTGATATATACTCGCGATGGCTTCGTTTAAGGATTCCCTCCCCCCTGACCTATTCGATCAAACCACACTTGTTTCCCTCGCTTCGACCGTCGCGATCCTTGCGACGGCGTATCTCCTGTCCCTCCAAGCGCTCGATCGAAACACGCCGGGGAGCCATCGCTTTCTGTTTATTTGGCACGCGTTCGATGCGCTGATCCATTTTATCCTCGAGGGAAGCTTCCTCTACCACTGCTTCTTCTCATGGATGCCCCTTTCCAGCGTGTCCAACCCGTATGCTTTGGCTCCTACCGCGCACAACTATCTCGGTTTCACCAACCGCGCCTATGGTCCGCAGGCTGGTGGCGACAACCCTTTTGCCCAGCTCTGGATGGTGTATGCTAAGGCTGATAGGCGATGGGCCGGAGCCGATTTGGTATGCCCTATTTACTCATCACTTACTATCTATCCCCTTTCATCGCTAACACGTCGTCCTCTTCTAGGCCGTCATTAGTCTCGAGCTCCTAACCGTCTTCGTGGCCGGTCCGCTTGCCTGCATGATCTGCTACGGCATCGCCAAGAAGGACCCGCGCTCCAATATCCTGATGATCGTGATCGCGACCATGGAGATCTACGGTGGCTTCATCACCTTCTGCCCCGAGTGGCTGACCATGAACTATAACCTCGACGCGAGCAACTTCATGTACAAGTGGGTGTACCTGGTCTTCTTCAATATGTTATGGGTCTTTATCCCGTTCTACGCGATTTGGGTCGCTGTCAAGGATATCAATGATGCTTTCGCCGTGAGGAGCAGGACTGCTGCGGCTAGCAAGAGGAAGTGATGGAACTTGCCTAGGAATATGGTGCCTAGGAAGGGAGCCCTGCTGAAACGTACATGATTCTCTGGCAGTGTGTACGAGGTGGGTATTCGGTTTAAAAGGTACAGTTGATGATACCCATCTTGGCTAATATTTGCTACTGATAGTATTACTACCTATACTTCACAATTTATATCATCTCACTTTTTTTCCTGTTAGCCACAGCCCTCCTGCAATAACACTAAAATTCCCATACCAACTGCACAATGTTACACGTAGGCAGGCTATTGCTAAATTGGCCACAGCCTCGTTACGGAGCCGAGCATGCTGGGATTCTCACCGAGATGATCCAGTATGATTGGGTAAACGTAACGGTTTCAACTATTGGCCCTGCCACTCATTGGAGTCCGCATTTCCGGAAAAGACAGCATCTATGGGATTTGTACAAGATACGCGTCGCATATACTTGGATGGCCCATCTACGCCTTGTTGGGCGTATTGCTTGTGGCTGTGCTTAAAATATGGCTGCATGTTATTTTATAGCAGCATATAAGGAGAGAAAACCCAATTCGACGAGACGAATTGCCCCTTCGAAGTCAAGCCAGTATCTGGACCCCTACCAGTGCTCATGTCACTAACCATATCCGATGTGGCTCTGGCTACCATCATATGCACTTACGTTTTTGTTTTCGTTGCATTATTATCGCTGCTTATTCACGGATACGTGTGCAGAAGGATCAAACGCCGGGTTTCATTCGCAGACTACTCAACCTTCATCGCGTTCATACTAACTCTGGGTATCATTGGCCAGATTACTTGGGCAGTAATTGATGAAGGCCAAGGCCAACATATGCCCGATGTAACGCGAAGCCAACTCGACTTAATGGGAAAGGTACGTTTCGGGGCGAAAAGTGATATAGAAACGATGGAGTATAATGAACGGAGCCTAATTAGATGCTGTATAGTCTCTGCTCATCAACGAAGCTTTGTGGGCACTTGTTAACACATTCATACGACTCTCCGCCATATGGGCACTTACTGAGCTTTTTCTGATAGTATCTAAATACTCCTTTCGGGTTCTAATGGCGATCTCAATTATGCACGGCGCCGCCGCCCTCCTGACCGCCGTATTAATATGCCACCCTATCCAAGCAGGATGGGATACACAGGTTGACGGTAGATGTGGCAACCAGATCGATGCTTACGTCAGTCTGGAAGCCTGTGGCCTCCTCATTGACACGTTCATTTTAATTATACCGGTTTGGCCTGTATTACGTCTTCGATCCTCCATACGCAAACGAGTAGGCATACTTTTGATCCTATCCGCAGGTGCGATGTAAGTAATCAGGAGTCTTCACTATCGAAGGGGCTAAGAGGACGAGGACATAATAGCTAACATTTATACTACGAGCTACAGCGTTTCTATCACAACAGGGCTCCGTATTGCTGCTCTCCACAGAGTGAACAGCCCTGATTTCAGTTATGATCAAGGCTACCTGGGGTTGCTATCGACTCTTGGTGCACTGCTCGGTGTTATTAGCTGTTGCGCGCCATCCATTGCCACGTTCATCTACCGTTGGCGTGCGATTAGACCGTGCGCGATTAATTCAGAACTTCGGGTGAACGGGGAGTCGGCACCTCAGGAGATGGCTCGCCGAACACAGGGAACTACTCTATCTCGCCGCCCTGAGGTTGAGGTTGGGACTTACGATCTTGACACTGAAGGGTGTTCAGATGGTGATAATTCAGACGGTGATAAATTTCTGAAAACATGATTTAGACATTAAAAGGAGCATATACTACCAGAACAATAATCAGTTTTACTTAAGGAACTCTTCATAATCCATTTCATTGAATACACAATCCTATTGAGGGAGGTACAGGTTATTTATTCTTTTAATCTACAGCCTGGAATAGACAAAAAAACATCTAAACAAGTTTTACCCTTACGCCAGACGCTACGGAGTTAAACCATAAACACATTGTCTATCCCTACGGCCTTCGAAACACCAACCGCAGGTCAACCCGGTTCATCCGATTTCACTCAACCTACGCTTACTCTACTTCAGTGCGATATGAAAAGCTCCTGATTATGAAACTTAGGCGTCAGAAGCGTCAGATTGCTCCTCAGAACTCGATGTACTGCTGCTGGATGATGAACCATCGCTCACCTGGGCCTGCCAGTTGGCGTTGAACCGCCGGCGGCGGCCAGGCGGAGGAAAGCCGTTGGGTGGGTGTTGGTCCTGTGGCCATGGATTGTTGTTACCATTACCGTTGCCATTATTATTATAGCCATTGTAATTATAGCCATTATAATTATAGCCATTGTAATTATAGCTATTGTTATTATAGCTATTGTTATTATAACCATTGTTATTGAAGCTATTGTTATTGAAGTCATTGTTATTGAAGCCATTGTTATTGGGGTCATTGTTATTACGGCCAACCAGTGCCCTAACCAGCTCGCTATCCGGATGATGCATCTGTAACGAGGTGACCCAGCGCATGATGAAAAATCGAGCTTCATTACTCTCTCCCGACATGGTCGTCAAAAACCCGAGAATCTGCGACTTGAGACGATCCTCGGACGTGGGGGCCTGGGGAGCGCCGGTCATTTCGACGTCTCTCTGCTTCACCCCCTCGGGGGCTGACGGCGGGAAGGGGCCGGCTGAAGGACGATAGTAATGGCTGTGATGATGGTGGTAGTGATAATGGTAATGCTGAGACTGTTGACGTTGTCGCTTATTACGGGTTTGCTGCTGGCCCGGGGGTGTTCCGTGGTTTCTTTGATTCGGGTCTTCATTCCCCGTAGACCTCCGGTTAGCCCTAGCTTTACCTCCCTTTCCCTTCCTCTTTTCCTTATCCTTATTTTTACTACCCATTTTTGGAACTCGAGTTTGGTCTACGATATTGGAAAGTCAGATTGAGCTATGGCGGTTGAATTAGCTGGCTTAATCAGGTCAAATTGAAGGAGACGTTTTAAGTATGAGGCACCTTTTGGCGCCCAAGAATATTCGACAAAGGTACCCCTTATATAGAAGACAAATACAATCACCTTGTTCCTAAACAGCATATGTATTTCATTTGTTCATAAACTGCTGGTTGGTTTATGGTAGCTGAGGCTGTTCCGCTTCTTGTTTTGAATATGCACTATCTATGACCTTTGCAATCTATAAAGGGGTTGTCGAACATTTATGTGATGCTTATTAATACTATCGTACTAACTGGTTCGAGAGTCTCACGTAGAGGTTGCTATAACATAAATATTCTATCTTGATTCCGAGCGAGTCAGACGCAGAGGGAATTTATCTGCTAAGCTCGTTGGCGGAGGACGTTATCCACTTCGGTATCTGACAAGTCACCGAACGTAGTTCATCCCTTAGGGACGATGTAGCGTCTACAAGATTTACTGTTATCTACGAGGAACATGTTGGTAGCAACTACGGCACACCAATATCCTATGTGAAACTGGTGCCTTCTAACTCACAAAGACAACATAATCTCATTCATAGGATAAAGCAAGAACATTACTCTTAATGAAGGCGCCTCGACATTAAGCAGCACAATTCTCGGTGAAGATTGATAACTCAAGGGCTTGTAACATGAAAAGACTATATGAAAATATGTTTGTTGAAGAATACTGTCCCATTTCGCCCAACCATAGATCCGAATGGGGAAAAGGAATGTTGAATAGAAATACCCGCCATGGTTTAAGACGCACCAGCTAAACTACCAAGCGCTCCAAAAGAGCATACTGTATATTGCCCTCTCGGGATAATTTAATACACGAGTCGCCCGACGCTCGTATAATCGCAGCTATAAATGATACACGGAAGCTAGGACTTACTCGGCCTTTTCGGATACCGTGCTGTAGTCTTCGTGTTTGAAACTCTCGATCAAGTGATCGTTGACTTCATGAAGGACGGTGAAGTAAAGTGCTGTCAGGCTGCGTCCTTCGTTTCGCAATTCATAATCGCGAAGTTCTTTTTCTTCGAGATAATCAGATATGATCTTCTCCCCAAAGCTTGACCAGTAGTCTCGAAACGAGCAAGCCATTGATTTCGTAGCATTCGAAGGGTACTTGACAGCTGGCAAATCTTCACGGGGGAAATCAGTAACCCAGAGGGATAACCATTGCAGTTGAGAAGAGAATGAGAGATCAGAAGAAACAGGATAATAGAAGATCCAGAAACCACGCCATCATCAACGATAATACCGACTGCGCTGGATTCTTTCCACTACACGACAAAGCTGTATCAAACGCCCAAGGCGCGCCCGATGGGGTAGATTCTATGCTAGCATCAAATTCCGACCAATCTGAGAGAACAAGCTCAGACGAACGTCCGCTAGACCAGAGTAATATACAAAGGGGGGCTACTACAGAACGAGAACAGAGGACACAACGAAACCAGAGGCGGATTTCCTCAAGATTCGAAAGGAATTCACGAATCAGACGCTCTGGAATCTCGTCATATTCAACGTATGGCTAGTATCTGCTCATCATTAGCTATTTACGGATTCAGGCATAACGGATCAAATTTAACAGCTTAGAACACCAAACAGCACCAGCTTTGACGACGATCATACTTCTAGCCGAGAAAAAACCCATATAAATCAACAGAAGCATGGAGATAGCCGGCCGATCTATCTACCGGATTCGGAGCTCAATCTGGAAGATGTCGATTATGGACATACTCTTGAGCCTATACTCGAGTGCTATTCTGCAACGCTCAGCACGGAAGAACGCGGGAATTGCGGTTTGACAATGTGCCATGATACTTTTAAAAATCAATTCAGCAACTTTCTACGAAAGCTGGACTTCAGACTATTTGATATCTGATTCCATATCATAGCCTGGCAGCCCAATTCCCGCGCAATACCAATCAACGACGAACAGGACAAGTTCGGATGGTCTCTGTTCCATGGGTACACTCAATGAGATCTCGTTACTTTCCCATGAAACTACGGGCCCAGAGCAACATGACTATCGGTTAGCAGTGGATATACGGAGTGTCGTCAAAAAAACTGCTAGCATGCCCTTGTTACAAGAAGAACCCATGGAAATACTAACATTGCTCAAAGGTCAAGCTGCTACGCATAAAGGATCTTAAGCAACACGTATATAGGAAGCACATGCAGCCTGAAAACTATTGTCCTGTATGTTTCAACCCGTTTTCAGATACGAGCGTCAGAGATAGACTCATACAGAAACAAAACTGTACCGCCCAACCCGCGCGGATATTCGATGGCATCACAGAGCAGCAAAGGAAGAAGCGGAATCGGAAGTCTAATCGTGGTAGGGATGATGAGAAGCAATAGTATAGCATATGGGGTACTATCTTTCCCGGCGAGTGTCGCCCTCGATCACCCTACCTCGGAAGTGGCGAGAAGGGGTTCATGTCTTTGCTCCGCAGCCGTTGGAATAAAATATGGCGTGGAATCATCGCTGCTGTTTCTGTCACGAGGTGGACTAAGAGGGCTGGGAAGCAACTATGTTGTCACGTAAAGAACCTCGACCCTTATCTAACTAAAATTACAGACCTATATATCTTAAGGGTCCTTTATTCCCTGTGAATACCTCTATCCCAGGATCTAGGCCCCAAAGGCTAGCTCAGGGACAACTCCCTTCGTACCAGGCACGATTCCATCCGTATAGGCTACTAAGATAGCCTTCTGACAGTTTGCCAGGAACCACAGGATAAATTTGAACCTGAGTTAATCCTGCGTGCTGTGAATAGCATCTTCGACCGATTAGTGGAATTATCAAACCTAGGTTCTACTCCCGACGAATGTTCGAATAGTATGATGGAAGAAACACCAGCTATCCCAGATCTATCTTTCGAAACTCTTAGGAGCACTGTTAGAGAAATTCTAACACCTCCACAGTGGGAGTCGGCTCTCGTACCGTGGGAATCCTCCTCGGGCCAGAATCTAACTCTCGAGCCCGGTATCCCTCTGATACGCCTTGCGGAGACGGCGATGTAAACTTCAGTCTCTGAGTTCAAGCGGGCAAAGTCGGTTATATGTGATAAAATGGCATGGCATAGTGGTGGTACTATATTTGGCTTGCTCGGCCTGTTACGGGACACATGGTCCTAGGATAAGTCCGCGAAGCAATATCCGTGTTACTAATAGCTTCCGGCTGTGATAGCCCAGTATGGGGAGTAGGAGTAGTTGCGAATCTAGCAAAGGAGGGGCGCTGGATAGTACGTGCCTTTATGGCTTCCATTCGTTTTCATATATAGCACAAGAATCTAATCACGGATTCCACAAGCCAAGTGATTCATGGTCATTCACCCATAGAGATAAGCCCCGTTGGCAGGCTAAATACCGCCTGGTAACTCCCATTTACCAATGACATGTATAAAGATTTAGGATCAAACATATTCCCCTTCGTGGCAGAGCAGAAGTCCTCCTATGCATTGGTATTTGAATCATACCTTTCTAGCACAAGGCCATAAACTACAAGATTGATGCTAGAGGATCTACCACGGCGCCGCGGTCACGAGCCCACAGGATTCAGGCTCACCATAGCCTTTTAAGATACTGCTGCCTCTGATGGCCTCGGCTACAGACTTCGCTTTTCACGGCGTTACGAAATCTCTGTAAATGGCAGCTTCGTAGGACGAAACTACATGTCTTGGGAATACCTTGGGAATGTCTATCTTAATATACCGCCCTGAAACTGAAGGGATGAGATGATGAATTGTATTAGGAAGGAGTTCAACATGAAGGATAAACGGTAAGGGGGTGTCTACGGAAAAGAGGCTGACACGATAGGCAGTCAAATTATCTAATTGCGGTGCTGCCGACTTCCATCACTCACACCTTGAAGGAACTGGGGGGAGGAAATGGCCTGATAATGGCATAATTGCTTATTCTTCAGGAAATATGTCGCACTGCAAAAACGACGCCGTAATCGCACCACTGCGATTACGCTATATATAGTAGATTTCTCCCGTGACAAAGTAGTTTTAGTTTCATATCTTCATGTGTATCAACCACTGGGGTTACTGTGGTCAGGGGAAGCACGGGACCACTGTCACGTGGACAACCCCTATATTCCATCATTTCGAACGCAGATATCATTTTACGGGATTAAAACTTAGTTAAGATCGGGTTAGCTACTCTCATGGGCGATAACTAATAACGTTCTAAATTAAGTTGACCTATTCGTAACTACAAGTTGTCACCATGCATCAACCGATTGGTGAATGTCGTGTACAAGCTCACGTAGGCACATAGATATTCTGAATGCTGATGCTCTGCCAGTCGTTTGATGTCATAGTATAAAATGAATTAATTAGCCTATTGATCCAATCCTAACAATGGTCCCTAATAATTCGGATGTGTCCACACTAGCGGTAGAAACAGTTAGACAACCTAAGTATGTACTTATGCTCTATCGGTGCTCGCGATCAAGGAGGTTGGCGACTCGACTTTGTGCCATTGTTCGAGGCCCAACCAAGCCCGAGTCGGGATGCTCAGGTTAGGAAGTCGATAAATTGGCTTCCGCAAAGATATCATATATCGTGATCGTGAACGTCGTGAGAAATTTCTCCACTTGCCGAATCCCTATAACGCCGAAAATGCACCAACACCTCGCCCGGTATGATATCAAGTCCTGCGACGTCCGACGTCTATAGGATTTCTTTCAGTTTCTGCTTCTGGGCCGCCGTCAAGCTGGTAGGGAACTTCACATTGTACTTGATGATGAAGTTACCCCGCTCGTTCGGCTTTTTCGAAACCGGCATACCAAGTCCTGGATAGGTATCTGACGTGCCAGGACCTGTAGGGCCGCCCTTCTCAATGTTGAGCTGCTTGCCGTCGATTGTCGTTATGGTTCGTTTCCAGCCAGTCAGAGCCTCCTTGAGATCTAAGTCAATGGTATGGATGAGATCATCGCCATCACGAACGTATAGAGGATGTGGTTTCTATGAAGGATGTTAGTTACTGCTTGTCGGGATCGACTCGATATGGGGAGTGAGCGCAGCTTACCTCTTCGACAATAAAATGTAAATCTTGCTTTCCACCCTCTTCTTGATCGCCAACGCCCTTATACTTAATCTTACTACCCTTCTTCAGGCCGGCCTTGATGGGAACTTCTAGGACTTGATCTGTGGTTGTTCGTTTGCCCGTCTCATCGAAACTCTTCCGCTTGATCTTCATCTTCTTTGTGACACCAGAGTATAGTTCTTCGAGGGAAAGGGGTAGAGCACGCTCGACGGTGGTGACGTCTGGTGTCGGTTCCCGTGGCCCACTGCTTGAGAAGGGGTCTGCACCGCCGGGAAAGTTACGCATGCGTGTTCTTCCGCCTGAGGATCGAGGCATGCCGCCTCTGGTACCAAAGAATGAGCTAATATCGGGTTCGTCATCGTCTCCTCCAAAGCCACCACCACTGCTGCGCATAAACTCTGCGAATATGTTCTCGGGGTTGCTGAAATTGAATGGGTTCGGCCCACCACCGCCGGTGGTGAAGTGGTAGGTCCGAGCACCTCCCGGCATACCACCGCCAAAGTCGAAGCCCTGGAAACCGCCGGGCATTCCGCCTTGTGCCCCTGCGAATGGGTTCTCGCCAGGGGGCGGGGCGGCGCCGCCCCGCAGCAGGAACTCTAGGCCGAATTGATCATACGTCTTGCGCTTTTCGGGGTCGGAGAGAATCTCGTAGGCTTGGGAGCATTCCTTGAACTTTTCGGAGGCAGCCGGATTGTCTTTGTTCTTGTCTGGATGCCATTTCAAGGCCGCTTTCCTATAGGGTTGTTAGTACTCTAGGTCTTTCGAGTTTGGACGAATATGCAAAAGGACGGTGAAGTGAGGAAGTGGGGTAAACCTACCGATAGGCCTTCTTGATTTCATCTTGGGTGGCATCCGGTTTGATGTTAAGCTGGTCGTACAGCTTCGTTTCTTTCACCATTTTGGTGGGTATTTAGTAAGTTGTGTGTACGTGTGCACGATTTTTGGGAAGAAGAGAGAAGCTTGCGTGTTCTAATAAGGTCGTATGATTGAGCTACGTAGCGTTTGTGTTTGTTATACAGTAGGAACTGAGCTAAAGGAATTGTCAATGGTCTTGACAGGAAGAAGAAAAGAACAAAAAATAGTTGTCAAGTTGGTGGTGTCAATAAAGCTGTAGGTCGAGTGCAACGCAAGGTGTTTAGCTTCGTAGACTTGTTCAGCACCGCCGCTTTTCTTTGTGGTGGGCAGGTTGGTGGAAGATTCGGGAATTGGCAACGAAGCGGGCGAGACAGCGATATAGTGGTACAAGAGTGACGTTTTGGTCAAGAATAAGTGGGAATGATAAGATAGCTTGAAGTATCAGGGTACTTTAAATACCAGGATCGGAGCGACTGCTCAGTGCCTCACAAGGAGCCAAGATTCAGGTACTGAGTACTTTATGGCAGGGATCTCTAGTCAGGTATAATCAGGTGATCATGGAGCTTTAACACAATCACTCAGCGCTGCATCTCCGCAAAGCTCGATGGTCCTGGAACCAATGAGAATCATCCCTGACTTTTATCATAGGTTGACTCGACTGTGATGATGTCCTTCCACTCCTACTTTTTATCTTAAACCACGGCTGAATTGGTTGTTGAGAAAGCGGTTGAAGGCGGCCTAGTCATAATAATTTGAATCTTACTGGATATTGTTGATTGATGCCACGATGATGCTATCTCTATCTGTTCATACTCTTGATGTCAGATCCAATCCTATAGCTGCCGTACCTAACCTGGTAGTGGGGTTCGCGGGGGTTCCGACGATAGAGTTGAGAAACACTTGGGCGATGACGGTGATTATTATGCAAGTAAGGGTGTGATGTTTCCAGCAACCAGCCGCACTTTACGATATACAATACCAATTGTCTAAACAACCAACTTGAATAATGCATGCGGCGATTGATGTGAACAATTAGGGCGAGTAATGCATCAACATAGAATGACACCAAACCTGTCACTCTCTAAGTCCGGCTGAGCAGTTGTCTCGGCTTAGCGTTGGGCGTGAGGGGAGGGAAGATGATCACCGGAAATCGCTGGAATGTTCTAGAATTTATAGTACATAAGCGAGAATTGCTAGTACTGCGTGCAACGCTCGTGATAGAATCATATGCTTCCCAAGGTGATTAATCCGTGGATCACCATCGATATTTTAAAATTTATCAAAGGGTCTAGTCAGTACCGCTGTCACGTAATATACCAAGTCCCTAATGTTTAGCTTCATATTTATTTGACATCCATCCATTACATTACATACATCTGTTTCGATTTGCCAAGAGATCCATGGCAAGTTGAGCCTCATTTGTACGCCCAGACCAGGTACTTAAAAAACTAGGACTCCCTCAATTTACAAGTAATCGGTCACCTATGATTCCTACCACATAGTATGTAACTTGGAAAGGCGTCACGGATTTGATAAGTATTTGGATTCATGCATTAATGATCAATCATTCCTATTTTCGTATCTGGCCTTGGGTATCATGGAAGTCAACGTGCTACTTATCATACATAGCTCCGGGAGTTGATGCATTCAAGGCAAAAGCCCAAGCTACGACATTGTAGCCGAAAAGTAAGTGCTCATTACTCGGTCCGCTTTTCGCGCGCATACCCCTTTCTCCAGCCAACATTTGTCCAGACGTCAACAAGCTCAACTGATAACCTCTCGTCGTGTAAACGTGAACTTCGTGTCTCATAACTCTTGACCAAATCGGTTACGATCATTGATGATGTAGGTCTCCTTCGTGCTGTTCCGCGTCCAAGTCTATATCCATCATATCTACGGCGCCACTTTGAGCGCTATGGCCGGGTCGTCCCAGAAACGGCGCAAAACCACCAGTGCGCTCTTGCATCTCAGGTGATTTTGACGTTGTGATACCCTGCATCTCCTCTATGGTACCATGTTCGACGTCGGGTTGCGTCTCCAAAGGGGTCTGCTTCTCGCTTAGATCCTCATTCGTCCGGCAATTTGCTAGTGATTCGACAATACCGCCGAGTTTGTTAGACTGAGGGCTCTTATCAGCAAATTCCCTGTAGTGAGTGCTCGGCGCTTGATGGTCCTGAAATTGATCCAATTCATCGAAGGCCAAATCCACGTCATCGAGATCGTTACGAGAACTGCCACGCGTTGCCACCGACGAACCGACACTATGTTTTCGTTTGGTTGGGGGGGCGTAAGCGGGGAGGTGCGATAGGTCCTCAGCAGTAAATCCTGAAAGAAGCGAGTTGCTGGGTGGTGGTTGTTCCTCGGCTTGATCTCGTTCTTGGGCGAGCTCTTGCTGAAACGAGCGGTTATCGGCTCTCACGAACATCTGAATAGACGATTAGCTTTCCTTCATCCGCAATGGCTAGGTAACATACCCGTAGAGCGTCTGACAATGGAATAGGCTCCGTTTCCATAGCAGCTTCAGACGCGTAGACGAGAATCGGGTATCTAGACTCAGTTCCGGCCGCGTGAAGTACGTCCTCAACTGTTGCTTTCTAGAAAATGGTCAGCATTAGCAACAAAATGGATTTCTTTAATCTAACACACCTCAGTTTTGACCGGAGTCGCATCACTAGAAGAGTATCCTATCTTCCACCATTGGTCCCTGAGCCCAGGCTCTCCGTCGACAGCGACCGGCTCACCACGCTCCCTGACGCATACATATGCTAGTTCATTTGTAAGTGCAACACCGCGCAAGGAGTACTTATGGGTTGGATTCCAGTATTCCGGATTGTAGGCGGAAGTACCCCGAAATACGAATCGTTCGTCATCAGCCTCGTGCTCTTGGCATGTTAGCCGTTTAGCGATTCTTATAATGCCTTCGGAGTACTGTTGCTTCAATTCCATGAGGCCTGCAGCCCGGTCAGAAAACTACCGCTTCACAGAAGGTAGAGGACCAACTTACCAGCCAAGTCCGCATTTAGTTTTTCCAGCGCCCTCGTACATCCTTCCACAACTTCTTTCCATTTCTCCATCCTTTCTTCCTCCTCGGGGAGAAATGTGTAAGGCCCGCTCCACGTATGGATGAGGAAAATGTCGTCGAGGCTGAGCTCTATACCACTTTGCATTCTGTCCCAAAAATGACGCCATTGTGCCGTCCTGGTTTGACGTTGCATTTTTCTCTCAGCGTCCTTGATGATCCCCTCCAAACAAGCACGTACATCGTGGGGACCGCTACTAAGCCCATTGACCCTGTGACAGCGTTGGCCCTGGCATCTGGTTAGGGACATTTCCCATGTATCAAACATACGCAGTTTCTTCTTAGCGAAACGCATATAAGTTTGGAACTTGAGAGCAAGGTGCTTTCGTTCTTTCATGTACCGATCCACATATAACACGGCTGGTATCTCGCAGGGCCTGACTAAACCAGTACCACTGAGTCGGATTGTTACAACCTCGGAAGCCTTAGAGAGTACCGCATAGTTAGCATCCTCTGGGAAGTTGCTGTCTGGTGTTAATGCATGTGCCCAGAGCAAGTGGTCCAGAGCGTCGTAGACTGTGTTCACCCATGCGTACTGCTCGGTATCTAACTGCACATCAAGAAATACGAAGGGGGTGTCTCGCTCTTCTTCACTGTGGTTATCGGTGGAGTCCTCCGTCTGAGATCCATTAACCGGAAGCGAGGTGCAAGGTAGTATCGTTCCCACAGTCGTCATTGGGTTAATATCGCAGTCCGGATTGTTAGCAGCCTCCCCCCTTATCGCTTCGAAGAGCTTGTCCTCGACATCAGGCATCCAAGTTCCGAAACTAGGGTCGATCGCCTTAGTATCAATGAGGCTATCGACAGTCCCGTAACTTCGATCTGTCCGGTCCAGGAATGCCATTAGACGATGAAGCTCCTCAACAAACTCCGGGTGTGCATCCTCGCCCCAGACTGACTCTCCTCTGGCCATTGCCGCTAAATGTTCATGTTTTAGGATGGGTTGGCCCCTCCACCATTCCGAGTTATGGCCGTAGTTCCTAGACTGCATCCCACACTGCAGGAGGATATTTCTAATGAGTGGTATCTTGTGGTAAATCGACAATATGGAACCGACTCTATGGTCCTTCGTCTGTCGAAGAAACGCGGGAGTACCAGCATCCCGTTTCCTATTAGATGGCGGAGGGTCGGCGTTCACCGGCTCATTCGTCGTCTTAGTAGGAATCATGGCCCATTGCTCGGCTTCATACTGTGGCCTATTTGCAGGACCGAAGTACTTGAGGTTTGTCTCGGTGTCGACAACGCCAGCTTCCTGAAGCTGTATCCCGGATTCGGCAGCGGACTCGGCTAGGGCTCGTTCTAAATTTGCATCTTCTTCGGCCGCATTTGCTGGTGCACCTAGAAACACCCATTAGCCCCGAGTTCTCAAATGCCAGCTAGAAGTTGCTTTATCTCACCAAACGGAGACGGGTTATTCGCTCTTGAAGGTGGCCTGGTAGGAGCGGCGTTATTCTGGTAACTGGTAGGTGGAAGCTCGTCGGGACCCTGTATGTTAAAAGCTACAACATAAGTTTAGTATAAAAAGGCGATTTAGAGTAAAACGAATGTCTCACATATCCCAGAATCGGTGGCTTCGCCCTGGCGACCCATGTTGAATTGCGACTCGTCCCATTTGTACTACCGAAAGCTAAGCGTGAGCGATTGCAAGTGTAGTATATTCGCAGGAGTTACGAAAAGCAAGAGCGTACCTTTCTACTATCAGGGTCCTCGAAGTATTCCTCCGTCGCTCGTTGAATATCGTTATTATTCGCCTAGGTAAGCAGATGTACGACGATCAGTATCGCGTGAAGCTTCACCAGAAGGTATATGAAGTCGTAATCGAGTTACCTTTAATCGGGTGATGGCTTCGTCTCGGAGGAGTCCGGTGATGTCACAAAACAACGCTACGGACTCTTCCGGCGGATCACTTGTCGCCGCCATCTTGGAAAGATGGCAGAGCTCCTAGTCGAAACTGCGGCTCCGTAGGTTAAGCATAGAAATCTAACAGTGTCGATGATGTGGTTGTAGTGGTGGCGGTGACGATGAGGGACAGAAGACTGCGAGAATCAAATTCCGTCACTGCGCGGTCCTGTCGTACTCTGGATCTTATTACAGGGGCACCCCCAGTAGACCAGCCAAGGAAGATTTAGTGTAACAGATTGAAGGTAACGCTAAGGAATCGCCGAGTAAGTACCCATCCGCAAACCGAAGGCTTATTGTCATCCTCAATGTGTATATACGTCTTGGAAGAGCTTTCTCGATGTTGTACAAAGCTATTGTAACTAGGGCTTAGCTGACTTGTTTCCGACTTGCTTCTGACTTCCTAGGATGGGTGTAGTATTGCAGATCTCTCAAGGGGGCGGGATGAAGGTACATACATATAAATCTAAAATCCAAAATCCTACATATTTACAGGGGCTAGGCTACCTACCACCTGGCAATTACTTTAAATTCGTCCCATGTCATCCATGTCACGGGCTAGATACGTATATCCATATACCACAAATAGAACATTCAATGTTCATGGTACAACGTACGAATTCATACAAGTGCACGTGGGAGTCCGTGCACAAGCATCCCGCCTTTGGTAAGGATTTAGTTACTTACCTGTAGGTACGTACAGTTCACTCCTGGCGCAAGAGAGGTCTCATCGCTATCCGCAAGGCTTTGGAGTCATGATAATACACCAAACACCGATGAATTCAACAAAACCACAAGCCATGCAAATTTCACTGTGCTGCGCTCAATTTCTAGCCAGATTTCTCCTCCCCAGCATCCACAGTTCTAATAACAAGGCAAATGTAAAACGCCTACGTCATATCTCATAGGACCCTCGGAATTCAAGATCCCGTTGATCAGAAGACGGCCTTACATCGTCGGTAGTCGGAGCGGTAGTCACGGGAGAGTAAGAGCTCATTTCCTTACACCGCTCAAACAATCCAACCAGGATAGAAACGATGGACCCTCGACAAATACCAAGTAGACTTATACATGATGTAGGTAAGCGATCAAGGAGTCTCCTAACCACAGCTTATATTATTCGTTAAAGGGTTCTTCTATACGCTATGTCCGAAAATAACCCACGCAAGTCAGTTGGAGATGTATAGATCACATCTAGTATATCACCATCATAGGACACACGTTAGCCACCCGAAAGATTACTTTAGTCTATTACCGATATAGTTTATCCAGGGGTATAAACTAAGCAACCCAGGGAATGGCTGTCCCGAAGCCTTCCCATCAAGAAGCAGTCTCCCAGCGCTCATCGCCATCACACCCGCTAGGCATCTCGCCCGATGTGATAGTCTACGGTCCATAGTAGAGAGCCTCCAAGCACTCGAATCCTCCCCCAAACTGCCAGCTTTCGCCAAAAGCCCTCCTGTGGTTATCTAGCTCACAAGCATAGCCACGTTCCACCCATTAGCAGGAATATCGCGATTTGGACTA
Source organism: Hypomontagnella submonticulosa (assembly GCA_022984865.1). NCBI lineage: Eukaryota > Fungi > Ascomycota > Sordariomycetes > Xylariales > Hypoxylaceae > Hypomontagnella > Hypomontagnella submonticulosa. Next base: position 1,247,340 of record JAJKLF010000001.1, read on the forward strand.
TAGGCATCGCAGGGCTCCCGGGGACGACACCCGGAGCATCCAGGATCTTCAAGTCGAGGACAACACCTTCGGTCAAGTTCTTTGCGGCCCCATCCATAGCGATCTGAGATAAGTTTCCGCACTGTTGGTTCAATGCTTTGTCGAACATCATGCCCATGTACATCGGTTTTTGCCTATCGATGATGTCTCTGGCGGCGAATGTCCCGAGAGAGGAGGAGCGCAGGAATGCTGCGCGATAAGTCGCGTTCAAGGCAACAGTAGAGAAGTTGGCTACTATCGCGTAGTTCTGGCAGGTGGGCGAATTAATCGCATCTGCGGTGGGGCTTTGTCGGGGTGCTAGAGCCGGTACGGTATCATCTTGGGCTACCACGATGCTGCAGATGGATAGCAGGAAGACAAGGAAGTTGAACGGTGTGCGGAACATTGCGCGGGCCATCTTGACGGATATCGAGTGATTCGAGGAAAGAAACAGATTATAATAGAAATCGGATGCTGTGGCCTGCCACGAAGCACGGTATTGTATACAAGAAGGAAACGGGTGAAGCGAAAGTTCGGCAAAAGGCAGCAAGAAAGATCAACTCATGAAAAGAAGAAGAAGAGAAAAGAAGATTACACCTACCTTTTGAGATTGCGGATCTGAAATAATGTTGTCTGACCGGGGGCCGAGTTACAGGAGAAGGGGTGTCGGGGCCAGGGTGATCAAACGTCTCAGATCCGTAGTCGTGACGGCGGCTGACTATTAGATACGCGATCACAGCCACGATGTGGCTAAATAATCACAGCGACGAACCCCTAAATATCAATATCAAAAAGACTAGAATTATCCTCTTTTACTTGTCATTTAAATTTTCAGTATCAGCAAGCCTAGATCATCGAGTAAACTGCTATTAGCGTACGGAATAGCGGTCAAAATGATTAAGGCTTTCCCCCACGCCTACATATTCAACTTTATCTTGACCTGTAACTGTCCATATCAGAATACGCGCCGCAATCCTTCATGTATAGCCACCCGAGGCCTACGGGTGATGGGACGATTACCCCAGGAAATGGTGCGACGAACGTCAAAAAATTCGCAAATGCCACACTCCCATTAGCCTCTCCGGGACTGGGATGGATGCATATGTAGGTGACTAGATGCTCAGAAGATTTGATAGGTACTGCTTACACGAAAACACGCCGCGACAGCGTTTAGATTGTACGATTTAAAATGGCAGTGGATTCTCTGGTCACATCGCTACAGATTTTCTGAGTCTAGCGTCCGTTACTGGTGCCGCTTAGATCAGACCCAGCTGCCAGGTATCATAGCCAAATCAACAAATAGGACCTATACTTTATTTAGGAAAGGTTCAATTACTAGTCTTCTCTAGCATATAATGTATGGCTTCTATTTCAATCATTTTCATACCGTTCCCATATATCTGACATCAAGCGCGAACGACCAGCTCCCGGAATCCATCTCCAATAGCCACATCGCACGAGAAAGAACACTTAGATTACGAGTAATCATAGAGTTCACTCACGAGCCCCTGGATCGAGGTACTTAGAGAAACGGCTCTTCTTGTCCCTAACACCAGCTGCGTATGCTTTTCTAAATAGGACATGGCTTAGAAGGTCCACTAGTATATCCTTGCTGGACCCTTCGCCAGTGAGGTCGGACATCTGGACAAAGGCGCCGGCGCCGATACGCTCGCAGAATGCCTGTCCTTCTTCAGGAGTCACAGCCCAGTCTTTTCTAGGAAGGTCGATTCTGTTGGCAACGAGAATGTAAGGTGGTGAGGTAGGCGGCGACAGCAGTCTCCCTGATAACTTGTCTATGATCCGGGTGCCCAGTGATCGACGACCTACATGTACGTCTGTAAGCTGGATGTTGAAAACGCTGCAGAACCTTTCGAATTCTTCTTCAAGTTTCGCAAAACTCTCCCTCTTGGTAACGTCGTAAACGAAAATGAAGGCTTCGCCGCGTTGAATTCTAGCACGCTGGACGTCTTCCGGGTCGTCGCCTCGGAAGGAGCTTTCATGGGTCGTGGTGATCATTTTACCTTGCACATAGACTTTTTCATACGTTGAACCGTCATAAGTCGGGTCGTAAGGCACCTCTCGATAATCTTCCCCCGTCGCCAGCATATGAGCGACGCACTCCTGACCAATCCCAAAGGCTCCCAAGATCGGCACGTTAACACGGAACCCGCCAGGGGCATACTTGCGAATAGTGTCTTGCTGTCTTTGATTGAGAGACATGATAGGCTGTATACTTGTTTAGTGTCCACTTGCTGTGTGATCGGCCGTGTAGAGACAATATTAGATCGAGGCAGAGTTTAAGTCAATATCACAAGTGCTAGACAGCCTTCAGGGTTATATAAGTTCGTCGAGAAATAGCGTTGGTTGTACGAGAGATAGCTCATAACGTAAAGAGGAGGCACAGCTTTACTTACTATGCGGAAGCGCAACACTCATTTATTTATAAACGTCGGGAAGGACATGCGTCGTTTCTGTGATACACACCTATCCAATCGGCCCCAGTACCAACACGAAATGAGAGCAGCGTTCATGTCCGACGGCCGAGCGAAGCCCTGCATATCGCATGAACGAAGCTCCAAATGAGCCTGGCTGGATCTCTCGTACGCTGTGCTGCTAATAGTAAAGTAGACAATGTCCTCTCACATAGGAGCTTCTTGGAGACGAAGTAGGAGATCCGGACGTCGGCACTCCTTGTCGAGACGGATACCCGTTGGTCGTATTTACACTGCCAGACGCTTCATAGCATTGTTACATACAATTACCTAGTCCGTACCCGCCCCAGTCTTGAAATTTCTCGAGAAACTTCGCCGGTAGATGGAACGAATATCATTTTGGTTACTGAAGTTGTTTGAATTAGTTTGAGGTTGAGGGGACGTATGATATACAGAGGTAAGAGCCTTCCTAGCGACCACGACGTTGAGTAATGTCACCAGAGGCTATTATCGCGTTGCAGGGGCGTCGAACTTCTCGATTACTGTCCCATAATGTATTCCTGCAGGTGATTAGTGAGGAACGAACACGTTGGCCTTCATGACGCGGAAGTCGAGAATAAGGTTCAGTTCTACATGCCATGCGTCCGGTTGATAGTTACTGGTGGTAGCGTGCAGGCCGCTGACTTGGTCGCCTTCCCTAGGGCCTACAAATCTACTGATCCTGGCCTCCTGGTCGATATGAAGAGCTCTAGGTTCACCTGTCATGTGAACCCTGGATAGAAGACATTTACCTGTTGAAAGTCAAGATCAATGACGAGGTCGTGTTCGGATGTGGGTCTAACGAGACGAAGAGTTTCTTTCGGGAGTGGGTGTTTTCAACTCGTGCATATTATTGCAAGATTAGCATACAGTAAGTTCTCTCTGCGACGTAGCTGAGTTCACGGTTTGTTAATATGTATATTTGATGCCTGATATGTGGCTTTCGATCTATGCAAAATAAATAGATGTTCTGACTTTACGTAACTCGCTATACCGGGATAGCCGGTCCGAACTGCTCCTTCATCCGGAGACTAAGAGTACACGGACTTGCGTGGCTTCCGGTAGTGTATCGAAATTGCAAGAGCGACCCCCTTCTCTTACTATTATTCAATGTGAATCTTAATGACACTGTCTGGCTGGGCGAAAAGAGGAATACACCTTTGTCTTTGCTACAACGAAAGGTCAGTTTGAATGTTTGCCTGGTGATGACTTAGAAGTGACACATCCATACACTGTCAAGAGCTGTAAGTAGGACAATTTAGTTAGCTTAGGTAGGAATATAAGCAGGCAATATGTCGAGCGGATTGGAAAAGCAACACAACTTCTGGTTTGGGTTTATAATCAAATCAGTATTGTCTTCTTATTCGTCTATAAACACTAGTAGAGCACCCCCTAAATCTTGCTACGGCTTGATAGTAGCTGGGGAAGCCCGGTGGTTACGTTCTCTGAAAGAACCTGCTCTATCTGAAAGTAGATGCGAAGGAGGCCGGCCGAAAAACAACGGATTGAGAACGAAAAGGTAAGCCAAAAAGCATGCCGGTAAAACGCCATACACCCGCTATGCAAATGTGTGCTGAGTGAAAAAGTGGCTTGTCAACCTTTCCCATGGTTGAGTGGTGATGATCGAATATGCCGGGTTCTGTCAGTTGTCGTCATCGTCGCTAACGCCCTCATCCTCGCCATCCTCGTCGAATTCTGCTAACTCCGCATCATCGCCCGTGTCACTACCTCCAAAGTCGAACTCTTCGTCACTCTCGGCCCAGAAAGCAGCATCGTCGTCAGCCGGTTTGGGCGGCGGCGGCGGCTCGAGGGTAGTTGGCATAATAAAACCGCTCGGAACATCGGCTTTGGACCTCTCGACGATTTCCTTCGCTTTCTTATTATACATAGCGCGATCGTCTCGATACATGACGCTGGCGTCTACATTGGCTGGGGAATTGATCTCCGGATCGTCCAAGAGTAGGAGCACAGACCGAAGCACGGACTCGACGCCTTGCAGAGGGGACCAACGCTCACTCGCCTGCTCCCCCGATGTAAGGTCCTCGCCTGGAGTGTGCAGGATGGAGATGCATAATCGGCCGTCGGGATAGATATTCGGGTGATAGATCGGGATGAGAAACCGGAACGTCGGCGGTTGGTAGGGATATTCGTCTGTGAAGGTCATTTCTGCCTATTGTACAGGATTATTGTAAGCACCGACCGTAATATAAGCATTCGGAATTCGCATATTCTCTTACCTTGAAATAAGCACCGTTGAAGGCACTCTCGGGGTTAACAACGATGAGGCCTAGACGCCACTGGAAAATGTTCCCGTTTGCTAGCTGCAAAAGTACCAAGTCAATATATGATTCAACAGAGAGGCACAATTCCTACGGTACTTACGTCAATGTTTACCCAAGGCTCCTTGGTGAGCTCTTGTAGTTCCGACATAAGCCGGTGCTTGGCACCAGCAGAATGTCTTGATGATGACATTGCGAAGTGAATGCGATTAGGGTCCGTTCGTAAAATGGGCGGGTGCGAGGCTATTCGGGCCCTCGGTGCGATGAAATTGTGTTACTCGCGTGCCGTCAAGGTTCGAAGTTGGAGTTGTCTTATCAATCAAACCGCCACCCCTAATGACTCCTGTTTGGACAAATGAAGGAAAAGAAAAGGAAATAAAGACCTGGAACCCGGAAAGACGGCGCTGTCCTATGCAATGATTGCTGGTCGGTGACAAAGTAGATGAAAATGTCGTGAAGTTATCGTGAAGCCCGATGGGGTTAGGTAGAAAGGATAGAGTTATAAATATGTAGGTGGACGTCGGCGGCCAAAAGGGTGGGATGGGATAGGAATCTGGTGTTATCTTATTTAAACTCCGGTATCGTAACTGCGATTCCTCGGCGCCTGACTCGTTCCTTAAATGGATCTCCACCAATGAGGCAATCGGACCTTGGCGGTCACGCCTCGTTGCTTCCCTGGCCTTGCCTTAAGAATCGAGTTGAGACTCGAAGGGGAGTGGAGAAGGCACGCCGGTGTCTTGCGCACTAGCGCGTTTGGCTGGGCCCTGGGGATCATTACGGTGATCATGTCTCGTTATATGATTATTTTTGGATTGAAACATAATCTTCATATCCTAAAATCGTCCTGAGAATCGTCACTTTGAGAAAAGCATCCTACGTTTTTTGACCATTTTTATATCAAATGATTTTTAGCCAAAAATATCTCAGTGATCCTGTTCGATACGAAATAATCCCAGTCGCTCAACATGATTTCGCTATTCAAAATCATCCCAGCGTTTCAAAATCATCATATACGCCATCGCAACTGCCGTACGTCTCTCCCCACCTGCCTCGCTTTCTATATTCGCGATTTCCTATCCTTCTATATATCCCATAACAAAGCAGCCGCTTATATCGCGTAATACAATAAACGTAATCCCTCGTAGCTCAATCGTAAATCTTGTAGACTCGTAATCGTAAAAGTAATCGTAAAAGACCATGGTTCAATTCAGTGCGAAAGTGAAATTTCAATAAAAAAAATACTTCATAAGTAAGATATGTAATATGATATAAATGCATAAAAATTCATTTTTACAGTATTTTGCGATTATCCCGACGTGCCAAAGCGATTATCCCCGACGGGCCAAAATGATTTTTAGACTCAACATAATTTTGGTGATAATCCTGGCCAGCCAAGATTATTACTTATACATAAGTATTTCCTTAGCAAAAACGCTTATATTTTTGACATGATTTTGATAGTGCACACTTATTTTCTAAGTATAATAATTTTTCTACTTAAAACGATTTTAAGTTCAACATCGTCGCGGCTGTTTAACACCATCTTCTAACTGACATCATTAGTCAAAATAGTTATCACTTGACAATCGACTCTCAAAATCATTTTGAATTCGTAACATCGTCACCAAAATCGTCCCCAGAGCCCAGCCAAACCCGCTAGTGCGTGTACGAGTGCTAGGTACCTATCTGACAGGCAAAGTACTGTACCTGCCTAATGTAGATCTTGCTATGCGCCTGGTATCCTCAAGTCATCGATACTATGCAACCTCGATATTGCGAAAGTCTTTCGGATATTAATAATGGCTAATTGATTAGGATATAAGATTCTTGCTTTGTCCACTGATATTTATAGCATTTTCAATATCTTTATAGGAAATAATAACTATCGATGAGATGTAATTCGAGTTCTTTCAGACTTCAAAGTCAGATACTTTTCATAGTAGAAGAATCGCTTTGACCTACTAAGTTTGATCCCTTACTAATTATACATCTACGATTTGGCGGGGGTGTTTGGTATTTGCGCTTTTTCCATACTATGTATGTGCGGCACCATGACATTGTACACGGGATTCAGGATCTATCCACGTTCAAGGTTGGTAGATTTGTAAGTACATACTGTATATCATCTTGTAAGACAACCTCTGAGCTATACTCTGATTCAAGCCGGAATCTTATTGAAGAAAGAATTTTCCCTATTTCCAGTCTCGTCACTGGTATATATAGGTACCTATGTACATACTCAGTAGGCATACATCAAACTTGAATGTATGTATAATGTTTCAAGGTTTGATGTAAACGTCTCTTTTGAGTTTAGCATCTGGGTATATAGGTTAATTGTGGAACAAATCAAAGGGAGGATATTAGCTGTGGCACTTATTTCCTGTAGCTGAGAGCGGCAGGGAGACCTACCCGGGCTCTAAAGTATGAGACATACAGGTTTTAATGTAGGTGCAAGCTCGTTAAAATCATAGGCCAAGTATTTACATGAGTTCAATGTTGAGGCTCGGAAGAACTGGTGGCTACACAAACAACTACCTAGGTGGATGTGCCGTAATACCAGTACTAATATAAAAATTTCTCTCGCTTATATGCAGTGTTCATATGTAATGGTAGAGCTGAGTACTATGTAGGGTGTACGTACTTAGGTAAGGCAAAGAAGCATTTGAAGACGGCGCCGATTCCATCTTCAATGTTCCATTGTGTAACGTGTTGATGAATGGGATAAAGACCGGTTGGTGTGTAGCACAGAACCCGATGCATAGGTTGACAAGGGGTTTGAGTTCAAAGGGTTATGGGGGCGTGTACTTAAAAAGAGCGGGGCCCTTAGCGGAACCAGGCGAGTTGCCCAGTCGCAAGGCACCACCTCCAATGTTCCCTCCCCATCCGCCCGTTTTGCCCGTTTTGATTACAACAACCTCATCTTGCGTCCTTTCACCCAACGTCCTGTCGGCACCGTCTGCTCCCGCAATCGACGACAACGACGACGAGACATCGCGACATCCGCCACAGGTGCTGCTGTCGCTAAGCTACCGCAAATAACATACCTTTACCTATCGATACGACGCACCGGAACATTTTGAGTCGGTGAATGCTGGTGGACTTGGGTATCTTCGACCCTAACAGCCGGTCGGCGGTTTGGCGCGACTTGCCACAGTGTGATCGATCGACTCTCTCATCATCCCACCTCTCAACATCGCATTATCGATAATCGCCCATCGAGCGTACCGTCGTAATTCAATCGAGCTGCCATCTGCGATACTTCTCCCGCCTTCCCATTACGATTCTTCGTCACATTCCTACCCTGTCAGCATCCCGACGTCCAATTTTCCTGGCGCTTTTGAAGGACTTCCGACGACTTCTCCACCTCCGAATCGCTCCGCGCTTGCTCTTCCTGCAGCCTGCCACTGCATTTCCTCGATGGCGACCATGTCATTCAATCCTCAAACGCCTCAGAGTCCTTCTCAATTATCTCCGAGTATAGGTGACCAGGTATCGAGCCTGAACAGCTCCATGACCTCAATGACTACCGCTCTGCCTACTGTGAGTTGAATATCCCTACATGTGAATCAAATCCAACTCATACCCATTGAGAAACCGATCATCATACCCAACTCGTATTGACATTATCTTGCTAACTTTATTTTTTTTTTCAAGCCGGCACACAGCGTTAATGGATCGGCTCAACCAGCCGATATGTCTCACGATAGCACAATGACAGATTCTTACACGAACAAGCGAAAATACCCCTTCGACGACACAGGAGATCATGAGCAGAAGAAGGTCCACCTCGAGAATCGCCGAGTTGGTATTGAGAACCTACACCTGGATGTTGGTGAAAAGTACCTACTTTGCAGTACTCGTAAGGCTCCCTTTAGACTCGCACCATCTACCCGCGCGCCTGCTTGAACGAGATTTGATGGTATCTTGGTTGACACTGCTTTTTATTTAGCCTATCCCGTCTCTTACCCGTGCTTGTCCGACGACCTATTTGAGATGTTCGGTTTAACCGGTATCGCTGCCGAGGTCGCTCGCACAAAGCCCAACGGAGAGAAGAATGCACTTCGCAAAACGTACAAGGGTCAAATCAAGACTCTAGGACTAAGCGGCCATTTCGATGCTGTGAAGAAAGAACCCGATGCACCAGACGGTCTCCGGTTCATGGCTGGGATGCCTGAGGATGTATGGTTCAGTAGAGAGGTGAACGGGAAGGAGATCGAGAGTGGATTATCACAGTCGTGTCAGAAGCACCTGGAACGAGCCGTGACGATGGCTAAAGGCCCAATACCTAAGGCGATTTGGGACAGCTCCGTTCTTGGCGATCTAGCACCCGGCCCTATGCCGAAGAAGACTGGCTATGATCCAGCTACGAGACAGACGGCGCCGAGCACTCCAGTTCCCTCGGTGCCTGGCGTCACTCCGAAGTCGAATAAGCCATTAACTCCGCAAATAGACCGCGCCCGCCGAATTGGTAAGAAGCGCAGCTATCAAGACAGCAGTTTTGAGGGATACGGCGAGGGATATGCCGATGACGATGCGGGCGGATATTCAACCGGGGATGGTGATGACCGGTCGAAGCTGAAGAGGAGAAAACAGGTGCATGCCGATCATCCACCTTCTGCGAGCCTCTTCGCTGACCGATGACAGAACCTAGGTGAATCATCTTTTGGCAGCTCGGGTCAAGGCAGGATAGGAACATGACCGAACACTCAATCGAGGACGAGGCATGGTAGGTTCGGGCGACCGAACATGATACCACGCACAATACGCTCTAGTTCTTTTGCATTTTGCATGATTTCAGCATGGCGTAAGGCGTTTGGATGACGAGAAATAAAGCAACAAGCAACACAGGCCTAAGCGCCTAACCCCTACGCTTGCTCGACGAATACGAATTATACACACGACGTACGATCAATCGTATGCGTTGCTTTGACGGGCGATAAAAGCAGTTCTAGCGGGAATATTTGTGTCGATTACGTGACGGCAATGGCGGGCGTTTGCCAACATCACGAGCACCTTGGTGCTTTGAAGATAGCTCAGGTAACCTAGCTACCTAGGTATCTATTGCAATCTGGATCTCGCATGGCATCAGATGTACAATGCATCGATTCTGCCCTCCCGGTTGGTCCACGGATCTTTTCGGGCGTTGGCTGTCGTTAGATATACTCTTTCAAGGACCAGAGGGCTTGATAACGCCAATATATCGCTTTACGTCGTGGGAGTGGGGCCCTGCCGGCGTAATTGTGATGGCGGTACTTCCTGCGAGACTTGTTCCAGCTATGGGCTGGCGGACAGTCGGTTGGGTTGGACTTGGTTAAAGGCTTAGGCGAGACAAGGTTCTATCACTTAGACCTTGCTCTCATATTCCAGTGGAAGCTAACTTGGTAGAGATGATCCGTTGCGCGACTCATTCCAAGAGTCCAACTGACTTAAGTCATTGCGCGCGGCGATGGCAGCTGAATATTATTGATTTAGTATATCTGTGTTGCAAGACATGTTTAATCTACCTATGTGTCTATATGTTGTCTCCACTAATATTGCCTGCAGTACAAGATCATAGATCAGGTTGAGGTTACGAGCGATATTCTCGGCTACTTCAAGGTCGTTAAGGAAGCTTGCACGAATAGATCGTTTCTTCCACCTATATATATATGTTAATTATCTGATACCAGTCTTCTCGTGTCGGGTAGTACTTCAAGTGCTTCCAAATCACATGAATTTGATACCCGTGTAAGTTCTCGGAAAGGCTGTTGTCAGTTAAGTTGTTGCTTGTCGGAGGAGTCATGTCATGCCCTGAGTGTTTGTGACGCATGGACATGATTCTGGCACGAGTAAGAGCCTTAAATAAACATGCTACTGTTTACCCGCGATACTAGAACGTTAAGTCTCATATGATTTTCCAGCAATAGCATTCCGAATTTTAAGAAAATACTTAAGTATGTAATTATAGATACTACATCTATCCTAACCTCGTAGCAGCACTGAGAGTTGAGCAATACATCAATGCGGGTTAATTGATCTGGCGGGAGCCCCACACTAAGGTACTACCTGAGGTGACGAGGCAAGCGCTTCGTACGTCGTATTTTCCTCGCTACGGCTTCACTTTATCCTGCACAACCCCCCACTATCTACCTAAATAGATCCGATACATATCATATACCCCAATCATTCAACCTACCATATCCTACCTAAGTATCTCCTTTACGTTATTATGCTCGGGACGCTATGGGCTTAATATTCAAACTAAAGGGTTAGGTGCCTATACTCGAACTCCGCTTGGATATGCTATGAGGTGGTCGGGATTCCAAACCGAGGCACCAAGTGACTTCGGCCGACTTACGTCACATATCTTGCTGAGCCCCCTATTGAGAGCCGTCTAGCCTACATAGAATATTTCCCTAAGTGTTCACTCATATCCTAATTGAGATTCACGACATATTTACTATCAACCGAATGGCTTCAGACCAGGCCGCCCTAGGCGTGCCTCGGCCTGGTATCGGCGGGGCATATATGCCATTTGGAACGCTACACGATCCGCGCTCTTCTTCGACCCAGTCCTTGGTCTGTTCGCCGGCCGAGTACGAAGAATCTGGTCGCCGCAAGCTCCTGCTTATCTACATCCACGGTTTCATGGGTAGCGACGCCTCTTTTCAATCCTTCCCCGCTCATGTACACAGCTACCTCAAGCTAGCCCTCTCTGAAACTCATGCCATCCATACCAAGATCTACCCAAGGTACAAGACCTACAAATCTCTCGATGTAGCCCGTGACAACTTCAGTAAATGGTTGGCCCCGCATGAGTCTCCCACCACTGATGTGGTGCTTATTGGCCATTCCATGGGCGGATTGTTGGCTGCTGATATAGCCTTGATGGCGAGTAATCTGACCTGCTCATGACGCTTCATTAGCTAACTGCTTGCAACAGCCGTCAAGGAATCAGTATCAACCTGGATACTTCCTCCACCGTATCTTGGGGACGGTTGGGTTGGATGCGCCGTACCTTGGCCTTCATTCCAGCGTCATCACAGCCGGCATTGCTAGCCTGTTTCGACCCAAGTCAAACACAGCAGATCCACCGGAAGAGTCAATACCGGAGGACGGATCAGGCCAGTCTTTGTATAGTGTCGCCTCAGGAAACGCCTCGATATATTCGAATCCATCGACCACCTCTCAGTATTCCTCGCCTTCCCCGAGACCATCAGGATCGCCTGTACCACATGGCATGACGTTCGACCCCAACTTCAACCCATCGTTCAACAACGACGTTCGCCTTCAGGACAGGGGTTGGTGGCGGAACATTGTCCATTTCGTTGAGAAGCATAACTCGGAAGGCCTAATAGACGCCGCCACAAACCATATCACATCACACCTGGAGTTTGGAGGCTGTCTCTTGGATGGCAATGGCCTGAAGACACGATATGAGAACATTCGTAAGCTGGAAGACGTAGATGATCTGAAGCATCATGGGTTCCCCCATGTGCCTCCACGAGTTCGCTTTGTCCAGTATTACACGGTCTGCCATGGGTATCCTAAGAAGCCCAAAGGCCAGGAATCAAATGGTAGTCCCGGAGTTTCTGGGACTTCAGGGGCTACACGTTCAGCTCCCCTAACACCGCAGATTTCAATTCAGAGCGATGGTAGCCCACTCAGCTCACAGAATACCGTGGAAGTCTCTCACGAGGATATCTCACGCCAGGAAGCCTTCAATAGCGATGAAGAGAGCTCAAGTCTACAGATACTTGATCCCGAACCGATGACGGAAGAGCCAGAACCTGTGCTAAAACCCGACATAGCGAGTGAAGCACCGAGAGATTGCAAGGATAAAGTCACGGAAGACAGTGTACCAGCTCCTAACTCTTCCAGTAGAGATGATCCAAAAGCGGATCCCCAACAAAGCCTAGAGCGTCCCATACTTACGAAAGGCTCAGCAAATGAGGCGGATGGAGCGAAGGGTCTCACCGAAGCGATAGCATCCCTGGGTCTTGATCTCCCTGAGATCCCAGAGCCTCCCGTAAAGCCCGAACCGCCGAATTTAGACCAGTATACTGACAAAGAGGCGCGCAAACAAGCAGAAAGGGAAGTGAAGAGATTACAGAAAGAGTATGATAAGCTCGTGAAGGACCGGGATAAGGCCATAAGGGAGAGACAGAAAACTTTTGACAAGAGAAAGAAGAAGCTAGCACAGGAAACAGAGAAGCGAGAGAAAGAAGAACAGAAACGCCGCAAAAAGGAGGAGGCTATTGCGGCCGCATCGAGTTCTTCGAATTCGGAGGAGGGAGCTTCAAAAATCGCACCCGGTCCTGACGCTGCGCAACCGGACGCTCCTATGAGCGAGTATGCGTCGATAACGGGTTTAGATTCCAACGTGGTGTCGCCCCTGTCGATGCCACCGGAGCAATCCCAAAGTAACGCCAAACCTTCGAAGCCGCCAAAGGAGCGCAAGTTCTGCAATCTGCACAAGGTGAACGGTCAAGTCGACCCGAAGTGGGTAAAGATCTTTATGAAAGACGTAGACCAAGTCGCCGCGCATACCAACCTGTTTTTCAGGGGTGAGCATTACGAGAGGTTCGTCTGCGATCTTGGCGAAACTATCCTGAACTGGGTCCAAGATGATTTGACCAAGAGGGCGATTCTAGAAATGGAGTAAACGATAAACGTGGCGTCGGTTTCTCCTGGATTGGTAGCATTCCACTGCTAGACTTTAACTGTAGCTAATATTATAATGAGACAGGATACCCACGCGTAGCATCAACTATCAAAATCTTAAATTCGTGAGGGACTTGTATTATATTACCCATTAGTCTATATTATATCATATTCGACCTGTGATCATACATATCCACACGGACCGGCGGTGGGCTGTGCACGACGTCCACCCGGAACGTCGATTTCACCCGGATCCTCCCCATCTCTATGTCCTCGTTATCCGGCTTACCATCATCGTCCTCGTCGTGGCTGAAGTCACTGGAATGTAGCTCACGCATGCGGTACGGCCCGTTCTCATCCCGGATCGCGCGCTGCTGCGTCCAGCGCCGTGCCGCGCCGACCCCTGTGCCCGTACCCGTCCCCACCCAACTCGGGGTACTCCGTCCGCCGCGCGTGGTGCTCAAAAGCTTCGGGAATAGCTGGGCCAGTATGGGCCGTAGCGTAGGTAAGCATGCGCAGATGATGGCCAGGTTGTTCTCGACGCCGGACCAGATACCCAAAGTCAACCCGCCCGTTGACGGGTCCGTCGTCGCGCCCAATTGGAAGATGAGGACCAACCGCATGATGGAAGCTATACATACGATGGTGCCGATGGTAAAGACTAGCATGAGGGCCGCGCGCTGGCGCGGCGCGATCTGCAGACGCCGGACGAGGGGCACTGGGATCGCGAGGATAGCTAGATCCGCGGCGGTGTTGAGGATCGAGGTCACGAACATGAATTGCGGTAGGTTCATGCAGTGCGCCGGGTCACGCGTCGCGGGAGACGGGGGTACCCAGGAGAGGCTAATGGGGATGCAGGCGAATACACCGCCGAAGAAGAGAGTAAGCCCGAACAGCCCGACGAGCGCGAGGAGGATGCGGCAGAGGAGTGTGAAGCGCTTGCTCGACCAGATGCGCATGTAGGAAGCTATGATGGACATCTTGATGAGCGCGGACGAGAGACCCCAAAGGGGTGGTGAGATCCAGAGCGTCTGTCAAGAGTTGGGCACGTTAGATGGGTTCTCTGAAGTTGCGGGAACGGACTCGACTTACCTGCAGCGCTATATACCGATCCTCAGGGGTCATACTCGGCAGCGGGTCGCCGAAGCCCACTACTATCCCTATCGTCGCAAAGTCTCGTTAACCAAGGGCTCTTCAAAACTATCGGTATAGCGGTGATTGAATTCGCTTACCAGCCACGTTCGCGGAGTACGTTGCAACCGAGCATAGCTACACGAAGCACTCAGCATAACCGATCAGTGGGGCAAAGTGTTCACTCTGTAGATGACTTACTACCGCCCCGAGACATAACCAATCGTCCCATCCCGAATTTTTAAGTGAAGTCACGCGAACATAGAGGCGTACGCCAACGGCCAAGAAGGCGATGGCAAGGAAAGGCGTGACAACGCCGATCAGAGGGATCGACCTCTCGGAAAGGGGCATTGCTGAAGAATTTCTCGTTGGTCGGTCGAAGAATTATATTAGATTAGATTAGAAGCAAACATAATAAGCACACACACACACACTCAGATTCAGATCTCGCAGCGAGTTGCATGGGCGGCGGCCAGCGACGATAAATAGAATAAGATCCCCAGATGAGGCGCAGAGGCTTGCAGGTGGCCAACCAACTTCGCACCAATCTAATTATATCAAAGGGACGCCCATCGCTACGACTCTGATCGATCACGCACTTTAGAGGCAGGTCGAGGAGTAAGGTGAGACAACCCACACCTCAAGAAATCGCCGAACGCCACGGGCTTTCATGGTGGCTTTCTTTCGAACGACACGTGGGATGAGACACGAGACGAGCGAAGACTGCATGTATGCAATGGGGACGCCGCGTGGAAACATTGAAGTTCTTGTATGTTTCACAGGTTGGGCAAGTTGGCGTTTAGGGCTTACTGTGACGTCGAAACATAGCGACGGATCGGGCCCGAGGGGGCTAATGGTCGTGCGCTGCGTTGGGGTGGATTAACAAGGATCTGATCTCCCTACGGCATATCTGCAGGAATTGTTTCAATCTGAAATCGAAGACACTTCTTAGCTTCTCAGCTTGCGGCTAGAGCCAAGAGGGCCAGACTTGGGAACGGCAGGTGTCGCACAAAGATGTGCCTTTCTCGGGACCGGTCCGGGGCCGTCATCCCAACTTGGAATGGGGAAAGGTAGTGGTGCAAATCCTACAGTTACACAATTCCGAAGGGGCTGAGTACGGCCTCACACAAGTTACACGACGGTTCCGAATTGTAGATACATCGAATTGAATATGCCTGATTGGTAGATTGTTTCTTAGATGTTTTGGGGGCTAAGCACCTTCTTTTGACGGTCAGCATCGCTCCACGAAAGAACCAAGCATTCAGATTGGGGGAGTAGCCTCTCCTCCAATCCAACGATCCCATATAACTCGGCGTGCAGCATCAATAACTCCCCCGCCAACCAATGCCTATTTATTAGTCGCCCAGCCCAGACTTACATGCCAGTAAGACAGAAGTATCATGCACTTTGCTTTGATTGCAAAGCCATGACAGATACTAAACTCTGAAACCTTGGAACTGTCTCTTTTCAGACCCAGATCTCTCCATAACCAGAGTATGCTGTGATTAACTGCCATAGAGCATAAGTTCTGTGTATGGCGGCCCTCGAATACGAGAGTGGGACAACTGCGCTGCGATGGTTCAACAGTCACGGCCATCTCGATTCGGGTTACAATATATGGTCGAGGGTGTTGACCAATTTGCCCTGTGGATTGCCCATTGGGATAGTATAGATGGCAACAATGTTACGGGCTGATCAATCATCCCTAGTATTCCTAGATACTTTAGTACAAAGCCATGCCCACCGTGGGATATTTCTCTTTCATCATTTTATAATGAGTTGGTCTCCAAAATAGGCCAGGAGTCTTCAAATAGTCGGCAAAGCATAATATGTCCAAAATGGGTATTCATAGATCATATGTGTAACCCAGGGGGCTTGATGGATGCGAGCCGTCACACATGCATGGTTCCTGGCTAGATCGATAATAATGTAACCCCCCTCGACTTTCCCACCATGTCGGTAAGGTGGGCATGGGCTGGACATCACTCTGGTTTGTTCGACAGGAGCAGCCGCCGTGCTGATTGTGTTCCTCAATGCGGAGTTTTCAGCAAGCTTAGGTAAAGGTCTAAACACAGTCGCATAGCTAATACCTCAACCCATAAGAAAGCTGTTAACACTCTGCAAGGTTGTTCTGCTTGGATTCGCTTCGGGGAAATTCGTCATGATGCGGCTAAGCTTCACTCTGATATCGCTCTTGGTATGGCCAGAAGACCGTTGAGGGTTAAGTGTGCCCTCGCTGTCAACAATCTGGCATAAGAGCGCAAGAGCTACCCCGACGGATATATCCTTGCCGGTCTCGCAAGCAATTAAGATCCGTCGCGGCTCAGGGGAATCGGCACTTGGGTCTTCTGAAGGATCGGAATCTGGTGTTCTGTCTAGGAACCGGCGTACGAAATCACAGATATTTGGGAGAGCCGAACGCAGATTACGACTTGCAATTTTATGCTTACCTACACCTACCTCCATCAGCTGGGGGTTCTTAACCCACGAGCTTGGATCTGTGGTCTTGGAGTAGATAGCAATTGTGCAAGTCGATGATGGTGAAGATGGGGTAGTGAGCGGTAAGGAGCTAACAAATAGATACGGCGCAACCTGCCTAGGGCTCGCCGTATCTTTACCCGCGCCTTCATTAGAAACCAATGAGCGAACCAAGTCAGGAAGATCCGGCTCCGGCGTAGATAAAAGGGTATCGGCATGACGCCAGAAAACTGGTGGGGTCAACCCTAAAGCCCAGTTCTCAGTATCGTCGCCGGCGCCCTGGATATAACCCCCTTCGCTCATCTCCCCGCCCAAGACTCGACGGGAGCTAGTGCAACAGATAACGGGATGGAAGTCGTCAAATATCTCATCCGTCGGGACAAGCTGCGATTCCTGGGTGACCCATATGGGTCTAAGAGGCTTTTTAAGCCGATGTCGTAAGTCATCCAGGTTGATATCAAGGGCCTTCAACGAAGCTACATGTTCGGGGACCCTCGACTCAATTTGGGCATGCTCGGATCGCGAGACGGCATTAGGAGGGGTATAAAGCTCATGGAATCCTGGAGTCTCCGGGAACAGAACATGGTTCAAGACGCAGCACCAGATGGGCACCGTCTTGCTAAGAGCGTCAGGCATTCGTTTGCCTCTTCTTGTCGAGTCCACGATAATACAGCCATCGTTGCTGCCGATAATATTCAGCAAATTGAGGTTGAGTCGACGGGTGCTAAACCTCCACTGTCCGGTGTGGCCGTCCGTGCTTTTAAAATAAGCAGACCCGGCCTTTCTGTCCGGGGGGATGTACCAGCTACCGCAGCGCTCATTGGCAATCAGCGGGCGGCCGAATGCAGCGGCTACCTCGGACACGAAATCTGCATCTTCCCGTACCGAGCGCAAACGATTGGTAATGGAGAGATTAGACCGTTTGAGGTCGCTCAATATGCGCGAAAAATTGTGGTTTGCTTGCGACGAGAAGACAAGCTCTGACGTAGTCGTAGCCATGGAATCATTAACAATTACTTAAGGTAAATATAATTATAGAGAAATGTCGTAGCAAAATTGAAGAGATGCAGGAGGTGAAAGGATGCGCCTAATTGACCGTTATCCGTAGGATAGGCGATACCGTTCTGTCTTATCGATAAGTCTTTTCGAAATAGAAGCAACTTGGAAGACCAAGCCCCTAAGTCGGTCGCCAAATCTTGCGATATTTCCAAGTTATTTACCTCTCAAGTCATCTCCGATACCTTCAATCACAGATAAAGATAAAAATGTGTAGTAGAAACTCAATTTTTCTCGAAATCATACATACAGTTTGGTGGCGTCTTGAAAATCAGCCATTCCATAACTTTAGCTAGCGAACTCGGGAAAAGAGGCGGGTATCGGGCGACTGGCCTTGATCTATGCCTGATCGTGGACATTACATACATAGGAAAAGTTGTGCTGTTATCACCAGTTGACGTCGTTTCGATCGTCGTTGCTTCATTACTTCATCGCAGATCCATTTCCATTATCATATGCCCATACCCTCATTCAACAGATAACCTCCGCCTTCACGAGGACGGTATAATGGGCCTCCTTCTTTAGTAGACACGGCGAAATCATTATGTCCACCGTCGTGTCCGACCCAAACTTGCCCTTCACTTCCATGATTGCTTCGTTGCATGGGAATCCGTGCGTCAGGGTGCTACCAGGCGAGTCGGACATCAAGGCCGAGAATCGCGAACGCGCGAAGATCGTGCTAAGCTCTGCCGCCGCGGCGACGATCTCCTTGACGGTCTTCTTCAAGGCTTCCGTGTCGGTACCGGTCGCAAAGATCGCAATAGCGTCGAAGATCTTGGTCGTCACGTCGTTCACGACGCCTTGGTCGGGTGCGCATACCTTGTGAAACATTCGTCCCGTGTGCATCCGCCATTCCTGGAAATCCGTGTCCGACGCCTTGGAGGAGAAGAGGCCCGATAGTTTGGTAGCAGCGTCGCCGTGTTCCTTTCCCCACACGCGGCAATACTTGTCGAATAGGCAGGTGTAAAGGTATCGCCAGATGAGTGCCCGGAAGATGTAGGATGTAAGATGACCACTAGTCATGTATGATTTCCATTGAGCCGACAAGTGCTCGAACTCCGCTCTTCCCTTCTCCGGTACCAGCTTGGGCTGGATCTTGTCGTTGAATTGTTCCACCGAAAGCGTTCGGATTTTGGCCCGTAATTCTTGCCAGCGCTCTTTGATTTGATCGTCGGTGAGTTCGCATGAACCTGCGCCATCTGGGTTCCCGCCTTGCGCTTGAACTCGTCGCTGCAGGTCCTCGCATAGCTTGGTCTTCTCCGCTAGCTCGTTCGTGACCTTCTTGAACCTCGACTCGACTTCTTGCATTCGCGAACGTGTGATCACCACCGTATCGTCGTCCCCTCCCCGCGTCTTCTCCACTCCCTCGCTTATCGGAGCTGAAAAATAGCTTGTGCCGTCAGCTTGCTTGCCGTCTTCCCGTGCGCGCGGCGGCAGCTTCGCGCTATCCCCGGCGGCTGCATTTGATTGACGCAATCGTTTGACCTCGTTCTCAAGTTGCTGCAGCTTTTCTGCAAAGCCTTGCTTCTCCAGGGCCCAGTTGTTCAGCGCCGTCTTATGGTCCGCACGTAACTGCCTAACTTGGAGAGTTTTCTTCGTAAGCTCGCCTTGCGTGTCGGCAAGCTGACTTCGTAAGGGCTCCATGTTCGAGGTTTGGTGAGGAAGAAGGATGCGCGAAGGACAACGATTCTGTAAATAGGATATAAATAAGATATTTACAATGAAAGTCCTGGGGGTTACCAAACTTTAATCGGCGCCTATTGTAAATTTTTTTTCCTCCGTCATGTTTTGGGCTTTATAGGCGTAAATTTTGTCCGCATAGCTCTTTATTTAGTTTGTTGGACGGATAGTCCCAGCAACGAAGGTAATAGAAACCGCTTACCATCTAGCTCCTGCCTTCACAATTCGCAGAAAATCAAAAAGAAGCCATTCAGTGAAAAGCAATTTACCCGATTTTTATTTAGCAAACAAAAGCTATGAATCAAACGCCGTATTTGTGTTTTCTGAGTCTTCCCCAGAAATCCACATAACTTCGGGCTTGGGCACCCATTATCGCATTCCGGCTCCCTCTCTAGGGCCTCGTGATGGCTCCAAAACGATTATAATGCCACCTATTCCCAATCGCTTCCTCACCCCGATAAATATCAGGCCACCAACGCTCTTCCAATACGTCCGCCGCATAACCACTCATAACGCGACTGTCGGGGTCTATCACCTTTCCGTATCTCCTCCTTCTAGGGATGCTCAAGGCTTTACTCAAGCCAACGTGAGCTTATTCAGCAGATTCCTATTTCGGTTCGTCCCCATAAGAAACATAGGCCTTCCTGGCAACATTGGCGCACTCAACATCGGACCCGTCGGGTTTTCCACGTAGAATCAACGCCGGGCGGATTAGAAGTTCGACACCGTCACAATCACCCACACGTAGCTTGCATATATGCATCCATTCTTCATCGTAGTATTGCGAAGTATCGCTAGTATCCGAGGGCCCCTTTCTCGTAATTTCCATTCGGTCCTCATACCGATTGAGGTGCCGAGCTAGAACAATCGCGCTCCCAACTATCTTGTTAACCGTTGCTTCGCTTTCTGCGTCGATCTCGTCTTCGTATTTTTCGCAGACGAATGGCTTAACCAACTGCAGTAACTTGTCTTTGTACGTCCGTAGCTTTACTTCGTCGATTGGGTTATTAAAGAGTATTTCGGCGGTATATGCTCGCCAGATGCTAAGTATGCGGTCATCACCACCAAACTCGCCGGCTAATTTTATTGTTAGCTTTCCTGGGTACAACTCATAAAGAGAACCAGGGTCTAGGCACTCACATTGAACTCTAGCAAGAGCAGATCCGATCTCATCACCTTTCCCCCATAAGTTGAAAGGGTTTTCCAAGAATTCAATGCATAGAAAACGCCATATTACGGCTCGCATGAAGGCCTTAGCATGTGCTCTCTCACCAAGGAACATGCGGAATGGTGTTTCTGATACTCGTTCGAGCTCCTCCTCGACTTGCTCTGGAATACCATCCCCATTGACTTCGGGGACCAGTTTTTTGGTTGCGAATATATTGATGTAACGCGATAATTCATAAAATTGGGCCGTTAGTCGATCGCGGTTGTCCAGGAATTCGACAGCCGTCCTTCTGAGCTGATACTCCAATGATGTTCGCATCACGTTAGCATAGTGGAGTCTGTGCTTCGTACTTTCGAGTTCTTTCTTCGTAGATTCAAGCTCATCCTCCGTTGCCTTTTGTTCACGTCCTGTATCTCGTGTGGTAGACTTCGAATTGCCAGCAGGCTGGATATCATCGGTGGCATTAATACGTCGGTCACACTTTCCCGCCGGGCCTTCCGTTGTTTCCATTCCAGACTCCGAGTTCCCGTCGGTGAGCTTCGGCTTTTTAGCGGATCGAGAATTTCGTGCCGAGGTATCCTCTTTACCGCGTTTTCTCTTATTCTTCGATTCAGAGCCAAGGCTTTTGTTAGTGACTTTGACTTTCAATTTTTTGTGTGGTTGAGGATCTGCTGTCGAGTCATCCCCTTGGGTATGTTTCCGCTTCTCGGCTTTCACCTTTGGCTCAAAACTCGTGTCTATGTGTTTTGCCTTCTTAGTAGCCATTCGAGAATCCTCAACCGAGCCGTCTTTTTGGCCACGCTTCCTCTTTTTGCTATTATTATAAATATCATCGAGAGATTCCGTAGGCGAGACGGCCGCAGACGATCTAAGTCTCATCTTAAACTGTGACTTAGGTGCTGTCGATGCAAGGGAAACCGACGGCATTGTAGTAGGCGAGTTGTAAGAAGGATCGACAGTAGATGAATCAGATGCCGCGGTTGCGGGCGACTCGGATAACACGGTGGGAAATGATTCGGGCGACATGATTGGCAATGATCAAGGCAGACCTCGAAGCCGAATATCTAGAAGTATGATGGTGACTCGTCTATTAAGAATCAAAAGTTATGCTAGACGAAGTCTTCTTTTGGAGGGCTGGAGAGTGCTGCAAGAGTTGAGATCCTGATATTCTGAGAAACCAGGATACCATGTCAGTAATTTCAGTAAAAGTTGTAATGGATAGTGCGGGTAGTTGTATTTTGTCTATCAAGTTGGTCGTAGAAGGACCGAAAAAAATTTGATTGACTGAAACAAAAGGTGTCCTGGAGGTGGTTCATTTTATGTGTGTCCGCACGTGGTTCTCCTTATGTTTGCTCTTGGATTAAGTAACTTCAGACGTAGGGAAGCAACATTGGAGTTGAGTTTGATCATACAGTACCTACATGTAGGTAGGTACCTATAAATGATACTGTGAAATAGCTCGGGTGGTTACTGTGACTTACATACAGTATGTACTCAGATGCACGTGGATGAGTCTGGCATTCAATGTTATGAGGTATCTAGGAAGGACTTAAATGAGGAAACTGCAATCCTGGGTACCTACCTACTTTATGTGATTCCATCTATCATACACCATTTACACCTTCCATGTCTACACAGCCCGCGTACCTGCCCTCGGGCGTAAAATGTAGAAGGGTGTCACCCCCAATCTCGGGGAGTTCGTTACTTGTTTGCGGCTTCTAAGGGTTCCTCCTACCTAAAGTCACTACTCTATAATTCCACTCTCTTCTCTAAGTCCGTACACATCCGTACATACCACACCTCCTACATTTACTTCCCGTCTTAGTTCACTTCCTTTACTTCGTTTCCGACTTGACTAAACACTCTACAACCATTAACAACTAATACAACTCAAGAAACTCTAAACTGCCTCGAATTCTTCTAGGGTATCGAGGAACGCAACGTGTATCTGTCCGACATCGAGAATTTCCCCAAGGACTGGGATGAAGCAGACGTCCAACCCACTATGCACGACTTGGACCGTATTCGACAAGCTAAATCGATCATTCAGCGCGAGGAGAAAACCCCGGTCGAGGTTATTGCGGACAATCTTGAAGGCTTGTTCAACAACTCTATTCAAGAAATGCGCAAGGAACGGGGTGGGAATGTTGTGGATGATCATCCCTTCCACCTGGTCATCACGGTTCCAGCCGTCTGGAAAGAAGGCGCGATCAGACGGATGAAAAAGGCGTTGGATCTCTCGGGAGCGCTTGGTCCCCGCCCCAACAGAATCCCCGGTACGACGTACAAGTTCCTAACAGAGCCCGAAGTGGCCGGAATGGCGTCATTCCAGTCACTAGCTGGCTCGGATACACTTGTTCCCGGTGACTCGTTCGTTGTAGCAGACCTCGGAGGAGGAACGACCGTACGTATACCGATATTGTCTTCCGTTCAGTACTTGATACTAACTTGAATAGGACTCTATAAGCTACATGGTAAACAGTTATGAGCCATTCCAACTTCGAGAGGTGGTGGAAGGCAACGGTGCACTTTGGGGTGCAACATTCCTCGGCCATTGCTTCCGGGAACTCGTGAAGCAGAAACTACTTGATAAACACGGCATGGCCTGGGAAGACGTAAGCCAGGGGAACAAATGGTGCATCGACTCTATCTGGGAATACAATATCAAGAGAGTTTTCTCTAACTCTACGACTGAGATACCATCCGTCGACGTTATGAAAGGGGGCGGGATGGTTGAGATTGGTTTCATGCCGTAAGAACATTATCCTGGTCCTACCCAGCGGATGTTTGCTAACCTTTAATACATAGCGGCGAGATCCGTGATTTGTTCAACGTCGTAATGCCTCGCATTAAGGCATTAATCAAAAGCCAAGTCATCGAGGTGTTGAAGAAGACGATGAAGCTGCCACGGGTAGGTTTAAATGCCCATACGACCTAGGAGTCGGACTTTGGTCCTTTGAGATGCTTGGCTGACTACTAATATAGTATATCTTGCTGATTGGCGGCCTTGGCCAAAACCTTTAACTCTACGAATCCCTTAAAGTGGTTGATTCCAACCGTACCGTCAACGATCGCACTGTCCGCGTCCTGCTGTCACGGCGAGGCAGAGGCATAAGTCGGGCGAGCCAGCGACAGCGATATCTCTATATTGACGAAGAAAAACTAAACTAAATGTCGCGCACAGACCACGAGGTCCGTGCGTATAGGGCCTTTAGCCACATATACAGCCACACTGCGAGGCCACACTCAGCTTGGAGAATCCAAGCTTCATTCTCCATATTGCAGGAATGCCTGCGACACTAAAGGAGAAAAGAACTCTATCTCTCTGATCATGGGATCTACTCTTTATACAGCCAGGTCTCATATCCTAGGCGCTAATAGGAGATGAAAGACGAATAGGCTCTAGGGGCTCAGGAGTGAGGGATAGCCTTGTTAATTGCGCCTTGCCGCGATCTTGGCGAGGCTGACCGTCACACCTGCGGGAAAACGGATATGATGCCTGGTCCTCCGTGTCCCGAGGTGCTGTGATGTTTGGATTGGGACCCAAGTTTTGATCCAGTCTCGCAAATCCCGACGTCACAAGGTGGACCAAGAAGGCTGGGAAGCAACTATGTTGTCGCGCAAAGAGCCTCAACCCCTATCTAGCTAGAACTATAGACTTATGTACTCTAGGGGTCCTTTGTTCCCTGTGAACACCTCTGACATAGCCGTAACAATTTCCAGGTGATCAGGAGGCAGAAAGCGGGGAGGAAAATCAGTAGAAGGGAGATTAGGCAAATAATAAGGTGAGGAAGAAGAATATCATGTCCCTTGACCATCTATTTAAAAACGGTACGATATCATCCCACCGTAGTGAAGCTAATTGTTTATACGCTATACAATAAGTGGTTGTTCTTGATATTAATATGTGCACAATACACATATTATGATAACGGACTGCCATTCCTAGTTCAGTTTCATATATCCTAGCCATAAGGATTAAATAAAGCTGTATTATCAATACGTAGTAGCCGCTAGTAGGTACTTCCACTCCTTACATTCATAGGAACATCAATGAGTCAATTATAAGAACTTGAATAGGGGTAATCGACATTGTGAACATTGCTTAGTCATTTTAAAGCCACGTGAAGAGAAAAACAGCCACATTTGGTTCTGTGGCTTGGTACTTAGTATTCTGGGTCTAACCAAATTGGATATAGTCAATTTGTAAGATCCACGCCACCAGCCCACTCTCTACGGTGTGTATTCGGCGGTCGGTCAACTAAATCTACAAAGCAACTTTCTTTCTCCGTTACTACCAAACCGAGGACTAGAAGCCGTTGGCATTTATGATTTTCTATTACCAGGAATCAGATCGCCTCCGCCTTTCATCTCCGGCATGAGCGGACGGCTGATAGCAGCGGTCGGGCGCCTCCCGGCGACGCGCCCGGCCATGGTTCGAGCTATCCGACAATATCATCAGCTACCTTCTGGCGGTATACTTCGGGCTGATGCTGCTGTTCGCGCAACTCGGCGCCGGATGTGGTTCCCGATAAATTCCTTCCATAATGCCGTTATCGTGCGCAATGCGTCTTTTGCGCGTTTCCTACCTCGCCTGGTCGTCAAGTTTATAAGGATACCTGCTATGGCGGGAGGAGTAATGATAGGTGGACTGGCATGGATTCAATATCAGGCTACACGTACGTCGGTCCAGGAGCATTACTCGTAGATGATACTGGTTATCTCTGCTAACATGGAAGTCTAGAGGCTGGAAACTACGCTTGGGATATAATCAATACCACGAAAGATTCGGTCACGAGTACGGCGACGAACATATTCGATGGTGCAAAAGGAATTGCTGATCAGACTATGCAAGGGTGGAAAAACACAAAAGAGCAAGTTGAGCTGCCGGAGTGGATGCAGAAGATTTTAAGGGTACAGGAAGAGATAGGCACGGGGAAACAAGGCGGTGGACCTGGTGGCGATGAACCTCCAAAGCAGAGCAGGGCGGGTGCTGCGGTCGTTGCTGGTGCGAGCGCCGCCGCCTACGGCTACGAACAATCATCCGACGACGACCCGCGAAGTGCAGATGAGATGGCCAAAGATGATCAGATGATGGTGTTAACAAAGAAGATGATCGAAATCCGAAACATTTTGGCGAGAGTCGGGCAGTCAAGTACCCTAACTCTACCCTCCATCGTCGTTATTGGATCCCAGTCGTCGGGGAAGAGTTCCGTGCTAGAAGCTATAGTGGGACACGAATTCTTGCCGAAGGGATCCAACATGGTCACTCGAAGACCTATCGAGCTGACCCTGATCAATACACCCGACTCGTATGCCGAGTATGGCGAATTTCCGGATCTGGGTCTCGGGAAGATCTCGGACTTCTCTTCTATCCAGCGAACTCTGACGGAGCTCAACCAAGCCGTTCCGGACAGTCAGTGCGTATCTGATGACCCGATCCGACTTACCATCTCGTCACCGAATATTCCAGATCTCTCCCTTATCGACCTCCCTGGCTACATTCAGGTTGTTGGACAAAACCAGCCGCTAGAGCTCAAGCAGAGGATATCGGAGCTTTGCGATAAATACATACAAGCCCCAAACGTCATCCTAGCGATCTCAGCTGCTGATGTTGATTTGGCAAACTCGACAGCTTTACGAGCCAGCAGAAGGGTCGACCCTAGAGGCGAACGGACGATAGGTGTTGTTACGAAGATGGACCTAGTCGATCCTATTCGCGGAGCCGCGATTTTGAACGACAGGCAATATCCGCTGCGTCTGGGTTATGTTGGTGTCATCTCCCGTGTACCGACAGCAACGGGATTGTTTAAGAAAGGCAATGCGAATCTAACGTCTGCAATTACTCGCAACGAAAACACTTTTTTCTCATCTCATCCGTTGGAGTTCGGTTCCGGCTCGGATGTCCAGGTCGGAACTACGACGTTACGCAAGAAGCTCATGCACGTTCTAGAACAAACTATGTCAGCCAGTCTCCAGTCGACCAGCGACGCGATACGGCAGGAACTCGAAGAGGCTACTTATGAGTTCAAGGTCCAGTACAACGATCGACCATTGTCTGCCGAATCATACCTGGCTGAGAGCCTAGATGCGTTCAAGCACTCCTTTAAACGATTCTCTGAGGAGTTTGGTCGGACACAAATGCATGAGCTCCTGAAGAACGAGCTCGATCAACGGATGCTGGATCTACTGGCGGCAAGATATTGGAATAAACCTGTTAATGATCTGAGCGTCCCGATCGCTGAGCCTAATAGTCTTGCCGACCTTCCGAAGGCGGACCCGAACTCTCTCTATTGGCGAAGACAACTTGACGCTTCCACTTCCGCACTTACAAAACTCGGTGTTGGTAGGCTTGCCACTACCGTGGTAGCCAGTGCGATCCAGTCTCATATCGACGCTCTCATCAGCCAATCGACTTTCGTGAACCATCCATTTGCTCGACAGGCGATTACTGAAGCGGCATCGAGCATCTTGAATGACAGGTTCTACAGCACCAGTGACCAAGTGGAAAATTGCATTAAGCCTTTCAAGTTCGATATTGAAATGGAAGAGCGCGAATGGACCGCTGGCCGAGACCATGTTCAGGGCGTCCTGAAGAAGGAGTTGACTGCCTGTGAAGGCGCCATGAAAGACCTCGAGACAACGGTTGGTGGACGCAGGAAACTGAAGGAAGTCATGAACTTCGTCGATAAGGCCAGGAAAGGTGACGTGATAGTTGAAGGTGACAGCCGCAGCGGCGCAGGAGGATTCAGTGCTGAGCTGCTTGCTAAAGGTTCGAGATCCTCTTTTCAGATATTAACGCTTGAGAGCTTCCAGCTGACATGATTACAGGACGAGAGGCTATCTTCCTCCGTAACCGCGCCGATATAATTAAGATGCGGATGCTAGCCGTCAAGTCAAAACAATGCGCCAACATCAAGAACAAATACCACTGTCCGGAAGTATTCCTGGACGCGGTGGCTTCGAAACTTGCGTCAACGGCCGTTCTTTTCCTCAATGTGGAGCTCCTTTCGGAATTTTACTACAACTTCCCTCGTGAGTTGGACATGCGACTTGGACGCCACCTTTCGGACGACCAAGTCGAGAAATTCGCCAAGGAAGACCCCAAGATAAAGAAGCACCTTGAGGTTATTAGGCGCAAGGAGCTGCTCGAACTCGTGCTCGAGAAGATGGAGAGCCTTAGACAGCTGGAAGGCTTGGAAAAAGAGCGGTCGAGGGGCGGGAAGAAGAGCGGCGAGAAAGAACGTGGGCGATGGGGACTCTTCTAAGTTTACAGAAGCGCCATAGTTACCCATGACGATTTTTCATGATAGGGAGAGGAGTTCAAAAGGTTGTTTCAGCGGTCATTGTGTGTCTAGATATCACTTTCCAAGTCCCAACTCGATGGCCGGCTCTCTTGGTAGTATCTGTGCGACGTTACATACATGTAGATTTGATCCCCCCTTATCCAAAAACGATATACGATGTATGACTTCACCAATATGAGCATGTCGCTCATAGTCCTGTTCTTTAATTTGGTATTTATGTATGCTCCAAAGTTACTAACTTGAGTTCGGTTGCATTTAGCCAACCTCCGAGATGTAACATCACGCGACTGAGTCAACGTTGTCTACCTCCAACTTCGACTTTCTCGGAGTAACAACCTCCAGTCGACCCAGAAACAAACCATCTGCCCTCGTGTAGAAGTAATGCCAGACGCAGGGATATTTTGAGACTTAAAAAAGAAGATAGGGAAATAGTGATAATGACCTAGTAAGATCTTACTGCTTTCGTTCCCAAATGTAATTTACGCAGAGCCTGTGTTAGGAGTCTAGTTGGTCCCATCTATAGGGACGGCGCTAGAGTCTACGTCACCTCAATCAAAGGATTCTCCCTTCTCGTCTATGCCTTAAATTAAGCAAGATCATACTCAGCGATCAACTTCTCGGCGCACGTTATGCCGGTTAGGTACGCGACAGCCTGGACGTGGCAGCTCGCGAGGACCGGCACGACGCTCATGTCTGCGACACGCAGGCCCTCGAAACCCACGAGGCGGAAGTCCTTGTCGACGGCCGCATCGGCGGCCCCGGCAGGCCCCATCTTCACGGTGCCCGTCATGTGCCAGCTCGAGTTGATGTTTTGGCGCCAATGGTCCAGCAAGTCCTCATCGCTATCGCTCGCGGGCCCCACGATCGTCGACACGTTGTCGCGCGCGTAGGGCTCGTACCGCATGATGCGGTACGCATCGCGCAGGGCATCGATCGCAGCGCGCCGGTCAAACGGCGTGGACAGGAACTCGGGGTCTACGGCCGGCGCGGCGTTCGGGTCCGCGGACGCCAGCGCGATGGTGCCCCGGCTCTGCGCATTGTACAGGAACACCAGGAAGCACGAGTAGCTGAGCGCCGGGTCGAAGTTCGGCTGGAACCAGTGCACGGGGAAGTGGCTCAGGAGCTCGTAGTGCGGCACCGTCGGGTGGCTTATGAACTGCTTTTCTTCGTCGGGTAGCGCTTGGAACTCGGGGGTGGCGGCGAGCGCGTCGAGCTTGAACCACCCGATCGGCAGCTCGCAGCCAAAGGTCGCCCAGGGCCCTGTGCCGTCGACCCTCCACTGCGTGAGCGCGTCGGCCATCGCTTGCTTGCTCCCGTAGAAACCGGGGCGGTCCGTTTCTCCTTCGGGCCGCGCGTACACTACGGGGACGAACATGTGGTCTCGTAGTCCCGAACCGATGCATGGGACATCTTGGACCACGGGGATTCCGAATTTCTCTAGCTGCGCTTTCGGGCCGATGCCCGAGTGCATGAGGATTTTGGGGTCGTTTATGGAACCCGCTGACAGAATGACTTCTTTCGAGGCCAGATCTGATCCCAGCGTTCAGCATATCGACCGCACTCATGCTTATCATGGATTTTTTTAGGGGGTCGAAACTTACACCGTCTGCCATTCGATTCCACCCCAATAGCCTTCTTTCCTTCTAGAATGATGCGCTGGACGGGGGAGTCGGTAACAATTGTCAGATTTTCCGGCACCGGCGTAAACAAGTCCGTCGCCGTGGACCGGACTCCCTTACTTGAGGAGTTGACACAGAGGGCTAAGCCAATCGGGTTGCCCGAGTTGTGGTCCGGATTCAGGGGGTACCCAGACTCCTCGAAGAGTTTGAGCATGGGAACTAGATCCCTCTCCACCTCGGCCACGTAACCCGTTTTCAGCGGTCCGGAGCTGCCATGGCTTTCTGGCTTCGGTGCTGCGTACTTGCTGTCAACGCCTGGTGGTAGTGCCGGGTCGAACGCCTCTAGACTTCTGAATCGACGCTGCATGTGCGACCAGCCAAAGAAATCGTCCCCTACGACGCGCGCCCACTCGTCGTAGTCGTGGCTGGCGCCTACGGTCCACACGCTGAAGTTGACGGCGCTGGAGCCGCCTAGTCCCAAGCCCCGCGAATAATCTAGTTCGCGGCCGCCGCAGTGTTCTTGGGCTGTTGTCTTGTAGCCCCAGTTCATCTGCGGGTTCTGCTGGAAGGTAATCCACCGCTGCCCGTCGACGCGAAGGTCCTTGTCATCGTTCTTGCCGCCCGCCTCGACGAGCAGCACCTTCGGCTTCTTCGCCGACTTCGCGAGCCATGCCGCGATGGAACTACCCGCCGGCCCGCCTACATGAGATCGTACCGTCAGCGAATCAAAGAACGCGGTGCTACCAGGATGCGGGTAGACATACTGCCGACGATCACGAAGTCATAGGTATCCGCCATGGTTTACTATGGGACTCGCGGAACTTTGAGAGAGGGTCTTGTTGAGAGAACATTATGCCAAGGGCCGGAGAAGAGAAATATCATTACTTATATAGAACGGGTAAAGGGAAGAGGCATGTGGGGAAAAAATTCAGCCTCCCCTTGACTAGTCCTAGATGTCGTGAGATCCGCTTCGGGTACTGCCCGTTATCTCTCCTATTATATTACCCCCTCGGTGCCACTGGGAGGGAGGGGTTGTGCGAGCTACTGGAGCACGCGCCAATCGGCGAGCGAGTAGGATCCCACAGGATGTGAGGATGTGGCCCATGGCGTAAAAGTCGGTCGGTCTTCAACACGATTTTAAGATACGGCTTAGCCATAAGTATTGCAATGTTGAACCGTCTTGTCTAGATGGAGAACGACGCAGGGGGCAATGATTTGGGGGGGAATATTGCGAGATGAGCAAAGCAGATTTGTGGGTAGAAGAGCGGTGTCAGGCCATTCCCTCCGAAACTTAGTCTCAGTATTGTTTTATACTCGACGAGTATGCTAAACTGATTGGGGTTCAGTTACCAGGAGGGTAGCAGTAGGATTAGCTACTACCGAAGGATCTCGATAAAGGCGGCAGAGAAAAATTTCCGTGTGACGTTCAGCTCCAGATTCATGCTTGGTGGTTAATGGTCAAGGTAAAGATTCGCATAGCTTACACATCAAGGGTGTTTGCTTCGACCCGCCTATTCGTCTACTGGAATGTATATACGCTAGATATGTACGTAGATGTAAGTTGTTGGGAGCTTAGGTAGCATCGAGCGTCCCTTGTCAGATTCCGACTTGCTGCCCCACGAATTGGCAGCACTCAAGGCGAACAAAAATCTGGAAAAAATATATAACCTACATGCATGGGATAATAAGTCCACCTTAGAGAAGTAGTGTTGGAAATGCTTGCATATGTTGTGTTCCCTTAGTACCCACCATCATAGAGCCTCTATCAACTGTTTATTATAACAGCATACGAAGGGACAGGGTGATGCATTTACGTGTCTATAAGAAAAGTAAATACTTTATGTAACAATTAAGTTCGATTTAGGTGTATCCATGCCACTTCGGAGCACGCGTTTAGTAAACTTGAGGGTCAGAGGTATTCCTACGACGATAGTCAAATATACTGTATTTAGAAGTAACGACAAGAGAGACTGCGGATAGTCTAAAGTTACCATCCTATGGCCGCCCTATATGTATGGCTTGACTATCTAGGAAAAGTATCAAGTCACGTCGAAACATGATTGGCGAAGAAGGACGATATTATGACTGGTCATCATGCATCTGACCGCTCAAACATCTTTTCTGACGCCATCCACCCGTAGCGATATCATGCTGCAATGCAAGTAATACGTCGACTAACTGGCTTGTGTTACCCTTTAAAATCAATTAGGATGTCCTTCGGCTGTTAGACGCGGCTGTTTGCGTTGAGGACTTGAGAGAGCCGCATATCAGGCCTCGCGCCTCTAGTGTCTGCAACGTTGCGCCCCGTCGTAAGTGATACCTTTTGAATCGTGATAGTAATAAACTGCTCCGATAACCAGATTGACACGGCCGAAAAAGTATCTGGTTGAGTGCGAGAACCGGTCTTATCATTAGATACTTTCCATAAATAGATTTAGTAGTACGAAAGCGACTAGGAGAAAAGGGGCAAAGCACCATATATGGAATGCGGTGCCAAATCGCTGGGCTGAACTTACAGAACGTTACTTATCACTACCTAGGCTCCTTAACATATGAAGGACGTGATTCCGTGCTGACTACCGCCGGATTTAAAGACAATCTAAATTCATTACGACTGAGCGTCTATGGGACGAGCCATCAGCTTTTGATGCAATGCTACATATATGAAGCCACTCCGATGAAACCACTATGACCGAAAACGCCTTGCTACCCACCCCCTCTAGAGTCATTATATCATCAATTGTAGGAACTCAAATCTGTGTCGAAAGTTCCTATTATTATCGCGCGAGATGTTCAGGAGCCGTAACTGGGGGAATCTAGGTAGACACCGCTCCCTCAACGCCCTTACTATAGGGCCATTCCGAGGACACGAGCTGCCTTCTCCGAGGTAGTATAATCGGGGGCTCTCGACGAAGTACTGTGCACAGGGCTGTCCGGCATTGGTAGCTCCGTGTCTACCTGATGATCGGCAGGATGAGGTTGCTCCCCAATGTTGAGCGAGCGTCTCTTCTTCTTGATGTTGCCTTGGGAAGGGAGCTTGTTACCCATCTCTGGACGTGGGTCTGCACGTAAGGGGGCTTCACTCGGCGGAGATCGGATGTCCGAAGGGGGTATGTTCGATTCTGAATAGGCGAGCGGTGTCTTATTGCGTATCGGCTGCGATGGGCCTTCCGGAGTTCGACTTCGACCAATGCCAGCGGGAATCAATGGAGCAAGAATACGCTTGTGGCTTTCGTGATCGATACCAGGAGTCGATAGAGGACTGGCCACACGCGGGGCGGCCTTTTCGTTGGTGGTGAGGCCCTTGGTTTGTGCAAATGCCGAAGAGCGCTTATGGAAGGGATCGTGGTCGGAGTAGCCATCGATTACGGGCTGGACCATCACCGTCTGGCCATGAATGGTCAAGATGGAGTTGGTAGGGACATTAACCCAATTTTCTAGTTTTCTATTAGTATAGTCCGGATCTCAGTCACGCAAACAAATGGCGACGTACCTCGCTCGAATGTTAAGGGTTCGCTAGCAACGAGAACGATATCTGCTCCCTTATCTCGACGCTCCATCTGGTAATCGCGGTCATCTCCTCCAGTAGTCGGCTTCATCTCCCATTGGGTACCCGAGGAATAGTATAAGCTTGCTGCCTGGTCGGTCTTGCTGCTCACATATCTCGTACAGATGATGCTGTGCCCATCTGTTACCGCAAAGTTCAACAAGCTTCTTGTGTCCACGTTCTCGCTCTGGATCACACTCTCGGGTATAGCCATGGTAAGTTCGTTGATGACTTCGATGGTCTGCAAAAGGGCTTTGCGTATTACGCTCGGACCGAACCCATTCTTAGGTTGTGAGCTCGGGTTTACGCCCAGACGCTCCAGACGGTCAAGGAATAAAGCGAACGCCCACTCGCTGTCAGTTCCACCTTGCACAAAGAGGTACCACTTGTCATGGAGTCGTTCGCCGAGCTTCCTCTTGATATGCTTCCATCCTCCCAAACCACCATTGTGCATCCACATCAAACTGCCATGACAGAAGGGATGACAGTTGTCTTCGCTAAGAGATCCCTCAGTGGTCGCTCGAACGTGGGCGAAAACCAATCGCGATGCGGTCTTGGAGGCAATTCGGTGGAGATTGGTGCAATTCCAGGCGGGAATGGTCGAGGTGAAGAGACAGGGAGCGGCGCCAAGTTTTGGGTCGGTATAGAAGCCAATACCAAATCCATCCGCGTTGTTCTGACCGCGTCGCGTGTCCTGTTATACAGATAACGGTCAGCCTTACTTTATCTTAATTCTCTTGTCAATTGATCAAGAACGGTAAAACTTACCAGTCGTAGTCGCGAGTCAAATGACTGCTTAAGGATGGAATGCGTCGGGTCAAGGATTAGCTTCGAGAGTAGAATCTCGTCGCTGCCTCGATAGACCTGTTTTCAGTAATCAGTTTAATATTCTCACGACTCGCGTGACTAGCAGCAAGGAGATAATACCAGAAAGCGACACATCTTTCCTCTGAGATGTGACGTCCGATTGGAAGACAATCAGAGGGATGGTCGGAAACCGTTCGTCTTCACAGATCGGCAAATGAATTTTAAAGGGATAGAATAGACCTTTTGCCGTTGTGTTGGTAAATGTTGCGTGAATTATGAGCGGCGTCTAGTATGACTCCTTGTTGTCCTTTTCCTTTTTGATTCTTTATTTTTTTTATTTTTTTTTTTCCTGTCGTAGTCATCCACGACGTTGCGTGCATATATTACCAGATTGCGAGATCGCAATTGGATTAAGGCGATGGCACTTGATGTCTCTTGCTCTGGCTGGGTCTAGAATTGATACTTAAGTACCTGATACCGGGAATTTACGCGGCGTTCTCCTAGCGTCTCCTCCTATCCCTGCCTATTATTACGTAGCGAAGGCACCTAAGGAAAGGGCCAGCTGGAAGATACAGCCTTAGATAGGGCAATTTGGCAGCTGCAACTGTCCAGATTCCAGAGAGAGGGGTCCTGGGGCGCAGACTTGGCACCCGTTGGCCCTGTACGGTACGGAACCCTGCATATACTGTAATTAGCACAGCCCTGGAGCCTATTACAGCTTCCAAGGTTATTTTACACTGTTACCTGTCAATGCCAAAATCTGGGGCCAACCGCCCCGCAACCAATCAGACAGACCCCTCCAGCTATCATTGATCTCCTACAATGCTGAAAAGGGGTTCTGATCAATCATATCTCACAATCTTCCTACATATCCCTCACGCAGTACGCCTATCTAATATGTTTTAGACCATAAGCTTGCTACCTATCAACACAGTTCCAACGATTCGTCTATTCATGATGATCCTATACCCGCTAGGTGTATACAGCTAGAATTTGGAAAATAGATAAGATCGTGCCCGACGTTGAACGAGAACTTGTGTCCGCGTTCACAGGAATAGAGTAAGAATCCCAGGCAAATCATGTACACATCTCATTCCAGCAGATGACATGTAGCATGTGTAATGTTTGCTGCTCCCAGCCCTGTGGGTCGTAACCGTACTCTCGGCATCTTTCTGCCGCTTGCCATGTCCAATACGTCTCTTAGGACTTGATACTAAGCTTCATGAGCGAGATAGCATAGGGAATGTGTATTTGACATATGGGGCGATGGGTAACGTCAGCCCTTAGCCAGTATCCTTGTAGAACTATGCCAGAGCTGGTCGACATACTTACATGTAAGTATGATTCCGCCCGAAGTTTCTTCAAGTCTCAAGAATGAAACTGGTAAATAAAATATCCCTTGGGACCCTCCCATAGACGGCCAGCTGATGACAGACGAAGATGATAGGGCCAGCGAAATGAGCTTCAACATCCAACTCTTCCCCGGTCTCCAAGAACTTGCTTTTTAGCTACGTACCTAGCCAATATCTAATTTACAGATACCATGATCCCAAGAGCCCTCATTAGATGAGCTTAGAAGTCGCCGACTTCACTCCTTAGCCCATTTAGGGTGAAATAATTTCCCCTTTTCTCTTGTTATTCTCTTCTCACGTTGTTTAGAAGTTGTAATTCTTTCGCCTATACTTCCTAGAAAGAGACTCTTAAGATCAACCCTCTATCATTTTAATGACAAGACATCTAGGTGGCTTCAAGAGCTACTCACCCTGGTTGGGGCGTTACCGAAAGACTCTTTTACTCTCGTACATCATACCCACTCCCAGTCCAAGATAATAGGCATATTTTGGCCCACCCTTTCCAGCAAGGCATTAGTGGTCTATTGCTAGAAACGGGACATTGGTATAGTGTCGTTAAAACGATGCCATAATATTCGGGAAGTTGGTCAAGTCATATCATACTTTCATAAGAAGCTCATAAACTAGAATAACACCCCACGCTCGCTCTGAGCAGCTCGTCTAACCTTACTAGGAAAAATAAGGAAAGCCATGAGTTCTTAATCTAGTCTCCGTCTGACCTCGCCCCTCTCGAGCAGCGAATCCCCCTCGCCATCCTTCGCGGGGTCATCATCACGGTAGATTACATAGTGCTGGGCCATGAAAACAAGATCGTACAACATGCTCACGTTGCCGAGGGCAAATTTGACGGGATTCCCCGTGACACCCGACCAGTCGCCCTGCAGATATGAGTCAATCGCCAGCTGCGCAATGCTCAGAATGCCGCCCACGAAGTCCAGGAGGATCTGACCGATGCTCCATCCCTTCGTACTCTGATTCCGGAAGTTATACACCAGCTGCGGCGCGTATTTGACAAGTGTGATGAGCAGCTTGACGTACGATATGGTGTAGAGGACATCGAGCCAAGCCCACGAGACCTTCGGGTCCGCGTCCGGAGGCACAGAAAGGACCACGAAGACGATGATGGCGACGGCAGCAAAGGACCCCGTCGCTACACCCAGAATGAGGCGCGAGGGCTTGGTACCCGGGGCGCGCTCGAACCCCCAGATGGCGGGGAAGAAGTACTGGGTAGTTAGAACCGCGCAGACCACGAACGCATGAGCAGCGAAGACTATGTCGTTGACCGCGACAGTTGGCGTATGGTCATGATTGCGGAGCGCATACTGATGGCGAATGACAGGGGACGAGTAGAAGACGGCGTTATAGATAAGGTAAGCAAGGAAACCTTTGAAATATTAGAGAGGTATTTGCGTTGCGCCATATATGAGAAGACATACCGATGGTGTTGATAAAAGGGAAATCTACGGTGGTCCCGGAGGTCGACTTCCTCCGGATGTTGAGCACCGGTTGCGAATAGAACGACAAGGACCAGGCTAATGTATATATCCACCCAAATAGAGCAGATAGGAACTCGAGGAAACCCATGATGCTTAATCGGTTAAAGAGTGCTTGGCGTACAGGACGATGGCTGGTAACCAGATAATCACGGCTATTTGCTTGGTGGAGATGGTTTCAATGGTTCCAATGTTTCAAATTGGAATGAGACGTAACGGCCGGATTCACTTAGCATCTCTCTTGGTCATATACGTATATATGTAAGTGTGCGAAACCACCGCTGATCCGGATGGGAATTTTCACAAAGTGGCTCATCAAGAAAATGCGATAGTATCAATTGATCTGTGTCTTGTGAGATTTGTATGAGCTGAGTCGTCGCTGGAGATTAGAGATTCGCGGTCCCGGCTGGTTGGAACCAGCTATTGGGTCTTGTGGAATTGCGCCATAAGGTCAGCCGGACTAGAATTAGTTAGCTCCTTTATAGAAATCAACTCGTGTAAGTGCAACACCACTAATGTACGATGCTAATGCGTGTATAGAGTAATTAGTAATAAATCTTAAATTGACATACAATCCAGCACATCAACCCTCCTTCAATCCATCAATTGATGTATAATGAATGCTTACATGCTAGATGCATATGTACCTACATATAGATTGAATGTTATGGACCCTCTACCTAAGATCGATGGTGTTAGATCCTGGTACACAGCTTTTGGCATACAAACCCACACAAGATTTTACCATCAACCCCGTCTGACTCCGGGGCAACTTTCAACTACCCCCTATTTTTTCTTAAAAAAAACAACGAATGAAAACGGTATAAAGCTTTACAACGATGGAAGCAATACGTAAACGGGGTATATCACTTTGATTCTCACTACGGGAATCGGGAGGCAGGCAATGAGCATAATTGACATATAAGTCTTCCATACAGTACACGAAAAGGGGTACGATCAGACCGGATCAGATGAAGACGGAGAGTCCGGAGAGTGTAAGCTGTTCCAGATGTATCCAAGACAAACACCTTTACCTTTATACCGAAAACTTGCCTCGAAGAGAAGATGACAGTGTTAAGGAGATAAGGTATATAGAATACAGCCTCTAATTAATAGCGACACGGCGATTCGTCCGAAGCTTGACGTTCCATACAGCAGGGGTGATAGGATGTTGTATAGAAAGAGATTTAAGTCACATACCGCACCATCTTGACTCTTCATCCTAAAGAATCGCTCAGAAATGGAAAAAGAGAAATTTACACAAACAAATCGGCTTTCCTCGTATCAGGTATCAGGAGAGTGCTAGGTCTTTTTATGCATGTAGCCCGCCCCTACATGAAACTTAAGCTGCCATTAGCGCGGAACGCAGTCCATACCGAGAGCTATCCCATACGCACTATTTATTCTAATTGGTGTTACATTGGGTCCGGGAGCCTTTTGAAGACGACCCGGTAGAGTGGATATGATACCTCAGGCGGCTGATGATGGTACTTACATGTACGTACCTGGGTAATATGGATATCATCTTAGCATTGGCACGACGGGTTTATTTTTCGATACGCTGTTAGAATATACAGATCGACGCACCCCAGCTGAGAACTGTTATACCTATGTGGAGGCCTACGGGCAAGGTGAACTCCAGCATTGGCTATACAATAGCCTTATGCAGTTTCAAGGGATACATCCAACCTGACTGCTCGTTTGGGCTGGTACGAGATCTCTTCACAACAAACGAAGAGAGCAATGTTTGCTCCGTATTAATTTCCGTACCGTTATGTTCATTCCATGAAGGTCTATGGATGAGAACAAGTAGAATTATAAGGATTGAGTAATTCATCTTTGCCATTTATGTTCTTCGTTCTCAGCATATGCCATGTGGTAAGCGGCGGCGCCCCTAATACTACCTACGTCAAGCCCTGTAGGTAACCACGCTCGTAGGAAGAACCCCTATGCCTCAGTATTACCCTACTCGATACCAACATTTAAGTCGTATATATGACGGGCAGTCAACGTTTACGTAGCGGCTGAATATGGCTATTACTTCGTACGAAATTCTCAGTAGTGTATAAAAGCACACGGATGGACCGTCTCTCTAGATATCCAATAATCCCAAGTAGGAAGGATTATTCTAAAGAGAGTTCAATATTGTTATGTAATGTTACTAGTCTGGGATCCGTCGAGGTTTTGAGAGCTTTCTTGGCATCCTTAAGTCGCTCCTGATTTCTCTATTCATCGCATCTTCGAAGGGACGGTATTGAAATAGAATGGGCAGCTGATAGTTGGCTTTCGCTAGACATACAGGGAGCGTCTAGCCGTGAGTATAGGATGT
This sequence comes from Hypomontagnella submonticulosa, assembly GCA_022984865.1. Taxonomy (NCBI): domain Eukaryota; kingdom Fungi; phylum Ascomycota; class Sordariomycetes; order Xylariales; family Hypoxylaceae; genus Hypomontagnella; species Hypomontagnella submonticulosa. Next base: position 1,286,718 of record JAJKLF010000001.1, read on the forward strand.
TACATAAGGGGGTTAGGTTTGCCTCTTCGCCGCTTCGCCCTTGGCCCTTTTGGACACGGTACGGAATGGGTAGTAGCCGCAACCATTTTCTCATCACTACCAACCTACATAGCTCTAATCACATAATAATGGCCGGAAATACGACAGCAGGAACGACCACAAGTCATCCCAATTCTTATGAGCTTAGGACGTCTTATAAGATACTTCCGTATAGGGATAGTCCTAAATGGGTTGGCCAAAAAAGAGTGTACGATGGCACGAGGCTCTATAGCATAATACTGAATATATCATCCGGTCATAAATATTAAGCAGCACGTATCGGACATAACCAAGAATATGAGCCCTAGATATTACTTGCGTGAGTCCTTTTCCTCAACTAGCATTCGCGTCTCTCTGTTGGCCTGGCATTCATGTAGGCTGGGTGAGAAAAGGTCTTTTTTCGAGTCACAAGGCCATACTCCAAGTGAAGCCCAACGACGAAGAAGCCAGGCGTACATAGGTAGATATAATACTACGTATCATAGCATACTTCACATAGTGGATGAGGCACGTACAAGTTGGGCGAGGGACGTAGTCCTACAAAGTCTGTCACACAATCTAGGCCACCGTCGACGATTTGACACGCTATGGCACCGAGTTCTACTTCATGAAGAGAGCGTGTTCACTGGCATAGAGGAGGTTCTAATGCAACTTGATGCGGCAAGGAAAGAAGAATTAATCTCTAAAGTCTATATCGAGGCATTGTGAGAAGCGCATTTCTGGCTTTCATCGTACTTCAGCTTAGACAGTTACTTCTCCCTCGTTGAGGAACGGAAGCCAGCCGAACACAACAACAATGAGACACTCTTTAAACCGCATATCGATAGAGAAGGCTCGTAAAATCAACGAAGAAAACATCAAGGTCCGCCTCCTAGAGGCAGCTAGCGAAAGGCTGAAACGTTATAGTAAGAAACGAGCCGCTTTGGTTGAAATAACTCGTGTTGACATATACGTCTAGCCGAGTCTATCCCGGTATATCATGAACTCCAAAGCCCCCGCGAGCCCGTTACTTTGACTGGTCAAGCTTGTACCACATCTTCAAGAGGGAGAACTTGAAGGTAGTGACTGGAACTTCCTGTCCGTCAAGGACGACCTCTCGAGCACTCGGGCCAGCCGGGCTGATCAAGCGTTTGCTAGTCTCGTATACGGCAACACGTATTTCTCAGTAAGCTGGCTTTCTAGCCTAAATTTCTTTTCTTCATTTCCCTTTCCTATCGACGCGGATAGGCAGAATGAGAGAAAAGCTCTAACTATCCCATGATAAGAGTTGGTTCAGATGGGACTTTAGGAATAGAACCGATATGACACCAATGATGGAGCGAAGGGCGAGACAACGTTCTATCTCTCCACTGGAAGTCTTGAATCGTTCAAGAAGGGCCCTGAAACCATCGGAAGCGGCGTCATCCTAATGGTCCCAGTTGGGATTCTATTGCTCTAGCCCATGAGTAAAAGCCAAGTCCCAAGCGGTGGAAGTCTGCTTTGGCGCGGCGTTCGTCTTCGTCTTGATGTCACTTGGAAAGACATTCGATACGATGCTTTTTAGCTTATCTGCCTACTCAGTCGTCTTGGTAACGTATGGGCTGCGTAAGACTTCACCCCTGGTGGCTTTTCTAATATTATGGCTATGGTAGAAGATTCTTGGCCAACATTCAAGTAAGGAAAAAGGGTGTATGTTGAATGTTGGATGTTGGAAAGTTGAAGGGTCCAGGCGAGAGCTGCCGGAAAAGGGGGTATGAAGCTCGGTGTGGGAAAAGCAAAAAGGGGGCCGCCTCGTTTTGAAGTCTTTGCTGTTTACTTTGAGAAGTTATGATCTTGATTGCGGACTAGCTTTATATCACATTTAACATGGTAGAATTCAATTATGCTGACGACTAAGCCTCCAGCGAGATTGCACGAAGTCAAAAGCGTCAAATTGCTCATTTATGAGTGGTCAAGTTACCGACTTAGCCGGGGTTAAGACTATAGTCGCGCGTGAGGCCTTTTAATGGTAAGTTATTGATATGATTGGATTGTTCATGTCCTACCTCGCGTCTAAGGGGACATATCCGAAGAGGTACTGAGTACCTCTTAATCTACAATCTCGGTGTTTGAATATCAACATCCGCGTTGAGAAAGTCGAATGGGTACTTACCTAAGTTGGAAATATCCTCGAATAAGTAAGAAATAATCCACAACCTACCTACATGTAGGTAGGGTCTCTTATTTACACACCAGCGGAGGCAAGCATCAGGCTTGGGGGCCACTTCATTATGTACTACAACGCTAAGAAAATGAGCCATGCGTCTCTTTTTTCCACATTGCGACGTCGTAATTCCGTTATTTCTTAGGTGCCCCCAGATGCTTGACACCCAGTGACCTTCTCATACTATGGGGCAGACCTCAAGTGTTTCTAACTCTTCGTAATGCTTCTGAGAAGTTTTAACTTGGTTCCTTACCTATATCAAAGCGAATTTCCTGTTGGCTTGTGTAGTTCCTGTATTAGAAGGCTCCGTTTTGTTTCAGTTTGAGTATCTACATGTGTACAGCCATGGATGCCTATGTATTTACGCAGTGGTGGGTGGATAGAGATAGGCATGTATCTACCTAATAGTTTAGGATATCATACGCTACACTGTGTGCATGCCACATGTTACTGCTCGAAGCCAAGGTCCCTGGACTTGTGTCAGGCCACTCTAAAAAAACAAGATACATGGTTGCTTGTATATGGAGTTACTGAGATTTCTGTATGTAGCATCACAGCACGGCCTCGCGAGGGGCTGCACGGAGCCGCTCATTTGATATGGTCCTAGTCTTGCTTACCTACAGCACACCGCTCTCCCGTACTTAATTCGTTATACCCATGAACTAGAGGATAGGATCGTAGGAACAGGGGGTCATCGTTCGCTTGCAGCGGCATGATCTACTTAATGTTGTCATCGTTGACCTGCAGCCTCAACCCGCCTCGTGTTGATCCACCGTTACTTGCAGTTTCTTGCTCGCTGCCTAATCATCGACTTAGACTGCGCATACGCATGCACGTAGATCACTTGGCTGGGGCCGTGAAACCTGGTAGCGATAGTATAACCATTGCGCCTTGCTGCGGAATTGGAGCCAGCCGGATGATGGAGTCTTTGGGACCTAAAGACGCACTGCCACGACGCTATCGTGGGGATTCAATGCTCATAGAAGTCGGGCGAGATACCTTGCATGCCCAGCGAATGAAGGAAGGAAGGGAAGAGAAGATTTTTCCTCAACTGCATCTTATGTGGGTAAGTAAATTTAACGAAATGAGAGGCTGAAAGCTTGGGTGTAAAACATAGCCGTGGAGCAAGGGATACATTTATGTATTCCGACTATATGTACTTGTTGCATTGATTACCCAATCAACTTAAGGAAAGTCTTAATGAGTGCATACAGGTAAAGATATGGAGGGAGGGGATTAGGTGGGCGTTGTTTAGAAATTTTGAAGAGAGCGTCGCCTAGTTGGCAGCGAGATGGCAGTACGATATTTGACTATAAACCTATTTCGCTGCAATCGCTTCCCCTGAAGTTTAGACGTACGTAAATGTGCTCTGAAAAGTGAGATGGTGGATTGAGGGAATGCTATCTACGCAGTCAAGCCTTTAGAACCTAATAAAGGCGATGCATTGTCTATTTGTATTGTCTGATTCCTAAATATCTTCATGGTAATAGGAAGCCTCCTGAAACTCTAGAGTAGCGTAGTCCAAAACAAGAGGTACTGAATCCAGTGGCTGTAAAGTTGATCTAATGAAATTGATCAACACCAGATCTATTAGCTCTCTGGGTATTATGCAACGAATGTGTAACGCTAATAGTATAATTTGTACGAAATCAAGCTGTGTATATGTACGCCGCGAGCAAAATGCAAAGAATATCAATGTGCAGTATAACTCTAATCCCCCGGTGGAAATTCTCTGCTCCCATAGTATATGCCTGAAGGAGACAACATAGCACCTTATTTTAGAAGCTAATTCTTTACATTGTCCCCGGACTCTGTACACTTCTTGGCTCTAGCCTTGAAAAGTCTCCTAAATCGGACATCTTTCATGCCATTCATGATTCTCAAGATGTCAAGGATATGGCTACTTGTGGATTTAGGGATCATAGTGTCGACGATATTTCCTGCAATCATACGCGTTGTCGAAACCCGTGTTGTACGTCCTGCATGGATTCGATTGCGTCTCTGACCGAGGCACATCTTCGATTTCGCAAGATTAGTCGATCGAATTGCCTGGTATACTTGGAGGTTGTCACGATCGTGGACCTGGTTCGGTGGATGAGCTGCTGTGGGCGAGAGTTGATCGGGCAAGAGGTAACGTGAATTTCGCGGCTCTACTGGTATGTTAGGGCCAATACTTTGGCAAAGCGAACCAGAATATAGATTCCAAGAAAGGGACTTCCCTCACCTCTTACTTGTTAGACTGGTATGGTCGAGAGACAGCCGAAGAAAACGAGTTTGGGCGCTAGGACCGCTTAGAAGAGGATGGATGTATCTGGCTTGAAATTTCCAACCTATCACCGGAACGGTCCTCAGAGCTCCAGCAGTCGTGGGATAAGCTTACCACCGCCGAATACTATAAGATCGGGAAGGTTAACTCTACTATTGCTCCAGTTGATCGTATTGTCGCGTATTGGTCGTGTCCGGAAATACGAGGGCAGAAAGAGGAACATGACCAAGGGATAGGCACCAGTATTTATCTCCTAGGCTATCTCGACGCGTCTCAACCAGTCTGGAAAATGGAGTACTTATAAATCGTCATTTTCCGAGCGGAAGTGTATGCCCCCTCCGATAAGCTGGTTACTGAAGCAAGCGGCTTCTGTCATCGCCTACCTACATGTAGGTATGCATTCAAAGAAAAAAAAAATACGTCTTGCTTGGAGCCCCAATTGCGTTGCAATGTTCTAGGCAGGGGTAGGAACAGCGCTAGTGGAGCGAGAGGGTGAGATAGCCCTAGGGGGTGTGCCGTTAATATGACTATGTCCTATGTCGTGGCTCGGCCTAGTGATTGACTTGCGTGTCTAATAGAATATTCTGGACATTAAAGGCCAGAAGTTCCAATGGACGTAAAGATGCTTAGGAAAACGGTCGAAGGCGGTGCCGGGAAGGGTTGGCTTCTGGATTAGAGTGCTTGGTCTCTTCTAAAATTAAGCACCATCTCCCTGTAATTGCGTGGCTGGGCGGCTAGTACGGCGCTGGTGACCCTGGCTAGGTGTTGATTCTTTTCCCCCTCCTTGTCCTCAGGCATCATAGAGGCGAACTGATATCAACTATACCATGAGCTCATTCTTTTGCTAAGCCTCGACGATGGGTAGGTAAACAATGTTTAACCAGAAAACCATACGCAAGACATGTAGCGGGGAGTAGCATGATTAGAATGGGATCTAGGCATCGCTACCGCAGCAAGAGCACACAAGCAATTCTGATGAGCTGATCGCTTGCCTCTCAGGGTCGTCCGTCCAATAGCATCCATCTATTACGGCACTTCCACTTTGGTATCGAAATATCCATGGGAAAATCGGCCCCGAAGTTAATCCATTTGATCAATTAATTGTCTTCGATCCTCAGCGAACTTGGGTGCTTGATTCTTTGACCTCCAGCGTATTCGACACCTTGTACAGCTAGGTGGGATGTAACCAGGGTATGATCTTCAAGATACCAAGTTGTGTTGAAGACCAGCAGAGATAAGTCCACGATCATAGTATGCAGATATCCATTTATCTGGTAATCTGATAGAATCATCGACTTCAAGTTCCTCTCACTGATATCTAGGTAGATATACAGCGATAACTTCATTCTCAATTGAACTTGCTCTTTTGAAAGGGCAGTAAAATCGAAGTGGAGCGCAGCTAATGGAGACCCACAGGGGCGGCCCGTGCCTCTCGGGATTGGGTGGATCCACTCCATCGGTAGCAAACCTGGGGAAAGCTACTTGGTACCTCGGCTATCTCGTGGAGGACCTCCACTTGATACTTTCCGGTAGCGCGTTAGGAAGTTGCAATACCTGGTACTCTCCCATTACCCATCGGGTCAGATATCGTTTGTTCCGAAGATACGGGTCAGACTATCCGGGAATCAGATGAGGAACCGCGACTGATACGCCACGCCATTAGTAGTAGCTCCTGATGAGGAAGCTATTGCCGGCCTTCCACCTGCACAGGATTAACGAGCGACCAACATCATATCATGAGGTTTTAATTTGGGGGTGCGTTTCGCGCTGTAAACAACAGTTAGTTTGGCCGTATCTAGTTGGCAATGGGGAAAGACAAGAAGCATGAAAAGATTACTATTCTCACAAGCATCTATGATGTAGATGCGGTTCACCAAGCACCAATAAACTGAGTTATATCATGCCGCCTCATTCCAGAAATCATCTCTGTGTATAATTATATGATGTTGGAAGGTAGGATGATAAAGAATTCCAAATAGGGCCATGGTGCTTATAGTACCACGTCCTGCTTAAATTATGGACTAAGGGGGGAGGGGATATCAAATTGGCGTGCTAGTGGAGAACAAAAAGAAAAAGCATGAAGTAGAGGGGGAACAGCATGGGACATTATGGGCTCTTAGCTTTTATATGGATGTCCCCAGTGTCAGTACACCGCCCCTGACCTGTAGTCTAGGACTCAGTATCCAGTCACTCACGGACTCACCACAACTTGGTTTCTTCTTATTTTTATATCTATACCATTACTACGAGTTGAATTCGAGCCGTGCTATATTGACTTAATACCAAATACAATCGCTTCAAATTTGTCTAATGTATATCGTGTTACGTTATTTGCTGTCATTAATTCGCTGTGACCCCCTTTATTTCCTCAGTGGTACGCTACCAGCTCCTCAGGAGACCCGTTAAGAGAGTATATCTACCTAGCAGCAGGTATGGACGAAGAAAATGCGATTAGCACCACCTTGATACATGACATTACGATATTCGAGAAGCGGGTGACCCTCGCCGCCCAATCACAGAAGTACCCCGACAATGATATCGCTGTAAGTGGATAGTGTCTGGATACCTATCCGGCGTGTCGCGAAACATTTTTTCCTCTTCATATTGGAGTCATGCAGTCCATATGACCCAGAGACCTATTCCTCTGTAATGTAGAGGTTCAAGCACAGTTATCGCCTAAGATGTTCTGGATAACTTGATACCAACGGGTTGACCAACCGACGAACCATCAGCCAACCATCCACCCCAGCTATCCATCCCTAATACGACGACCCGTACTATCAGCGAGAACCATCGAGCATAACCACTATCGACAGAGACATCAAATTGATACAGAGAAAACCACGATAACACCAAGACCACCGATCTCCGTCTTCGAGCCGAGTTAATCGGCATAAGGGCCAACCCTGGCTTGATTGAAAATAGTACCAATATCGTGCTTCAACGGGAGGCTCTTAAGATAATAACTATAATATTCCACGGACCATTATCGATTCTCTGTATGGCAAAGGATATGCGAGGATAACATCAGCCTTCCCACCTAGTAATACGTGTCTCTCGGTTGAATACCTAGAGAGGTAGGTGGGTAGACGACGAGGCTCCTTATCCATGTACATAGATACCTACATGTAGGCGAACGTGTTTATTTTGAGTTAAATACATGTAGGGAACTATACCATCTAGCAGTATCTGGGTGTTATAGGCAAACGTAGACCACATTCCCCTGATTGCCTCCATTCTTGGCGATGCTCTCTACGACCTCCGAACTTGAATGATGGGATCACCAGAGTAGTGCGAATTCATGACTGCGGGCTCTCCTACAGAAGAGAGGGCTTGCTAGCTACCTAATATTTGGGGATGGTGATTGATGACCGGGTAGTTCCCGTATTAGTAGGTAGGTACATATGCATCTAGGCATGAATTGGATGTTGGTTCCATCCGAATATTGAGGAGATGTCACTACACACCACTTGACTGCGGGGAAGTCAGTCTATGTCATTAGGATCCTGACCGATAGAGACTAGGGCCGACTCTGGTTTGTCCTTCGCTATCGTAGATTCTGTCGTGACCTTTATCGCGCATCTCGGGCCGGGCTCGGCCTCGACTAGCCAGGCTTACAGAGCCGCAAACCCCAGTAGAATGATACCCCAACGCGATAGAATAGGCTCTGTCTCCTTTTTACCAGCTAGGAGAAAGACGATACGGCTACGCCTAGATATTTATAGGTGTTCGCCCTGAACTTGGCCTATGCAATCTGTGGTAAGCCTGATCTCCTTTCCCCGCCCGATACCTACACGTACTATGGCTACACCTACTCGCTTAGAGGAAGGTTACGAAATGGACAGTACTTACCAGGGCACTAGAAGCCCTCAACGACACCAGGAAACCACGGCGCATGGCATATCGACTCCCGGGGCTAGCCAAGCCCCTATCGACCCACCTGGTCTGGCCCGTGTATCTCCGGTGGCTTGCCAATGACTAACAGCCCGGCAGGAATCTCGAGTGAAGGAAACTCCAGACATGGCAACATCCGTAGAGAATCAGACGTTAGTAAGTAGTCCACCTATGCACAGGTAGAGCTGAATCAACTCACGAAGCAGAAAATGCAGCACCTCGAGGGTGGCCATCCATTGCCGCTTCCCAAATGTATTATACCAATTTTCGCATCCATCGACGCTTCTCTTATCTCACGCAGCGCCTCCTCATTGATCAGGAGACGAAACTTGCGTACTTAGAGAATAAACTCGAAGAACTTGATAAGGAGGATGAGAGGACCAATGCCTCGAACTTGAGATCTCTCCCATTCGACCCCGATCGACTACTTGCGGCTTGCGGTCAGGTCCGTGTCCGGTCCCAGCCGGTTATCCCCGAACAATCGCCGCCTACATCGAGTAGGAACGGCGAACGAGAACAAGGGGGAGAATACGTTCTATGGAAAGATAAGGACCTCCTCCTGGAAGCTATGGTGCCAAGGTTGAAGAGTTACAGTCAGTGCTACGTGTTGCTTGAAGCGCTGAGCGAGCTAATGAAAAGGGGCTTGCAGTTGAACTGCTCCAGCTCAGCAAAGACATGCAGAAACTGCCACTGATCTCTCGAAGAGAACACAACGCATTTTATAATGAAATCGAGGAGTATCACACCCTCGACGACCCAGCGTACCAATTCCTATACCCGAGCGACGACTTCGTTACTACAGTCACGGACAGAGTTCATCAGTACTTTGAGGCATTGGTGTATGGCGATTCACCCATCATGAAGGTGAGTACTTCGCCATGGCATACTCGCCAGTCGAGAATTTCAGCAGGTCGCCACGGCGAAGCGAGGCCTACTAACACGTATTCTACTCCGCAAGCGCATTAAGAAGCTCATCGGACGAGAGCACAACAACCACCACCAAGACCGTGCACCCGCAATCGGAATCGATGAGCAGTTCTTCGTGGTTCCTATTAAGGTCCTCGTCGCGTTCACCAGCGGAGTGCTATTGCTTTCGCCCGTCGCCATCCTCTTCTTGGTCGACCTATCCAGGGCCCAATCCTTCGGCGTCGTTGTCGCCTTCATTTTTGCCTTCGTCGCCATCATGTCTTCGTTGAATACTAATTGGGACACAATTCTCGTCGGCCTGAGCGCTTACATGGCCGTCTTGGTTACGTTCCTATCTAATCTCGAGCAGAGGCTAGGCTAGACCTTCTCGTATGTTGCTAGCCGGGCATTGGATTAGTCAGACGCCAGTTCGCAGAAAAGGGGGTCGGCCTGTAAGACCGACGACCAAACCCTCCTCGGAGGTTAAAGCTCATCTGGTTTCTGTAGCTTCCATTAACCACATATATGTTATGAATGTGTAATGAATATATAAAAACTTCTTGGACTTTACGTAAACTTGACGCCCCATACCAGGTGTCTTCCGTGTTGATTCCGTTAAGTTCTTAAGCAACCACCATGCTTGCTCATAGATGAGATAACGGCTCACGAGAATTATTTAATAATTATTTATGCCGTTCTCATTAGTAAATACGCCGGTTAGGTTACCTACTGGGTAGGCAAGTATATAGGGGTTGATTCTGGATTGCGTCTTGGGGTTGATTAGTCAGGGGCTAACCCCTAGCCAATCGCGGACTGTTGATTCCCCCTATTTGACTATATCAACCACCCATATTTCATCGCAATTCGTCAAAAACAGGCCTTTCTAAGAGAACACTCAAATGTTCGTCAATTTTGAGATATTTAGAGGTAGATTCAGTGGAATCAATTGAAATCCCCAGGGCTCAGCTGAATGCGAAAATGGCAGATTATATAGCAGGAGTTGGGATGTCGTTGGAATACGCGGCATTAGTGGTCGCCTCAACCGGGCGTAAATAAACGTGGCGCGTACGGGTGTCACGCCTCGGGACGTGGCCAAATGCCGGTGTCCCCGTGAAGCGTGTACCGGCCGCGTCTATCTGAATGTTTCCTCAAGTACCCAGGACTTCGGGATAAACCATCCTACCCTCGAATAAGTAATTCATATATGTGTATTAATAGACTTATACTAACTCGTTTGAGATAACGTAACTACTTGGGTACATGTATGTTGTACGCTTCTGCGACTGGTACACCAGCTTGGCCCAGATTAGACCAGTCACCATGCCTACCATCCATGACGTGTCAAAACCCTCGGACTTCACAGCCTTACCTTGGCAAAATTCTCTTTAGAACGGGTAGTTCTTGCGTTGAGATCTATCTGGTAGCGACAGAAAGTTGTCTAGAGTAGTACCTAATGTATTTGAGAATTATTCTGTTTAAATTTCTATTTGTTAGTTGAGGATTAGGGTTAAGGCTCGCTAAAGACCTAATCTAGGTACCAACATACCTAGCATAACATATCCTGCGCAACACCAGCCCTACGGCACCCTCCAAGCGTCGGGTTGGTTAGAGACTGACCTTCAACAAATCCATATAAAAAAGTCTAAATTACTTATTTCGACCAAATTGTCAGTTATTGATGTGTGAGACATGACAGGGGGGATGAGAGCTTCCCGAAGTGAAGTGGTCAGTTAGTAACGGCTGCACCATCTAATCAAATCTGACTGAGACATCTCATCTCACTTTAATTCCCTACCTAAATTTAGGTACGTAAATACATACTATAAGTACATGTATCTACCTGGGTACGGGGAGACATGTGGGTGTGCATAAACGAGGCAACTCCGCGAGGCAACCTTATTGTCAGGATGCTCCGCCATGAACAATCTTGCGGTGATCCATGCCCATCCATACCTATCTTTCAAAATCCGAAATGAATTCGCCTGAACCAAGTAACACCTACTTATGTTGTTACCATATACCAATCACTTTTTTTGAGAAGTAATACTAACTTCGTCTATAATTACTTTCAAGATAGCCTAGCTATTGGTTCTAGCCGTGTTACAACAGCAGAGAATAGTCATGAAGTGGAAATTTCGTGATAGCTTATCTACATGTACCTAGCTTTCTGCCTTATGAATGAGCCATGAAAGCTAAGACTCTGGTCGAGATTACATACGAAACTGGCCACCGGCAAGCGCTTGACAGTACCCACATCTCCTTCCTCTATCTATGCATTGCATGGGTTCCGGATACTGACCGCCTCTGTCCCTGTCAAAAGGCGGGACGAGCTGATGAACAGCCGGCTGGTCTCGGGTAGATAGGTAATGGCGAGCCGGCACGGGGGAGCGATGCCTCTAGTTGGTCAGCCGAAGTATCTTACATTGTCATAAGAAGCTATATACCTGTGTATGATCAATAGCGTAAAAGGAGGTTCATCAGCGTAAGCCCTTGAGAAACATGCTGGAGCCCAATTCGGTACACTTAACAACGCCTAAAAGTGTCGAGACCTCGGCGCCAGTCGGAGACCATATGGATCGGGATCGATTTGATTTCTGGTGTAACTTGGAAGTGAGGTACACTAATCATCTACCCCAAGTTACTGCTCGTAATATGGATGTTACGCCTGAAAGTACGCCCGGAGCTTTTGTTCTACACATAAAGATGTGTCCCGAGGTCGGCACCAGGCTTAGTAGCGTTGACATACATTGGTTTAGTCTCGGTTTCTGCGTAACCACGTTTGTTGTTCGCACACTGTAAGCGTTGGGCTATGTCAACCTGGGACATCCGCCGATAGCCCCTATTGGCCATCCACGATGTCGCTAGATACTAGCTATATCCGTGCAAGTCGCTCCTGAGGGACGGAAAAGTATGGCAGTGCTCGATGAGTCACCATTCTTGATGCAAGTTGAGCCTCACGGGTTTAGTAGTTTAATGTTACACTTGAATCAAGGACGCGGAAGTTGGGAACATTGCTCTCTAACGAATCTAGTGTGTGGTTTAATCCCCAAGTGAAACTTTCACTCAGCCAGGGCCCCTTTAGACTACGTCGAGATAGCACCATTGTCGATTCTTAGTGTCTGACCAACAATAGTCTCACATCTACTATACTAATCGCTAACGCACCAACGCTGACAATGATGAGCTACTAGTAGTTTATGATGTATTCACGTGGACAAGTCATTGATAGTAGTTATCTAAGGGGAGGTCTTCTAGTAGCCGTAGTTATTATCCCGCGTTTAAATGTAGCTCCAATACAGAGAATATCCCAGTTGACTATATGTGCTTTTGCATATGTTGAACCCCGAGAGGTCTTGAAGAATGTTTGGGTCAGCTACTACGATTGCCCGATAGCCTTCGTTCCCTTCCCTTTGTCATCTTCCTCCCTTTTATCCTCATCGTTGCCTCGCACTGGTGCAGCTGGATAGACTGGTGCTGCTGGATGGACGAATTGGCCTGTTGTCCCCTTTCGCGCGCCCCGCCGTTTCGCATTGCCACTTGTCTGCTTCTTCTTTTCGGAATGATGCATCGTTCGAGGAGTCTGACGTTGTCGATTTGAGTCAAATTCGGTGGCTACGGTAATGATGACCTGGGCAAGCCTCGAAGTGAGTTGCTAGGCCCAAACAACGCATCCAAAGCATCGAGTTACAGTGAGAAATTGGAACATGAAAAAGCGACATTACCTTGTACTGGTTACCGTCTCGTATACCGTATTATTTGTAGTTAGACAGACTCAAAGCGTGGGTAAGTGATGTAGTTCTAGGGATTCTTTAACACTGGCTAGTGATGGGGAGACTGAGCCCTTTAAGCCTGGGACCTTCTTCTTGATGAGCGCTAACGCTCGGGACAGTTCGCACATCAACCCATTCCGCGGGACTCTGAGAAGTACCAAAGTAGAAGCATTGGCAACAGCAGAGCTGAGGCTTATACAAGAGCTAGGTATGCAGATAAATGCATGCGAATGCAGAGTGTGGAGACATCGAGAGGAGGCTCTGTGGGAGGATAGCATAGAGACCAGGGTGAAAGAATCAGGTGAACCATGGTCGAAGCGTTCCCACAATGATCGAGATGATGAAATAAGCCCTGTGAGCGGGGATCTATGGCAGAAGAATAAATAACGGTGAAATAATCGTGAGAGGGGCGTCGGGAGTCGTCCGGATCATCTCCTAAATTTAATTTGAAGACAAGGATAATATTCGCATATCCTTTGTGGATGATAGATTCAAGGGTGTGCCAGTAAAACTTGCCCGGTAAATAAGATCCCGTAGGGTCCAAGTTTGTACCAGATCCCCAACGAGATAGGACGTACCATGGGCCATGGACCATGGGCGCCGTACCCCTCGAAGCACCAAGGGATGGCCCGCAGGTTTATTTGTCCTAGCTATTTAATTTCGTCACCAGCTATCCGAGGGAAACAGGGGTTCGCGATCAACCAAGACACGCTACCCCTCGAAGACGTGCATAGTAATGCGACGCCTTTTCTTTTCGTTCACCTCTCTATCCCAGCGTAGCATTCATTATTCGGCCGAGCTCGCGTTGCACAAACAGAAGCATTTGGTTTTGAAAATTTCCTTCGAATTGGCGAGTTGATTTCACCATCACAACCCTAAACATTTCCCCTAACCCGCGACGCCGGGTATTTCTCCTAGGCTCTCGGAAATTGGGACACTCGGTCAATTGGGCGATGTGAACAAGGAGCTGGATAGGCTCTATTTGTCCATCACAATGCCCATGATTGCGTGCATTGGTAACCTCGACGCCAATGTTTGGATTTGATCTCGATAGACTTCCGCAACAGTCAACCGCCACATTGCGAACCCCTTAAGGGGATAGCACAGCCACATGTGGCTGTGCTATCCCAATAACTGGATCGATTTGCCAACCCCGCCCCCCTTTTTTCTTCCTTCTTTAACGAAACTCTCATGTCTAGAGTCTACCCTAGGGAAGAAGTCCTAGGTGTAGGCCTCTCTGCTTGCGACAATTGCTTTGCGTAGACAGCCGAGAAGAAGCGACGTCGGATCGAGCGAAAATTTGTTTGTCTCGTCGCCATAGCGCCCGAAGCTGCCACGACGATTTAAATGCGGGGTGCATCAAACTGTTGGTCGAAGCCCCCCGAGATTGTGGTTCGTTAGGTCCGATCCGCTTGTCGCGCTCGCGAGAACAGACAGGCATGCCCCGGACTCTGACGCACATTCTTATTCCGTCACTTGCGTCACACGTATGCACGCCAATCAGATTTCCGGCCTCCAATTTTGGCGTTATTCAGATGATCCATCACATGTCCACGGATTCCCCATTCAGCTGGGTGCGTATAACTCAGTAGCCCTTATCGGCCATTCGGCGTTAAAGCAGTATGGCATCGATCCTTCGAAACTGAGTATGAAGCAACATCCCCTTTCTTCACAGCTTCCAGTGTCTGTAAGTGCTCTTTCTGTTTCGATTGCGGCCAGTATCGATCTCGTTGCGTCGTCGACTGTTACTGAGTATAGCCTTGCTATGTCGAGATCTCGTTATAATTAGTAAGGCAATAAATTTCTGGGGACTATGCTGCCACCTCTATTCAAGTAGAGCTAAGATGCGTGCTGAAATGGGTTCGCAGCCGACTCTTTGGAGGATGTAGTTGGGAAGAAAGTCGATTGCGTCTAAAAACTTAGGGGGTGGGGGGTATTAGTGATATTTTCAAGCCAAGGGTATTATAAGACAGGCCTTTATGCAACTCGGTATTTATCCAATCTGATTTGACCTTTTTCGTAGTCGGGTTGCGAGCTATTTGGTTTCATACATGTTATGAAGTCGAATTTTATAAAATTGTGACGAAAACCATCCCCCTATTCACACAGAGGGCTTTCTATCAAAGAGGACCCTTTTCTTTCGTTCAGTCGTTTCGATGGAGCACAAACAGCAATTCATATTCTCTACTCCGATGTAGGCGCTGTAGAGAGCCGAGACATAGAGTGCTTTCCTAAGCCACGTCGATGATCCCCGCTCCAGGTTAGGTGCTATCATTCTCGTTACCGGTCCTTCATCCTTTAGGAACGGGTAACGGCAGGTGTATTCCCATTCTACATGGATATTAATCCCTATTAGAGACCTACCTAAGTCTACCCCTCTGATGCCCTTGGACACCTCTGATCACTTGATTTCGCAACTTCTTAGGAGAAGACGGAATTTCTATCTCTACTTCTCGTAACCTACGATAATCTACCGTCTCGCTCAGAGTCGACGAAATCGTACTATTGGCGAAAGCATGACGGTAAGTACTATTCGGGCGGTTCATATCATAGTATGCTACGTCCGCTGAATATAACCCTGGGCTGAATATTATCGACGTAACCGTGAAAGGCAAGCCTAAGCACACGACCCTCTTTGGGCGACGTCGCATTGAACTGACTTCCAGACCCTAAGAGTTCTCCCATAAGCTGGATTATCCACGCGGGGTTATCTACCACAGCTATGAAGTATTAGCCGGTTTCTCTCCTTTTTCGTTCTTAGTACTCGTAAGTATTAAAACTATATATGGTAAAGACCCGTATCACTACTCCTAGTATGATACTAAGCCTTGTACCCCTATTTAGAGAGATAATTCATAATACACACATCAGTGGCCCTTCGAAAAACTAAGCCGAGGTCGCCGTGGGCTGTGGACAAAATCGAAATCGAGATAAGCTGGAACTTACGACATCCAGCCACCCCAGTAGGCATGCTTGCCGCTTCGGCTTCCCGTCCTCGGTCTCGATGATCAGGTAACCAACGATCCAACCCATAGGCCGCCCTGGCGAAATATATGTATGTAGAGAACGCTTAACTTCGATACCCAACATCGAATAGAGAAATCAGTCTCGAAAGTGCCACGTTAGGCAGCCTTGGCGAGAAACCTCTTCAACCCCTATGTCGGGTTCACCCCTCAGAGCCTGCTATCTACGAGGCGCCTTCTTCAGAAGGCTGTAGTCGACTGATAATCATCCCAAAGTAGTAGATGTTGGTTCGCAACTCGTCAAGCCGTATACACCTTGATCAACATGATGGATATCATTGGACAAGCCCCCAACAATTGCTTGCACGCTAACCGCAAAACTCCTTTCTGTAAGTTAGACGATTAATGTCATAGGCTGGCGAGCTTTCTGCCGAGGGTCGCTCCCACCCTCACCGCTTCATTGCGCCTCACGCTTTAAATGCACGGCGTCGAAGCTCTTCTCCTGATATCAAATCACAATACACCCACCTCTATATACTGGCCGTTTTCTCGACCTCTTCGGGGGCGGAATTGGGCACTCAAGCATCCTAGATATGGTGTTGTCTTGGATATTCTTCCTGGCTCTTGCTTTCACGATGATTGCATTGGTATGTCCTGGAGCAGCAGGGCTTCAACTTGGAATCCACCGCACATATAAATATAAGAGATGGATTCCGTTTCGGTGAACGTGAGTAATAAGGGAAATAGATACCCTTGTTCCCCTTTTCAATCATGGCAAGTTCATCTGGTACTGAGATGATGTCTTTGAAAGATCAGTCACAAAATAGGAGCAGCAATGTTTCACAACATTCAACTACCCCTTATCAGCCTCCGCACCCTATGGCGCAACCTAAAAGCCATTCCATTATGTTTGAAAAGGTTTCTGAAGGTAACTTTACGGACTTGAAGTCGTTTTTGTTTTCAACTTCGCCCGCTAATGTACGTAACTCAGCCAGGAGACTATCCGGCTACCAGCTGGATGACTTCTATACAGACGAAGACGTCAGTGAGTGAAACAGAGACATCCCACTACACAGCGCACGAATAATACTAATCAGGCGAAGAGGACCATTCGCCTACTGGCTGGCCATCGATATCGGCGACCCAGATGTTCTGTAAAGATCACGACTCTTTCCGGTCGTTCCGCCCCCTGACGAACCTGGTCCTCAAGTATTACGAACAGAAGATTTGGGCAATCGAGAACAAACTGGACGAGATGAACTTTAAGGACGCTGAAGCCGAAGGGAGGCCTCTGAGATCATTCCCCTTCAACCGAGAAGAGTTCCTTTCACGTTGCGTCCAAGGAGCCGGGCATCTGCCAACCCAACCCTCCAAACCAGTCGAGAATACGCTTGGCCGCGAGACCGAGAAAAACAATCTTATAGTAGCGTCAAGCGTTCTACTAAGAGAATACTGTACGTATCACAGAGTTGTGGAACTTCAGCTAACGAATCCGCCCGACCCTCTCGGGAAACATACACCGACACCTAGTGCGAATTGACGGCGAGCCGGCTAACGAAATATGCGTCACTAGACTCACTGCTTCATTCACAACACGAGATCAAGAAACTACCCCAAGTCTCCCGGAGCGCGCACGAGCAGCACTTCAAGGAGGCACGAGGTTTCCAAGGCCTTGACGACGAAGCGTGTGCTTTTATGCGGTACATGGACGACTTCATCACCACCGAGCCAGACTACATGTTTCGGACATTCGAGTCTCTCCTATATAAGAGTCCCCCTTGGGTCGTGGTAATATATGGTCTTCCTCATCGCTCACCCCTGGCCTCCCCCCCTTTTCCAGTTTCTCCTATCTATTCCTCGAGACTACCTGGCTAACATCGCCACTTTTAAAGAATTTCCTAAAGCGCTTCTGCTGCCTCTTCGGCGGGGCCGACGACTCGCTCCTGACCTACAGCCTGCAGCCCTTCGAAGTCTTCTTCAAGACGCTCCTTGTCCTCGCCCTACTGGCACTACTCATCACACCCGTGTCGATCCTCGTATGTAACATCAACATCCCACCTAGGCCTTTTCCTCAGCTTGAATAGAGGCTAGAGCTTGAGTTGACAGGCTATTGCTCTTAAAACACAATATATCATGCCTGAAGAAATGATTACTGATCGGTCTCGGGGCAGTACATCGCCGTCGGCTGGACGCGCGCACAGTATCTTGCCGTCGTCATCGTCTCGTCCACGCTCTTCGCGGGCGCCATGGCCTTGTTCGAGCCCCGCACTGCGCACTTACTCGTAGGCATCACTGCCTTCTTCGCCGTGCTCGTCACCTTTCTTTCGAACATCAACAGTTGCGGAACGGCCTAAGAGGCGACAAATGAGGAGCCTATGCTTGTTTCATTTCGATTCCAAGTTCTGGGGGCGTATATTTCGGTTTGTTGCCACCGCGAAACGGTAAAGAGAGTGTGGGGGTATTAGCCTGAACTCGTGGTCAATGTAGAATGACGACCTGGGCCGGGCAATCGGATTGATTGGAGGAGTGTCATGCTTGATTCTATACGGGCAACGTTATGGTACATGCGATCGTTATGAACTTTCAACCCTATGTGTATTTCCCCCTCTCTTAGTCTTGGTCTAGCTAGCTCTAGTTTTGATCAGAATGACAAACACTCGCTATGCAAAATTTCGAATTATTTGAAGATACCCATGTCCTGTTTTACCCAGCTGCTGACGCCCCCGATGCGGACTTGTACGGGGATATGGAAGCCTCTACTCTCTCTCATTGCGAGACAAAGTTGAGTGCAGCTTGTGTTGCTTCATAAGCGAAACGCTGAGCAGCGCTAGAAGTGCTAGTCCCAGCATTGTGAACCACACACTCCTGAATGCTTCCATAAATGACGCGATGACGCCATCATACCAGCCGTCGGGGAGGTGCTTTAGCTCGTCTAAATCGTTTCTAATTCTGCGGATCTCCTCCGCTGCTCCAGGTAGGTCGCCGAATCGTTCCCAGAGTTCGCTCTTGAGCACATTCTGATAGATCGCCGACGCAACTGTAATGCCGACGGTGCCGCCAACGGAACGGAAGGCATAAGTGGCCGAGGTTACCACAGCTTGGGAAGAGTGGTCGACAGCTGCTAAACAAGCCAGAAGGGTGATAGTAAGCATGCCACCTTGACCAGAGCCGAGACATAGGAAGGCAATCGTCAGAAGCCACTGTGGAGAAGTCTCATTGAGAGTCGCGAGGATGACGACAGCGGTGACCTGAAGTGATACGGCTAAGATGCCAAGGGCCACCTAAGCGGAGTCAGTATCTTGCAGCGGGTGTAAGGGTTGCTTACTACGAGTGTCTTGATTTGGAAGGGAGGCGGAGATAAGTTGTGTTCCACGAGTTGTAAAACATGCAGCTAACCCCCGAAAAGGGAATAATGCGTCGAAAGACTTAGTCTAGAAGGCGTTGAATACTTACTATTCCACGATTAGCATATGCACGGAATGAATCGCTGATGAAAAGATAGGGGGTTCAAAGTAAACTCAAAAAGGGAGGCTCCATGTCTTTGGGTGAGACATTTTTGACACATACCATATCGTCCAGTCTTCTTCATGATAAGACCACTTCCAACTGAGCAAATGGATATACCGATCGGCGCGGATAATATCGCCAGGCCCGAGTCCGTGGCAGAACTTCCACGCGACTGCATGTAGAGTGGAGCATAGAAGAGGGCTACCATGTTCACCATACAGCATAATAGATTCGTCATGCAAGCCGTGAATACGGTTCGGTGTAAAAGAAGGCGAACCGGGATGACGGGTTGCTTGGCACGGGCTTCCCATATGATGAAAGCGATGAATGCCACGAGAGAAAGGGGCAAGGTGGTCAACGGTAGGGGATGAATCCATGGGACCACGTTGCCACCGGCATTTAAGCCGAGCAGCAGCAAGACGAGAAAGATGACGAGCGAGAAGGAGCCCACGAAGTCGATACGGGCTAGGTACGACTTCTCCGATACTTTGGGCGGGATTCGGACAAGATAAGCAGACAGACATGCCGAAACTAAAACGGGAGGGACCTGAACAAGAAATGCCAGGCGCCAACCCCATTCGGAATTGTCGTGGACCAAGCCTCCGAAAACCCCACCGAACATTGCTCCGGCACCGTAACAGATATTCCCAATTCCTTGAATAACTCCTCGATTCCGTAGAGGGACAAGGTCAGTCCCTACGAAGGTGCTGATAGACATCAGGCCGCCGCCTCCAATGCCGGCGATGACCCGTCCAAGTATCATAACATTTTGGTCCTGGGCAAAGCCACAGATGAGATTGCCGGCAGCAAAGAAGATGTTGCTGAATACGAGGCCGGGACCCCTTCCGAAGATATCCGTTAGTCTTCCGGAGATAGGCTGGCAGGCGGCATTCGATATAAGATAAGCGGTGGCAAGCCATGATAAGAGGCTAAGGGAGTGGAACTCGCTGGAGATGGGGGCTGATAGAGTGGCAATGATGGTGGAATCGACGGCGCCTAGGAAGACGCCCATCCAACAACTGCACAAGATGAGCCATAATTTGAACCCTTTCACCTCCTCGACGATGATGGTTTGCTCGTCATCGCCATTCGCTAGTGGGGGTTGGTCAGCGGATATGACGCTTTTACTCCCGTTACTTAGTAACGGTGTCCTTTCGTCGTCATGATTGTGCGAGTTTCCGTTCGTTAACAGAGGCGCAGTGCTCTGAGCGGAGATATCGTCAGTCGTCATGGTCATGTCAGCAAATTCGTCTCTATTCGTCTCTTATGCCAAGGTTTCGAGCCTCGCTTCTTCCGGAAGTTCGGTCCGTTCGTAAAAGTCGACTCGAGTTCCCTTATATATAAGATATTATAACAGATTATTAGAATCGCCAAGATAGAGGAGGGCGAGGGATATATAACATAAAAAGGGTAGACTGGGAAATAGGCATTGAGATGTTGACTTTGAATATTCGAAACATGAATATGAAGATCGGCAAAGTGAGTCAGATTAAATACCGGAGTTTACATCTATGCTACTATCGAGGCTATCGAGACTAGCTCAGCGGCAGTTACGACGCTAAATAACTCAAACGGCCCCGATCATCGGTTCTTGCTTTTTTATATTGTACAAGCTTGGAACCTTCCCGGACGGCGGCTACGCCCTTCCGGGTTCCGGAGCGCCGTGAAGACGGTTACGTGCAGCTTCTAAGGTGTTAATATAAGCGTCTAATGGACGCCACAAACTCTAGCTTTTCTTTTGTTTCTGTCCCGGGTAACTTGAAATGCAGCTGAATCTTCGATACTTTACCTCAAATTGTGGGTTGAAAATCAATCAAAACTTTACTTACCATTGTTTCTGTCCTACTAGAATCTGCTAGATCTGGTTTTATGAAGCGATGAGATGCGTACATGTGGAGGGATATCAATATATTAGACATTCTGTGATGCCCGGCTTTGCCAAGTCGGCGTTGTTGCATCCAATGACCGGAGTGGTCTCTAGTCGAAAAATACCACAAGATTACCACCAAGTTAGCTGAGCTGGTAAGGATACACAGCCATGATTAAGGAGGCAACACTGACATCGTGTCACCCGTACACGCACGCATCAGACCAAGCAACGATGTGCATTTGCGATAATGCATGGGATATGGAGGAATGTTTAGCTAAACTAACTATGAAGTTAAGGATGTCCGTTGCAAACTGTAGGTAAAAAAGAATGAGACAGGACTGGAGGCAAGTTGTTCTTGGAGAAGATGCGCGAGTCGAGTGAGACATGCCATACATACTGTACTAACTATAGTATATGATAACCCAACGGTTCCTCGAGTGAATCTCAAGGTCTTATATTATTTGAGGCTCTTGATTTCTGGCGGTTACTGCGGACTAAATAAATGTAAGCAAATGACGAACATTCTCCTCCATTAGTTCATATTGGATTGGTTAGGTTTTCGATGTTAGCGACAGCGCATCTACTAGTTCTGAGCAGCTCTTCGCTTTTCAGCAGCCCACCCAGAGCGACGCTAATATTGTTACTGTAAGAGCAGGTTCGGTGGTAAATAGTGCCTAATAGTTAGTGGCTCAGCGCTGATCTAGGTGGCGCCGACAGGCGGCTGTGCTTCTATATAAGTGGTGATTCTCGCTCAATTCTCGCGGAATCACCCAGTCAGCCGTGTGGCTGAGCTTAAAATAGTACATCAAATCAATCCCTAGGACCCTCCTTATTACCTTACGCGCAATCGCTATTCATCAGCCCGAGGGTCATTCATGTCAGCTAGGTTACGTACATATTACTCTAGGTAAAATACATGATAGGCAAAACACAGACGCAGAAAAAATAACATAGAGATCTCATGATAAACAACTTGACCATAATTCATTTCAGCCCCTCGTTCCCAAATCAAAACTTAACATCTCCAACTTCTAGAGAAAGGCAAACTTTTGTTGCTTGCGACCTCGAGTCGAGTATTTTCGAGTACCGTATTGTGCATACCTTTTAAACAAACGCGATACCTAGTAGCTAGGTAGTTGAAACTTTCCAAGCCCTCGTCATCCTTGCGCTTCGACATCATCAGCCGCAAAGCCGCCCCTAAAATACGACGCAGCCCTGCTTGGCTTGTTTCCACAAGCTTTGCACTACTTCAAGGTAGCATTCTTCCAGACGTTCGCGACGTGAACCTTCTTCTTCAGCATCATCTCATTAACCTTTTGGTCTAATAGAGCTAGCTTTACTCCGTTTAGCTTATTGAAGATGGCAATCTTCGAGAAGCTAGATATTAACCCCGATAAGGTGCCCAACACCAAGCTCGGCCTCCACCTCTTCCAAATCGTGTTGGGCGTAGTCATCTTCATCCTCGAGATCGTCCTTTTTAGAGCTGAGGGCTCGATAATCAACGGCAATAATGGCTGGCCATTTGGACTGGTACGCATAGTCCTCCTTTTTTTACGTTTACGTATTATATACGAAAGATGCGCAGCTGCTGACAGGACATGTTGCAACAGTGCTTCTTATCTATCCCAGCGTGGGTCTACCTAGCTATGGCACCGCGATTCGAGCGAACACGAAAGGCTGCCCAGCCGCACGCCATGGTCATCGTCGATACCGTCTTCGCCATCTTCTGGCTATCGGCCTTCGCCAGTCAGGCAGCTTACAACACCGCGAACTCATGCGGTCAGGGTTGCGCCGTCAGTAAAGCCATCGTCGGAATGGCCTTCTTTGAACTGTGGGCATTCAGCTGGCATATAGCGCCATCGGACATATTTCGCTAACTATTCACGTAGTCTCGGTTGGGTTGCGACGACTGCTATCAGTGTATACACGCTAAGATACTACCAACGCACCGACAATCTTCCCGGTTACGACAAGATCGGACAGGGCCAGAACATCGATCCCGATAAGGCGGCCTTTTCGATGGCGCCGCATGACGAGGAAGCGTACGCTCCTGTGCATATGGACGATCATCATGACGATCACGATCAGGGCCACCACGAACGTCCCTACGACCCTGATTCTTTTGCCGGTCGTTTCGACAACGATACCGGGTACAGGCCGCACAGCACATCTCCCGCTCCTCTCGAGAACCCCTTCGATAACGCCTATCGAACGCACAGTCAGTCGCCAGCGCATAGCGACCCCTACGGCGACCCCTACGGATCGCAAACGTCCAGACCTCACATATATGCTCCGCCCGCAGCAGAGGACTACGATGACGATAGGCCGGTACAATTCCCTAGTGCGAACTACGATCGCACGTTGCATTAGGCGTTTTCCCTTAGCATAACGATTTCCTGTTTCCGAGGACAACGGTTAGCGGCTTGAGGCAAACTTGGAGGATTTTCTTTTTACATACCTACCTAGTATGCAGGTACTCATCTGGATATAAGAGTCGTCGGGACGGAGTGGCGGGCCAGTATAAAACTCACGACGGTGATCGGTGTTCCGGATACCTATGTTCATTATATTTATGGCACTGAGAGATACCAGGATAGTGTCTACGATTAATGCGAATGCATTTGTGTTTTGATAGGCTATGGCATACAATATATCCATATAAATGCTGTCCAATATTGGCAACATACATGTTGCAACCTGTCACTATTTCAGGGGTCTGACCTGGTTCATAGGCTATGGGTATGGTCCCAGGATACTTGAATAATGGCGGGTTGATGTTTTCAGTAACTCGCGATGTACTTGTCAGTACTTTTCAACGAGTTTACTAGGTATGCCGAATGCTATTTTCTAGCCAGCGAAATACGAGAACCCATAACGCCGTGCAATGCTGTTGTCTAAATAGGGAAACCACCTAACCAGAACCCCTTACCCCTTTTCAAGCCGAGGCACCTTTCCACTTCTGTATCCTTTTCGAGATGTCCGCCTCGGTCTGTTGCATAGGATTCAATTTGCGGTCTCTTGCCATGGCCTTGGTGTCATCGCCGTACTTATCCACGAGCCTTTGCAGCCACTCAGTCTCTCTTTTGCTCTGCGTCCGTACTTTCTTAACTGTGGGTCGATTGGCCTGGGCCTCGAGTTGCGGGAAAATGCCACGGTCCCCTTCACCGTCCGCCTCATCAATGCCACCCCATTCCTCGGCAGCCTCTCCGTCATCCTCGTCCTCATCAGAATCGAGGTCGTTGAGAGGGTCGCCCAGGGGGTTATCTCTCTTCTTAGGCCCATCTAGCACGCGAATGATCTTGCCGTCCTCGTCCCGCTCCACGCGAGCCTCGCTAAAAACAGCACCGGTCGTAGGGGTGATCGCGAAAGGGTCTACAGGCTTTGTGGACCGCCCCTGATGCGCTTTCCGCGACGCAGCGTTAGGCTCAACGCCACCGGTCGGAGCTTTTAGGCGGGATACAAGACCTAAACGGCGGTAGTTTTGCGTCGTGGTCTCCTTTTTGTTCCTACGTTGCGACTCCGTATTAGCTATAAGATCTAGACCATCCTAATACATACATGAAGGTAGAACAGTAGGTAAGACTTTTAGGCAGTAGATATCGAGATGGTACATGGGAGAAGAGTACGAACCAATTCCTTGCTACAAGATCATTTCCTAGCGGGTTTAACAGGCGCTTCGTCCTCATCGTCGATGATGGCTGGCGGATGGCGGGGCGAGAGGAACGCCTCTTTCGTTTCTGGAGATCTCGACCCATGATATTTTCGACTTTCCTCTTGTTACTTCTTCAGATATAAGGCAGTCCTGCGTTCCACAGGGAAATGGAGAGCTTGATTGGTATAGCTTAAGTGTAATTTGTTTTAATACTTGGTTGCTTGTTTCGCTGCTTCTTAGCAGAAACACTGCACAAGTTCCACCAAAATTTCTTGTCGCAAAGGCGATAAGTACAATTCAGCGATAAGATAAGACCATCTTATCTGATTTCATACCCACGTGACTCCGGACCTTTTTTTTCTCCAATCAGGTACGTACCTTTTAGATCACGGCGGTAACATTTGAACCTGGAACTCTTAGTCCTACATCGTCGGATTTTCTCCAACGCTCCAACGCTTCGTTGGGATTTTGCCCAGTTTTCGGTGGTGAGCATACCGAGCTGTTCCCTCTCCATACGTATGGTGAGTTCGATACAAGAAGGAGACTTGCGGGGCAATCTTCTTGCCACATCTACGCATGTCTGCCGGGCTTGGCGTTCTGGACAGGATCTAGTCCTTCTAGTCCTGTTCCTGTCGTGAGACTGCTTCCAACATCTACCGTACGGGCAGAGTAAGTTCTTCGCAAGTACCTATTTATCATGAAAATCTGTGAGCTCGGCGCGCCGCTTGCTAGGATCTTTTCCCAGTCTCCATCCCTTCCGACTCCAACCAAGAGCGAAAGGGGGCGGTGCAGTTTCCGTCCAGTGAGAGAGATCATGTTACATATTTCTACGAGGAACTGTAACCGAATCCTCGAGTCCCGAGATGATTCCAAAGATCACACCTAAAACCACACATACGTTGCTTGCATACCTGCACGACGGGACCTGCTACTCCTCTCTCTGTACGGATACGAATCCCCAACTCCTGTCATCTCGTCAAAGTTGCTTCAAGGCGATCCAACTAGGTTAGCTTTATGCTCCACCCCCAACCTTTTGATCGATCGCCGACTCCCCTGCCCAGTGCTGTAGAGTGCTGTAGACCTCTAGGCTTTCGTGATCCGAAAGGTACTTGGGACCCGGGTACGACCAATCGGCAGCCATGTGAGATTCTGGAACCCGCCGATGCGGCCAAGCCCGCAACTTTGATGCAATGGCCGGGCCTACTGCGCGCAGAGTCACATAACAGGGCGCAAGTTAGTTATAGATGAGGAATGAACCCCGAACCGCCCTCTACTCTTGACTCGAGTCGAGAATCGCGGAGACATTCTCCCAAAATGGACCCCTGGCTGGCAGATCCGGCGAGCTACTAGAACCCACGAAGAAGAAGCTAAAATCAAATTTTGGGGGCACCACCCCATCATCTTTTGTATGTACGCTGCCATAGCATACTACCTACGTGGGATGTCCATCTCGTCGCATCATCAGTCCAAGCGGCACTGTCTGTGGGCCCCCTTCCAGCTAAACGGCCTTGACTCTGTTTTGTCGATGTCGCGCTGGCGGAAGATCTCGGATCCCGGAGTCGGTCTTGGCCAATGAATTAGCCCTGCGGTCGTGAGTTGGTTGCTCAATTGATCGATCCAATGAACCGTCGCAGCGAGGTCTAGGCTGCTAGGTCCGGCTGACGCTTGCTTGCCTTTCCCCCTGCCAGAAAAAAGGGACGGGGTCCGTGTTCTCACCATACGATCTACATCCTATGAAAATCATCTGGATTTTTACCCGGCGCGCGCCGGACAGTTTCCCTTGCAGTTCGTCTCAGAAAGCAGGAGCTGAGCCCGAACCTACCAACCAGCACGCCCGGTTCGCCGGGAAGGCTGTCGCGGTGGTCAGACGACCTGCTAGCAACTTTGTTTAAAAAAAAGTCCCCAAAGAGCCGACCATACGCGAGTAATCAGTGGGTGAACCAAAGGGGGATGCGAGCCTGCTGACGTGACCCGGGTATCTACCGTAGCTAGCGTTCTAGCTACGGTAGATCCGTCATCCCCCAGTGGGTCTTTACATACCGAGCAAAGGTGACCGATAAAGGTGAGCAATCGCTAGCTACGTGCCGTATAGCTACAGTACCTACGCTGTGCAGCGACGATCACTCCAGGTGTTGGGTGTGGTAGTGTTGGCCCGTCCCAGGGAGTAGTGGGACGAACGGTGAGTGGACGAGCCAAATTCTGTCTTCCTATCGACTTGACCCATTCCGAAGGGTGAAAGCAACTAAGGAGAAAAGAGAAAGTAAAATAAACAAGCCGACGAGATATGTACAGTGCTGGGCGCCCATATGTACGTAAACCATGTATTGTAACTTCTTGGCTCAGGCTATCGCTGACAGCTGCCTAGCTAGCTATAGCTGGATAGATTGGCTTATAGCTCTCGTAGATAGGGATAGGGCATCAGTCAGCCGCGATATCGTACCTTTCTGGTATCCTCTTCGCCCTCTTCGGGTTTCCTCTTTACTGTGTTATGTACTCAGATTTATTCTGCTTAGTCCTCGGCCGTCCCCGGTCCCTGTATCTAGCATACTTATTACGTACCTAGTGTAAATACTAGGAAAATCGTACATGCAAGTATTCCTATTACGTGTGAGGCTTTTGGGGGTGAAAAACAAGTTATTCTATGAATTGTCTTCTCTCGTGCTCAGCTCAACTGTTGTTAATGGTCCTCCCTATTTAGGAAATGTGTGGGGGGTGGGGGTTTGCGGACGACAGAGAGGAACCGAGAAGGTAACAAGAAGCAAAGAAAAAAAAAAGTGCAGCTTTCTATCGCTTCTCATGTGATATATAGCTACTTTGGGGTATGAACCCAAAGGTATGTATGTCTCGTGGATCCCGTGTTTTCTGTATCTACCCAAACTAAGACTTCATGTCTCGGTACTTTGGTGTCAAAATGATGGTATTCACGTAGGTAGGTATGAATTTCCAAAGAACTCTCATCCCATTCGCAGCTTATCCGCTAGTTAAATCTAAGTAAGGTAAGGGTATCTACCGATCGATGGATGGTAACGTAGGTAGTGTGGAAATATGTGGCTGTGCCCTAGCTCCTCCATTACGGAACGGTATTTACTAACGATGGAGGGTGACGGGATTGGAGATTAGGGAGGGTGGGAACGTTCCTTCCCGCTCGCTTGATGAAGAGTGGTGAGTGGTTGACGACTAGGCTAGACATGTATAAGATCATGCTAACCTAGAACGCCCTTGTACGGGGGGAGCATATGAGGCGCTATGGCGTGACGTCGGTCGCCGGGAGATCTGCTTTGCGTGCTGACAGCTGCTCACATGCACCCCCAACCTATCTGAGGGTGTGGTGAAAACAGAGACATAGCAGGCGTGTGCCATAAATCACGAGACCAAAGTAACGAACAGTGTATGGCTTGGGAAATATTCTCTCTTTTCTGTCTCTTCATCTGTATGTATGTCTCTCTTCATGTAGCGTGCAATGTCATATGCTACCGTGTAGCCAGCTAAATTCTACAACCACCACCACCATACTATCCGAATCATTTCATCCTCCACCCCTAGATTCCCATCTAGCCATAGCCCTCTTGACATTCCTCGTTCCTCCGATACAAAACATCCCAATGTTGTTGAAAGAGAAAAAGACCATATCTCCAAATCTCATTCGTGTCCGCCGTAAAACCATAAGCCCGGGATATCAACATGCGTTGTGTAATAGTACAGTCGTGATAACAGGGGGAAAACATAAACAATAAATACTAAAGATAAAAAGTCAAGCGCGACGGGGTTACAATATTAACAGAAGAATGAAAATGACAAAACAGGGCATATAAACCTCTATGATCCTATGTATATTCCGGGTCCCACCGCAAGTCACGAATGCCTCCCTTTTTCGTAGAGTATACGGTCGTAGCATTTATATTAAAACATGATCCACTCCACTTCGACCCCAGGACCGCCGATGCATTTAGTCCAGTTGAAGCAGCCGCGTCGCATTCCTAGCTTGCTTCCGGGGGTCATGGGAGGTTCGTAGTATTCGCCGGCCCAAAGCCGCTCCAGCACCTCGATGGCTGCTAAGTTGTTCATATAGCCGCTGCGTGACATGATTTCGCGGCACTTATTTCGTACAATGTTCTGCTGTAATTCATTGACGCACTCGCTGCCGGCTACGAAAAGTGGCCAGAGAAGGAACTTCTCGGCACTGCTGCCAGCCTCGAGAGACGTCGCGTAGTAGACAACCTGGCTGACCAGGTTGCGGAAGTTATTGTTGCTTGAAGGTACGTTTGGTGAAGCTAGACGTTCTGTGTATAGTAGAGCCGCGTACCGGAAAGCCTCAGAGAGCGAATGTAGGTCGCGGATTTGAGCTTGCGTCGCGGAGTTAGGGAGGGAGGCGGCTACTCGCTGAGGATCGAATTCCCAGCTCTGAAGCGCCATGCGCGCTTCCTTCCACTCACGCCAAAAGGTTGAACGGTGTTCATCATATTGCGGCGAGGAGCAGAGGCCTGTGGAGAGGATCTCTTCCTCATCAAGCTGTGACACGAAGCCATTACCATCGTACCGATGGTGGTTTATGCTGAAGAAATCTCCAATTGATGGGGTGGGTTGCTTGAAGGAGTGACCTAGTGGAGAACCCAGAGGGGAAGAAGCTGATGGCGTCCCAACGCGGCCAGTAGGTGTTGCGAGGACACTCTGGACTGGCAGGTGCTGCGCTAAAAGATTGAGACGGCCAAGTTTACTTATAGTCTTGAATAGCTCCAGATCGCATCCAACCAAGTTCTCTGCTCCCGGAGGTAACAAGTTCGCCTCAGGGGAAAGCCCATAGAAGGAATGGTTGAGCTGCGCCTCGCGGTCGTTGATGCTAGCTGATATTGAATCAAAGTAGGTGAAAATCGCCTCCATCCACGCAGACTCGCTAGATCCTTGATAAGGGGCAGAGCCTCGCATACTTAATATCTTTTTGACGCCCGCAAACTGAGTATGAAACCTTGCCACACCGGATTCTACCATGCGGTAGTGGCAGAGAAGTAGTATTGTGGCCAAGACAGAGTCATGGCAAGATTTCGTGGGGTCATTTAATTGTTGATTTAAGAGGTGGACCGCTAAGTTACGGTGTTGGTGTTCTTCTGATAGGGAGTGGTGATCCGACTGAGCGTCGGAGAGTCGCTCAGAACCGCCGCTTTCTGAGTCCCTGGGACGTTGACCAAGACTTAGCCTTCTCTTCATCCTCAGGTTACATGCGGACAGGGCACAAATGGCATGTTGTAAGCTGCGGCTGCCTGATGCCAGCCGCAAGATGTGGTCTCGAAATGGATTGTTCGGCCCATCCACGAGTACCATCGACGGGCACATAATATTCTCGTAGTAGTCCATGAAAAACGGCATCTTAGCAATGAGATCAGGGCTAACCTGTATCGACTGGTTTTCGTACGGCAGGGCCATGTTAGCCGAAGTGGGGTCCATAGCATGGGGAGTCACATCGTCGTCCCTCGATATAGAGGAGGGCCAGTGGGACCCGTTCGAGGAATGCGGGCTGGTGCCGTAGGACTCCATCTCAGGAACGCCTATGAGGAGTTGTCAGTGACCCGAGGCGTGGGATTCGGAGGAACGCGTGATCCTTACTCAGAGTATCGCTATCCCCGACCAGTCTGTGAGCCATCTGCGGCTCGAAAGAGTCAGGGTGAGAGCTCAGACTCGACGGTTCCGATGGGGCATAGACTAGGCTAGGACAGGACGTTGGAGCTGGAGCTCGCTGGTCGATCATTATCGCTGCGGCGGGGCTCTGAGGGACAGGCGAGTTCTGATTATTATAGTTCTCGTACATAAGAGTCGGACTGTGTACGAATGGTATCTCCTCCCTGGAGGGGTAGGAGTGTCCGGCGGGTGACAAGGTATAGTCGACGTCGCTCAACGAGTCCACAGACGACGATAGTGGCTCGCCCATAATCGGGAAATGGCCCATCGACGCGCCAAGTTTATGGAATCTCTGCTGGTCATGATGGCTCATGTTGCTGGCGTATGTTGGAAGGCCGCCCCACGCTCTCTGGGGGACCGGCGGCGGCGCGTCTCCATGTGAGAATCTTTGGTATTCTGGATACGCCCCGTATGGCGTTGTAGGGATAGAGGTAGCGTGATCCCCATTGATATCAACATCGTCTCGGTGAACTTTGTGTAGCCCTTCTTCTGGGTCAGTCCACTGGGTGTTTGAGGTGGCTGCAGAGCTCGCTCGTGCCCGGCTTGACGTCTTCTTCCCAACAGGCGCAACCGGCGCTGATTTAGCTATCGGCAGGGACAATCCTCGCAATTTGCCACGACTCGCCACGCCCACTCCCCAGGTCAGTTGAGTCTTGTATCCGGAGCATTCATTCCCAATCTCGAGGCATTGTGAGCAGTATGGCCGCCGCCTATCGCACTTGGTGTTCCTCTTGATGCAGGTGAAGCAGTCATCTGCAGCTCCTCCGGCGGGGGCCCGTCTTCTCCGTTTGCGGGCAGCCTGGGCGTCCTTTGACGAATTGGACTGTGGAGGAAGTGAGACTGTCATGTTAGGATATGCACTATATCGAAAGAGTGATACAAGGTGGTTCTAGCAAGGACACATAAGGTAACTCGGGGCGGCAGTGGTCTCGACTCTGGTCTCGACGCAGTGTAGAATGTCTTGTCTACTAAGTAAGAAGAAGTTGACTGGCGTGGGTAAATAGGCGTTAATATGGAAAAGATGGATCGTCCAAGCAAGATATTATTGATATTGCATGAGAAGAGGTAGACAAGTCGACGGGGGTGGAGCGAATGGGACAACCAGATATAAAGTCGAGATGCGGTCTTCTATATGAACAACCACCACCACACAGAGACCACCATCCACAAGAGCAGGGCATCTCTCATCGGCTTGTACTCCCCACCTGCTCTAGGGCGGTACGGGACAGGTACAAGAGATGCAAGACCCTCACCCTCCATGGTCGACCCCTAGTCCAAGGAGGCGATAATGTGCATGTAGCATATGTAGCATGTAGCATGTAGCAGTCGCAGGACGGCCAAACCGCAGAAGAGAGAACATGGGTGGGCCCGGCTTGGGGAGTTTGGGGGGCACCACGCCAGCAGACAAGAGGGACGTTGGAAGAAGAGATGACGGGGGAAATCTGAACTTGACCATATGCTACATAGGTCCAGATGGGTGTGAGATGGGTTGTGCGATGGGTGTGAGAGATCGAGGGGGAGCAAATGAGCACCAGGATAAGAAGGGTGGGTCGTCCAACTCGTAGTTCCACTTGCGAGATCAGCGGGATATACCTTCGATGTACTTTTAGGTTGAACAGCGTTAGAGGAGAGAACGGCGACAGGGGCAGGGATCACCCCTGTAGGGTCTTGAATGCATGTAAAGACCGGGGTTTTACAGGTACTTTGTACCTAGACCCATGGCTTATTCGATTCTCTAAGTAGACTACTGTAGGTACAAGGATAAGGACCGAACGGCGAGTCCTAACGATATCAAGCCTAGGATCATTTCTGGCGAGTCCGGGGGTGGAAGAGGTCTACAGGTATTTGGCATGGGCATTACTTAGCAACGAACTACTTTTTCGTACCGCGTCCTTGTCTTTATTACTCCTACAAACCAAAAAAAGACCAATGTTCTCGATTTGAACTCTTCAACGAAGCACCAGGAAAAGAAAATAACTCGTGAGGGTATTTTACTAATACCCGTTAAATTCTGTAATGGAGTAGCCATCAGCTCGGCTCGGCTAGTGAAGGGCTTCGTCTACCATATGCAGCAAAGGAAGTGGGCAAGGAGGATGACGAAGAGGGAGAGTGGCTGAAGTCTGCATACATCTGTGTTACTGAATCTCACAGGGGAGCTGGAGATACCAGACCTCGGTAGGCCATCGTACTGCGGGATGGATTACGGAGTGTCCTGTGTAAGTATTCTACGTACATGTACCTACATACTCATTAATACTTACATACCTCATGTAGGTAGCTACAATACAAATGTTGGTCAGTACCTAATAATGATGGGGGTGGGATGTGTGGATGTGGATGGGAATACAGAAACAATCAACAGGCTCAGCACGGAAATGCGCGAGAAGCTATGCGCCGCATCGTTCGATTCCGCCTCTTGGCCTTGGCTTCGGGCTAATTTTCCCTCGTTTCTTCAGACGAACGAAACTCTGGATCCTCAGTGTTTTTGTAAGCTTAAGTTATTATTAGGTTGGTTAGATAGAAGGGGTCTTACGCCGCCTTCGTTCTGCATACGGATGATACACGCTTGGTAGACTTCGCCTACCTACAACCTACGTACCTACATATTTCCATACTTGACGTACATTTCTATCAGTTCCAGCACTCTGGTCCAATGTACAAGCGTCAGTGGGGGATACGTTACAGGTCATGCCTCGCCGTACTTCAACATGCCTCGATGTAGCGGCCATGATGCCGTGCAGGTTTGTACTAACATTAGAAGCTCGGGCAGGTTGCTGCGGAAGGATTTTCCATCGGTGCCTTTTTACCCCCATCTCGTACCCGGCCGCTGCGTTGTGTCAGGCGACGGTCCTCCCGCTATTATCTACATATATCTCCTACACAGTAACAACCCGATCCATACCAAGTATACGGATAATGCTTTCGTCCGCCGGAGCTTTATTTACGTAGGGCGGCATAGCCCGTACAACTTACTCACATGTATCATCATCACTCAGGCGGTTTTACTGTACGAGTCGGCTACGTCGGCCACGCGTATTCTTCATGAGTAGAAATCGTGACCGAGGATTCGATGTTTGGAGGTACCAGACTGTTTTTGGAGGCGGGGGGTTTCAGGGCAGTCCAAGCCCCAAGCCACTATAACGTTTGGTCAGTATGTGCTGTATGTTATTTATTATAGCACCTGTTAGCTGGGCTGATCCACTACGTGCCCCTACCATCCTTTAGTTTTATCTCACGTATACTACTATGTACTTCATTCATTAGCTGTTAGCGTAAGGGTCATCCCGCCTATTCCGTAACTAAATAGGATATAGCTTCAAAATTTGTTAGCCAAGTTGGTTCCTATGTAATATCATACTGTGCATGCTTTCCGACTGGTTATCTCGAATTCATTATAATTGCTTCCGATACGCCAGGTCATGTCCATCAAGCTTCACAAGTCTTGGCATGCTCGTCGTTGCTTACTGTATGTAACCCATGGAAACAACTGAGGTAATGTGACGACTCCAAATCCTCAGTAATTCGAGCCACTCTACGCGACTCCCTGTCTCAGATGATGATGTTTAGGAACCTATTACCAAGCGGCTTCATTACCTAAGGTGCAACTGGGTTATTGAAGATCTGCCGGGGTCCACTTCTCGATCGCATACCCAACTTGCCCTAGGCTGGTAGGTTCGTATAAGTGTGGTGTGTGTATATGGGTGTGTAAGTAAGCTTTTGGGCTGGGGGCGGCTTAGTATAGCTTTGTAGGTAGGTAGCTGGCTAAGTTACCACGGCAGACTTATTGCCATGTTACCTACGCTTGTAACATCAAATCGCCTCGTCTTGCCTTGTGTTCGTGCCATTCTCTTCCTACATACATGTAGTATATAGAAGCTCGGTATATGGTTACGGATATTGGAGGAGGATAGCGTTAGCGTGGCAGGAGATATATGGAGGGACAACAAGGAGACCAAACTATATCGTTATGCGGGTTGCTTCACCATTAGGCAGGGTCAAATTAGAGTGATAGACGAGCGAACCGAAATTCCTATTACTGTGACAAGTTGATCCTCTCGCTTGTAATCGCATCTTGGTTTGACGTCTTCGTCGGGGCTAAGGTGGGATTGCTGTTCGAATCTGAGGGTTTTTTTATTCTTCGCAGGACCCCCAAACTTGTGGAAGATGTCATTTAGAAAGAGGCTGCCTGGTAATTACCCCTTATCATTCCAGGTGACCTCCGAAGGGCTGCAGCAACTACATATGAAGATGACTTTACTATAATCTTGAGTCTTGTTAATTTATTTGATTGTCGCAGAGTCGTTTATATTGGCTGGTATAGAAGATAACTATTATTGAAGTCAGACTAAGACTATAAGGCTGCGGCGCTACTGCACCTAATAGGATGTAGACGGCCTCGGCCATGATCATGTGAAATCCGTTATAATAGCCCGAGGTGTGTAGTTCATTTTCAAGTCAACTCCGATGAATGGTCCAGGATCAATAAATATTATAGCTACGTGTAACCCATGATACGGGATGACGAGAGATAGAACAAGCTCTCGAGTGCTAGACTTGACAATTCGGTCGTACATACAGTATGTAAATTAAATGGACCAGTGGTTCTCGTACATAACTATACCATAACCTTGTCATATTGAAGACGTTCGCCATTGCGGACAATCATCACGAGATGTACCAGTTCTAGATTCCCTGCCCGTGACTTACATGAACTAACCACATAGTGGCATCTTAACGCGGCCTCAACTCCTTAAAAGGATGCCGTTCGGTTGCATGAGACGACATAGTCGAGGAGATCGAACAGTTGGACTGCCAATCTGACGTCGTCACGTAATAGGAAATATGAAGCCAAGAAATCATGCCTCCAAAAACGCATCTCCTCTGAAGTTTATCGTCATATTTTGCTAGTCGGTACACATGAGTACTACGGTAGCACCGCGGGCGGGAATTGTCCATCTAAACGGTTAGGCAGTCGATTAGAGATGGAGAATTCCAACCTACATACATACCTACCTCATGTATGGCGCCTTGGGCAGGTTAGCCTTGACGTCGAGCTATTGGTTATTTGCTATAATTTAGTATGTATGGGTTGGTTTAAGAATGCGCCGAGACTTGGGCGACATGGGTATTCCCTCGACCGTCTCTATTTCTCCTGTTTCTATCAAGCTTCTATCGTTATCTCGAACCCCCCGCCATTTTGTTCTTTGCAGCTCCCCCTTTCGGATCGCACCGACTGATTTCTGTTGAGATGGCATTTCTACCTGGTAGACATACACACGTCATTAGATCGAGGTTAACTTGGAAAGGGAAAGGTGTGCTTTACTGTAAGTAATATGTAACATACGACCGCATCCATAAGCAAATCATGATCGCCATAGCCGTGCGCCGCGTTGCGAACCGTTGGAAGAATTAGAAGGTACCGGCCCTAAATGCCGTTTTACAGTGCTAGAAGTGCTCTGCAGTCACTAAAATCTTAAGAAATTTGGGAAATCCAGGGCAGTGAGAGACAGGCGGGGAAGATCTTCAAGATCCTTGGAGATTGGAGTACATACGCGTATGTCATGCTATGCTGGTATGTAGGCTAAATTTGTTTGTTTCTCAGCGTATCCCAGGAACCAAGAGAGAAACAACATCGTCGAAGAACCACGATTCATCATTACCATCATTATCATCATCAACCTGCCAGCCGCCGTCATTACGACCCGAACGGCGCAATTTGCTTCATCACGAGCTTACTGTGGGCATGTTTGCGCCGAACCTACCAGCTCCCTGGCATGTATGTATACAGACTAACGACTTGAGTCTGCATCTGCCCCACGGATGATGCTGGCATCATGGTGCTTGGCATAAGACATCAATAGCCTGGAGCTTGCTTATCAGTTACACACAGGAACCTTCGATTCTTCGTATTATGTTCGAAGGCGGAAGTTTTGCCGAGCTGTTCCATCAAAGCTTAATTGGCATCCGCTGTGCTAGGCACCTCTTCTTTCGGGATTTGATATGTTGTCCTGGATCAACATCGAGGTTGCGAAGTGACCCAGATCCTACTGAACGGCGGAACCTGAAGCTAATGTGGCTCGCAGAATAAGCCACACATGTAACTAGATTTACTAGACCAGTCAGATACTAGAAACTCGGGTTGTCAAAACCTTGATTCGAGTTCGAGTGTTACTCGAATGTTGAGGGTAATAGAAAAGGAACTGCATGTACCTACTCCCACGAGCTTTATTCTGTTGTGTAATTTCTACCCGTACCCCACGATACGTGTGGGCTGCCGTACGGTGTGCGCGCATCTAAGTAGTTACTTACATGTACATGCAAGAAAAAAGAGCGCGGCGTACGATGGATTCGATATTCTACTAATCAGATCGGATGCCACGGGCACAACTACGTACGCACGCCTGCTTAACTGCCAACTACCAACTTCCCGCGCTCCATCAAGAAGCTTCGTCAAGCCTCCCTCGAATCCTCATCTCGGTACTGCACGGCACTACGCTACAACAGGCGCGACGCCAACGCCAAGAAAGACCGTTGCACAGTTGGCACCAAAGTCTGCCGACGTAGTCGACAATTCACATAGATCAGTCTTGGCTGCTTCTTTGTGCTCCGTGTCTGCTTTGCTGTATGTATGTAGGGCGCCTCGATGCAGGTCAAGCAACACTCCCAAGCGTCCTCAGTGGCTTGCAAGCGTTTCTCTACATTGACAAGCGTTACAACCAGCAGAGCAGACTGCAGTGTGACTTCAGTATGCTACAACCCAATCATTCCTCTGAAGTTCTCGAAGCCTTCCCATTCCGGCCCTCTTCGCCGTTAAATCGACCATTCGACCAGCATTCGAACTTCTTTATGTTTTCTTAATGCTCTCGTTGCTCTTCGGAAGAGCTCATAGATTCCGAAAGCCCAGAAGAAATTGTTCGACAGTGTTCCGCCGGTACATATTTAACCAATTTCGGGTGACATCATCTCCGCCCTTTCATGCATAGTTGGCTACTTTCTGGTTCTAGGCTTCGTATCAACACCTATCGGCAGACCTCGCGGGAGACTCCTAAATGATTCCCAGGGTCTCATGGTCCCTCAATCCACAGTCCAATTGCCTACTGACCTACCACGCCTACCACATGTCAACTCGGCGTCGAACAACCTGCCCCCCAAGTGCGACGGCGGCAGTTCCACAATCCAAAGTAGCTGTCCGCAATCATCATAGGTAGGCCGGATAGGTCGTTACTTATTGCACGTATTACGGTGAGAGATTGCGGGAACTATGACCGACACAGTAATGCTGTCCGTTAAATGGGTGCGGCCTAACTGAATTTGATATCGGTCTGTAGGGTATGCAATTTCTCTTATCTTACAAGTGTGGCCCTGTCTATATTTCATTGGTTCCTTCGAGAGAATAATAATGTGTAATTGTTTAGAACATAAGGTACTTAAAGGTCATGATGGAGACACAAGAGCGGGGAGAATTTGACTAACTGTACCTTAAGTTTAAGGCGGGCTAATAAGGCTACCTCGACTTTACCTAGTATTAATGTACCTACCTAAACTAAGCCTTTAAAGCTTAGCCAAACGCTAGACGAACCGAAGAAGCCTGCATAGAAGGTCACTAAACGCTATCTGGTCTAGTTAAGGTTAGACATGGTGGCACTACAGATTTGTGTTCTTGTATCTTCCTTGTATTATACTTTGCACGTGTTAGTCGAAAGACTTCCGAAGACACCCTCTTTTTTGAGTCTAATTCATTTCATCTCTAGGTATTCCATCAACTTACTACTCTCGAAAGTCGATATCCCTGATTCCAATATGATATATGTTAGCCGCGCAGCCGCGCAAAAGAGGAAAACTCAAATTAGTCAGAACTTAGAACGTTATCCCCTGCACTCTGCAATAATATAAAGATGCTACTCGACTGGTCAGTGGTCGACGCAATGGTCGATGCACAAGACCATATTGTACTTAACTTCTTCAGTCACCGACTGCTACTGTACGTAGAGCTACCCTGGTCCCTTTTCCTTCCCCCCCACAACTCACTTAACTCAATTCTATCGGCAGGCTAACGTTTGATTGGTGCGCTGCGCCGTATCCTTACAAGTAAAAACCCCCGGTTCTATATCCACTGCGCTTCGGTTCGTTCAATCGCCGAGAATGTCACAGCGTAGGTCAAAGATGGCCGGCCCAATCATCGCCGACCTGAGGCTTGCCTTGGCCTGGAGAAGGGCATAAATCGAAACACCTAATTTTATAAGACTCCTCTTCAAGTGTCAAGCCATCTGTGGCAAAGACGAATCGCTGGACAGCAGCAAACGACAGCCTTGACACAGTAGATGATGGTCACGTCTGAAGGCCAACAGAGGAAGACCACTCATACCATCTCCGAGGCACTGTAATCCACGTACTCATTTCCGTTTTAACTCCTCACTTTATCGCCATGCTGGGTCCTTTATCGATACTTGCATACCTCATACATACGTGTATGTTCCAAGAGACCGGGTGAGGGTCGTTAGCTTGAACGCCGGACTAACCCCGTGGCTCGTTAGACCTCAACCTAGTCGACTTATCCCCGGTAGATGCGTGGTTAGTAAGTGAGTAACCTTGATCGAAACTTGATATATCCATGAATGGGAGAACCAGATTTTTACTGATGGGTAAAAAGCACTGGTGCATCTTCACCTCATAATTCCATATCCCAAGAAATTTAACCTTGTTCACCGGTGCCCCGGACTGCATTCGGGAATTTGAAGGTGGTGCCGAGTTGCCGCCGTGTCCTTGATCTGCTGCCGCTCGACTCGCTGCACTGGACTTAAGAGTGTACACCTCAGTACGTCTCATGACATCTCCTGATCTTGAAAGAGCATGGTTGCGCCCCAGGGTTGCTGATTTTGGACCCCTCCCCCCAACGGTGGTTCATTCTCGTGTTCACCGACACATAACCTACCTCATAAGAACTTCGTGTTGAGTTCATGCTGTGGCACGATCGTCTGAAAGCTATGTACTGTAAGCAGGTATGTATTATATCACTACGACATAGCAGATGCGGTGCTATGTGAGTATTGCACACAGACAGCACATACACTAGCAACAGCCCCGGCTAGAGTCCAGCTCATTAAGCAGGCATAGCTTGCAAGGCGGTCATCTCAGCAGCGATCTCTTACAGGCCCTCAAATGCCTTTCCATCCTTCCATGTCCAAGTCCCTGTCTGATTTATTCTCCGCCAATCATGGCGAACACGCAACGTTGCATCTCCCCCCATCCTCCAATCAACTATCTCCGTTTCTTCTCTCCCCTTACCACTATGGTCCCTAACTTGGGCTACAGCTGGGTAACCAGTGCGGAGGTATGAATGTCAACCCCATACGGTTATGCTTCACGCACAAAGTCAAATACCTTACCTCCTAAGTGGGAATTATGTCAGCGGAGTCTCTTCTCGCATGCGAGCCGCAAGAATCAGGATCGCATTCGCATCACCAAATTTCAGTTGAGAAGGATTCAGGTCCATACGACTGTATGTATGTACTTCAGACGCAGTTGAGGCTACAATGTTACCGTCTCATACTGAATCGGAGGCACGAGAGTTCGTGCCTCATCTCATCTCACTGCACTGATTGTATTCCAGATGCGGCTCGATTTCCGTCCCTGTCACGACTCTATTCATAGGTCGTCATCGGACCCTGGGTCGGCTTGATTAAAAAACAAATCACGGACCATTATGCGCGCTGTGATCTGCGAGAATCCCCCGAGCTCAAGGGTTAAGTGGATGATAAATCACATTACACATCTCTCCTCACATGCCAAATTACACTCAGGAAGTCCTTTGTGTCCCTGCTCTTCTATTTGCTTTTTTCTCTTTTCGAGACCGCGATGTATGAGCAGTTGAGCAAACAGGGAGTCCATTAATGACGGAATTAGTAGGCGTCATCTGATAAAACCTGGGTAGTTTATTAGCATCATCCTACCATACAATATGTATCAATTCGATCGAATGGACCAATGCTACGGCTTGTTTTCTTGATCCTGCGACCATGTAGCTGTTTTCTGCAGGGTGGCTTGACCTCCCCTTCTGCAGGCAGCTAGCTCTTTTCCGGTTTTCTCCTTTCGGCGGCTCAGGATGTCAGAATCGGCTGCGCGCGAGTCACGGCTAGCTGTAAGCACCTTGTCGTGTGCCGTTTCCCTTGTCAAATGGGATTAAACAGTTCGGGCATTTCTGGAGTAACTAAGGCAAGATGCTCTGAGACATTGCCGATCTTCAAAGTAATGCTACTTCGAACAAGCCGGCCAGAGTACGGCCGGCATGAGGCAAACGCGGGGGTTGCGCTGTCAAAAGCTGCAAGTAAGCATCCCGAACCCAGGCAGCCTGGAGCAACGCTGTATAGATACATACAGTTTGCGGCAGATGGGATAGAAGTCCCTAGTCCCTATGTCCTCAGCATGTTTATTTTTATCGTTTTGAAGACATTACTGGCACCATCACATCGCGAGAACTGCATTATTCCCCACGGTCCACTCCACGGCTCATAACACGACACACTACTGCTGCTACTACATGGCTTCTACTTCGAATTGCAAGAGGATTGTCGAGATCATGAGTGGGGTGCAGTTGGTGGCGTGTTTGGATCGTCGCTTTGACGCCATCACTTAACCCTATTCACCTCGGAAAGCCGGCGTGGCTTAATATGTTTTCACTACTTAAGCCACCGAGGTGCATTTGCTACATATGATGATGTGTGGTGGCTAACAAGACCATGATAAAAAGTCCCCCTTAAACATGCAGGGCCCTTATCCATATCTTAGGCATCGGAAAGGACCGAAGCGCAATGCGCCGGATCCTTTTCTGTAGTACGCTGTGGCATATGATTATACCTGGTGCAAGTAACTTTAGGCGCGCCGCAAACGCCAGCCGAGGCAAGGAGCTGAGAGCCCTAACTCAGATTTCGAAGCACCATTTTCAGCGCTCAGCCTCATTACTATGCAACGAACCCTAGCTCGGATTCAGGGTTCTGACGATCCTATTCCCTATTAAGCACCGAGCATCCTCTCATGTCCGCAGAACGACCTGGACGGTTCTACTTCCACAATTACATGTAGCATTTAGGTTTCTATTACGGGTTATCCGTCCCTACTCTCCACCCAGCAATAAATCTGGGGAACGTTGTCTCCGGCAGCTCTTGGCATCATCGTCGTCCACAGGCTGATATGGAGCGATAATCTCGCTACTTCTTGCTTGTCTTCCATAACCCCCCTGGTCCTTACATCCCCTTATCGCCTTAGACAGACGCTTTTCCCATTTATTCGGCCCGGCCTACGGCACCCGAAGTCCTGCAAGGATTTCCGCCCTCGGCCGAAGAGACTAATCGATAACCGATGATGGAGAGAACGGACATGGCGAGCCATTGGAGTTGTCAAGGTGCGGGAGGACCACCTCGCGAGGAAAGGTTCCGTTTCAAGGGCGAGCTTAATTTGGGCGGCATCACGAACTAGCGCGCGGATCTTGAGGAGCCGCCGGTGACGCCCAAGAACTCGAATGTTTTGCCGTCCTTACTTACACTACTACTGACTAGAGAGCTCATCTAGCGGCCGACAACCCTGAGTGTCTGGTCAGGGGCTCGACGGATGAGCACTCTAGCCGGCATCTACGTATGTTTTCAGAGCTTATGATACGATAACTAACGAGTTGTATAGGATTTCCTATTCCAAACCTGCTGGACCCAACCCATACGTGCTCATCATATTGCCATGATTTGAGTTGATGACGCTTCATGGTACGCATCCCCGTGTTTCTTCGCTCCGACATCACTCCGACAACATCGCGGGGTTCTATCTGCAGGAACCCCGGCACTGAAGCTGTCTAGACTAGGTATTGCAGTACTTTACTGTGGTGTGAAGTCGGCACATATACCTAGTTGGATGCTGCACATGTGGCTGACGAAAGTAGCAGGGGGGCCTGAGACATGGATTGGTGGCGGAGTTAAATGGCCTAGATGCTATTCCCACTCCTTGCAAAGATCTGGAGAAGTAAACGTCTATACATGTCTATATTGACTACAAG
The DNA here is from genome assembly GCA_022984865.1 of Hypomontagnella submonticulosa. Classification (NCBI taxonomy): domain Eukaryota; kingdom Fungi; phylum Ascomycota; class Sordariomycetes; order Xylariales; family Hypoxylaceae; genus Hypomontagnella; species Hypomontagnella submonticulosa. Next base: position 1,329,477 of record JAJKLF010000001.1, read on the forward strand.
ATCCATCTGATGTTTCAGAGGATGAAGACAAGCATTCATCCCATCTTGTACCGACGAAGTACCTCATCCCCAGTCTAGGCGGGTTTGTATATACTATGTAGCTGTCGCAGAGCTACTACTCCAATTTTATTGGGGCTTCAGCCGGTAGTCGGCATCAAGGTTTCACCTCCTGATAGACAGAGGGTTGCTAGAAATCGATTCTCTTGAGATCCACCCTCGAGACATCAGCTGATAAACTTGGGGTGATCCCATATTGAGAGATTGGGACTACCGCTGGACTCGAAGAAATAGGAGATGTCGTTCAAGAGTCGAGCGACACGTTACGTTGAGGGAGCTCGGTGTTGGTTTTCGACCCCTACTGCCAACACATGGCGAAACTACTATTTGCCAATCTACGCCGTGGCGAGGATAGTGTAGGAGGGAACCGTTCGTCTACCCAACATCCTCTGTAGCGTTCCCTTCATACCATAGTCCTACCCGCGTTGTTACTACTCATATCGTTTTACATATCCAGATACATACCTACCTCCATATACATTATGTATGTGTACTATACTATGATATGCCATCATCTTGACGAGGGTTCAATAGTCGACAGCTGCCACGTTCCCTATTTGCCGAAGCTTATCTAAACAATCGCCGCAGGATCGATATACTTCAAGCTCGAGCGTAGTTTTATCTAGTTCTATCGAAAGGGTCCTGTTACCCCTAAATTCTCCTCGCCCGTACTAGCCTATATACTCTGCCGTATAGCTCATCCTACAATGGAGCGTGGGGAACTAGCAACACGATCCCACACCCATATATTTTGCAGAGTTGCAAATACGGCGTCGCAAAATTCGCCAATGAAGCTCCGATCCTTCGCACTCGTTCCCGCCACTCTCTGCTTATTGATCCTTCAGGTGACAGGACCCTCAAGTAGTTTATTCAAGATGAGCATGGTACAGGGGGACCATGAGGGACCTACTACTTGGCGCACCTGGGCCATAAACCAACGACAACGAAACAAAGCTAAGGTATTCCAATTGATGATTTACCGTGCCTCTTTCCCCCTATGTAGGATATGGCCAGAGATCTCTGGGGTTCCCGTGCCTGTTCGTGCGGTTCTCGACCTACTGTAGGTTATTGATCGTGGGGCCTTGAAATGGACCTTTTCTTTTTCTTCACTATGACAGAAAAGGACCGTGCGTCCTTTGGTGAGTGCCCCTGGGACTCTTCCATTAGACCGGACTGGCCAGCCAATCCGACCCCCACGGGACACGATGACGATGGATTGTGCGAACCATATCGCGATGTTTCCTGTTTCTCTAGGTACGTTTCTGGCGGACGGGGCAGGATTGAAGGCAAGTTCGCTTCGACCGGTGTTTCGAAACTTGAGGAAATCACCGTACCTCGTTTTCTCACGCTCTGTTCGGAGTGAGATGGGTTGGGGTTCTGGAATGGAGGATGAATTGAGGCTCATCTCATCCGTACCTGACCTAGGGTTTCGAAATGCAGTCCAACCTAACCGCGTGCTGACTGCAACCGTTGCCGACTGTCGCAGGGTCGCGACGGTTCGTGGCGATCCATAAATAGCTTTCTGGGCAGAGGATGCGATGTTCTTTTTTCCCCTTTGTACCGTCCTAATGCAGGGGTTATTAGGCCTGTTCGGACGAAAAAGCAATCGCAAGACAGGTCCACGATGCAGAATGTTTCTTGTGCATATTTTCTGCCGGCCGCGTGGATACGACAGCGTGCAATGCGTATCTTCCTTGAGCTTCGTTTGACGTCCTACTCGAGTGCTCGTTAAACGGCGGTTTCGGCACAGATCCTTCACGCATTCACTTAAGTCCGAATTAGGTCGTGGTGAGATTTCGTCGGCGATAACAACTTTCTGCGTCTGCTCTTCTTGAGCCTTTTTTTTTTATTTTATGTTTCTAAGCAGTTAGACTACTCCGGCCCCGCGGAATCGTTGCCTTGAGTGGATAAAACCTATTCTCGAGATGATGTTCATGAAGAAATACCGCAACTGGCCTTAGGACCGAGCAATCTTGTCTCGCTCTCGCATTGAAAGCTTCTGGACTTCGGATAGCAGATGTGGACTCAACTCTGTGATGGGATCGGCAGTAGTTCCGTGCTTCGTGACCTAATGAAATGCATATTGCGTCTCATGAATAGTTTGCGGGCCTTCCTTACGCCCAGACCCGTTTGTAAAGCGACGGGGATGCGGATGATATTCCTATATGAGTCTGTACCCAGTGTCAAGTTGTTTAGTTCGTTTGTGAACTCTTCTCTACGGTAGTTTGCCGTGGTAAGGTCTTTAGGGAGCTTGGGTGGTCACAGTCGGGCAGGAGATATAGTGTAACAGTACGAAGAGGCGAAACGTCAAGACAAGCAAATGGAACCCCGGGTACGTAGTCGATTTATTTCTTGTTAGTTTAACTGCTGCTATTAATACCGGATAGCGTAGTAAGTCGCAGAAGGGACTGAGAACTTGGTTATCATCGCGTAGGCATAGTGTGTTCTAACCTTGACGAAGCTAGAACATTCAGAGGCGGGAGCTACTGGTAGGAGTAGAGACTGCATAGAATCAGAGGCCTGTTACTTGGGCTACTGGTGTGAACATTGCAGGGTCGATGTCGACAGGAGACTTCTTTGCGCGTAACTCTAACAAATTACCTCGCTGAAATATATACCTGTCTTGAGAATTTTCCCGTAATACTCAAACCCGAGGACAATGTGAACGCCAATACCCTTTAGGCCTTGTTCTTACTTATACTATACTGTTGGATAACGTCTATTCAGTATCCATGCAAGCGCGGGAGTTGTGAGTAGACTTAGATGATCGTGTCGTTGGTGTTCTTTCCCGCAGCGGATAGCCAAAATGGATATAAATCGTGTCACGAAAAGCCCTGCTCGATGCAAGAGGCGCTGGTCGTTAGGCGCGGTAGTCCCGTCAAAAAGTGGCTGCGACTTCGAGCGCATCCTGTGCTTCTAGATTGCTTTGATATCGTTAGGGAATCGCTGGCTTTGCTTCGGTGCCTCAGCCGTTATATACGTCGTAGATGCGTGGCAAATGAACGAAGAGTGTGGGACAATAGACTGGTAAATAGATAGATAGCCACATCCTATCTTTCAATGTAAACAATTTCCTCGCTATTGATGATGACCGAATGTATAGTGGTGATTATTAGAAGTCCTCATCACAACCTAGAAGCGAGTGGACAGATCGAACTACTTGATGGCTGAGAACTGTTCTCTTAGTATCGGGTTCAGGTAGGCTCATCGACAGGTTGGTAGAATCGTACATCCAGTGTAGCAATCGCGAATCTAATGTTGACCGCCAACGGCAGGAAACGCGATCGGACCATCTGTGTGAGCCGGCTAGCCCACGGTTGTGTTGATAAGGCGGCTCTAATGCTCGTTCTACGTTGACCAAAGTATCGATATAGCCTGTTCTGGGTTTCGTCTAGATGTTCAAACTCACCAGTGGGGAAAATTCGAGGCTCTGCAGGACTTGGATATCGTCGCCCTTTTCTAGCGTAGAAGGACCGTGGAAAAAGACATCTCAGGGATATAGTTGAAGAATTTATGTGACATACCTGAGGTGACGTTAATTTAAGCGTCCGAGCTTGCGTCGATCGAACATCGATTCGGGAATGAGTCGAGGTCAAAGCACAGGAGATACCCAAGAGTTATGATAATACCCCAGAGGCCAAGAGGCAGATAGGCGACTGTCGATCCCAATACCCATGGACCGGTGTCTGTAACTCGTGAAAAATATGGAAGTTCCTGTCGAGGCGTGCACAGTAAGTTGACGAAGACATTCATCTTAAGGGGAACTACCCTGAATAGTCTGTGCGTGTGCAACCGTGAATATCAATGTATTGAATGATTGCTTTCTAGGAGGCTATATTTGCGCTATACATAGATAGGTATCTTATAGAGTGAAGTAATGAAATTGTTGCATAGCGAGCAGTGAGCAAGCAAGACATCAATGCCTGAGATTTTTTGCTTTTTGCTTTTTGCCCAGAGAAAGGAGACTCCGATCTTGAATTACATCTTGGCCACACTATTGATATGGGTATTGCGTTAACGTGCCATACAAGCGACAACAACATGATATAAGGAAACATCTGGCTTTCGAACGTAATTAAGGATAAGCTTACGCCGGCTTGCCAAGCTCCTCTAGAATGGTCTTCTCCAAGCTCTCGGGCTTGGTGGTGCTGGCCCACCGTTCCTTGACCTTGCCGTCCCGGCCGATGAGGAACTTTTCAAAGTTCCACTTGACACGCTTCATGCCGAGGATGCCGGGCTTCTCGGCCTTCATCCACTCGAACAGCGGCTCGGCCTTCTCGCCGTTGACATCGGTCTTGCCCATAATGGGGAAGGTGACGCCGTAGTTGACGGAGCAGAACTCCTGGATATCGTCATTAGTGCCGGGTTCCTGGCCGCCGAATTGGTTGCAAGGGAAGCCGAGGACGACAAAATCATCCGGGTGCTTGGTGGTGATGTCCTTGTGTAGTCTCTCAAGCCCAGCGTACTGCGGCGTAAAGCCGCACTTAGAAGCCGTGTTGACGACTAGAACGACCTTCCCTTTATAGTCGGCTAAAGACTTCTCCTCACCCTTCTCTGGAGGTACGACAATGGTTAGCCGTAACGACCCCCATCACAGTATAGTTTGGGGATTTACATACTGTCCTTGACTTTGAAGTCATACAATGTCGTGGCTGAAGCCATTGCGTTGGTTGTATTAGCGTTGATGGAGGCGGGAGCTGTGTAGCGTCTTTGTAATTGCGAGTTGTTTCCTGCGGATTTCGAAGGTGAGACGGCGAAACTCGTGATAAGGCGCCAGCCCCTTATAATTATTTGTCTCATGAATACTTTAGATACCGAGATACCTTAATTATTAGTAATTAGGTATGTACCGTATGATGTAGTCTTTTTTCTCTTTCCCGCTTTCTCGTCCGCACCGCGTGTAACAATTAGACCAGAACTATGGTATAGTTTACTTTAGTACATTAGTCCGGTAAGAAGTGCATCAGCTAAGGAGTCTTAGTGTCGAAAGAAATGGTTCTATTCCATCTTGTTGGGAGACTCAAATACCCCGCACCGTGTCCACTCGCACTCGTTCGCCGTCTTACATGCTTCTGATTCGGTAACACTGCCCCCTTAGCTCTCCACATCTTCGACGTATCAGGTCTAGAAGCCTCGGCAGGAATGTCAATGCGTGTGGGGCATGCGGCTTTCCCGCCAATGACGTGTGTGCTTATGTACAAGGGTGGATAGGTAAGGCACCGGAAGCCTTTAGATCCATGATTCTATCCCCGGACCTTGAAGAAAAAAGCTTGGACCTTATGTTCGGAGCCTCCATTCTCCCGATCAGCTCATATTCGGGGGGCTGTTACTGTTTGATAAGATCTCAATGCTGTAATGGCTTGGATTATGCTGAACTTCTTATCATTTTATATCACATGTCTTTTTACCGGAAGTTTTGGGAGAGTAGATCTCTACCCTATCGATAGATCAGACCAGACGCAATACACCGGGCATGTAGAATTCCTTCTGTCTCAAACAAACCCCTTGTCCCTTGTGGAAGCGCCTGATCTCGAATGCAAGTCAGCGTCGTTCTGATCCCTCATCTGTTGAATTTGAATGTACGTCCATCCTACATCATCATACATGTAGAACCCGAGCGGCATCTGGCAATCTAGGTGCCAATCGACGGGTAGATCCGAAGAAGCTCCAGGTCTTAGCCACCATACCTTATTTTGGTAACGCTCCAACTTCGAACCTACCTGTAAGGCTATGCCCTTAGCTGCCTAGGTACCGGTAGCATGTGAATCCCTAGTCAACAAAGAGACAAAGTCAATTTCGAGTTTTGATCAGCCTTACTGGGACCTAGACCTTGATGACCACGAGGTCGGTCATGTCAAATAGATGGAAAGTCGTATCCCCCAACCACGACATATCGTGATCATAGGTGAGAATATTTCTCCCTTCCATCTCCAATATTTCCCCTATTTATATGTATAACATAGAGATATATATCTTTCCAATTTTTTAATCCACGCCCCCTACGCCCACACATACATGATCCTCCCGGCATGATTGGTCTAGGATCAAGGTTGGAGAACACATTACCACGCAGGACAACAGATCCACTAATTCGCACTTCCCAGGGGGTGGTGTTATCGGCATAACGACAGCGTACTACCTAACCCGACATCCCTCCTACAATACCGCGATCCACCACATCACACTCCTCGAAGCCACATCCATAGCAGCTGCAGCATCGGGGAAAGCGGGAGGCCTCCTCGGCCTATGGGCATACCCAACATGTCTGGTCCCTCTGTCCTACCGCCTCCACGCCGAATTAGCGGCCGAGCACGGCGGCGCTGATAGATGGGGCTATAGACGGCTTGGATGCGGACAGCTCGCGGCTACGGTGAGAAAGCGAAAGCTCGCGGATGGGCCCACCAAGCCGAGAAAGAGGAGTAGTCCTGGATTGATCAAACAACAAGACGGGCAAGAAAATAAACTTCAGGAGAAAGTAGATACGGACGGCCAAGTAGAGTGGCAGAGGCTGCCTAAGCAGGATGCAAAGGCAAGCGCCTTACTTCACGAGTCCGTTCTACCTGAGGACCTCGACTGGATTAACGCTAGTCTGGTACGCGAATATGCTGAAATGGGGCTGCCTGGATTTACCGAGACTGCGCAAGTGCATCCCTACCTGTTCACGACTTCGATAGCGGCCTTAGCACGTAAGGGCGGCACCGAAATACGCGTAAATGCAAAGGTCACCAACATCGGCCTCAACAAGTCCGAGACGGCCGTCTCGAGCGTCGAATACTTCGACCGCGTCACGGGTGCGACCCAGACATTAGAAGGGGTAACAGACGTCGTGGTGGCCGCGGGCCCCTGGACGGGGCGCCTCTGGCCGAAAACCAAGGTAGAGGGTCTCAGAGCGCACAGCGTCGTGTTTGCGGCAGATGTAAGCCCGTACGCCGTCTTCACTGATATCTCACTGCCAAACGACTGGGTACCGGCACATAGGGCCGCGCGGGGCGAGAAGCGGAAACATCGCGGCAATGTGGATCCGGAGATCTACGCGCGACCGGGCGGCGAAGTATACGCTTGTGGCGAGCCGGATTCGATAATACCGTTACCCGATACCGCCGACGAAGTCGAATGTGACGAATCGCAGTGCGACGACCTGATATCGTACATCGGGACCGTAAGCCCCGTGTTGGGTGCGGCCTCCATCGCGGCCAAGCAGGCATGCTACTTGCCGCGGCACATGCGGTTCGGCAAGGAGAGTGCCCCGCTGATTGGTGGTACGTCGGTGAGCGGGTTGTGGATCGCGTCAGGCCACACGTGCTGGGGAATCCAGAACGGCCCCGCCACCGGGAAGCTGATGAGTGAGTTCATCTTCGACGGCGAGGCAAAGAGCGCCGACATTGCGGAATTGGATCCAAGGAGGTTCAAAGTATGAAAAGGACGCGGCTACTGCAGAAAAGCAAATGTTCAGAGAAAAGGCGTGGGGTGTTGATGACGCACAAAAGAGCGTGGGATGGGATGGGGGTACAGGTTCTCACCTCGTCCCTTGGCTCGTACGTAGAAGTGGCAAGAAGCACTGAAGGAGGGCGGGATAGCATCGGTACGTCCCGTATGATACGTCGAATATACGTACATTACTTACCTAGGTACATGTACATATCGAAAGAGGAGGCTGAAGGGACTGGGAAACATACATCATACCCTTACTTGCATGAGGGTGGAATGTGGAGAAAGAGGAGAAAAAAGGGGGGAAGGGAGCTAAGCTCTCCCTATCTAACTAAACCTTAAACAGCGGTATCGTCATAAGGGTCCGGTATTATTATAGCTCACGCCTGTGGCTCCCACCTTGCTACTACTTCGATATTGAAACAGCTCTCAGCTTTTACTTTGCCGCGGTCGCCGCCAAGAGAAGACAAGACAGGAGAAACAGGGCAGGTGATCGACCTTATGGGACGGACCGAGCCGCGAAAGGGGGGCCGGCAAGGCAGGGCAGGGCGTTGGCGTGACGGGTAGGGCGGAGAGAGGAGGGGAGGGGTGCTGCATCAAGGGAGCATCTCGTGGGGTGGCGTTCCAGGGATTAATACCTTAAGGATCGCCGCAACTGTATTGTGTGTACCAAAAATGGCATCGAGGGACCCCTAGACTACTACAACAAGCGGATGGACCCTTATGAAAAATAATAGGCTGGATCATACGTAAATCGGATAATATATATACAGTACGCTGGCGCGCATGCGCACGCATGAATATGCCATACAGATAATCCTATTGACATGTAGGTATGTACCTACCTATAAAATAAGGGTCCCTCAAATGTTATACTCTCCGAGGATGATAGGGTGATGTTTCCAATGGGGGCATAGAAATAAAGAAATGCGAGGAAAACAGCAGAGCTACAACCCTTTGCTACCTTTCGGTGATCGGAAATCTTGGCGGTGATAATATGTATGTAGTTAATCATGTTAATGACGGATTTGCTATGCTAACGAAGACATAGAAGAGAAGTCCTGCCTGCTGTGACTGTGTTGCTAGCGAGAGCAAAATATCAAGAAAAGCAGCATCAGTGTGTAAGTAACAGGACATAAACAAAATCGACTAGTCAGCGCTGCCAGCTCCCTCCCCCTCATCCCCTTTCTTTGGTGGCAGGGCATGTTGCTAAGATGGTAAAACATTGGAGCTAGTGATTCTTTATATAAGAACCAGAGAATCGTCAGGACTAACGAACGTTCCTGGGTGTTTGCTCATCGCCCGAGAAGGAACATAGAGAGACGTTAAGTTCCGTGAAACGTATTGTATGTTTGTGCAATGTGGGGGGTGCCTGCGGGTGTCTGTATTCTCCGTATGTGTGTGACCACCACCTACGTCAGCGGCCTAGTAACTGGTCGAGAGAGATTGGGAACTGAGTTGTCCAAGAGCCTCATCCGTGACCCCGGATTCGAACCCCGCACTTTCCAAGAATAGGGGATCAACGGCCACGCGGCTAATCTCGCCGGCATATAACCAGTCCCTGCGGGTTTCACAGACACAAGTTCCCGGCAACCCGTTTTCCTATCGGCCATTACAATGACTTTTCAATCTCCATTACATCCCGTATGCCCTCTGCAATGGCCTCGACCTTAGCCTTCTCAAGCCGCTTTAGGGGGCGCCGAGGATAGCCGCCGTAGCCAAAGTAGCTTTGAATCGCTTGTTTAGTGCCCGCAATCGCCGCCTTAGTCAAGTACCAGTCCCCTCGCGAGAGCACCTTTTGCAGCGCAATTGCTTCCTCCGTCTTACCTTCGGCATACAGGTTCCATACCTTGACGCAAACCTTGGGCATGACATTCGCACCGCCTGCAATGATTCCGCTTCCTCCTGATACGAGTGTCTGGACGGTGAAGTCGCATATGCCGCCAAAAGCCATGTACCCACTCCCTTCTGAGGTTGGTGTTTTCGCGTTGGTAGCTAGGGCTACACGTGTAAGTTTTCCAGTGCTGCCGCATGTGAACTTGGTTCCGACGATGTTGGGGTGCTGGGCAAGCTTGATGAGAAGATCGGAGTCCATGTCGATACCGGCGACCGCACCGGGGTAGTTGTATAGGACGATTGGCAGCGGGCTCTCGTCCGCCACGGCGGTAAAATAACCCACTATGGCCTCCTCATCCATCTGTGCGCGGAAGTAGCTCGGGGGTAATAGCAATACATAATCCCCCCCAACCGCTGCAGACTCCTTGCAAAGTTCGATGGTCCCCTTCACGCTCCCCTCTGTAGCTCCCACGATTATAGGCATCGTAGGGAAACCCGCCGCCTCCAGAGCTTCTCTGGTGGCGCGGGTGACTGCTACCTTTTCCTCGCGTGTACAGTGAATGGCTTCTCCATTGGATCCCATAGTGACCAAACCAGCGAGTCCGTCCCTCGCTAGACGCTCGGCATGTTTCTTGATGGTGGGGATGTCGAGCTCTTCGGTCTCGGGGTCGAAAAAGGTCATGGTGGGAGCATAGATACCACACGGCAGTGGTCGCCGCGTGGTCGTGTGACCATTGACCGCACTGTTACTCGAGACAGTCATACTTTCGGATCGAGTGGCGACAAGATCAAGTCAAGAGTACGGGAATGTTACTGTCCCAACCCACGGGTCGATATATACCGAAGTATAGATAGTGGATAGTTTGGAGAGAGAGGATAGACACGAAAAGGGGCGCCGAGAAAGAAGAAACGGCGGTAAAGAGAAGGGGATCTGTAACTATACTTATAGGATTCGAATCATAGCATTCAATGGACGGCAACAGAATATTCTCTCTTTTTTTTCATAACCTAATGGCTTCTGTCGTCCGAGTTGCATGTAACACCTTGTGGGGTGTGGGTCAGCGTACGAGAACGAGTCTGGTCTTACTAGTTCCTAGTCTTTGCTCGCAACGACATTGGTCCGAAGAAGGCGACACTGATTACCCCTTGGACCCGAAATGCCCCTAAGAAAAAGGAGCTAATGGGAGCTACTGCGGTTTTGCAAGGGCTACCTTACGCTCTATAGGATCGAAAAAGTTCAAAGTCGATTATGAATGAGCCGAATTCCTTAACGGCCCTAAGTTAGCACAGCCAAGTCATTCGTGCCTCAGGTTTATATCGGGTAATATATTGTAAATGGATCCGAAAAGTCACGCTGACAACCTGAAATCCCGGATTTTACAGAAGTGGGCACGAAAAAGGAGTCGGGCTGTTATAGAGATACCCAACGCGTTTCGGCTGCATGGCTTATGAATTGCGACTATGAGCTCGAGAGACGGAAAGGGTCCAAGGGCGACGGTCGAATGCTTCCACGAAGGGAGAGTGTGCCTTATTCGGCAGCTGCTCATGCAAAGAATAGGTTGAGATATAGGTTGGTTCACGTTGACTTAGATTAGTTGTGGTGGTATTTACAACAGCAAGTACCATGATTGGCCAGACTCAAGCAGCATCTCCGAATGAGCTCAGAACTGGGCTGATGGGAATCGGGAGGATCTGCAGTAGAGTCGATCAAAACTCGACTGAAGTTAAGGGTGGTCAATGAGAGCACTCTTTCGTCACCTGGACACATGAGATAGCTAAGTGAACCGAGGAAGCCGTGCCTCGCGCGCGGGAAAAAAATGAGGGTGACTGATGAGTTGTCGAGGTGGTCGTGGACGTTACAGAGGAGCTGACAAAGTTGGTGAAGACGTCATTTGCATCAACCAAATCGTCTTGTGACCCCCCAAAGGGAAGCACCGGGAGAGAGCTTGGAGTTTTGGAGACGACAACGAGTGGAAGACGGTCGAGGTATGCCGTCCACCGGGGCAGGATCAAGAGCTGTTGGAGGGTGGCCGTTGGAGCGGCCAGGGCCAAGTGAAAAGTAGCCTGCCCTAGGTTAGAGTGAAGACATTGATGATAGTGCAACAGTGGTTGCCGCGTTGTGGAGCGAACGAGGTTGTCTCCAGATCCAGGGCGTAGACGACTTTAGACAGGTTCATAAGATAGGTACTTCATACTGGAAGTGGTATACCTTCTATTTCGTAGATACATACGTATATATCCTACGTATGTGCGGGATGTAAGGAAGGCGTGTACCTGCTCGTTGCCTCCTCGGGCCAAGGGCCGCTGACTTGACCAATATGTGGTATGAAGTAGGTGGTACCTGTTGTTGGTGGGTGGCAGCGGAGAAGTGAGACCTGCTGGACGAACTAGCATAGCAGTATACACATAGAATTGGCGAATCTTATTCTCCTCAACTTCTGGGGTAGCCAACTACATGTAGTCGTCTTCGCTTGATCTGCAGGCCAGGCCAGATAGGGTATAGACCCCACGGAAGAATCATATTAGAAGTTTTTCCTCCAGTAAAGAGGCGATAGTAAGCTTCGATGTAGCCAAGACCTGCACTAGAAATCTTCTGTCTCCCGCTTCCTTAATGTCTTCGTGGGGACTTCGGGCAATAATCCACGTTTGCTTGTCGTCGTTTGATCTCTGTGCGATGTTACCCTGCGTACCTTACGTCTAACCTTCGTACCTTATAGCAGTTGTTCGGCAAACCTGAGCAACAAGGCGGATTTTAGAAATGGTATTTTCGTATTTAGCCAAATAGCATGGCAGTGATACCTTCTGGTTTTGGTTTCCCTATCCTGTATTGTATGTTGGTACTTACATGTAGACACGGAGGTAATATGATTGAGTACATGTAGGCGAAAGAGAAGATATCCTTTTTTTTTTTTGTTAAGAGGTTAGTACTTCGCATATTCAGTCCAATGATAGCCCGATGCCGGCTAGTCTCATACTAAAAAGGAGAGAAATAGCCCCATCAAACGCGGGGCAATCAGTTTCAAGGCGTTCATCAGCAGCCGGTGGGCAGGCCTTTTTAGTGGGGGAGGGGCGCCCTCGAAGCTAAATAGGTGGGGGCGGGGTACTAGTTTCTTTACTGAATATGGTTTGTAGTGAAAAGGCCGACGACTGTTAACATTGAAATGACCAGCGCAACATTGAAACCGAAGCCTTGAGCTTATCAGATTGAACAATTGATGGAAAGCGTCGGGGTCGAATCGGCGAGTTACCTGAAGCTGATACATCAATTGATAGTAGGATAAACGGAGAATGTAGCTAACATTACCTCAACATAGATTAAGTATTCTGTTTTCTGTCTGAAGTTTGAAATCGCATTACTTCCACTTCACTTTTACTTTCCTCATATAAATACTATGTATACCTATATAGATATACGTATACGTATTTCAGGCCCCCTAAAAATGGGCAATCCTAACACCAGCCTTGGTAGGTACTACGGATTGAGAACCAGTCGATCTTTGCATATAAGACGTACATGTACATGCTTCTACACCATCAAGTCCCTGAATTTCCCCAACTACCCCTCAATTTTTCCGTCTATGAATTCAATCTTCCTCAGGCTAAGCTACCTAGCTCGGGGAAAGGTAGTTCAAGCTTCAAGCTCTATAAAGCTACATAGGTAGGTACGACATATATACAACTGAAGGATTAGTTCTTTTTATCTTACCTGCAAGTACATATATCCTTACTCCTACATCTAACTCTTCGCGATCCCCTCCTTCACGCCTAAATTTCTACATTGGAGTAGTTATCTTTCAAACTTGTTCAATTTACGGGAAACCTCAACCAAATAGAAGAATGGCAGCAGAAGCGATCAAGTCGGCCGTTGTCCCGACGAGCTCCCCCTCCCCGCTCAATGTGTTGATGGTATGTATCAACCTGATAAGTGTTTAATGAATCATCGCCGGAAAACTGACATTATATACCTAAGGTTGGTACGGGCGAATATACCACCGGCTTTGTTGGGGGTGGTGCTTCAGGTTCGGATAAAAAGGTAGGAGTTGTTGGTTTGACTCTATTTGACCTCCGGAGAAGAGGCAAAGTCGGCCAATTGGGCATGGTTGGCACGAATGGAACAAAATTTCCAGCTATAAGTGAGTTCACCTACTTATCAAGCCGAGGCTTAGAACAGGCTGCTCGGTGAGTTGAGTCCCTACCTAGGGTATTAATGTGAATAGGACAACACCTGGAGACCAATATATCCAAAGTCTATAATGGCTTGGATTGCTCCTTCGACTCTTACCCAGCAAACGATGTCAAGGACCCTGATGCATACAAGGCCGCTATTGATGCTTTGAAGCCAGGCGATGCGATCACAATCTTCACCCCGGACACAACTCACTTCCCCATAGCTCTTTACGCAATTGAGCGCGGAATACATGTGTTGATCACCAAACCTGCCGTGAAAACTTTGGAGCACCACCAAGCACTCATGAAAGTCGCTAAGAAGCACAACGTATATGTTTACATCGAGCACCACAAGCGATTTGACCCTGCGTACTCGGACGCTCGATTCAAGGCGCAAAAACTGGGCGACTTCAATTACTTCTACGCTTATATGTCTCAGCCTAAGTTCCAGCTCGAGACTTTCAAAGCGTGGGCTGGCATCGACTCCGATATCTCATATTATCTCAACAGCCACCACATAGATATCTGTGACTCGATGGTATCCCAACTAGGATTCGTCCCCGTGAAGGTCTCGGCTTCGGCTGCGAGGGGCATAGCTACCAGTCTTGGATGCAATGAAGCAACCGAGGATACTATCACGGTGATGGTAACGTGGCAGAAACAAGGTGACCCAAGTAAGGTCGCTACCGGTGTATATACGGCATCTTGGACTGCCCCGCAAAAAGCTGGAGTGCATTCAAACCAGTACTTTCATTACATGGCGTCAGGGGGGGAGATCCGCATCAACCAAGCCAAACGTGGATACGACGTCGCCGACGACAATGCCGGCCAACTCGTATGGTACAACCCATTCTATATGAAATACGCGCCTGATGAAGAAGGTAACTTTGGCGGCCAAACCGGCTATGGCTATATTTCCTTCGAGAAATTTGTCGATGGATGCCGAGCTGTCAACTCAGGGGCGCTGAAACCCGCGGACCTGGATGCGAGGGGTCTCCCAACATTGAATAACACGATCGCAACGACGGCTATCCTAGAAGCGGGTCGACGAAGTATAGACGAGGATAGGGAAGTGAAGATCGAAATCCAGGATGGGTCTTGGAGGTTGGTATGACTGTGAAAATCAGAAGCGGATCATCTCAAAAACACCATCCTTATAGATACCTACATATATGTACATGTAGATACCCAGTCAAAAAGTCCCACATGAAGCGTTAAATAACAGTAAAATATAAAGGTAAGCAGAGAACCTATTCGGCATTGGTCACTTACTTTCTTATCGTGAGCAACATGGCTTTTTTTTTATAGGACAAGTACGTCAATGACCGTCTAAGGCATACATATATGTATGGTTGCGATTAGGAAAGTAACATCTCGCTACCGTCACCTCCTGAGAGTCCTTGACTTAGTCTACCGGATGGGTTCTAATATAACCCAGAATGGTGGGTAGTAAACCTGTCAACCACCATCACCAATCTAATCAGGCCCCTAAAATCCCCCAAGCACAACCGGCATACCCTTGAAGGTTATGTAGTATATCCACGCCCAGGATGTACATGACTGTAGAACAGTCGCACAGCATAAATTGAATTGGCCAATTAGAACCAAGTGTATACCTGATTTCGGAAGGATCTAGGGGACAACACTAATAACCGAAGCCTCCATATATGCCTGTTGGCCATATCATTCCTCGCGGCACTCGAATAGGGGTTAGCATATAGTCGCTACACTACAACAAGAACCATTTCCCGAATCTGTTTAGGTATAAGCTGGAAGACTGGTCAGTTGAGGAAGAATTTAGATGACGTGTCCGCATCTTTTAGTATCGGCTCCTATGGGTGCGCAGGGAAGGCCGTGGTATACCTCAGAATTAGTCCCGTCGCAGCTAAGGCATTATAGTACTTGAAATTTTCCCCAGCTCCCGGTAAAGCTGGGAAATGTGGCAAAGGAATTTCCCGTCGAAAGGATAGAACGAGCAGGATGGACCAATCACGGCTCTACGATGTCTTCACGTCAACACATGTCAACACTATACCATTAGTAGGGACTCAATTAGGTCTTCATATCTGTTCCAGGAGGCGATCTACAAGAGATTAAGGAGGTTTAACTTTTCATTCACCCTATGGCCGAGAAGAAACTTAGGTAGACAGCGTCCCGGTTTTCCTAGCAATATAACCTCGGTAGGCATATTTTCTTATTCTTTTCAACAACATAGGTAATCCAAATTGAGCTTCCATAGCGCTTTGGCGAAGCGTAAGCTAGTTCCCGCAGCAATTATGCTTTAAGCTCCTGAAAAATACGACAGCCATAATGTTGCAAGCAATACTTGCGTAAGATAAGGATAGTCACATTAGGCTACAGCAACTCCAACATACCGGAGGACAGTATAGTAGGTGACAAAACGACCTTAAGTAAGTTGAGCCAAATTAACGACACCTCTACAACCGCTAAGCACAGCAGCTTTCCGCATTGACACCTGATAATGTACATGGCTATTCCCCTGCACTAGGTATCAGAAGGCTAGGCCCTACGCCTCGATTAGGGAAGATTGGCCTCTCAAGCCTCCCAGTTTCGATTCTCGGGATAGGGGTTCTCGCTTCAACAAATAGCCCCTATGGTAAATGGATCCATAGTCTCAGCTAATGGAGAGTTGAGATTTCTCGTGCAAAAACGTGGTTGTTCTTGAGGTTCGTGATCAGTTTCGTACCATCAGGGTTCGGCCTCTTAATGACAGAACTACCGCTCAGAGCACGTATGCTTACGAATTAGTTATCTTAACATGTGTACGTGTACATATGCACCTAGGCATATATGGTCCTACTACTTATGTAGTAACTGGCGGTAATTATGTTTTTAGACGGACTGTGCTATGGAGAGACAATGTGGCATGTACCCCTTTCTTTCATTGTGTTTCATTCTCATAGTTCCAGGCTACATCTTTGATCTATATTATTGTTTTATTACGGAACATAGTTAAAGTAAACCCCATTCTTCTTGGTACAGTCATTTATCAGCCACTTCCATCCTTGAAGCCCATGATTCGCTTCTAGTCTTGACAAGGATTTTACTCGTCTCTCTATTTGCACCACGTCAAGCACTATGGCTTTTCAGACAGACGAAGAAGACAAAATTCAACACAGACCATAATCTTCTTTCACTGGTGATTCTCACACTTTTCATTAGACGAGTTGTTTAACTTATCAGTGAATAAGTGTACAAGATATCAACAAATCTTTTGTCACATCCCATATGAAGGAAACAATGTATCTGTTGCTATATAATGTTAAGCACTTACATATATATAATCATATATATATTAAGTGTAGTACGTTGGTTGAGGCATGGACGAATCTTCTTTGGCCACCGGCAAAAATTCCACCAACACATTCATCAAGATGAACTTCTCAGCTAGGCGCCTTTTCGATGGATTCCGTAAGTTTCTTCAGCTCTTGCCCATCATATACCTATTCACATGCATCCTAACAGGGTTCATGCCAATAAATGCGCTGAACTATCTTGAGGATCAGATATTCGCTCGCCAAAATATTAAATTTCTGGTCCCGAATGCGCAGGTCCTTGCCACAAGAAGTCACTACATCTTACCCGAGTTGCGAGTATTGATGAACGACACTGCCGGAGATGAGGTGAAACAGCACATTAAATACGTTACAGTCAGGATGCCGCCCTCGAAGACAGACTCCAGCGTCCTATCCTTCTGGCTTAGCTTTTTAAAAACAATTGTAGTCCAGTTGCCTCCATTGCCCGAGGGCGATTGGAATCGAGCGAAGGTTGTGATGGACGAAGTAACACAAACCTACAAAGTAAATGGTCTTTCCTCTGAAGTGCTAGGTGAAATCCCAAACGCTTGGCACCCTCTCAAGATTGAATACCTCGACCTCAAAAAGATTCGTAAACTAAAAACTGAATCAGCGGTGCGCGGATTCCACAATGCCGATTTCTTGCAAGTAGTCACACACCCAACGTTCAATGACGAATTGGTGCTCATGAAGATTGATAGCTTTCCGGATAACTGGGGAGATTCTTTCTTAAACAATGAGATTACCGTTTATCAAGAAATTCAGGACTTGGGTATAGCACCGCGCTTTCTTGGACATGTCACCGAACACGGCCGCGTCATCGGCTTTCTCAGCGAGTTCCTAGCAGATGCAACACCAGCATCCAAGGTTTGGACGCAAGAGACCCGCCGTGCCTACCGCGAGAGTCTCAGAAAACTTCACTCCCGAGGTATAGCACATAAGGATGCCCATTGGGACAATTGTTTGATTCGTAAGAATGGCAGTGCTGTCCTTATCGACTTTGAGCTTTCACTTATACGGCCCTCTGATATCAGTCAGGAGGACGAACCAGCAATCTGGAAACAGTTTGAAAATTTATGCGAAGCCGATCTTCGAAGAGTGGTATCAGAACAAGGTTATCGGGATGGACTTCATGTTTCGGCTATCGCCATCCTAATTCGACCCTTCATTGTGACTCTAAGGATTTGGACTGCGATTAAAGAACGTCTCTCCCAATGGCGAACTAATCGTGTGCTTATATTATGAAAGCCATCATGCAAATCTTTCTTCGCTACAGCACAGGCTACTCGTAACTGGACAATGGCGACATTTATCTTGCTATGTGGTATTATACTTTCCCTACATGTAGGTACTTTCGTTTTATCACTATATGTACAAGGTAAGAATCATAGGTGTCTCGAACGCTATAAGCTCCAGATGGGCAGGCGTGGGCTCCGTATTCTTCCGAATGTAAGATCATTCATCGTTATATCTTGTCATATCCAACTTTGTCCGTAGGGTGCTTATCGTTATGTTTAACTATGCGTAGGTACCTAAGGTATCCAAGTAAAGGACTTAGCGGCAAGGTAGAATAAATAGTATTATGTTCTATTAAATGTACAGAGACATGAGACTTCCATACCGTTGGTGTAAAATCTTATATTACTATGTCCTCATAACACGTGTATAACTAATCCAGTTTCAAGATTGCTAGGTTCAACTTGACCTTAACCATGGCTGCAACTGTTCATTGCTGTTGTATTTATTGCACATACCTATATACATGTACCTAGTATGTAATCTTGAGCGTATAGGGGCCGCCGATGCGCTATAAGGTCAGCAATTTCGCGCAGTATCTCGAAATAGATTGGAGTTAGAGGAACTGTACGACTTTTGCAACGTAGGGTAGTAGGGTATGTACACCTGACGACGAATCTCGCCAGATCGTACCATGTTCTCCTTTCTAATTATCCTCCAATTCCTCATTGGTTGGTTTATAAGCGTTCCACGTTTTGATAATGGACGCTGTCGCCTATGTTGTTCCAATTAATGATAATGCCACTGGTGCGTCGCACCGTAAGCCCATTAAACGTGATATATCCCCTCTGCCGAAGCGTTACTCATAGTTTATTCTGGATTACTCCTTATTTGGGCCTATCAATCCAAATCGCATTTGCCGAGGACATTCGGAGTCCCCCGCCAAGGCTCCGTCTGGACAGGTTAATTCAGAAACCTTAATATTTGAACCGGTCCTGTAGTTAACTTTTCAGAACTGTCCACCCCTTGAGATATTTTTTTTCGGCTGGCTTCTTACTGGGTTTCTTGTGGAATATCTGGATGGCTCGAAGCTCTGTCCTGTATCACGCTCGATCCTGTCTTAATTAAGACAGCCTAGGGACAGCAGTGCATTCTGCTTCCCTGTTCGATTTCCCCCCACCGGCGCAGATCGTTAAGATAATACATGTGGCCTATATAACCCTCAAGGTACCAGAGATATGTAGGAATCTTTCGAGGTTTGCTTCAAAGCCGACGACGCCTCTCTTTCTACGCATCCTTGCTCCCCGTATTTGTTGAAGGGTCGGAGTTCAGGATCATGTCAGGAATGTCGACAACTACTTATGCAGATCGGAATCTTGCGCCGGCTAAGACTTAGCTAATCGGTGTAGTGGGCGCTGGATATATAGCTACCAGTGTCTCGATATTTAGAAGGAGTCCAGGTTCTATGATGAGTAAACTCCTATTTAAGATACCCTAAATGATCTATAATGCTTTACTTTTTAGATTCTCCTGCTCAGTAAACTTAGATCAGGCTTCGGAACTAAAATGTTCATCATGAGTGCCAACCTTCGCTTCGGTTCCGTTCCGGCCAGGTGGATCAGTGGCTTGGTTGAAGATTCTGGCCATCAGAAAAGGTTTCTAGACAGGCTGGGGAACCTACCAAGTTGAGATGATCGACAGGGACAGAACTCTGCCATGTCGTCATGGCTAGTGGAATATGGGTAGATCTCGGTGTACCAGCTGTGGCCTCTTATGGCAGCGACGCTAGCGGTAGCGGGGTCCACGGTGATAGCGTAAGCTACGGAAACCTTAGGATCTCACCTGTGTACCGGCCGGATGAACAATGAAGCGAGAAATTTACCTATAACGGGCAATCCGAACCGGGCTTGCCAGGCACGCGCCCTGGAAGGTTCAGCTCATAAGCATGCAATTTCGGTTTCGGGCGCCCTGTTAAAAAATTAAATCACTCTGCGAACTTTTTTATTTTTGACGGCCTCACAGTTGCAGTCTCTTTGGGGTAAAACGCTTGCCGTGGTTTCCCTTGTCGTCGATGTTAACCTCGTCCGCCGTTCCTTCTTTTTATCTTAATTTTTTTTCCTCTAGTGTCTCCGATCGGGCAAAACCAACACCTTCCGAGTTCAAAGTTCACACGCCGCGAACTTTTGGAATCGGCGATCCACAACCGACCGTCGTGAAAAATTACGCAAAGTTGGCCAATTCGGCGCGCTAGTTATAAACCGCCCGTCCTCAACCTGGGATCTTGCCGCCACTCTCTTTTCGTGGCCCATCCGCATAATCCCGTGTGTCGCAAACCCACTACGGCGAAATGTCGACACCGACAACCGTGAAGGAGGCTGTCAAGGAGACCCTCCTCGGCACTGAGGAGGCTACAAACCTCTCGGCCTCGCACCGCGCTTTGTTTCTGAACAATGCAAAGAAGGACGAGAAGACCGGACAGTTATACATGGGACCTGAAGAGTTCATTGAAGCCATCGCGCCGCCGAATGAGGATTACGTGAGCAATTAATACCCTCAACTAATGACTCACCTAGCCTTGCTAACCTACCGCTCTTCCTTATAGCACAAGATCAGCCGCGACCAGTATGGCCTCCTATTTCGCGTTGCCGACCGTCGAGGTTCGGGTAAGCTTACAATTGGCGATTGGGCCGCCTTCGAGAACCTCCTGATGAAGCCTGACGCCGAATATGAAATTGCGTTCCGCCTCTTCGACGTCAGTCGCACTGGTAGTGTGAAGTACGAGGATTTCCGACAGCTATATGAGCGCAACAAGGGTCCTGACAGCATTCCTTTCGACTGGGATTGCGAATGGGCGAAACTCTACATTGGCGATAAGTCTAAGCGACATACGCTCTCGTATCCCGAGTTTTCGCAGATGCTCCGTGGTCTTCAGGGGGAGAGGATTAGACAAGCTTTTCAACGTTTCGACAATGATAGGGATGGCTACATTGAGCCTGAAGACTTTGCCAGAATCATCCTAGAGACAGCCAAGCACAAGCTTTCTGATCACCTCTTGGAGAATCTCACGTCACTCTGCAACATTTCTACGGGCAGCAGGATTTCGTATGCCAACGTTCGAGCCTTCCAGAATATGATTATGGAGATGGACTTGGTAGAACTCATCATCCGCAAGGCTTGCACAAAGAGTGCCGACGGCAAGATTACGCGAACTGAATTCCTCAACGAGGCTGCTAAGGTCACCAGATTCTCTTTATTCACACCAATGGAAGCGGACATCCTTTTTCACTTTGCCAGTTTAGATGAACCGTCTGGTAGACTAAGTCTGGGCGACTTCGCCAAGGTTCTAGATCCCACTTGGAGATACCGGGACGTCTCAGAAGACTCCGATAAGCGCGCAAGCCTCCAGAAGGCTAAGACCTCTACGCGAAGTATCCTCCTGCAGGTTGTTGAGTCCGCCTATAGCTTTGCGCTGGGCAGCGTGGCTGGTGCTTTTGGCGCTTTCATGGTTTATCCCGTTGATTTAGTCAAGACCCGAATGCAGAACCAGCGAGGTGCCGACCCCGGACAGAGGCTCTACAAGAACTCCATCGATTGTTTTAGGAAGGTCATTGCGAATGAGGGAGCACGCGGTCTGTACTCGGGAGTCTTGCCTCAGCTGGTCGGTGTTGCTCCGGAAAAGGCCATCAAGCTTACGGTAAACGATCTTGTCCGTGGCTTCTTCACGGACCCTAAGACTCACCACATCCCGTGGGAATACGAAGTCCTGGCCGGTGGTACCGCTGGTGCTTGCCAAGTTGTAAGTCTATCTAATTTACCACCCCTTATGAGATATTATGAGAGCTTTTGCTAATTGCTCACTCAGGTTTTTACCAATCCCCTTGAGATTGTCAAGATTCGACTGCAAGTCCAGGGAGAAGTCGCCAAGGCTACTGAAGGCGCCCAAAAGCGATCTGCAATGTGGATTGTTAAGAACTTGGGTCTTGCGGGTCTTTATAAAGGTGCCTCAGCTTGTCTACTCCGTGACGTACCATTCTCAGCAATTTACTTCCCCACCTATAACCATCTCAAAAAGGACGTCTTTGGAGAATCTCGAACCAAAAAGCTTGGAATCCTCCAGCTGCTCACAGCCGGTGCCATAGCTGGTATGCCTGCTGCGTACCTGACCACACCGTGTGATGTGATCAAGACACGTTTACAGGTCGAGGCGCGTAAGGGCGACACTAACTACACCGGTCTGCGACATGCAGCAACCACGATTCTGAAGGAAGAAGGCTTCAAGGCCTTCTTCAAGGGCGGCCCCGCCCGTATTCTTCGATCTTCACCTCAGTTCGGCTTCACGCTTGCGGCGTACGAAGTGCTCCAGAGTGTCTTGCCATTCCCCGGCAAGTCAAAGCAAGAACAAGTCCACACCGGCGTTGCTGAGGTTGTCGACACAATCAGGGAGAAGGATGTAGCCTCACCACACGCCCGCAGCCGAAACGCGCTGAAGATCATTCTCGACCTTGACGAGAACTTCGGCCGTGTCCGACTCCCAGACCAACAGACCTGGAAAACCTTACCCAAGTTCTTCGCGGGTAACAAGTCTTGATGATACACTAGAGAGAACACCATACAGTTCTCATCGTCTTCTGTCTTGAAATTTTGAAGGCGATTGCATTTGAAACGGCGTTATGTAACTCATGGCCATGGAATCTTTTGCTTGCGTTTTGCGTTTTTTTAATTCCTTCTAGGAACAACTGAAGACCGTCCTGGTCGAAGCCAGATCTGGCATCTTGTGTAACTAACTCTAAGTTTAGAGGATCATGATTGGGATGATCTTCGGGGGGTCATCTCTGGGAGTTGAAGACCACTGATAGATAGGGCCCTCGTCGGGTTTCCAAGGTCGCGCATACCCCATAGACCGTAAAATAATCGAGTCTGCAACTTAAAGCATCTTTCCAACTGCCTAGTAATCAGGTGACTACCTATAGTAGTTCTCTACTCAAGGTAGATATTCCCAGACCAGCTGTCATGTATGTTTTGCATGTACTTTACATGGAATTCGCCTAGTAATTGCCTTCTCGATTAGCAGCAACGCCACCTAATATATCTAGGTAAGTTTCCAGTCCATATCACCTTGGTCCTCTCGCTCAGCGTCCCAGGGAAACGGCTCAACCGTCGCCCATACCTCATGCATCATCGCCTGCTCCAGCCACAGCGCATACTCCTCGAACCCGCTCACGCTGCCAATGACCTTCGCGCGACGTACCCCGCGTACCCCCTCGAACAGCCGCAACACATCCGGCCCCGACCCCCGCCACATCGCCTGCCACGCCTCCAGCACCACCTCCTCTTTGCCGCTCAGCTGTGCCGCCGCAGCCGCCTCGTCGTACCCCGGTTCTGCGTCTAGCCGCACGCACACGTGGAACCGCCTGATGAGCCCCGAGAGCCGCGAGCTCACGACCGGGTCGTAAGTGCGCCGCAGACGTGGGAGAGATGTTAGCAGGGCGTTGTGCGCTAGGAAGGTGTTGTGCTGGTATAGCAGCGGGAGTGCTTCGGCGTGCAGTTGCTGGCAGGTGCGCAGGATGGCGGGGTGTAGGAGTGGAGGCGTGGAGGCGCCGGTGTGGACGGGCCACTTCTGGTATTGTGATGGCGGGGGCGCGTCCGGAGGGATGATGAGGAGGTGTGCGAAGATTTCGAGGCGGATTTCTAACGGGAGGGCGAGGAACAGGCTGGTTTTGGGGCTTGCTTCTGCTGGTCCGGAGGTTGAGGGGATTCGATTGTCCTGGGAGTCCTGTGTTTCCCTCGATACATTCGCCATATGTTTTTCTTCGAGGTTGCTGAGACTGACTGACATTATAAAGGCTGGACTTAGATTGGCTTGCTTTTCTGTACCTTTCTCAGCCGAAGCATTGAACGGTCTCTAACATATGGTTGCAAAATTGCCTGCTGGTAGAACTTGTGAGTTTGAGAAAACACTGAATGAAATGACTCCTATTAAGCCCTGCACGAAGCTGGGCCTAGAATAACTTATAAGAAGTAAAATATGCAAAAATAACACCCAAAAGACAGGGGGGACGAATAGCAATTGATATCTTCCAACTTAGTCCACTGCCGCCTTTATAAATATCAAACGGAACCGTATGGCCTGTGAGTTGGTACAGATACAGCGTCGAGGATGGGAATAAGACGGGCTAGTCTCCGCATGTCAGTGTAACCCGCTTACGTCAATCCTCGTGCAGATACTTTTAGGTACGGAAATGGTAAATGTACGCGTGATCTACTATGAAGTAAACTCTTCACATTTAGTATCGCAATGTGTATTCTAATATTGTAAAACAGAACTAGGAGGCGTGCTTATATTATTATATGCGTTGTTGATGATATGTTCGGATTTCGAAATTTAGAGAGACCTATCCACCTCTTTTGCAATGTCTCACACTGCCTAATGTTCTAAGAGCATTACTTAGCATGAGCGATGTTAACCAAAGCTATATTTACATCAAAGAAACATATTGCAATCCCGACTACACTTACAGTCAACAGCTAAAGCTTTAACTTATCGTAAGATAATTTACATGTAACCCTGCTACATACCTAGTACCGGTACTAAGTAGGTATCATTACATGGATACATGGATCTACTCGGTTTATCGCAGATCAAATCGAACCAGATACACCTCGGCCAATACGGGCGTCCAATAATACAGCTAGGGAGATATTAACAGAGGGCTAAAAGTGCATGCCTCTGAATAAAAGTCACATATTCAATATGGCAGTTTGAGAGGTAACGGTTGCATTACGCTCACCAACATATTGAGTACATGTAGGTAATATCACGAGAAGGCAATACGGAAGCAAGAGTTCGGTTGTATTAGAAAACCTCGTTTGTACGTAATTAATCGTGTAACTTTCGCGAGTTCTCGGCTGCGCCTTATTCGATTTTATCAAGGTCTGCTAAATGAATGAGATTTCAAAAAAGAAAAAGAAAAAATAAGGGAACCTGGGTATTTGCACTACATAATAGATCGAAGATGTATATACTAAGTTGAGTAAAAGAAGAGGGCTTATACAGGCGAATTGGGCGTACTGAATCAATGATAAACCAATAAGGCAAGCGGTGAAATAATTGTCAGCGGGTAAACCCCACGTTGAAATTCTGCCGTCAAAGTGGGGTTAGTGAGACTCGATGAAGATTGAAGAGTCGTGAATTTAACCTTGGATTTAAGTTTATTATCAATTATTCTCTATCAACTTACCATTTTTTCATATAGTAATCGGCCCTAAACTCAACGTGTCTACAGTCACAGCACTTGTACTTCAATATTATAAGGAAGTATCTTCCGATTTCCCCATTCTATAGTGAACCGATCGATAAATCCGGACCCCGAAATTTGTAGCTGGCAAGATGGTGAACATCACGGAGAAGATCAAGGAGTAAGTCGGACTACCTCATCCTTTTAGGGTAGCTCCCAACATACTAAGCACTTACCATATGTAGGATCGAGGATGAGATGAAGAGGACGCAGAGTAAGGAAGTGCGCTAGATTATATTTAAATAGGCTATGTTCTGACTTGTTGGTTGGTTTATAGAGAACAAGGCGACTGGTGAGACCCTGGAGTACCTACTCTCTATTGAGAAAGATTACTAATGTTGACTGTAGAATATCATCTTGGCCTTCTCAAGGGGTATGGTTCACACCTACTATTAGCAGGCAACTGGTCTGACCATTCGTCTACTTAGAAAACTTGCACGTTTACGAGCGCAACTCCTAGAGCCTGGCCCAGGAGCTGGCGGAGGCGGTGGTGCCGGCTTCGACGTCAGCAAGAGCGGTGACGCGCGAATAGCGCTTGTCGGTTTTCCATCCGTTGGTAAATCGACATTTCTGTCCAAGGTGACGAAGACGAAATCCGAGGTTGCATCATACGCCTTCACAACCCTAACAGCTATTCCCGGCGTGCTCGAGTATGGCGGTGCGGAGATCCAACTGCTTGATCTTCCTGGTATCATCGAGGGTGCCGCAGAAGGCAAGGGTAGAGGGCGACAAGTTATCTCAGCTGCCAAGACGAGTGATCTCATCCTCATGGTTCTCGACGCGACCAAGAGAGCAGAGCAGAGGGCTCTATTGGAAGCCGAGTTAGAAGCTGTTGGGATTAGGTTAAATCGAGAACCGCCGTAAGTAGAAGATTACGGGTACTCCCACCCCCTAAGTTTAGGCGACTAACTGGAACTAGGAACATCTATGTCAAAGCCAAGAAAGCCGGTGGGATGAAGATCACATTCCAATCAACACCGAAGTACCTAGACGAAAAGATGGTGTTCAACATCATGCGTGACTACAAGATGCTAAATTGCGAAGTCCTCGTTCGAGATGATGAGGCGACAGTCGACGACCTGATTGACGTCATCATGAAGGACCACCGCAAGTATATCAAGTGCCTTTACGTCTACAACAAGATAGACAGCGTCTCTCTCGATTTCTTAGACAAGCTAGCACGGGAACCGCAAACTGTGGTTATGAGTTGTGAATTAGATCTCGGCATCCAAGATGTGGTAGACCGGTGTTGGAAGGAACTGCAGTTGATCAGAATCTACACGAAAAGGAAAGGCGTCGACCCCGACTTTAGCGAGGCGCTGATTGTGCGTAGTAATTCTACCATCGAGGATGTCTGCGACCGTATTCACCGGACCCTGAAAGATACATACAAGTACGCTCTGGTATGGGGAGCGAGCGCCCGGCATGTGCCACAAAGGGTCGGTCTGGGACATGTGGTGGCCGACGAAGACGTAGTGTACATAGTCAGTGGATGGAAAGCATAGTACAATTAATCATGTCACCCAACAATTCAGAAAGCATCAGAAAGAGAAAAGTAATGCAATGCAAATGTATTCTCGTGAATCATGCCGTCATAGACGGTGCCTATTCATCAAAGCATGCAAATCAATGTGTGCTCATTCAGAGACACACCCCTTCCGTTGCCCTGTAGTTCCCTTTCGCGCCCCTACCAACGCCATTGCGCAGTCCGTATACAATTGTATACCCTCGTAAATCGAAGTAGAACGCCATCCGTCGGCGAAAAGAAGAGAAGAATCATGTCGTGAAGTCGTACAGTAAAGCGAGGAAAATCAAAGGAAGGCCGAGGGAAACACAGTAGTGCCGGGGGTGCGCTTAGGTACTAGGCTTAGAATCGCCGTCCGAGGTCGACGCGGGGTTCTTGGTGCCGAAAACATCATCGGCATCAGCCTTCTTGTCCGGGCGAGCGAAGAGAGATTTGGGCCGCATGCTATGTAGAGAATTGATAATTAGTTTAGTCCTCATAATGGAGTCATTAACTTACCGACTGGCGGCTCGTCCCTTGAGGGAGTTCAGCTTGACGGTGCAGGGGCTCAAGAGGTTGTCCGAGGGGGAAATGTACTGCTGCTGTCTATCACGAGCAGTATCGGTGTTAGCGACGTTGTCCATCTGGGGATTCTTGACGCGAGTGGTGGCAGCATGAGCGCCGGTGTTGGAGTCACATGTGGCACGAGTGGTGGCATTAGCCTTGGTTCCGTACTTCTCTTCGTTCAACTTGGATTGCAACATCTGGCGATGGTACTCCAGACTCTTGGCGGGGGCCTGCTTGCCGTCCTTGGAACCGGCGGCATCCTGGGTCTGGACGGGCGCGTTGACGTCTTTCTCAATCAGAGGAGAGCCCATTGTGTCGATAGCGAGTGAAGCGTAAAGCTAGGTACCCGAATTGGATTGTCGACGAACAATTTGCAGGGTCGCGAAGTGCGGCGTTATGTGTAGACGTGTTGGGAATGGGAATTGTACAGTTAGGATGTTGATCAAGCGTTGATTAAATTGACGGCGATCGTAGGAATCAACGGTGGATATTGTACTTTTAGACGCAGGCGCCGATATTGGAAAAAGAGCAATTGCAATTATATGAAGAGGATGGATTCGGGACGCGGTGGGAGGTATTTTATTACCGAAAAAAACCTGCATGTGAATTGACCGTTGTCTGTCGCCCAAGGAAAGTTTAGGTCAGCTTTTCTCTCTTGACCCGGCGGAAAGAAAACAATTTAGACCGTTGACCCGACGACCGTTACGAACCCTAGCCAGCCTAGACCTGTTGTGTGCTGTCACTTACATACATGTAGTAAGTACCCAGTGGCAGTTACTGGCGCCAAGGATCTTCCCATCGTGGCTGCAGCAAGCATCCGACCCCGGCACCTCAGGCAGCCCCACAGACGTTACATATTAAAATACCCGTAGCGTGTAACGCTGCACTGCACATCAATGATAGGAGGTAAACATTCTCCACAATTACAACTACGTCAAACAAATTTCCTATCAACAAAAATTCTAGAACCAAATCATTGGAGCATATCATCCTAGCAATGATACAACCACAGTCCCAATCCCTTAAAACGATATGCTATGTGGAGTCATCCATGGATTACCATGAGTCACTCGCTTAGCGAAATAGATACATGCGTCTCTATGGGAAAAGGACAACAATAAACATGGCCAATCATTGTGTGCTTGAATGGTGTAGATATGATGTTCTAACTGTGCGATATTCTCGCTAAACAAACAACTCGGTTAAGCTCTGCAAGAGGTCCAGATTATGGCGGTCCAGCTAAACTGTTTGCTACGGGTATAGCAGGTACTCGCGTAGAATATATGTTACAGTTCAGCCCTCAACCTATCGAAGGGAAGGCTTGATATAAGTGAGATTTAATTCAGAGGTTATCAAGGACAGTTGTTCTTCCTCGTGAAGGTGGTATACAATCTTGACTATGCACTGATAAGCCCT
This sequence comes from Hypomontagnella submonticulosa, assembly GCA_022984865.1. NCBI lineage: Eukaryota > Fungi > Ascomycota > Sordariomycetes > Xylariales > Hypoxylaceae > Hypomontagnella > Hypomontagnella submonticulosa. The sequence goes on from JAJKLF010000001.1 coordinate 1,358,300, forward strand.
TTACTATGTATGATTGACCCCCAGACATTCATGGCTACCCTAGCTTCGATCTATGCAATATTCCAGATCCGATACCTACGTTAACGAGTCCCAACCAGAAGTAATACATACTGGACGACATTCACGAGATATAACGCTAGGTTTCCAACCTTCTTCACCTAATAGAGCCCCGACTTCTGTGCCACTCCCTGTTGGAGAAAAAAAAGGGAATCAGATGTCGAACTCGCAACATTCTTCGTCCGGCAAAACGGCGGTGACAGTGACGAATTTAACCATTTGACCATTTCAGTGGCTCCAAAGGTTCATCCCGTACTGAAATTTCAATATATGGGACAAGGGCTCTACATGCTACATAGCACTTGTACAGATGATAACATCAGTGTATCTGAACCCCCTGTTTCCTTAGCTACTGGGTCTCCCTCCGTGTTGGAGTATTGTCAAATGGAGAACGTTCGACTTATTGAATTTTCTCCAGCGATGCCCATAGATTCGACAACTATAGACAATAGAGCGTCAATCCCGATGCATCGGTTGAGTTCTGTACATGCCAGAAATTATCTACCGTAAGTATTTATATGGCAAGGACAGTAGGCACCTATTATTATAGGCGAATGGCTAGGGAGAAGACGTGAGTATTAGAATAACCAACAAGAAGGATAAATATGTCAATATCCCACCCACCCCTAGTTGGGAGAGCTTTCGTGGCTTTCCCGACGGACTTAGGAAATAGAAAACGAAGTCTTCATCCCTAGGTTTGTCAAATTTCAAAATTAGCCTCGTATCATTCCCTATGTCGTTTTCTCTTTCGGGTGGACGGGCTTCATGGCACCTAAAGGAATCGCGGGATAGATGTTGTTCACCTAAGATCCCTTGCTCAATACCTTTAAATACAGCCAGGGGTTGAGTACATCGCTTTGAAGGAATAATGGAACCGATGAGATCAATGTACAGCCAGATATAAAGCAAGGAATCAGCCAGGAAGAGGCCAAGGTTCGGATCTTAATAGCATTAGAGACCTTGTCATGGATTAACTATTAAAAGTGTGCTTCTACGATACTAGTTAATTGTCTTCCAACTTAGATGAAAGTCGGACTGTACAATCTTTCTTTTACGATATGATATCGCGCGTTCATTTCACATCATAGTAGGAAATTAATGAACATGACCAGCGATTGTCTCGACAACTCCAGTCAGCTATCATCTAAACGAGTACTAGCTATAAATACTGCTCTAGATATAGCCCTGGAGCCATCTTGTCGATGCCCTTGCATAATAAATGTTCGTTGACAGCAAATCCGCAATGCCCCTACTAATCCAGATCACACCGTCTACATTTTCACAGATGCTTAAAACTCTTCCCAAATGCATTAAAACGTTTTAGGTACCTAGATACTCGGTCATTAAGGTTTTATTAACCCCAGTGCCTGTTCATAGACCCATGACAACAGTAAATACCATCGATATTTGTGAATACTCATAAACAAGCTCGGTTGGCTTGACCTGCACCATCAACAACACGTAAAGTGTATGGATACAGTAAATAGGCATACAGATGACGGTACTCTACTTTCTAGATTATTATTCGGTACTTATATTACCAAAGAAAAGCGTGGTGGTGAATGTTCTTTAACTGATATAACAACTATATGCAGACTAATGATATGCTATATTTTGCAACCCCTTTGCCGATTATCTCCTATATAACGATGCGCAAACGTAAATAAATGCGTAATTATCAAGTCCCTTCAGTATCTAAGTCGTTAGGGCATTGTTGGGCTGAGGAAGTTGACTGTCAGGGAGATACTTAATCTTGGTCACCGCCTATCAGCCCTAGAGATGGCAAACTGTCCAATTATTATACGTACTGGTTATCGTGCCTGCTGTACGTGATTATACGGTTATTATACTCGACTAATCTGCGTTTATTTGGCGCTAAATGTTTCACCCCTTACAATAAGGTAGGCTTGTGACCCGTCTCAAGGAAGGTCACAAAAGGCACTGGGACATTTCACACAAACACTCCCAACCTAATCCTTCAAATTCCTACCTGCTACCTTCACAATCCTCTAAATCCTCTATGAATCATTCCTGGACCTTATCCATTGCCACCTTGCCCTCTTGTCTCTTCTCTATAAAACAAAACTGAAAAATCATACTTATAGTCATAGATAACTCTAATGGAGCCTCCCAGAAGGATTTACGCTTTGGTAAGTATATTAAAGCCCATAGAAGCACAGGAGATAGCTAGCTACCCACTAGAAATCTTAACTGACTGCCAGATAGTCTCTTGGCGGCCAACCCAAAGAATGGACCGCCATAGTCTGATCTAAAAGAAACAGCCAACACAAGCGGACAGGCAGACCAATATGTCCGGGGGGGCCTGCCTGCAGGGTTTGGTGGTTCATCGTTCTACTCTAAATTCCCTATATCATCCGTGGATGCTACTCAATGATCAAGTCCCTTGAGTCATGTCCATCGTGCCCAATACCAGAAACTTTCTTCAACTTGTATTTCTCCTCCAGAGAAACCGGATGAGCACACATACCAGCGGACGATTGCCATAGGCCCTCGGAAACTCATCTACGCATTTTGGTCAGTTAAAATGGGATGAAATATACATGAACGATCCCGTACTAGAAGCGGGAGATGAGGTGAGCCAGAGTTATATCGCCATTGCTATATTTACTAACAACTGCATGTGCAGATACGTCTTCCCCTGTCGACTTCCCTAAGGCTGATCGTCTAAGACGTGTACTTGGAAGTACTTAAACACAACTCTAATTCCGTATATGCGGATAAGCCCGAGAACAACCCGCACGAATGCAGCTATTGTTCGAAGACTTTCTCGACCTCCTTCGCGTTCGAGTTGCTCACATACGCAACGTCCATGACCGCCGTCTTCTTGGGCTTCCCAAGTTGGAGGATATTCCCGATCCAGACGAATGCCGAGACGGATGCTTTATCTCTCTACGCTTATTAGAAGACGGACTAGGATGCTGACAAGATCGTAACTGATGTTGTCAAGAAGAATTGGCCAAATCATGATGTGCTTCGCATTATCGGTGTGGACCAGATAGGCCTGCGCAGAAGATCGTTCAGATCAATGGGTGTAGATGGGCTGCTGTTGCGAAATTCGTCAGGACGACTTGATCCAATTCAAGAATTCGTGGTCTTCAATATTTCAGTTGAAGGCATTACTCGTTCCGTGTGGGCAATGGTGCAACCTCCGGGAGGAGATGACAGCGTGTTGTTGTTGTTGGGACAACCATGGCTCTGGGATGTCGTTGCGATCCTGAATATTCGGGACAATTCTCTCACCTCTCACAGGCTCCGAATGACGGGGCTAGTCTGGCTGATGTAGCTGTTGCCGCACGAGACAAAGCCCTAACTTGTATCTAACGCCATCATCAGATGGGTACATGTTACAAGGTGGACCAAGAAGCCTAGAAAGCAACTATGTTGTCGCGCAAGGAACCTCAACCCTATTTAGCTAGAATTATTGACTTATATACCCTAGGCGTCCTTTGTTCCTTGTGAACGCCTCTATCCCGGGATATAGGCCCTAAGGGCTGGTCCTCTGGTATCAGGGACAACTCTCATCGTACCAGGCACGACTCCATCCGTATAGGCTGCTAAGACAGCCTTCTGACACCCGCCACTTCTTTTACTCATCAATGAAGCCTCAAGAATTATCTTTATTCGCCAATTTCTATATTTCTTGAACAGTACCTTCCGAGATACATTCCTCCGAACTCCTGACTGGCCTTGAGGCCGCCGATATCCTAGATGAGAGCGATGACCCTGATGTCCAAGATGTCCAAGATGAACGATGACAACCATGCGGAATTTACATCCCCAACTAAGAGGTCTCTAAGACCCCTGCCAGAAGCGGGTGAAACCCAGAGTGCACTTCTGACCAATGGCCAAACTCATTCACAACTACCTAATTCTATTCTATCCCTTTCTGGGAAGCTGCCTTCTCTGAATGTACTAGGAACACTCAACGAGAGCAAGGTACTCAGATTTATGAGCACACCGGAGATACTACTGAAGAAGAAGGCGAGATTGTTGATCTTAGCGGATGCTGGAGAGGTCAAAAGCGAGTGAATAGCACTAAGAAGACTGAGAGCGGTGATGGTGCTCAAGTGCCCCAGAGTATCGATAGCCCTGATGTAGCCGATATTGCTTATAAGGATGATGGTAATCTTGCCAAATGTACATCTGCGGTTGCTACTCTCACCTAATGCCTAGGGACCGGCGAGGGTATGATCTCAATACAGTCAAACTTACACTAACGCCCCTCACGCTATTGTTACTCCCATTCGTCGCACCCAGAGGTGGCAGCATCAAGGCTATGCCTCCCAACTCGTCTATCGCATCATGGCCAGCCTTACAATCATCATATGGGCTGTGATTATCACGATCTTTCCCTGCGCTCGCTTCTGAGCATTATACGATCTTGGCGACTTCCTGGAAAAGAATCCTGTCCGCTCCTGGATCGTATAGCTGGTAGGGAATACTGATGCTCCCGAGTTCAGTAGCACCCTTTCATGTGGCTTTGACTTACTTGGCGGTGATTTCGGCAATAAGTTGGCACAGCTCTTAACGACGATCACGACAACACCGACAAGGAATTCATTTTCGATCATAGGTGGAGTACATGTATCTATAGCACCTTTTTGGTTGATCTTGTGGTACTATCCTACCTATTCACAGCTAAATTGACGAGATGGACCCTCTTCAATAGCTCTATACTGCGAAATAAAGATCAGGGGCTACCGCTTGGCCTAAGTGAGAACCTGGATATCCTTTTCGGCTGGATCCCGCCCCAACCTTGGTGCTCGCATCTCGTCTGTAGAGTCACCCTAAAGGAACACATGATATATCACGCATTTCTAATTCACTAGCTAAAGAGAGCTGCCGGAACCTCCAAGGGATACAACGGGCACGCCCTACTGACACCCTCCGAACGGTCATAACCATTTTTGCTCAACTGTGGATCCGATCCCGAGTAGCTCGAAGCGGGCGACTGTCGTTGCAATTTTGCTGAAAGAAGCCGATTTCTACTTCGACGTGGCTGCGGAATCTACAAGTATCGTCTATATTCGCTAGCCTAAACTCCTTAAACGAAACTTGGGATGCAACATGATCCCTCCGACTCTGCAGAGTTACACCTACGAGGAGATTCTCATCTTCGCCACGGAACATATAAATCGGGGATATGCCTTGACTATATGGAGATACGTCTGATAGTGTCAGTTTAAATTATTAGTTAGGACATAGAAGAAACCCCAGCCGCAAGGAAAGTTCATCGCGGAGGACTTTTGGGTCCTCATGCTCCTCTTAAAGGGGCCTAGAAATCATGGAACACATAAAGGGAGAGCTTCTTATCGACATTCAAGAGAGAGTTCGAGAGCTGGGTGATGGACCTCGCGTCTAAGCCCTATGACACTTGTATCGGGCAATACTACCTCCAACGCTAGCTTCAAGGCAGATGCAGCAAGGCCAATATCTAGGGTTGTGTTTCTACTTATCTCTGTCTGGCCATATCGCTAGGTTATAGGTGATTGCGAATACCACTTTCATAAACTAGCGGGGCCCAGTACGGAGCACGATAGCTACGATGTTTAATAATGGAACATTGAGCTATGCCGCGGTGGTGTTCAACGACCGGAAGATGCCCCTCGGACGTCCCATGCGACTCGGGATTCTTATACGCTTCGGGTGCACGCAATACCACCGCTATCAATTCGACTTCTCACGTACCGGTGCCTTAGGATTACTAGGGCGTTACCAGAACCGTTTCCCGAGTAGGCTGTAATTCATATCTGCTTTCTTCCTCTTTTGATTTTCTCGGTGATCCCTAGCGACAGCACATAAGTACAAGGTCTTCGCCTTGGGCCGTCGGAAGATGATAGAGGAATGAGGCCCTCGGAGCCTGAGATTTGAGGTAAGATCGTTCTCCCATGGAGCTGACTTCACTTTGGCGTCCTTTGAACACCGTTTGACTCGGGGTGTCTACTACTTCGGTTTCTACTTACGCTGGAACTGCTGCCAACGACAAGACCGAAGGCTCAGCGAAGCCGATCAACCGGGAAAACGATATGGACATCCCCGGTGATCATAAGGTCCAGGGGTGCCTTCGAGAAGAATGCCACGGGCTACGAGGGGTTTTGTAGACACAAAGAATTACACGAATCTACGGAGGTCCTGGTAGATGATGAGCTAGAAGACGTACAAAACCTGGTGAATAAGCGGTCAGCAAAATCGCCAGGGATTGCCAGGAAATTTATCCGGCGCGACTCAACGGTAGTAGAGCTACGAGGTAGCAGGTGGAAGCCCCGTCACGGTCTGATGATGTCGCTCCGTATAGCGTGTGGGGTGGGCAGGGGTGTTGTCTCGCGCGTTGGACCACGAACAAGGCTCTCTGATGTTTATGTGTATGGTTGATTTAGGAGAGTTTCTCGGTAATTTTAGTATGACGGTCATATTGAAGAGGATGGCGGATGGGCAGTAGAGAGGGCGATGGGGTGGATGGGGCGGATGGAACAGATGATAAGGCAGGAGGTGTTCAAGGAGAAAGGACTTGTGTATGATTCTCTGGCTGGTATTGTATTCACCAAGATATCCCGCAAGAAGTCTAATTGTTGCACTGGATGCCGGCATAGAACGTATAAATCAACCAATAATCGAACATGACACCCAAAAGAACTACCATCGGCTATCTTATACAGTAAATTCATAGTATTCAAGTCGCGCCTATGGATAGATTAAATCCTATATCCTAGCCTTGATATTGGATCCGGGTTGGAAACGCTTTACGTTGTTTTGCTTCAGTAGCTGCTCCGTCTTCTCCTTTTGCCACTGGATCTTCTGCGAAACCTCCTTGCCGCGCTTGTTCTCGTTGCGGCCCATCTGCTGTAAATGGACTTCGTCGGGGCCGTCCGCCAGCCGTAGTGTGCGGATCTGAGCCCACATGTTCGCGAGCGGCGTGTCTTGACTGACGCCGGCGCCGCCAAACGCCTGGACGGCGCGGTCGATGACTGCGAGGGCGGTCTGCGGGACGAGAACCTTGGCCTGGGCGATTTCCTTCAGCGTCGCTTTCGGACCTAGGTCGTCCATCTTGACGGCGGCGTTGAGGACGATCAGCCGCGCCGCGTCGATCTCGATGCGCGACTTGGCGACCCATTCGAGGATCACGCCGTGCTCCTTTAGCTGCTTCTTAAAGGGCGTCTTCTTGGGGTCGTTGATTCTCATCAACATCCATTCGAGCGCTCGTTCAGCGGCACCGATGCTGCGCATGGCGTGATGGATGCGACCCGGTCCCAGGCGGCCTTGGATAATCTCGAAGCCACGGCCCTCACCAAGGACTAGGTTGCTCACGGGAACTCGGACATTGTTGAAGGAGATGTGGCCGTGGCCGTGCGGGGCGTCGTCGTATCCGTACACGCTTAGCATACGGTGGATGGTGATGCCCTTCGCGTTGGAGGGGACGAGTACGACGGACTGCTGCTTGTAGGGATCCTTGTTGTTGGGATCCGTCTTGCCCATCACGACGTAGATCTTACACCGCGGATCACCGGCACCGCTTGACCACCATTTCTAGGCACCGTTAGAATAGCATTAGCAGTCGGTATAAGGAATAGGACATACTGAGCCGTTTAGAACATATTCGTTGCCCTCCTTCTTAATGCTAAGCTGGATGTTTGTCGCGTCGGATGAGGCGACCTCGGGTTCGGTCATGAGAAACGCCGACCTGATCTCGCCATCCATCAAAGGCTTCAGCCACTGGGCTTTCTGCTCTTCGTTTCCGTACTTGGCCAAGACTTCCATGTTGCCCGTGTCCGGGGCGGCACAGTTGGTGGCTTCGGAGGCGGATCTTGATTTACCCAGCCATTCGGCCATCAAACCATACTCTAGGTTTGTGTAGCCGGGGGACTCCTTATAGTGGCCCTTGGGCAGGAACATGTTCCACAGTCCCAGCTGCCTGGCTTTCGCCTTCAGGTCCTCAATGATAGGGGGGTGGTGATCCCATCGCGACGAGCCCTCGCCAATTTGGGCTTCTAGGACGGGATCCGCTCTGGTTGGGTTGACTGTCAGCGACGCCCGCGGCACGAGCGGCGTTTCTAACTCACGGTATACATTCTTCCTCCACGAACTTGGCGACAACGTCTAAGGTCTGCTTCGCCTTATCGCTAACGCGGTGTTTTACCTACGTGATTCGTAAGCTTAGGAATGGGATTGAGTGGAAACATGGAGCTGGTAGTCTTACGATATCAGGGATTCTGGAGGACATCTTGGAACAACCCGATTAATTGTGGTTATACTCGATCAATTATAAGTTTATTTTGGGTTTGAGCGGAACATTAATATCACAATTGAAAGTTAATTGAAGTGCACAAGGAACAGCTCATCCGTCTGGAGATATTTCCTTTATTCTGAGGCAATGGCATGACAGGGGGTCGGCTACACCGTCGTTAAACCGAGGCACACGCTGTGTTTAGCGGGGTATATGCACCTGTATTAAGCAAATCTATTGGACGAGACCCCCGAGTCAAAGCTGTAAACAGGGGAAGCTCCTGAGAAACAGTAGCTGATCTCAGCCAAGCGGAGGCACTACCGCGGTCCGGGGCACGGATAAGTCAAGCTATCGATAAGATCCACTTAATCAAGAATCTGGGGAAATTGATAGGTAATTATCAATTGATTGAACTAAGTGGTAGTCTAATCCTGTTTTAACGAATATATAGTCTATTACCAAAAATTGCCACTAACGAATATCATAATTCTCAGAAAACATTTCGTACCTACATGCAATACAGCCTTGCTTCATACCAATCAACAATTCTGAGTCTGGTTTCCATCCCTTCGAAACCACACCTCACCACATCGCCACCATGTCTGAAGAACGGGAGCTCGAACCGGCCCAATCCACCGAGGTAGCGGCGCCGGCACCCAAGAAAGTCAAGAAGATCATTCGAAAGAAACGTCCCGCGCGGCCACAAGTCGACTCCTCCTTCATCACATCCGAACCACCGCCCCAGACCGGTACTATCTTCAACATCTGGTACAACAAATGGTCGGGAGGTGACCGCGAGGACAAATACCTATCAAAGACACACGCCAAGGGTCGGTGCAATATCGCTAAGGACAGTGGGTATACGCGCGCCGACAAAGTGCCCGGTTCGTACTTCTGCCTGTTCTTCGCGCGCGGCATCTGCCCCAAGGGTCAGGACTGCGAGTACCTGCACCGACTACCAGGGATCCATGACCTGTTCAACCCGAACGTAGACTGCTTCGGGCGGGACAAGCACTCGGACTACCGGGACGACATGGGCGGCGTGGGCAGCTTCATGCGGCAGAACCGGACCATCTACGTCGGCCGCATCCACGTCACCGACGACATCGAGGAGATCGTCGCGCGCCACTTCGCCGAGTGGGGCCAGGTCGAGCGCATCCGTGTTCTGAATACCCGCGGCGTCGCGTTTATCACGTATACGAACGAGGCGAATGCCCAATTCGCGAAGGAGGCCATGGCACACCAGTCCCTGGATCATAATGAGATTTTGAATGTGCGATGGGCTACTGCCGACCCGAACCCCATGGCGCAGGCGAGAGAGGCGCGGCGCATTGAGGAGCAGGCCGCTGAGGCTATACGGAGAGCGCTGCCCGAGGCCTTCGTTGCAGAGATCGAGGGCCGAGATCCGGAGGCGAGGAAGAGGAGAAAGATCGAAAGTAGCTTTGGTCTGGAAGGGTACGAGGCACCGGATGATGTATACTTCGCCCGTGGTGCGCAAGCTGTCAATCCAGCAGGGCGACAAGGCTACGAGTTAGAGCAAGAACAACGGTTGATGATCGAAAATGGCGAGGTGGGTGCTGATGAGGGATCTACCTCCGCGCCATTAGCGATAGGAGGAGAACAGCAACAGTCTACGGAACAGGCAGGAGGCATATTCTCCAGCAGCACGTTAGCAGCATTAAGGGCGGCGCAGGTCACGACGGCCCCGAAAACCAAGGCGACGGCATCGGCTGGGCCGTTGGTGGCGTATGGTAGTGATAGTGAAGATGAAGAATAGGCGTTTTCATGCGTCGTTAAATTCCATTGTCTCCCGGGAACTGGAAGGAAGCTAGTTGTAACTGTATATACAAGACACCGCGCACCCCATAGATGATACCATTGCCCAGCGCGGACCATAATCAAATTCCAAGAATGACCTACATATGTATATCCCTTATACTATATCTGTCCATCCTCACCAATCCCCGTATCTGATCAGCCCCTTAGCTGTTGAATATTCTAGAATACAGCAACTCATGCCGGCCAATCCACAAATCCATAACCGGCACGCTCTGCCCCGCCTCCTCAACCGGCGTATCCCACTCCCTCTCCACCGCGTCCGCAAGGCAAACCTGCACCTCCCCACCCCCTAGTATCCGCTGCGCCTGGTACGGCCCGAACAGCCCCGCGCGCACCGCCGCCGAGACCAGCGCCTTCACGTGGCCGAGCAGGAACACGTACGCCGCCTGCCGGACGCCCATCCCGCACAGCGCGGCCACGGCGCCGAACAGCGGCGCCAGGTGTGCGGACGCGGGCGGCGGCTCCTCGCTGCCGCCGGTTGTCGTTTTAGCAGACCCGGAGGAGCGCAGCAGCTCCGCGTACGGCCGCAGAGTGCCCCGCGGATCCGCGGTCGCCGCGAAGCTCTTCTCCCAGATGGCGATGAGGGCGCGGCCCTGGGCGACGGAGGCGCGGCGGCCGACGGTGCAGATGAGGGCCGCGTCGAGGGTGTCGTCGAGGTGCGCGAGGGTTTCCGGGGAGGGGTCGCGGTGGGCGGCGAGGACGAAGGGGAGGGATGTGCTGGCGTAGGAAGACAGGGATAGCGGGAGGAAAGAGGAGAATGAGGAGGGGGAGGCGAGGTGGGAGGGGGTGCCGGAGCGGCGGGTGTGTGCGAGGAAGGATTCGAGGCCGGAGCTGAAGGCGAAGGAGCCGAGGGGGAGAGCGGAGTCCGAGAGGAGGAGGAGGTAGTGGTGTGCGGAGTGCGTCGAGGGAGGATCGCCCGGAGGATGGGAGGGTTCGTCGGGGGTGGTTGCGGCTTTGGAATTTGCTAGCCGGTCTTTGGCTCGCCGTAGGCGGAGTTCTAGGTCCGCGATTTCATTTTCGAGGGCGGTCTGGGACTCATCGTCTATGATCGGGTCCATTATCTCATTGTTGGTTTAAAGCAACGATTTCATTAGGGGGAGATGAAGAATTAAAGGAGAAAATATTTGGCAATCTGGTTTGCATTGACAATCAACATTTAACTTGGCAGTAACTTTTTAGGCCTGTAAAAAGGTCTAGAGGTATCTCGACTGCTAGCATCTCCACCCAACGCCTCATCCGAAACCCTCGAAAAATGCCTTACGGCCGCCCGATTTACGGGAAAGAAATGAAAATAAAGCACAGTACTCCTTTACGATGCAATGCCTGCCCATTTGTACCTTGAACCATACCATATGTTCCGGCTTCGTAAAACCAACCACACTCACGGCTTAATATTTTCCTTGTCGCGAAGGTGATTACTACCGTTCTTCTGTCTCTCGCGTTTCTTCTGCTCTAGTCGGGCACGAGCTGCAGCTTGTCGTTCCGCAGGTAGTGTACAGCGAGAGGTATTCCCTGAGCTGGTTCGCTCCGGCTCGGGACCACCTAGACGTGCAAACCGGTCTTGCACGAGATCGAAGCCAGGGACTTCGCTACCAGAGGATAGAGGACGGCTGGAATAATAAGATCGAGGTTTCGATACGCGTGATGTTGGATTCACAAGGGCGCCGTGCATCTCAACATTCTTGGCTGCTTGAGCCGCACGTTCTTCCTCGAGCTTTAGGTTGAGATACTCCCTTGCGGTAAGGCCAACCTTGGTCGGGGACCTGTTGAGTCGGCTTGAGAGGACATTAGACATGGCTCTGCTAGAGGATCTCGCAGCCGACCGAGGTGCATCGGCATCGTCATCCGCCATAATCGAATCCCTCTCGCGCCTGTTGGCCTCCATCTGCTCCTTCTGCGCGCTCCTCAGCTGACTTTTGATTTCCTTATAACTATCTGACCAGTCAGAGGGGAGGAAAGCTTCCGGTTTGATTTGTTTCAAGATGTTTTCCTTCTTCGGCTCATCTTTATTTGCCAGCAGAGATCTCTGGGTCATGTCGAGGGTCATATCCTCGACTGAGGCCGCACGTCTGCGAGTATGTGAACGATTCGTCTCGTCAAATCTAGAGGGTTTGCTGAGAGACTCGATGTTTAGCTTCAGATCCTCGGTAGCTTTACCCGAAGGATTTGCCACTTCTAGGGCTCTAATGGTCTTCTCCAGCCCAGTAATCTTATCATTCTTCTCCTGCAGCACCTGCATAGCTTCGGCAGTTCGCGCTTTAGCATCTCTCTTCAGGGTCTCATAGTTCTTCTTCAATTGTCGAATCTCTTCGTCTTTTCGTTGCGACTCTTCCTTCGATAACTTTAGCTGGAGCTCCAGCTTCTTGACTTGGATCAGATCAACCGCTACTCTCTGCTTATAGTCCTCGATACGTGTCTCTGCCGAGCTCAGATTGGACTTGAGCTTCTTGTTTTCCTCGCGAAGCTTATCCGTCTGCTTCAACTCTGATCGGGCTCGTCTGAGTTCTCGGTTAACCTCGAGAAGAGTCTTCTCCGTTCTTGGCGAGGTATCGATGTGACGTTTGTCAGCCTGGTTTGAACTTGACTCGCCTTGATATTCTTTCACAAGAGCCGCAAGCTCCTTCACTTGGCCTCGGTAGTAGGCGGTAAGATTCGTTTGCTTAGCCAAGTCTGTCGTGAGAGCGGTGTCCTCCTTGCCGTTTCCTCGCTTTTTCATGTCTGCAATCTGAGCAGTCATTGCAGCGATCTTCGCCTCATTCTCGGCCACCTTTAACTCCTCCTCTCTCAACTTCTGAGCCAAGTCGAGCGACTCGGCATCCTTCTTCTTAGCATAAGACTTGGCCAGAGCCTTGAACTTCACCATACGCTCGATGTCGGCCATTGCTTCGTCGCGGTACCTGTTAAATTCCGCCTTCCAATACTTGCCCGACTCCGAGTGGGGCTCGTTAAGATCCACAGTAACGTCGTCATTGCAAATATCATCCTCCCATTCGTCCTCAGGTTCATTGCTTGTAGTTTTCGACGGAAGTTGCTCTTCAGCTTTCTCGGAAGATTTCCCAGGCTTCCCGGATTTCGCCGAACGAGAATTCTCTAGTGCTTGTTGCAATGTTGATCTCTTGCGTTGTCGAGCTGAGGCCAAGGGGCTTGACTCCACACCGCCACCAACCTTTGCATCGCGGTTGAACGAAACGCGTTTACGCCGCGCAGTTCCAGTCCCCGGAGTCAGGAGGATGCCGGTTAGCGGTTTGCTGGGAGATTGGTCCGTCGTAGAGTTCGTGCTCGTGGGGATCACATCATCCTTCTTATTCCTTGTTGTGTTAACCCGCTTCGACTTTTGCTTCTGTTCGGTAGTCGCAGCTGCTTCTGACGCATTGGATGTTCCGAATATGACATTTTTGAATGCACGAGCAGCAAAAACGGGGGCAGGGGTGTCCGGCGCTTCGAATTGGGTGGTATCCTCTGTAGGGTATTAGTAGATGCCAGTAGAGTGTGGTTCTAAATAGCAGCGCGTCTTACCTCCGGCAGCAGGACCAGACGCGTCGTTCCGTCCCGTCGCGCCTTGGAAACCCTTTTTTAGAGCCCAGCCGAGCATTGTGCTCGACGTAAACGAATTCGTATGTCAGCGTCGTATGTCGGCGTTATGAAGTTGCGGCGTGCATACGTGGTGAAAGAAGTTATATGTATGTGAAAAGATGAACTCGGCGAGAATTGATGTAATCAGCGGAGTGACACTGTAATGTTTAGGTACTTTACTTTCAATAGTGGCCGGAAATCGTGGGGCAACCGATTGAACTAAAATGTTTTAAGGTTCAGGCAGTTCCCCACTAAAATACGCCGCCATAACTTTCGACGTTTTAGGTTTATTGTGTACCTCTACGCCCCCCGCATAATTACATGCTATATTCAAGTTCACTCCCTGAATCCGCTCTCTTTATTCAATATTCGCCTTAGCTAGTATAGTGGAAGCTGGAACTGAGAGATGGAAGCCCCTAGCACGCTCAATAGTGTAAATTACGTACATATGTACATGGATAGCACTGAGATCTTGTAGATAGCCAATGTTACTAAGACGTGGGGCACTTAGACCCGGTACACGTCAACTGGTATGAATTTCACCCCACCACCAAAACTAACATTGAACTTCAACTTTGACTTGTTTCACCGCTACCAAATATAGAAAAATTTTGTATGTTACTGCCGCTGCAAGATGGCTGCAGATCAGTAGACGACATGCAGCTTCGGCTGTGTGAGTCTCTATTCGTTCGCTTTTGTCCCCCGAACGATCTACCAAAATACCAAAATGGCTTGGAAGCCAAATGCGAATTGGAAAGGGCCGAAGCAGCTCACTACCAAGAACAATGACTCAAACTATCCCGGGCTGAAGCCCACCAGCCCGGACACAGGTCCCAAGACACCCTATACTGACGTACAGAATGAAGAGATTATGGTCCTTCAGGCCATCTATGGTGACGACTACGTTGAGCATAAAGCTGCCAACAGTGCATGGATGAAATCTGAGCCATCCTTCGATATTCGTGTCAAGGCTTTATCAGATGAAGAACTGGCTGTTACTCTTAGCGTCGTACTCACAGCAACCTATCCGAAGTCGGCACCTCTGCTGAGTCTGAAAGATGAAGGAAGCTTAAGGGAGTCTACAGTGTTCAAGCTGCAGAGGTTTATCGAGACGAAGCCCAAAGTGTTAGCTGCGCAAGAACAGCCGGAGCCTATGATCCATGAGATAGCACAAGGTCTCCAAGATATCCTTGAAGATGCTGCCCAAGCAAAGGCTCAGGGACTAGAACTTCCGTCGTTGGAGGAAGAGAGGGCGGCCCATGAGGCCGAGTTGGCTAAGCAAGCTCGAGAGCAACAAGAGAAGGAGGAACGTAAGAAGCAAGACGCGATGAAGGAAGAGGAACGAGTGATGCAAGATATGATACAGAAAGAGGTTGACCGGCAGCGTACAAGGGTGAAGGAATCCAAGAAGAGGAACAGAAACTTGCCGAACTTACATAACAACCATTCTCAGGACTCTCGTATCCTAGATGCTGAAGATGTCGAGTTCGACCAAGTATGCGAGGTTAACGACTCGGCTGGTCGTGTATTTCAATTCAGCGCCGTCACGGGAAGAACCGAGTTTCGAAAGGGACAGGTAGCAACCATATACTATGTCTGGCCTGAAATCTCGGGCGGACGGGATGGACCAAGCCTGGCCCTGAAGGAATTTAAGTTGAAATCAACGTCCAAGGAATCGGCTCAGTTCAAGAAGCAACTCCAAGCTCTAGAAGGCCAGCTCGAGTCCGTCAAGAAGTTGTCACACCGGAATGTCCTAGAACTCTTAAATTATCGCATTGACCGAGATCACGGAGAAACGGATTCAGGCTCCATGGCTTGGATCGCGCGAATCTTAACTCCGCTCGCAGATAAAGGTCCACTAGGCGAGTTGTTGGACCTTGCAGGCCGGCTTGATGTTGAAAAGGTTCGTTCCTGGACCGCAGACCTTCTCAACGCCTTGGGCTATTTACATAGTCATGGCATTACTCATCAAGACATTCATCCTGGTAACGTACTCCTCTTTAGGGAATCGACTGGCGATGTCATCCCGAAGCTTGCAGACGTCTCGTATGAGAGAGAAATGCATAATATATGTCGCAGATCTCAGAAGAACTCGTCAGCAAATTCCGCAAGGTCTACCTACTGGCTGCCGCCGGAGATAGCTGGGAGCTCGCGACCGCAATTTACCCAGAAGACGGACATCTGGGATCTTGGTGTCGTTTTCTTGCAAATGATATTCGGTCTAGACGTATTCCAGAGATATCAGTCTCCGGCTGCCCTAATGGAGTCTCTTTCCCTGTCCAGACCATTGCACGAATTAGTAGCCAGGTTTTTCAAGCTTGACCCTAAAAAGCGCCCTAGGGCATTTGAGTTGAGCTCTAGTGAGTTTCTAGCTACCGATGCGCCTGTCGTCGTTGACGACGCCTCTACCGTCTTCTCTCCCTCACAGTCTCTCGGCTCCTTGACAAATGCGTTTCCTACGCGACTAAGACATGACTCTTCTACACGCGGGCCGACCTTCTCTAGATATAGGGAAGACTTTGTCGAGGAAGCGCGATTAGGTAAGGGTGGCTTTGGCGAAGTTGTCAAAGCGCGAAAGAAACTCGATGGTCAAATATACGCCATCAAGAAAATCACCCAACGCTCTCAGGCGAGCCTCACTGAAGTATTGAAAGAGGTTAGGCTGCTTTCTCAGCTAAGTCACCCAGCAGTTGTGAGATATTATAATACTTGGCTGGAGGAAGTGCCCGATGTGTCAGACTCGGATGGGGATGCCTCGACCGTGGATCTCAACGCGGATTCCAAAGGCAATACTTCTCAAGATATCGATATCCAATTCACCACTAGCACCGGAGGTTTGGACTTTATTTCTTCGAGTCATCCCAATATAGAATTTGGCTATGATGATTCGGATGTTGACGAAGGAAACGAAACGGAGGAGGACGAAGATGATGAAGACGACGCCAGTTCAGATTCTGGCTCTATCGCTGATCGCTCAATACCTTCACCCACAAGGGTCCGAAGCATTCAAGGGCGGTTCAGGACCGTTATGTATATCTCTATGGAATATTGCGAAAAGAGAGTGAGTTATTGCGCCTTGTGCAGGGGCCGGCCTTCCACCTAACGAGCGAATTGCTGACTTAATGGATGAGACGCTACGAGATCTTATTCAACGGAATCTCTGGAAAGAGACGGAAGAAATTTGGCGCTTGTTTCGCCAGATTTTGGAAGGCCTCGCTCATATCCATGGTTTGAATATAGTTCATCGTGATCTCAAGCCAGAAAATGTCTTCATCGGCCTTGGTCCTGATGGGGTGAACAATGTTAAGATCGGAGACTTTGGATTGGCTACGACAGGCCATTTCGCCGCAGACAAGTCTGCTACCACTAACCTGGATGCAAGCGATTTAACGAGGAGTATTGGAACATCTTATTATGTCGCTCCTGAAGTTCGAAGGACTGGCGGAGGATCGTACACCTCGAAAGTCGACGTGGGTCATTCCACCATTCCGTTCCGCTCTCTAGATCACTATCTAACCCGGGCTTAGATGTACTCGCTTGGTATCATATTCTTCGAGATGTGTTATCATCCAATAGTAGGCATGGAGAGAGCAGATAAGCTGGGAAAACTAGGGAGTTCAGCTCTTCTCCCCGACGATTTTCAGTCTGGCGACAAGGTGAAATCAGATATCGTCCTGTCTTTGGTCACACATGACG
Source organism: Hypomontagnella submonticulosa (assembly GCA_022984865.1). Taxonomy (NCBI): domain Eukaryota; kingdom Fungi; phylum Ascomycota; class Sordariomycetes; order Xylariales; family Hypoxylaceae; genus Hypomontagnella; species Hypomontagnella submonticulosa. Next base: position 1,375,707 of record JAJKLF010000001.1, read on the forward strand.
TGAAAGAACGCCCGAGCAGTATCGAATTGCTACGGAGTGGGAAACTGCCCATCCAGATGGAAAATGAGACGACACGCAGGGCCCTCGCGAGTCTTACGAGCTCTGCCTCTCCGTATTATCCTAAAGTTGTCTCGACCCTATTCTCGACTCCCGTAGAACCGACGAAGGACTATGCTTGGGATATGGCCACACCCAACCCTACCGCAGCGGAGCTTTTATACCAAGGTGCGGTAAAGGAAGAGTTAATATCAGTCTTCCGCCGTCATGGCGCAGTCGAGGCCCATCGCAGTTCGCTCTACCCACGCTCTTCCCATTACTCCACAAACCAGGATATCGTCCAGTTATTGGATCAAAATGGCACTGTAGTCCAATTGCCTTTTGATCTAATGCTCGGGAACGCTAGGGTTTTAGCGAAGCACACCACTTTACCAAAGATTCGAAAGTCATTTGCGTTCGGTACTGTATACCGCGACAGGAGGAATGGTGGACAACCGCTCATGGTTGGTGAGGTCGATTTTGATATCGTGTCTACGAATACTCTGGATCTAGCCTTGAAGGAGGCAGAAGTTATCAAAGTGCTGGATGAGATCATAGATACATTCCTCTCTACGACACCAATGTGCTTCCATCTCGGTCATTCCGACCTGCTGCAGCTCATATTCGACTTCTGCAACGTTGACTTGAGCGCAAGACAATCGGCTGCCGAGTCTCTGAGCAAACTGAACATCCACTCGTACACTTTCCAGAAAATCCGAGCAGAACTTCGATCGCCAATGATCGGCATATCAGCTACTAGCATTGAGGACCTTCGAAGGTTTGACTTCCGTGGTAAGTATCTGGTTTCTCGTATTAGATGAGATTCCTGAACGAAAGCTAACAAAATGCTAGATACTCCAGCAAAAGCATTCGCCAAGCTCAAGGCTATCTTTGAAGGAAGTCGGATGTATGAGAAATTACAACCGACCCTTGCTCACTTAAAGGATGTAGTCGAGTATACGAAACGCCTCGGCGTCCATACAAAAATTTACATCAATCCCTTAAGTAGCGTCAAAGAGAACTTCTTCTCTGGTGGGATGCTATTCCAATGTTTATACGACAAGAAACTAAAGGATGTGTTTGCGGCTGGTGGTCGATATGATAGTTTAATTAGAGCACACTGTTTGAAGATAGGGGAAGCACCTCACGCAGTTGGCTTTAGCTTGGCGTGGGAGAAATTGGTACGACTACCAAAGAGCGGAGCAAAAGCCTTCCTGAAGAAATCCGAGGAGGAACCTCCGGGGCTCTCAAATACTAAACGGGTAAGCCAGGCAATCACGTAATTTTGTCTACTGTATTCGCATCTAACTCTCATTAGTGCGATGTGCTGGTCGCTAGTTTCGACGCCCAAACTCTCCGCACCGCTGGTATGGAAATCCTCTCCATGTTGTGGTCTCATGATATCAGTGCCGAGCTAGCTAGGGATGCTCGGTCTCCAGAGGAACTTACGTCGAGAAACCGAGACGAGACTTATTCGTGGATCGTCATTATAAAACAGGACAATGTGCTGAAGATCAGGACGATGGATCGCAAGGATGTGCAGGACGCGGAAATGTCCACTTCCCAGCTGCTTCCTTGGCTACGCGCCGCGTTGCGTGAACGTGGCAGTGCTAAGCAATCCGAGGCTGCCAGTAGTACAGCACCGATCGCTCAGGGTGGAGGCCTATCCCTGAACCCGGACCAAGAAGTGCGTGTACTGGTCGCTGGCACACGGTCGAAGAAATTCAACCGCCTCGACGTTATAGAGCAGGCCCAAGCCCATGCTGCAGGTCTCCTGCAGACCTTCCTGGACGGGCCGATCGCCGCAGTCGAGACGTCGGATGTCGTCCTCGACCTGATACAGGACACCGCACTGTCCGAGCCGGAGAGCTGGCGGAAAGCCGAGCAGTCGGTGGAGAAGAACGAGCGAAAGTACGTGCGCGAGATCCACGACATGTTGCAGGCGTGGCGGTCAGCGTGGGAGAACAAAGACGGCTGCCGCCACGCGTTCGTTTACAACTTTAGAACTACGAAGTGCATTTACTACGATCTAGGGGCGTAAACGCTGTGGATGGAGCGGCGGAAATACCTACCTATTCAGGGGTGAAGTACATGTAGATAGCAGGGCGAATGGCAGATATTAGGGGATACATATATGTTCGTCGTGATAGGTAGATACCCTCAATGATTATTCCACTCCTAGTAACCGAACGGCCTTCTCTAGGGGGTTTTCCCCCTTCAGTCAGTTATATTCTTCTCGTGTTTAGTATTTATACTACATCAGCATTGTAAACAATCACCAAGCACACTCACTTCCGGGGAGCAAAAGATCCTAGAACGAGTTTTCGCGGTCGGTCGGTGGCTCTTCTTCCCAAGTGGAGGAATTGATTCTTAAGTTCATTTCTATCATCTCTCTAGCCCCCCTGTGTCTCACCCCTTTCCTGTATCATCCTTCCTTCCCCCTGCCAATTATATGCGATGGCTGCTTGTTCAATACCGAAATCCTCACTTCACTTGGGTAGATATATGTACTCATGCGTTAGATCCCGTAGCCTCTTCACGTAGGCTCTGTAGCCCAGCACCCTGAAGCGCTAAACACCTAGGTCCTCCGTGATCAGTGTTCAGCGTTCGTTTCTAACCGAGGAGGCGCAGCATTATATGCCCCTTTAAGTTCCTCCACGTTATTCGGGTCGTTTGTAGAGTGTCTAGGCATGCATAGCGGTGACTGAGGCTTAGGTGAACAGGACTAGGTCGTGGTATTTTCCATCAGGTAGTATTCAGGAGGTTGATAGGTTTACAGAAGTGTTATATATACATGTGTACATACAGTATATCGATACAGCCCAATTCATACAGCACCGCAGGGCGGCTGCGATAGACAGCAGTAGGTAGAAGTATCCTAGGGTCTTCTAGACGAGTCTAGATCCTCATACCTCGTCGTCTAGTAGTGCCCAGTTGTTCAAGCCAGATCTTATACACTAGATAGTAGTAGTCACATGGATGACGATATACCATTGAAATTAATAGGAGATTCGTCTTTTGGTGACCGAGCCCCCATTTTCGTGATTGCCCCCTTTACCATCTGCTCATTAGCCTTCGCACCGTGCTCCCCCGGTTTGTCCGTCTGCGAACTCTGCCCTTCATTTTTGCTTCCCGAACACATCCTCCCACTGCAATGGTTGCTGGCCGAGGATGTGAACAGGGTACTTCTTCGCATTCTCGGTCTCCCTGGCCCTAAATTTGCGACCGGACTGCGTGTGCTTGTCGAGACTCCCGCGGAACATCTTATACCACTCCGAGTCCCTGTCGGTGGCGTTGTCGAATGTCTTACGGCGTCTCTCTTTGCACTGCCGGTAGATGGTCTGAGCCCTCTTGGAGCTTAGTTCCTCGACGTTATATTCGACATCCCACTTATCATGCTTAGTGATATCTTCAGGCCTGTATACGTATTTTCCGTTGACCTTGTTCTTGATTGTTAGGACCATGCCTAATAATCCTGAATCTTCCGTTTCCTCGGCTGGCGTCTCCGTTCCTGGTGGTGTTTGTGCGGAAGATTCTAGTGTACCATCGATTTCCTTCACTTCAGGAACTTCGGAAACTTCAGGCTCAACCGGATTTATCTCGTCCTGGGATTCTAAATCTGTCTCGGTATCTGGGGTTGGGTCTCGGTCGTTGGTTGGGGGCCGAGTTTGCCCGTCTTTGGAGCGAGCAATGAGCTCGCCGAGAATTCGCTCAAACTCTTTGAGCTTTGACGGATCATCGATTGGCCTCTCGGCTCCCTCCGCAAAACTCCTTTCGTCGTCAATTCTCTGGGCCATCTTGACAATGAGGGCTTTCAACGGTGACATAGTCGAAGTTACGGTCAGACCTCTCTTAGACTCGCCGTGTTCCAATTCATCGTCCGTCTCATCAACTTCATCAACTTCATCGTCCTCCTCTATTTCTCTGGATGTATTGATGTTTGCTTGTGCTTGCGATGCTACCTCGTCGACGGACGCTAGGTCATTTGGCCTAGTTTCGACATTGCGTTGCCCATTCTGAGGTGAAATTGAAATATGCGCGTTAGATTCATGTGACTTATTCTGATCTTCGCCATTATCCTCTTGTGAGGGCTGCCCTGTGGTTAGCTCGGTAGATCCGCTAGACTTCTCCTCGATACGCGTCTCCACGATAGGGGACTGCTCCAGCAAAGAATCATCCAGCAATACTTCAGCTTTTCCTTCCAGGTGTTGTGCGGAGTCCATAATCTCAGGAGATTCTATATCTTGCTCATCCATTAACTCGTTATCTTCTTGCTCGTCTGTGATCGTATCGTCCTCCACCTGCGTAGCTGATAGGGAGTACGCGGGTTCGGAAGGCTCGCTGCTAGTGACGGCGCCGAGTAAGGCATCCACGTAGCTTCGCGCTTCGATGGACGATCTAGCGTGGAGAAGTCCACTCTGCTCCAGAGCGTCTTCTATTGCCTCTCGCACAGCACCAACTCCCACTTCGTCGTCGTCCATAGCGTCCTCGACTACCCGACGCACCTCCTTCCAGGCAGCTACACTCGACATCTCCTGGGCTACACTTAATTCCGGAATCTCTTCTTCTTCGTCTAGCACGTCATCATTCTCGGTGATGGATTCCGATTCAGCTTCGGCCGCGTCTTTTACGATACCGAGAATATCTTTTTCAAACGCTTCGATGGAATCCTTACCTGCGCTTTGGACGTCTTCGATTTCTGTTTGGGACACGGGTTTGGCAAATATGTACATAAATGGTGCGCCGACGGACGTCCTCGTCTCGAAATGTAGCCGCAAAGATTGTTCCGGGAACCTTTTAGTCGCCCGGTCGAGAATGTCATTGAGAAGTGCAAGACTGAGTTTGTACTCCCTGTGGCCAAGCGTGAGATTGGTAGTTCCGTGTATGGCGAAATCCATCTCATTCAAAGAAATGTATTGGAAGCCGAAGATACGTTGGGTATTATGAAATGCGACGAATATGCCATCCATTCGGCCCATGCGGACTTGAAGAGAGTATTTCAGGAACGCAGACCGAATCATATCGTAGTATTCTCGTTCGAATGAGTTCCACTGGCCAAAACGGTCTCGAATCTCATAGCCGAGGCCTTTTTGGAAGCCTTTGGCGTCCATACGAATGGATACGACCGCGCGCGTCTTAAGATCAAACATACCGGATCCAGGCACCCTCGGATCATACGCATCTAACTGCGAACGCAACATGAAGTCCCCGAATTTGGTATAGTGAAAGGCTTCGTCGGCATTCCGTTCTTCTTCGGTAATCTGATCTGAGTTGGTATGTCTGTATTTCTCATACTCTTCTTTAGAAAGGGTGAGAAGTTTCTCCATGGACTTCCCGAGCATGCTCAATATATTGGCCGTATCGTACTCTTTGTCGGCGTCAATAGCATACGTGCCGTCTTTCCAATGTAGAAATACTGCTGCCGGGCCTCTCATAATCCTAGTAAACTGTACGGATTCTGGGATAAATCCTCTGGAGAGCATGCTCGTGTTGATTTCTCGCCAGGACGACAAGAGATAGTGAAAGTGGGAAAGCATAGAAGTCATACTTGAAGTTGAGCCTGTGTACCTTCTGCCGTGCTCCTTTGCGATCCCGATCAATGTAGAGTCCTTGGAAGACGTGACATACTGCTTCAAAGCGTTGAAGTCGAATTCTTGAATCGGCATGATCTCCGAGAGATACGGGTCGAAATTGTAGACTCGAGACCGGGGCTCTTGGAGGTAATATACTCCTGGATTGAACAGAACCCGATCTAGCCCATAAGACAAGGATGGAACCGGGGAGTGTGCCGTCTCTATAGGGGTTATATTAAGTTTACTCGAAGATAAACTATTGATAACTAAAGGTTCATTCTCTTGCGATTTTAATGCCTTTTCCTTAGCTTTGAGGGCGTACACTCGAGGTGGCGGAGTTTCGCCAGTGAACGGTTTGCCGATAATGTGGTAGTCTCCCGTGAGCACGTTCGAGATAGAGTGGGAATCAGTGCTGTTGGGTGACGAGCCGCCAATTTCAATACTCCCTAGTTCGCGTAATGCGTTCCGGGGAGCGACCTCAGAGCCGCCTCTCTTGCTTAAGACACGTCTCACGGGCAATCTGGATGAAGGCGATGTTCCCTCTGTAGACTTGGTCTTTTCACTTCGGGACCTGGCGGTTGACCTTTGGGGAAGGACTTTCCCTTTAACGACTTTCTCTTTTGATCTTGCATGTATTGCCCTCGTGGGTTTATTCGTAGACTTCGACTTGGGTTTCGTACTGGGTTTTGTCTTGGGTTCGGGCTTAGCCTTAGCCTCAACCTCAGCCTTGGTTACCTTGGTTTTAGCCTTAGCTTGTGGTTTCGACTTTTGGCCGCTGCTTGGCTTTCCTTTATGATCGACATTGATGTTTTGCGCGGCGAGGACATTCTTCAGGGCTTGGAGTGCGCCTTGTAGGAACTGCAGCTGGCGCTCACCTTTGGCATTGGTGGTAGTCGTCTTCACCTTTTTCTTGGGGCTTTTTTTTCGTAACGGGGGTTTTATGTCTTCGTCGCCGGCTGTATTTGATGTCGAGGAGTTAGAATCGGGTTCGGTCGCGGGCGCGGCTCGAGAAGATGTGGTTGATAGAGGCCGGCCATGATAGCTACCGGGAGTCGTCAAAGCGGGACGAAGCGTTGACGGCCTTATCGACTGCGACGCAACAAGACAAGAAGCGCATATATAAGACGTTCCAATACGTTGTGCGCTCCGGCCGCTCAATTGAAGCATTGCAAACGCCTTGTATTGATAGCACGTCTGGTCCTCTCGCTTTCCGATCTCTGCAATGATCTATTTTAGGTAGTGGCGCCAGAAACTCACTCGACTTCCTTGGATATTGAGAAAAATTCTAGACTTGGAGCAAGTTAAAAGTTACTATCGATAAATACCCCTGTCTACCTAGTGCCTATCTGGTAAGGTCGATTGCTGGCATGAATAAATTTGATGTAAGTAACGGGTAGTCGATAAGATAAGAATATAGCTACATGTACCTATGATACCCGTTACATACATACATACACCTCACAACTCAACTTGTTACCTAAGTTCACTGACGATGAGTTTCTATCTCCAGTCTCTTCTTCATAACTCGAAACCTGTAGAAGCCCTAGGTTTTTAAAGAAAATTCTAGAGAAACTTGCTGTTAATTAGGAACCACATGCAATGCTGAGGTGACGCATCCTCACCTCTCACATACAAGCGGTTTCTACGCCTCCAGGCCATGGGTCCCGATGTGATACTAGAAAATGGCTTTTCCCGACAAGCCAATTGCCCACCTCCTAGGGTCTAACGGTATGCTTCTTCCCCTGATTTCAGGAACATCCCCCCTCTCTCAGCTCACTAACAATTCAAACCCGATAGGCCCCGTCCACGCACTCACATACTCAGCATCGCCCGGGACCTACATCCTCGCCGGGTCGGCAGACCGCTCCATCCGGCTGTACAACCCGCAGCCCAGCACCTCCATCCACCCGTCCTCATCGCACATCACCAAAAAGAACTCTTCTTCTACTACTACTAACCACCCGCCGGTCCCCGAGGGCCGCCTCATCCAGACGTACTCCGCGCACGGGTACGAAGTCCTATCGCTCAGCGTCGCGGCCGACAACGCGCGCTTCGCGTCGGCGGGCGGCGACCGCTCGGTCTTCCTGTGGGACGTGGCCTCGGCGCAGACGCTGCGGCGCTTCGGCGGGAACCAGCAGGGGCACAGCGCGCGCGTGAACTGCGTCTCGTTTGCCGGCGCCGACGACAGTCTGCTCGTGAGCGGGAGTCTGGACGCCAGCGTGCGCGTCTGGGACGTCAAGAGCAATGCGCTGAAGCCGGTGCAGGTGCTCAGCGAGGCGCGGGACTCCGTGAGCGCCGTCGCCGTGCGGGGTCCCGAGATCGTGAGCGGGAGTGTGGATGGCCGCGTCCGGACCTACGATGTGCGGATGGGTCGGTGCGTCACGGATGTCATAGGGCCGAGCGTTACGAGCTTAAGTCTGACGAGAGACGGGAAGGCGGTTTTGGTGGGGAGTCTGGATAGCAAGGTGCGCATGATGGATAGAGAGAGTGGAAACTGTCTGAAGACATACTCCGATCCGGAATGGAAAAACGAAGATCTACGTATCCAGTCCATTCTAGGAGGTAAGGAGCAATTTGTCCTGGTAGGGGATGAGATGACGGGCACGCCGGGTCGGAACGGAGAGGGCAGGATATGGGCTTGGGATGTTCTGACTGGAGAGTTGAAAGCCAGGGTATCGGTGCCCTGGGGACCTGCTGGCCACGAACCGAAGAAGTTCGTCGGCAAAGATGGAAAGCCAAAAGAACGGAGCAATGTTCTAAGTTGCTTTGCTTGGAGGGAGAATGGATTCGGGGACCAATACTGCGTTAGTGGCACATCCGGCATCGTCGCCGTGTTTGGATATCATTAATAAGCAAGCCGGCTTTGAATCATTCGTGAGATCTTCTGATATTAGACGATACCCAAGTATGGCAAACATCAAATTTAACAAGTTGTACAGGTGATCCTTAACAATGGATCGGTGCAATGATTGGCTCAGCATACCTATGCCATGTTGAGCTGAGAAAACAGCCCCCTCTCTATGAAGCCACCCTCTTCTACGCCAGAAACACCGCATGCCGTCATGCTAACCTTATCCATTATGGGATCTTCCCAGACATTAGTACAGCATCGGACAATATCGTGCAGCCATTGCATTCCACCTATCCCAAAAACTCCTCGAGCAGCCTGAGTTCTGTTCAACCCATTCCTGCGAACTTGAACCAGTTAGGTCGGCAATCTTCCTTGTGTAGCCATTTCTCGCCGTCGGTTAGACGACCAGTTACGCAGCCTCTGCACTTCGGTGAGTTAGGGCAATTGAAGAAGGGTATGTGCTGGTATCCGATATCGCGGAACCTAGACGAAATTAGTATGACAAACCCATCGTTTTGGAACGGAGTACCAACCAATGGATCTTGCTCTTGTCCTCAAATAGACCAAGCGCTATGCTGTGTACAGGTGCATCTCCCCATCTCTCGTAGAAGAAACCACCAGCACGATCTAAATGGTTAAAGTAGTCCTCATATGCCTGGCTTCGCCAGAAGTTCATGTCGGCGATCTCGAAATTGGTCCAGAAGTGACAGGTTGAGTAGCCGTTTGCTTGCTCCCAGTGGACAGGTCGGCGTGTCTTGTCAGTCAACCAACCCTCGGCTCGGTTTTCATGTAGATACTCGGGATGCTGCGTAATGAACTTGTTCGTCTCGGGCCACAACGTAGGGATCGATTTAGGGGCGTCGTACAGGGTTATGGTGAAGCCGTATGTCTTATTATTGTCTTGCATGTAACGGAATACGTCGTAGTCGACATCGCAGAAGAAGTGAACATTCGGTTCGACACGCCAGTAGTACTGAATATCCTTCAGTGCGGGATGCTTGTAGAAGAGTCCGCTGTTCCATCGACACATCTTGTGGTACGAAATTTTATCGGCATATTGGATATCGTTCTCCTGGAGAATCTTGACGGATTCCTCATACAGATCCTTGTTGATCCAAGATGGTGTATCCCAATGCTCGTTAGGAATGAGCTCTATAGTGAGTCAGTAAGGAGCTCAGTAGAAAGGCTCATCCTCCGTCTTACCATAGCGGGTTTCCGCCTTAGTGGCGGCTCGAGTCCTTCGCTTAAATTCTTCGGTAAAGGGGACATCGTTAAAGAACGTCCATGGGTAGTTGAATTTGGAGTTCCAGGTACGCTCCAAGTCCTGCATCGACTGTAATATTCCATCCAGCTCTTCGTTTCGGACTAGGGAAAGGATCGTCGCATTGATTCTCGAGGTACCGGCGATGCCAGGAGCGTACTTTTCGGTGGCGCGTACGAGGATGCCCTCCGGTTCTCCCGTAGCTGTTTGCTAGTTAGACACGACTCCTATGCGAACGGGGGATAAACTAGAGACTACGCACGATCTAGATTAGGATCCCTTTCAATGGTACCGTGGAAGTCGGCGGAGGTCTTGATGCTGTGCTCAGGTTCGGCGGCAGGGCGCCATATTGTATATAGAAAGAAACAGCAGACCAGAAAGACAGCAAGCGCAATAGCGCGGACGGGCCTCGCGATGGCCATGATGGTAGCTATTGTTGTCTATTCATTAACGTTGTCGTTACTCTAGAACACCGAGACTTTCGTATCTAATTCGGGAGGCCAATGCCAAGGAGCGAGATCAATCGTCGTCGTCACCGTCGTACAGTATAAAAAGGAAAGACTATTTAAGTAATGGGGTTTATCAGAAATGTAGGTACAGAAGAATGGAAAGTTTTCGTCGGGGACCTGTGGTCTAGGGCGATGGCACCTATCAGATTAGGAGGATATGAAGTAGATTAGAAAATCTGACAGCACAGTACCTGTTGCGTTGTAGCGCGAAACTTTAGAACCGGGGTGGGTTACGCAAGTGAAAGGGGGAAGCGGGAAGGGGGGATCGCCAGTTGCGACAGGCACGTGATAATTGGACGTATTAAATATTTGAAATATTCTAGTCGGTCCCTGCAATCAATTCGTAGAACGCGTCAACGCGTATCCACTAGCACTTTATTAGATAAGCTATTGTTGGTTATGAGCATAAACCAAAGCTGTGGATGCATATAATTAATTAACCCCAATTCAGAATATAGCAGATATCATACCCCAATTCCCCAATACCCTCCATAGATACACCTGGTTATCTCGTGATATTTACTCCGATCAATTAGCTAGGTAGGGTTTTTGATATTGTCACGAATACCCTTTGCTGGTCCGCGGAAAAATAGGTATGGCATTCGCTGCCACATTAGGCACGCTAAGTGAAGAATTAATTGAAGTCATCACTTCAACGTCAAGTCAGGTAGGTGGGCGCAGAAGTAGTCTAGCTGATATACACTTACGCATACCAACAGTCAGATCCCGAACGCTTTAATGTTCTCAGGGAGTCAACCTTACGAAGACTTCGTCATCATAACTTCTTACGAACAAATCAGTTTGAGGTCGAAGAGAAACTTAACGGGTTTGAAGAGCATTTCCGTGTTGTTAATCGAGATGGATTAGCAGACGCATTAAGGCAGCGTTTAGATGCCCTTGCACTCATTTCGAATAAATGGACTCCGGAAATTCTTCATTTCTTATTACAACTTGAGGACAAGCCTATTCAAAACTCCAAGCTCACTGACCTCGAATTGCTGAAAGAGCCGGACGAGAGCCCCGGGCCGCCCCTTCGATGGGATGATATTGCTAAGGAGGAAGGCTGGGACCAAGACCAAGATATATGGAGAAATGTCAACTTCGAAGGAAACGACTCCGAAGATGATTCCTTCGAGAGCACATACGATTTATCTTCCGAAGCCGAGCTCACGTCGATATCAAGTGCTGAGGCTCGTTATCGGAAAGCTCCCGCGGATTTTCTAGCAGATTCTCAAGATGAGAACAGACTAGGCCAAGTTCGAGACACTCAGCTTTGGAGGAGCGCCGTGCCATCGAAAGAGGCAGCAGGTCGATCTCAGAAGACCCTTATATCAGAAACCCATGCAGTGCGCGAAGTACTTTTCATGCTGAATGGTCTCGAGAATGCTATGTTCGACGCCCAGGGAGTCCCATCCCTACAATTCCAACTCAAACATACCTCTTGGGAGCTATGTAAAGCGTTATTAGGATCGTTTAGCGAGGCTGGCCGACAGTTGTCCGTTCTGCGCGAATTTGTGAAGCAAGCCCAGAATGTTCCCCTATTGCAAGTATTCCGGGAAGCAGTTGAAAGACGGCTTCGCTCCTTCGACTCCCAAATCTCTAATCTCCAAGCTCGATACGTAAATATTCAACAAGACGTTGTTGTTAGTCTAGCAAGAATTCTTGACGACATGAAACCTCATTTGCAGCCTCTCGCTTGTCTTTCAGACATCATCCAGCAGCTCAAACGGTCTAAATACCCTCGCCCATTTCAATACTTAGAGCTCCTTTTCGACGCTGCTGGCGTCGCTCAATTGGAAGGCAGTGATGCGGTGTATGAATTCGTCGCTACCCTATTCTTCGAATGTTTTCAGGTCTACCTTCGATCTATTCGTCTGTGGATGGAAGCCGGAGAGCTGGTCGATGGCGACAAGACCTTCTTCATTTCTAATTCGCCAAGCGAAGTCCCCAGAAATCAAATATGGACAGATAAATATACACTACGAAAAACCTCCGATGGCACATTATACGTACCAAGATTTCTACAACCAGCGGCGTCCAAAATTCTTACCACTGGCAAGAGTGTTGTCGTTCTGAAACTCCTCGGAAAGTATCAATCGAACTTCACCAGCATACCAGAGCCACTCGTCGAAGTGAATGGAGAGTTTAAGTCTACATATGGCGTGTTCGTACCATTTTCCGAAGTCTTTAACGATATTTTCGAGAAATGGATGGAAAGCAAGCACCACGCCGCTTCTAAAACTCTTCAGCAGACTCTCTTCCAGTCCTGCAATCTTTGGTCAATTCTAGATGCTCTCCAGGAGGTGTACCTTATGTCTAACGGCGCGCGGTCTGACCTCTTTTCGTTTGCGATATTCAACAATATTGACCTACTCAATGTAAATTGGCATGATCGGTTCAACCTGACTGCATTGGCCCATGAAACATTCAGCAATCTTGCTAATGCTCATCGAATCGCCATTAGCCTATCTAGTGAGAGTCTCGCGGACGATGTGAAGGATATTCGAAGGTCAGTCCGCAAAGGTCTGCCTCTGGTCAGGATAATGTATCGCATGTCCTGGCCGATTCGGATCATCCTATCAGATGAAAGCCTTGCCCAATATCAAGCAGCTTTCGCCTTCCAGCTACAGCTCCGACGTGCAACTTATGTTCTTCACAAACATCGCCTAGTATCCGACAGCATTGCGGGGACAGCTACTACGTCATCAGATCAGGCAACATACTACGGACTCCGGGCGAAGTTCCTTTGGTTCTGCAATACGTTTCACTCGTATTTGGGCACACTAGTCCTAGGTCCACTTATAGTGCAACTTCGCCAAAACCTCCAGCAGGCAGAAGATGTAGCCGCTATGACCGAATCGCATAGTGCGTTTACGAGGCAGATGATAAAAGAGATGTGTCTAGGCAGCAAACTAGATCCGATACGGGAATGCATCTTGGACATATTTGATCTTACCATCAGGCTTCAAGATGCGCGTCAGTTAGATTCTGAGCGGGAGCAAGAGGAAGAACAAGAGTTATCACGGTTATCAGTCATGTCTTCACCCAGGAATCATGGAAGCCGAAAATACCTCGGGAGTGGTGAGGAGGAAGACGAAACGTTTCTCTTGGAACAAGATAGGAGTTCGATGATGCAAGATGAGGAGAAGACGTTCGCCGATGTTCTTAAAGAGATCCGAGCCGACTTCGATCGGCACTTGAAGTTTATTGCTAGTGGTTTGAGAGGAGTCGCAAGAGCCAGTGGCGACACAGCAGCAGGCAAATGGGACACGCTGGCAGAAATGCTCGAGGTTGGAATTCGCGAACGAAAGTAACTAGGTACCTAATAAGCAACTCCGCCATGGTTAGGAGCTACGAAGCAATGAAACAGCTCATGACATCTACACAGATGTCTTTACCGAAGGAGTATCGATCGCATCGAGCTCTAGTTGAATAGGGAGTGACAAGATCTTACTTAAAGACCAATGGGATCTCGAATGACGTTCCCCTGGGTTATGATATTCGGTTTCACCGGAGAATTCCCTCGATCTCAACGAGTTAAAGTGCATGTATCGAATGCCCCTGCTGTCCTGACGCCCCAATAAGCATCATACTAAAAGATTGCCCCTATCGCCATGCATCGATGGCAAAATCCTTTCAGATCTCCTCCAAATAATTATGACCTAGTATGGCGAGGGTACACCCAGTCGGTTCATTCTAGCGAAGCCACGTTTGGTATAGTCAGGGCCGAAGCAAGGTCTAAGATGAAAGAGGGAACCGATGTATCACCCCGAGGTCGATGTTGGAGCCGATTAGCTAGACCCACTAAAACACACTTGGCATGCATCATCCACGGGGAAGTGGAGCAAGCGTCGAGTACGTACCCACACTTAACCTAAAATTTCAGCCGCAGTTGTAAATGAGCCTCACGGCTGAATAAGCTATTTGAGGCTGAAGAGTGCACGTGACCAGCGCCACATCTCTGCTCCAAATTTCCACATTCGATTAGCTTAAGTCCTACGTACTGTACGTAACAGCCATACAGTAAATGCCTTCAGAATCACTTAACAACTACGGCACATCATCGTAGAACACTTCATAACGAAACGCAGCCATCTCCAATAAACTTTTCCGGGGCTCTCAGACGTATAATTTATCTCGTAGGATAATCAAATATGTCTGAACGCAAAGTTCTCAGTATGTTTTAACTCGTTGTCGTCTCCTATTGTCGGAGTGGATGTCATATGTCCACATCCCAGCCCTAGATAACACTTCTCTATCAAATCGCAATAGTAGCTAACAGCGCGCAGCCAAGTACTACCCCCCGGATTTCGATCCGAGCCAGATCAAGAGAGTAAAAGGACCTAAGAATGCTGGTCCGAAGGTTCAGACTGTCCGTTTAGCGGCGCCATTGGTACGTAAACCCTACACTCCATACCCTGTTCCCTAAAGATATCATTACAATTTATGGAAGCTAACGTAGCTGCAGTATGTCACATGCCTTATATTTCAACCATTATGGACGATTAGTCGGTACTAACAAGTAATAGCTCGATGAAGTGCACAACATGCGGAGGTAGGTTGCAGCTTATTAAAGACACCTCGTCTGTACCATGCTAACTATCTTCACAGAGTACATTTACAAGGGAAGAAAGGTACGGGAATATTATTCAGAAGGGACTCCGGAAAGAAGCCTACTAACGCGAAGGGTTAGTTTAACGCCCGAAAAGAAACACCGGCAGACGAGAAGTATCTAGGCATTCAGATTTTCAGGTCCGTATTCAGCGTATACACCCTTTCATTATCCTTCAAAATTACTAACGTAGTCCTTAGTACGTTCACACAACCTTCCTCGCTCTTAACTTTACATCTCTACACAAAGGTGTAATTTGAGGTCTTCTCATATGATACTAACACATAGCAGGATTCTACATCCGCTGTACACGATGTAGCAGTCAAATCACCTTCAAGACAGACCCCAAGAACCAAGACTATGTATGTTATCACCACTATCCCCCACATTCATCTAATCCCCACGCTAACCTCAACTCCCAGGCCTGCGAAAGCGGCGCAAAGCGCAGCACCGAACCATGGCGCGTCGGCGTGGACGAGACCGACGAGGAGCGACTGGATCGGCTAGAGAAGGAAGAAGAAGAGCGCAACGCGATGGTGGAGCTCGAAGCCAAGACCGTAGACGCGAAGCGCGAGATGGCCGTCGCGGACGCGCTCGACGAGATCCGGACGCGCAACGCCCGGCTGGAGCGCGCGAACCAGGACGGCGTGGAAGCGAGCGTCGCTCTGCCGGTCGATACCGAGGCCGAGCGGCAGGAACGAGAGGATGCCGAGGCGGCGAGGAAGGCCTTCGAGTTTGCGCGGCAGGTCGACGAGATGACGGAGGAGGTCTTGGATGATGATTTCGACGACACGGGTTTGTCTTTGCCGACTATACCCGAGGCTGGTACCAGTTCCAGTGGCAGTGCTTCCCCTGCGCCGCAACCGGCAGCGGCAACGGCGTCAACATCGGCGAGTCCGACATCCGCAGACATGCCACCCCCAACATTCAAGCGCGTGGTCAAGAGGAAGAAGGACCACTCGGCGTTGCTCGGGATCAAGAAGAAGCCAAAGACATCCCTTGTTTAGACACACGGATCGTGGTCCCCCGATCAACTGTAACTACTACTACTACTACTGGGAACAGGCGGCATAGCGAATGATAATTGGCCGGCGTAAGAATCACAGCATAGATTGTGTTTAATGATGAAAGCTACTATTCGGAGCACTTACCGCGGCTTAGTGATGTGCTTTGAACTCTCTCCTGGGGTGTTGTCTGCGTTATCACGAGATGAGTGTGAAGACTAGTGTAACTGTTGTATATGTTCCTGGGCGTCTAGGTTAACTCTATGGTATTAGTAGGTTACATGTATAGCATAGATAAAAGGAAGTCTCATGCGAGCCAAATACTGTTTCCGGAACCTATTCAACATGTGTAGGGGCTTTTCTTCTTTATCATAATGCTAACGTGCCACGACGGCCTCGGGAAACATGATAATACTTACTACCAGCCAGTACCGGGTTTCAACGGCCGGTGGGAGTGTCGCTGGTGTATTCAGCGCCCGTAAACCACATACCCGGGCGAGTTATCCGAGGAATTGTCGATGATTGGGCAAACGCATCGATAAGCCGGTGGCTGCTATGGAAGAACAGTCACGCATTCACAATCGACAAGTCACGGCAACTGGCAAAGATGAGAAGTCGAAATAATTGTTGTTCCAAGATCACCCCACGAATGAGGGATCATCGTCATATTCATGTTCTCGTACGACTTCGTCTACTACGGTCGTGTACAGTAACTCGTTTGTTGCTTGATTACTCCTGTCGCCATGTTACCTGGCGCCCCCATCAAACCTACTAACTCCTCCCGATCGCTGTCCATCTAAACTCCACTAAACTTGTTTCTCATTCGCAGGTGCGCTGACAGGGGATGTCCCTTCGTACTGTTGCGTTTGAGGTCCATCGTGTGCGAGTATGATCGCTTCCCAATAATCCTGAACGCCCCGCGTAAATATAATATGAGGCTGCAAAGCTCTTTTGAGCTGCGCCGTGTCTGAAATTGGAACACCAATCATTCGGTGTTGTTGTATGCGTTTTCGTGTTCCGTGTATGTGTATGTGTGTGTATATGTAATGATGTGTATAAAAATGTTCGTCGGATTTCCTCAGTTAGACATATCTTTTTCAGTCGTGATACTCGACTCCGTTAGGACTCCTGTTTGACGATGAAGAGGATGTGCCATTCGGCAGGCTAGGGACGGGAGTGCGGGATGTTCGACTACTGCGTCGACTGCGACCTGTGGGCATGTTGGCGGCCTCCATTTGCCTCTTGGTGTGCTGATGCATTGATCGAGCGTAACTTGCCAGGTCTACTGGCCGAGGAAGCGATGATGGCATGGTGATAGTGTAAGAGCCTCGAGATGACATGGTTTAGGATGGATGGATTTTACGCTGTCTAGCAGGAAAATAGTGTCAAGCCGGCTTGATTTGAGTATAAAGTAACGGATAGGATACCGAACCCAGTTCGTAATCAATACAGTAGTGTCGTGATATTGGTAATTGTCTTGGACGGTAATCACGACGGAAGGGAGCGAGAGATCTTGAGGTTTTATACAGGAAGACAGAGATGGGAAAAGAGGGGAGAGAAGTAGTTGAGATAGAAGCGGGCCCTGACTTCAGAGGGCTCAACTACGACAAAGAAGGGTGTTGGGGGGCTTTGATAGACTAGCCAGAGGGTCTAGTTAGTAGGCCACAGTAGTTTACTGCCTTCTGCTAGCAACTACTACAACTACCCACTACATACAAACGCACAGCTGGAGAAGTGAGATATGCGTTGATCGACATGTAGGGACGCCGTTTTAGTGCCGGGATGGGAAACCAAGCCTGCAGGCTATGGCGTAAGTGAGAGGCGACAGGCCAATGACGGTACTAGGGCCATTAGACTTTCGCCACGAGCAAGGCTGATGATGCATTGTGCTCTCCAGACTTGCAGAGGCCCGCAGAGACTCGCTACCTAGGAATGCCTAGTAGTACTACGTAGTTGATGGACCATGCTAGGCCGATACTACCACACTACCACACCACCAAATTGGGTGAGCGGAAAGGGGTAGCGTGTGTGTGTAGGAACTTGAGAATTGGCATGTCATTCTGCATTCGGCCAACCGCTAACGGGAGAGGACATAAAGGAAAAGACAGAGAAAGCAGAGGGCCGGGGGGAGGAACATGTCTCCCCCGTGGCAGTGGGAAAAACTCCACTTGAGAGGATTGGGAAAGACCCTGGCGATCCCATCGAGAGCCTTTGAAGTCATAGCATATGTCATTCTATTGGCCACGTTTTGAATGTATACCGAGACAACAGTGGAGGCAACAGCGGAACGATTCGCATTAGCACCCTGTTGAATCGGGTACGAATGATACGCGCTGACATCTATGTACATGTATGAACATGTATGAGATGTAGTCATGGTCCCTAGCTGATGTTTGCGGTCGTTTGTTTCGTTTGTGGCACTGGCGCCAGAACTTCAGCTCCCATCATAATTACTACCTACATGTAGGTATTATGTCGCACAATACGGCTGAGAGAGAATTCATCACGATGCGTCGATACAAACGATGAATAAGTTGCCAATGCCAAACACTAAAGCCAAAACATTCACGAAAACCAGTACCATGAATGTGACGTCATAGGAGCGCCGTAATAACATCAATTGATTTCGGCACGTGCAGGGGTAGAGTAGCAGTTACCGTGGATTGCGGACCGCAATTTCTCAGTCTAAGAACATTTTCATTTCATTTGATAGATATAATCAAGATACTATGTACTTCTCACTCTCAATGAATTGGCGCCATTCATGTGTACATACGCGTCTGATTAATGGAGAATCCAATATAAGGCCACAAGTATGTGTTCCGCTGGACCCTGAGACCCTTCATCTGTCGGGAGCAAAAGAGGCTTGCTTTAGCGTCTCTTAAAAAACCAACACATAACCTATTACTAGGTACAACGTGTATGTAGCACTTGCGGTGGTGAGTTGTTAAACCGAGAACTACATAGGAGTGGACGCGAAAAGCAAATGTTACAGTAGCTTGAGGACCCCTAAAGGACCCCTAAATTCCGAACGATTTGCGCTCATAGCCCGTAGGTCCGCAGCACTTCCCCGGATCTCTCACCTTTGTCCTTACCTCGATATTGGCACTTTACACCACTAGTGCGAATCGAGGACAAGCCCGACGACAAGGAATTTTGGTATGCCTCATGGCCAATTTTTTTTTTTTTAGTTTGCCATTGTTGGAGCTTAATTTGACATTCCCTTGGATCACCAATTGGCAGTACATATCCATGGATCTGATACCTTTTCCTTATTGGTACTAGAAATTGGTACTGCCTGTCGGGCCGTGACCCCCATTACACGTCCTAGTTGAGATGACGAGGGGTCCCAAAAGTATCTAATGAGCCCTGCTTGCAGCAACTGTGCGCCGCAATCGCAAATCTACATCTCAGTATGCCTTGTAATGGTGGGATTAGATCCGAGTCAGACCCGATGCACGTCAGTCGAGTACAGCCAAGCAAGCGAGCCTGTAGATAAGTAGAGATATACTGTATGAGCCTCATGCGAAATAGGGGTCCAAGGGACACAAGCAGATCTGCCTAATGATCCCCGAATAGACGCTTCTAGACGCCACGAATAATATGATAGGATTTGCTTTTCCTGTTGCAGTTGACAAACAGCAAATGAAGCGGTGACGCTTGCTCAGCTGCTATTAGTCCGACACGATAAAATTTCGTATCTCACGTAATCATTCTCAATCGTACAGCTGACAGGTAAATGTAAATGTAGCTCCCGTCATCAATGATTGAAGCCACTTTCTTCATCCCATGTTGAGATCGGGTACGATAACTTTGTATGAACAGGTGTCATGGATATATGGGTGTGGATGTTAACTGTAAAACTTTTGGTAGACCCCTACCCCCAGGTGCCGTCTAACCTGTGAGGTCAGAATTGGCCCGTGCTCAACATCCCCCTTGTGAACGGCAAATCTGATGATGTCAGCCTCAAACTCAACTTTAATCTTGTTACCAATTATTCCAATGTCCCTATCCGCTATTTCAAACACGTATGTACATGTACGCAAACGCATGACATTGCTTCGTCTACATGCTACCTAGCATATGATGTTAGAATAGGTGAAAGAGGCTCTGTTTGACACATATCAATCTCCACAAAAGAATCTATTAGATTGACGCCGGGAGGAACAGAAAGGCTGCATCCGCCCGCCATGATAGGGTCCCGAGATGTCCTAAAACGAGCTAAACTTGCCACCTCGTAGGACCCTCCAACACCTTCTCTACCAGAGCTGACCTCACCTTGCTCCAGTGATCCCACGTGATGACGAAACCCGGGGCGAATCATAACGTCGATGCTTCCCCTAGCAGTCAAGACTCAACCCTTCATATGTATTCCCTCCCAGCCCGGAATTTCGTTTGTGTTCATTCTCGGACGGGATGACATACGAATCTGACATCAGACCAAGCTCCTGACTCTCTTATCTGTATTGCTTCGGTAGTCATATTGGACCGTTAAGTTAGAAGTCAACGCCAGTGTTAATATCGAGTGATTCACCGACGCATGGTACTCGCCTTCGTTTTCCTGTGAATGTATTGCTGCTTTAATTCGACCGAAACCCTGCCTTTCCACGACTCAAGATGAAGCGCCTAAATATCGATCACCACGATAATTCTTTGGGTTTCGTAACCCGATTTGGAAGTCCTAGGTACGTCACAGCATAGACCAACAAACCCTCGTAATAGGGTGACCTCACACCGTTTCCGCACGGTCCAAATTAAAGCATCGGCGTTTTTCCGATTCACACGACGAAATAGGGACCGAGTAAAGACGTCAAACGGTATATGAGCCTACTTTAGTGAGCTAATTATCACGAAGGTTATTCAGAAAGTGTGTGCCTACTCTGACAAACATTTGCCCCCATCTCACCAAGGCGCTCGGTACACATAAACTAGAATCTTGAGATGACGTGCCTCGGATTGTTCTGTGGGTGGCACATACTTCGCTGTCCGACGTGTTCATCCCAGCTATCTTGTCATCGAATAGTACAAACCCGACGCCATCGACAGACCATTGATGACACGCCGAGCAATCGTCTGGGATAGGTATTCAAAGCCTATTGCCATAAACTTGGTTCCCGTGATGTGCGAACTGCAAGCTGGGCTTCATCTCTTTTGACAGAAACAAGACATTTCGAACACATTATTTGGAGCCCCTCGCATCGGGCGGCCAACTTCATCATATGGAGAAGAGAATTAAAAATTCATCGCTCGTACGACTCAACGTCCAATTTGGTGAGATCTACGTCGCGTGATGATTCGGCAGAATGTCACTTGTACTCCACCCCTCAGCAACATCCTAGCTTTTACCGAGCTGAATGAATCTTCAATATCGTTCACTCAGATATCATAACTTATCAGACCGACTTTAACGACAACCACGATTTCCATCGCTACTTTGTCTGGTCCCTACAAATACCAAGACAGCTACCACTTCTCTCTTACGTGAAAACTCAACCTACAAGTTATTTTCTACATAAACAGTACCGAAAGTACGTTAATTAGGCGTAGCTTCAATATATTTGTCCACTATGCAATTCCCTCTTTAGCCATGCTGTATCCTCGAACTATAGATACTAAAAATCTGATACTAAATCTAATAAATACAAGTATGAACGCAATATGTAGGTCAACTATATACTTATGCCAATTCATCGCGCCGTTGCGTCGGCCTATCTTCCGTATTATAGGCATGTATTATCGGAGTTAAAGCGGGGCCGAGTAGTAGTCCTTCCCTTAGAGGGAGATATCGTGATCCCGGAAGAGTACCCCGGACGACGCCGTACCGATTCCGCCTAGACTCCTCGATTATCATATCATTGCCCCAAGTCTTCAATACATACTATGGCTCTACACGTACGAGAATACTTCGAGAATATGAAGATTAGCTCATTATTCATCTCAATGTTGATGTCACTACGTAAGACCTCAGTATAGTAACATTCATTGAAAGAAAGTCGTCATTTATCTAGACATCACTATCGGATACCCAAGCCTAAATCATAACCCCTTACTCGCATCAAGTCGACTCTACTTCAATAACAACAATGATACCTGCAGACAGACTTCAGATCTTGCTCAGTCCCAACCTAGTTAAAGCAACAAGCCCACGCCATTCTTTTACGGCCCTCTCCTCAGTCGACACGATTCCCAACATTATCATCGAACCAGATGTAGTAATTCGTAGCAATGGTTGTATAATGCCGATCATACTTTCGTAGATTAATAGATGATAGTATCCATTTCGATAGCATCGGCGATGTTCTCTAGAATCTCCGCTGCCGACTCATGGGGCAGGCCATATAAAACATCTTGGAGGACGGGCATATCCCGGAAAAATAGACTAGGGTTTGGGGCCTTCGGATGTAAGAGACGGAACTTCTCCACGTCGATAGCTAGTCGGTCTGGGTTGGTCGCCCTCGCTAAGATTGGGAATAAAGTCGGTCCCTAAATCAGGAGAGTCAGTAATAGCCCCCTAAAATGTAGACTCCAGGCGACTCGAAAGCGTGATAAGCTTGGGAAATGATACTTCCATACAGATTTTAGGCCCCAATTGGCGGTTTCCGTTACTATAGTAGATGAACCAGAAGTTTAGCAAATTACAACAGGCTCAAGAGGGTACTATAGCTCAGGGCCAGAGCTGTGAAGAATACGTACGAAACGATGGCATTCCACCCGAAACCACTGTCCGTAAGTCGTCACGGTATAACCCGTACATACCTAAAACCTCTGTATCAGTCCCCAGGGTCCTTAATCAAGTAGCATCCTCCGCCGTCTCGATAAGATGTATTTTCCGTTTAGTTGCCCTGATAGGACCTTCTTCAAGAGCTCGGCCGTTATACATTACGGAATAGGAAGTACTATACTCACCGTCGATGATAGGACCCTTACAGGTAAGCGAAAGAAGGCCCCCGAGAAGCGTTGGACCACTTCCATAACTACCTAGGAAATCCATGGTTGCTCTCAAACGACGTTATGGATATAATATCGCTCGAACTGACGTGTATACGGAATTTAAAAGATGGAGATGGATGATGACAGGCAATATAAGCGTCGGTGTGAGAGCTATTTAACTGGGAGCGGGGAGCTTACACTTGTGCAAAAAACCTGCTACACCGTCGGAAACCGAAACGGCCGAGTCGTTGCCTAAATCAGCAAACACTATAGAATGTGTGCTCACCCGTTTGTCATTTCGATACCATGATCCGGAGTTCTTCGTGAGGAGAGGCTGTTGTGGGAGCGCGTGATTTTACGTATAACAAGGAATATAGTATGACGTTCCCTTAGCAACTAATTGGCCACGATTAATAAATCTGCGTCCAGGTATAAAAGAGCGTTCCGAGTATTCGGGTACGGTAAGACATCATTGGGTCCCGATAGATTTATATTTATAGCCTTAATCTTGAAAGCGGGAGAGTTAAAAAAAAAATGGTGCGCCACGTATGATCCGTTGTATTCATATGGAGTCAAAAGGGTGCCTAGCACGCGTAGCGGCTGGACCCCGTGTTGGCCTTGCAACGTGAGCAGCTCTGCTGCCTTCGTACGATGTATTCCAAAGTAGACTTGGAGCTAGCTTGTGGCACTTCGGTGGATATCACATTATCACCAAGTCTTGGAATTACTGTCCATTTAGATGTTGTATAATCAAAGCCATTTGACGGGAGATATGTGGGATATGGATATTATTTTACAGAGCCTTATTATTGGCAGGTGACAGAGGAGTGATATGATATATGCATAATGCCTCGTATATACTAGATACCTAGTACTTGTAGGCTCTAGGCTGCGCGCCAATCGGGATGAAGTTATTATGATTAGGGGGTAAGCTTACCTGCTTAAAAGTGATGAAAGAGGGCAACAGGACGTTGTATTTCCTAGGGTTGAAGTATAGTCTTAGACTATACAACCGAATATCAACCAGTTGCCCCCACAGTGAGCAACTCGGCCTTTCCATGATATAAACGACCCTATTGAGTAAATCAAAACGTGGGTTCAGACTACTTCACATCGATTTGAGTTACCAGAAGTTTGTGTATTTCTCCCTCTAAGAAACATGTCCGTTGGCGAATATGATATTACCCCTTATTTCTGTTATAGCATCGTAAAATTCCAACTTTTATAGACAATAGCGCCTTTGTGAGTATCTAGCCAATGCGTAGGAAAACACCATATATCATGAAGCCGTACCTGCTCCAAGGAATAAAACAACCAGGAAATAGAGCTTTTAATCGTAGAATACCAAGCACCGTACCTCTATGCTCTGACGCCCTGGCGTTCCCTCAGGGGTCTGGGGGTCAACGAAAGCGGTGTGCGGTGTCCTCACCGCGATACCATCCCTCCCCTGAGGTTGTCCCTCGCCCCACGAGTCGTAGCACTTCAATAGCAATACCTCGTCCGGCGTCATGTCCTTCTGGTAATAGAACTTATGCGCCTCGCTCGGCGCAACCGACATAGTTTCTCCTCGGACCTCGTATCCCTCCGCGGAATGCCACTTAGACTCATCGGCCCTCACTTCCTTACCCCTATCATCATTGTCCGTTGCGAAGTCGCGCTTGGGGTAGAGGAGATCCACAGGCACGAAGTCATCAGGCTTCGTAGTGCGCCAATCAATAACGGCCAGGGGGAAGTCTGTCGCGGGATTCTCAATGGGCCGCCACACGTTGATGATCTGGAATCGGCCTTTCAATAGCTCCTCGGCCTCATCCGCTGGGAGGTGTCTCCGCACGCGAGCTTCGGCCGCGGCGGGTGTCTGGTCGACGTGGACTTGCTGGACCGGCGCCCGCGCGGCGTCAGGAGTCCGCCTGCGAATGGTGTGATCGAATATGACCACCTTCTTGATGCCAGGTATTCGCTTCTTCAACAGGTCCCCGACTTCTTGGTAGTACCCACTGCGTACGGCGGCCTCATCTCTGAAAGTCTTCTCCTTGGACGGTTCCTTATACACCGCGAACCCCGAGTTGTCTGTGGAGAATTCGCTCTCCCGACCCCTGAGATTGTTCACCGAGCGCTTGTGCTCGGCGAGCTTGAATGAGGAGGCGTCCGCGTCGACTTTCACCCACGGCCTTGTACCCTGGGGAATGGCTGATGTGTCGATATGCTTGAAAATAGCGGTTGTCATATTGCTTTTCTGTGAAAATACGGGTGTGGCCAGTAATTTAGGAGTTTGGCGTAATGCTTGTGTTAAAGTTCGTCGTGCAAGAGTCGATGACAATGTCATAGATTAACGGGTCCAGAGAATTGGTATTATTGATGAGGTGAAGAACGAGGACTACTTGGTGTGATACTCGGGCTTCTAACGATTCACGGTGGGGGCATTGAAGTTTATATCCTCGTGCATGAATTAGTAATATCTATATTAGTCAATTAGCTGCTGAATAGTGTAGCAATAGGGCGTAGTGGCAACAGCAAACGCCGAGATGGCATCATCGGAACTAATTGGAATCTCCTTTACTAATATTGGTATTTTCTGGGGTAAAGATTTCAACGTTGGTTGAATGGAATCCAGATTCCGATCATTGTCCGAGGTTCATTTCTAAGCGGGGAAATATATAGCCCAAACCTCTTTGACTAACCTCGCAGTACCGACACTAAATATTGTCCCGCAACAGTTCTCTATCATTGGTTTATTATATTGAAACTTGAAGATCTTATGTATTATACTACGATATTAAGATGAAGGCTAGTGGTTTTAACATACCCAAGTAGTCGTGCTGTTTGTATAGCGCTGTAATCAGGGACATAATTCTGGCTATTGGGCAAGATGGTCATGCCACTGCCCACAACCCCAGGGTGTTAGAAACGCCAATTTACTGTTATAAATTAGATCAATATGATAATGTAGCTATAGACTTGTAAAGGAACTTGACGATTTTCACCCACGAATACTGTCAGCGCCCGCCTTAATACGGGAGCCGAGCGACGGTGAATCTATGACGAACCGCCCTTATAGCGATATCTTATGCAAGAACACCAGGGGATTGGCTCATGAAGTATGGTTTACGTCTTGGCTTTTAACTGATGGAATAAATATCTTGTTTAACATCTACTACATTTAAGCAGAAGTCTATGTTGGCCGCACCATGAGATATAATGTTAAAGGTGTAGTTCTATTATCACGAGACGAGGAATCATAATATGAAAAACCAAGGGATTATATTCTTATAGGTTACGGTATTATATATTCTCTTATATTTCGTACTACTCTACCTTGTGTAATTTGATACTGGAAGAGCGTTATCGGTAACATTCGCGAATTTCTAATATAACTTAAACCCATTGCATAAGCTGTTACTTCTTTATATTGGATGTCTGCTTAAAACTTGTTAACCTATTACAATAGGACCTTTGATACTTTTAGCTATACATTGCTCTTATAGCGCTTACGTTGTCTGGAACTGTTGTCATTCATACACGTTTCATTATCGCGTGAAATTTTCAGGATATAGCATAGCTACATCGTCTATGCATATATACTGGGGATTTAAATTTATGATCTGCTCTTTCTTCATGTTCCGGGTAGAATCCGGGATACGTCCCCCTTAAGAGTGAGCGAGAGAGCGAGCGGGTGTATCTCCTGCGTAATCCGGCGGAGAACACCGTGTTTACGACACACTGTATATACTGTGCTTTAGATCTCTACAATATCGTCAACCGGGCTCCACAATTACAACATCAGAAATCAGTCATAAAGCCGTTGAGAACCTTATTTATTTCCTTAAGAGTTGTCTTGATCAGCACCTTTCCTAGCATCGAACCAACCGCCATTTTGTATCCCTTTACTTTGTAATACCCCATACTCCGCGCCCTGATAGAAATCATGGCACCTACCCAACCGCCGGAGATCTCCGTCAATGACCTGACGTACACGTTCCCCGACTACAGGACAGGGATCAGCGGCGTATCGCTGAGGGTGCCGCCGCGCAGCCGCACCCTTCTCATCGGCGCCAACGGCGCCGGAAAGACCACCCTGCTGCGCCTGCTCGCGGGCAAGCGTCTAGCCCCCAGCGGCAGCATCAGCGTGTCGGGCGTCGACCCGTTTAAGGACGGGCTCGAGGGCGTCACGTATCTGGGACTAGAATGGGTGCTGAACCCCATCGTGCGCACCGACATCGGTGTGGCCGAACTCCTGCGCTCCGTCGGCGGCGACGCGTACCCCTCGCGGCGCGACGAGCTCATCCACGTGCTGGACATCGACGTCAACTGGCGGATGCACGCGGTCAGCGACGGCGAGCGGCGACGGGTGCAGCTGGCCATGGGGCTCGTGCGGCCGTGGACCGTGCTGCTGCTGGACGAGATCACGGTGGACCTGGACGTGCTGAGCCGGGCGGAGTTCCTGGGCTGGCTGAAGCGCGAGACGGAGATCCGGGAGTGCACGATCGTGTATGCCACGCACATCCTGGATAACCTGGCGGGCTGGCCCACGCACCTCGTCCACATGCACCTGGGCACGGTGCGGGAGTGGGGGCCCGCCGAGCAGTTCCTGGGCGAGGCCACGGGCGCGAGTACTGGGAACAGTCGTTTGGGCGAGCTGGTGCTGGGCTGGCTGAGGGCGGATTTGAAGGACCGTGGGCCGAGGAACCAGAAGAAGATGGGGACGGAGGGGTTGACGTATTCGCAAGGGGGCCTTGGCGGGTATGGACTGGAAGAGGTGAAGAAATAGGTCGGCGAATCTTGGGGTGTAGGGAGTGATTGCGTACCTCAGCGGTAGATTCGTCTGACTGAGGGTTGGATGCATTGAGCTTGCATGACACGGCGCCTTTCAACATCGAGATGAGGAATGATAGACAGACTCAACGAGTATTCATGGTAGGGTAGGGCGTTTGGAATGGAAAAGACCGGACGGAAACGAGTGGATAGCATGGGAAATGTAGGCACACCCGCCTATTCGGGGGATGGGGCACGTTCTTGAGATACCCTTTCAACAAGAAAGTCCTAGAATAAAGCTAGAACAATCAACTAGGCTAAATGAAGTGTATGATTCGCATGATCACGTTCGACCCTGAAACTTAATCTCTATGAGAGAAGGGGTTGGTCGGCAAGACCACTACTTCGAATGAAAAGGCCCACTAGCTCATTTCGAACTGAAGGTGTCCAATCGTTCCTAGCTAGACGCTGCCATCATCGACCTTCTCTTCATAACATTCGTCATAGTATTGTACATCAGCTGTCCAACACCAGTTATGCCTTTTCGCTCCAGATAAGTTAGCACGCCGAGGCGATAATCGTCCCAGGCTACCTTCAGACCACCGTTGTTAGCAAGCGTATTAAGACTGGCGCGGGTTACGGGCCCGGCATGTCTAGTGCTAAGTTCCCCTGAGCCTCGCTCCAATTCTTCATCTTCCAACTCTCGAAAGTACGAGATGGCTGAGAGGCCCAAGATCGGGGAATATGAGAGGGAGAAGAGCGTCGGAAGAGAACCGCCCATATTAAGGCTGTTGATATACGAAGCGAGATCTTCGGTGAGTGAGCTGGGTACCAAACAACCGTGGGAATTGACATCATTGCGGTTGAAGGCGCGCGATCGCCAAATGCAATTGCAGATGTCCATAAGAAAACCGTTGAATTCGTTGATGTACTCGGAAGTGTAGTCAGAACGTGATGTTTCCATGGCTTTCTGAAACCCTGCCTTATAATTCGACAATATGGCACACAGTCGGGACACGGTATTAGGACAAAGGCTAAAGTGCAAGACATATACCAACGTAGACGGAGGTATCATTATCCGAGTATGAGAGAGCAAGTTCGGATTCGAGGCCAAAAGTGCAGTTTGCTCATAGAAGTCTAAGATTCTCGAGTGTGTAGAAGTGGCAGGCGAGGTCTGAATCAGAGTGAGACAGAGGTCTTTGACGTGGGCTACCAGATCGGAAACAATAGTCGATGTATGCCTCGACTTCTGCTCAAGTGAGGCTAGGAAGATAGTCCAATGCTGCAGTAGGCTGGTATAAAACCCGAGGAGTTGCAGTTGGGAGCTTGCTGTGTCATCGAGTATTCTGGCTTCAAGCGGCTGGAAAATACTAGTGAAAAGTTCTGGATTATGTTAGTTATAAAGGCGACATATTCTGGAGAGAGAGTCTAACTTGGGAATTCGAGTAACGGCACGTATGATAATATGCCTAGAACCAAGTCTCGTCCGTCGTAGCCATTCCATATCTTGAGATACTCGCTGAAGAAGGCCAAGAATATTGGAGGGAAAGTCTATATAAGCTAGTTAGTAGGGGTTCATTTCGTCGTGATTTCTTCCAACGCACCTTGGTATTTAAGACGTAACCATTCAATATTTCCAAGCTGTCCTTAGGATCTATGCCTGACTCCCCACTCATCAAATCTTGTCCATATGAAGCCAACCAGCTACTCACTCTCTGATGAGCTTCAGCATGTGGCTTCAATGATAACAGCTTCTGTAGTAATGGATCCCCTAGTATCGCTATCAGTTGGTTCGGTAACTCGATCCTCTCTATATTTCTGACGAAGCCGTCGACATTTTCAATTTCCTCAAGGGTGATAGAATTCTGAGAACTTGTTAACACACAACTCTCAGGGGTAATTGTAGGGTAGACCAACCTCTGTGGCATTTGAAGTATGCACTTCTGGGAATAGCGAAGAACTCTTGCCATTGGCTTTATTCCGAGCTACTCTGAAAGTGTCTAACGGCCGTTCTGACCTATCTGCTCTCCGTGCTGCATGGGCCTGTTGGATTTCATCTAATCTTTCCCGCCATTGAGGGTCTGGATGCTATGAAAGAGTTAGTGACCTGGCATGTTAATTGTGGCGATCTGCGGGACATACTTTGAAAGCCGACGCCTTGGCACGGGTTGCTTCTCCTACAATGATCTCGGGATAGTAGTCTTTGAATACTCGTAATAGTCCGGTCACAGCAGGATCATTCCCGGTTTGCCTTGATAGGGATAGACTTGGGAGAAGCAAGCGTTAGAAATGATATTTCGATGTTAATTAGCATGACTCACAGGCTCTGAATTCGGTACGGCCGTACATGTCGACGCCGGGTGACGAGAGCTAGTAAATGACACAATTGTTTCCTGCGACCGATTAGCGAAACAAGTCGAAGAAAAGTGTGGATTAACACACCTGATTGCGGCGGTATCTAGTAGGTTGAATAGAACTGAATAGGCACGAGATAAGACTGCTTGATGATCTATGACGTGATAAATCATCACAAGCCATTTCAAGAGTGCTGCTTGAATAGCGAGAGATGGTTTCAATTTTCCATGCCCGAGAGAGCCGATTACCCTAACAACGAGATCATCATCCACGGTAGTCGCCGGGTAAAGATTTCTGACAATATTTCCAAGACTAGCCTGATCGAGGAAACTCGGGATCGTGAGCAGATCTATGAGTTGGCCCAAGTCATCTGGGAGGAGACCTTGACCATAGGCTAAGGAGGCCAACCTTTCCACGGTTGGTTTCACATTACTTCCACGTTGCTTTGCTGTCAATTTGGATGCTTTGAAGTGTTAGATTGGCGTAACAAGAAATATTGATAGCTAATTAGATAGACACTTACCTTGAACAACATCCGAAAGTGCTTCGCTAATGCTTAGCGCGTCTGGAAACTCGTTATCTTGCTGTTCTTCTGACATGATAGCTCAACCGCACATCTCAGTGCGTCTGGCCACGCGTCGGTCGTATCAACAAGGGGTTTCTCATCCGCTCGCGTTATGTGTCAGCCTTGCATATGAATAGCATCATACAGTAGGGAACTTGACTCATTAGCGAAAGACTTGACGCGTCGTTGGCAGGCTTAGACGCGCTTACTGTAAGGTGGAATGATTGGGCAAGAAGGAAAGTGTGGGGTTCGACTCCGGGCTGGTGGGGCAAGTCGCCAACCGGTACCTGACCTTCAAGGAACCCCGGGCCCCAGATTGGCCTAGCTAGGGTAAGTCTAAGCCCTGAACGCAGTTGCCTTGCAAATTCCCAACGACGACTCGTGTTGGTTGTTCGTCGTTAGAAGCGGCTTTACGGGATTTTTTCTAAATCGGGACTTTTGAATGGCTTTGATTGGTTAGTCTCTCTTACCAGACTCGAGGCTCTTACGCGCGTGCATCCTGCAACCGTGCGTTCTGTGTTTGCGTCTTTATACTGTACAGTGCAACCTTACATCAACCTTAAGGTCTAGTATCTCCGGGGAAATGTCATTGGATGAATAGCTACATATGTATATATTTGGAAACCGATGTCTTCGACCGAGTTGGTGACCCAAACTACATGTAGCTCATTTGCCTCAGTTGCTTATATGCGTGTACATAAGATCTTAGCCTCAAAAGACTCAAGGGTTCCCACAGGGATATAACTCATACGTGCGTGATATGAGTCACAACTCATATATGTTGTGAGTCTAATGTCATAATAGCACTATACTTGAGGTCATGGGTTAAGATCTATGATGTTTGTGCCACATAGTTACGTGAGTAAGCACGTCGTAGCATCGTGCGAGCATAATCTACAGTACATAGTATGTTGACGATTTTGAAAGTACAAACGTACATAGTAGTCAAGCTTACTTGATTTACAACACCACTTCCGTAACCTCAATGAATCTTATGTCTTTATGTATCTATTTGGTTTCACTACCGAAGAAAGGCTATTACGATATTACGATATATGAGTAGGAATTCCATATATGGACAATAGAGATCAATAGGTAGAAAATTGGGGAAGAATCGGTACTAGTGGGCCGGAAGTACAACGAATAGGGACAATTCCGGGTTTTGGGAAAACTGACTGCAGCAACATTGCTTTTTGAAGGAGCCTCAAAGTGCTCCGCCTGGTCAACTTAGAAAACGACTAAACTGTATGGTCGTGTAACGTACACGATAACTCCGAATCAACAGCAGAAGCCGTCTGAGGTTCGTAATACTTACCACAGTAAGTACGGTTGCGGAGCCATCTCGCTTATGCTGACTGGCCCCCAATGTTAAGCTTTCAGAGGCGGTTTATGTATCGGTAGCCAGGCAATGTAACGTACAGATGAGATTCATAACAATTCATTTCGCCTTCCGGATGATCGGATATAAAAGGGGTTAATCCGTAAAGAATGGGAACGCCGAGGTGGATTCAACTTAGAATTATCTTTTCACGTACCTAACACTAAGGTACATGTAGGCTAGGGCCATTCCTCTTTATCAGATAAACCGTGGGCTGATATCGGGACCGAAAATAGATATAGGAACCGAGTGCAGTAAAGATTCAAAGCTTGGGTATGGGTATAAGTAGTAACACAAGCGAAGGTGGTGGGACTAGTCAGGAAATAGGTGGTGTCTTCACGCGGCTAGAAGCGAGAGCGGGGGTCGTAAGTAAACTGCTACAGTCTGTAAGGCAGATCACTACGTCGTTCAATTTCAGTGGTCTCATAGGAGCCGCGGTAGATTGGTGGGCGAATCAACGCCGTAATGTCGGTCATGATCATCTTGAGAACAACAGCTACATAGATACGTGCCAACAAATGCGACGCGACGTCGTATGCTATGTATGTATTGTCCTTTAGGTAAAAAGATAAATCGAAAGTTTGAGATAGAGGAGAGGTTGACCGGCGGCAACTTGAGCGCTTGAACGCCTAAGGACCCAGATAGGTTAGCATCCTTGGGTAAAGTAGGCTGTGACACTTAGACGCCTTCCACTAACTATGTAGCTAAAGTGGGGGATTAACCGATATTGAAGGTACATAAGTAGGCGCGGACTTCATTCTGTACGTATTGCTGGCCTGATGTCAACTTCAACATGAAATCCATGATGTTGAAGATGCCTACCGGAGTAAGGTTGTACTTACCTGCCTAGGTAGGGTAATGGATGTTACCGAGCGGACTTACCTGTATCGGTAATAAAAGTATTCATGCAGTTTCCCTTGGCAGGTAAGGTACCTGGTAGCAAGGAACTGGAAGCTGCACAACCCCTCGACAATGCTGCATAGGAGGTACCTACCTGGGTAATCTACAGCCGGGCGGAACTTTGTCCGGCTTTTCCTTCCCCTGATAATGTCCCCTGATGTCAGCCCTGAAGTGTTCCTGTTCCTTTGCACGGAAGGGACAGGTTCAGATTGGGGGAAGTTTAGGAGGGGCATGGACTTGGCCCTAAGGGAGTTGGCCCTTGGAGATTCGGAATTTGGAAAATCTTCAGCAAAATATCAATTTTGGTCTAACCCCTGGAAACGCTCCAACGCGCATGGCCCATCGCCCGTCATTTCTCCAGCGTGTTGCATTGCATGTGCCACCAACTCACAGCTGTTGCTTTCAATTAGACCGCCCTGTAACGAAGGCTTCCAATCGATTCCTATGCTAGAGGTCATGCTTCACCGTGCAGGCATAGGCGTAATCTTCGGCGAATTTTGATACCCGTCCAAATACAGATACCCGCTTGAGATACCCGCCTGGACTCGCCGTCGAGGTTCCAAGGTTATCGTCCAAGGTTACGCATAGTTTTGTACTCCTCTACCATAATACCTCTGTACGCCTGTACGCTTGTGTGACTTCAGCCAGGGGCGTCATGATGTCGCAAGTCGCAAGCTGCGAGTCGCAAAATTCAACAACACCGAGGCACTCATACCCTAGATATATATACACACACACGATATGTATGCCCTGCACGTTCAACGTTTAACGCACATGGGATATTGCCCAATGCTACCCCCCACACACAATTGACCTGACCTGATCTGTCTGGTCCTATCCTGTACTGTTGCGAGCAGCTCCTTAAAAGCATTCCTAAGAAGTTGTTTGGAAGATTTGACGATATCACACCCAAAATTAAACAGTACCTAGGTATACATGCGCATGCAAGTCCGAACGCCTGCGATTGGACTCTAGGTATAGAGAGCATATGTCGTGCTATTCTTGGGCTGGCTCTTTGAGTATCGTGTCTGGTACAAATTTGCGCTACCATTTGCTGCGGAACAGCGTTTCGATTCAACATTATTAACATTAACTACTAATAAATAAAGCCAGTGGGTGTCCGCGTCGGTAAGCATCTCTACTCACTTATACACCATTTCCATATCGTTGCTGTTGCATTTGTCTGACCTGATATTTCTTCAACAGCGAGCTTGGGAGCACAACAACCAATCCTGCAACTAGAATACACCGTCATCTTCCCTCTCACCCGGGGGGTTAAGCGGAGACTCTGCTAGTGGAACGTGGAACTTGAAAGTTGAGACTGACTCTTTCACCGCCGGGTCACCCTAAATTTGCTACCAGGCTTCGGCTTTTGATTCCAGTAATTGGACCCGAGTACTTAAGGTAATTGATACTGTTTACGGTGGCGCTTGTAAAAGGTATGTGCGCTAATAGGATAACGTCTAGTTACGGTAAAGACTGCAGCTCTGGCCTATGGCGTAAGTCGCTTACCTATCGCATAAGTCTGCAAGTCTTGCAGAGGGTTCTATCAACCGCTGTTGCGTTCTTGGCCCTGGCTACCCGTACTACTTGCTACTGTGTATATTGAAAAGGTATATCCTCAGTCCCCACGGTTATCATTCGATCGCTATCCCCGTTCATTATTGACAAGCCGAATTTCCAGCTGAAAGATCCTAACTACTTTAACCCTGGTACATCGGAGGAGCAGCGCCACATCCTTTCTTACATCGGGCCAGCGTGGTACGTTTCATCCGCCACAGACTTGAAGCTATTTCTTGAGACCTGGTATAGGAGACGCCTAGCCTTGATGATTTTCATGACATAAGCATTCGGTGAGACTGGTGAGTAATTTTGGATCAACCTGCTGACGAGACTCATAGCGGATACCCATTCCCTTGCTAGGCCTTTACTTCTGACTTGCTAATATATAATTTAGGAATATCCAAATTTCATGGGGGATGAAGTGCATCTTTGGTATTTGGCAGCTCTAAGAAATGCTTCCCGGTCATCCTGCCCCTACATCCGGACACCGTGGAGGCTCACGTCGGTCTCAGGTGACTCTCATTAGGGATCACCAGGTCAGTAGCTATACTGTTTTGTTATGACTTCTAGGTTGGATCCGGAAATGGTACTCAGTAGTCTTTGAAAGATGAACTTGGGGTTATTTCATCTCATATTTTTGGTGATTCCTTGAAGTTATTAAGTAGACTAGTACTAACCCGGCAAATGTGATATATAGGCTTGCATCCCCCTTACCAGGATACTCGGCGATGGCGATATCGTCGTTCTTCTCACACCGGTGGTTCCACCCGCTCAGCCAGATGCTGGCGATGGTAACGACCCATTCGAGCCACTTGGCCGAGCACTGGCTAAGAGACACCCATGGGTCCGACACGTTCCGTATACTTCTCGGAACGGGATGACCAGTACGCATGTCGGCTTCATCAAGCGAGCTAAAGTTGTCGTCTTCGTCATCTCTGGGCCACCAAGTGCAGGGCAACCCTCACAAGTTGAGACTGGCTTGATGGCGCGGATGGTAGGGGAACAACGGCCGCAAGTCATCGTAGCGTGCCAGAACGTGCATGATCTAGGCCTCATGGAGGCGAATTTCCCAACGATTGTCCAGTTACCTGGATATCTACCCTCTGACCTGCAGGTTGCAGCGTCTGTTCTATTCGGCGAAGCTTCAGCCACCACGACCGCTGGGCTAGACGTGCAGTCATTAATTATTGAGCCCAAGTTTTGGCCCCCAGAGAATTGGGACGGCCTGAATGTAACCCCCGTCCACGAGCTTTGGAACCAATGCCTACCGGATCAATTTCATCTTGAGAAATTTCCTCTACAATCTCTACTTCAGCGGGATGGCTACGCGATGCATTTCATCGTGAAACTTCCGGAGAACCGCGAAGTTGTCGGGTTCTGTGCGACTTATACTACGTTTGTGGATCGGGAAGGGGAGAGGCTCATTGGGTCGTTAGCCATGATTATCGTCAAGCCAGCATATCGGCGGCGGGGGATCGGACTGAGTCTGTACGAGCACGCTCTTAAACAGCTTAAAAGGATACGTGGAGTGGACCGGATTCAATTGGGCTCTACGTTCCCCCGCCTGTTGAGCGGAATACCTGCTGCATCTGCCTCCGAAGGCTGGTTCCGGAGGCGGGGTTGGCAAATGGATGGTCAGGCTCCAGGTCATGGTCAAGATATCTGCGACTGGATCTTAAGGATTGATGATTGGCCGAGCGGTGGATTATCAGCATCTTCGGCAGGGCTCACCTTCCGACAGGGCACATTCGACGACTTCACTTCAATCGCAGACTTTGTTGAAAAAGAGTCCGCCAACAAAGACTATACGGGTTGGTATGATCAATATATGAATCTCGCACACGATGGTCGCATCAGCGATATTGTTTTTGGACTGGAGCAATCAGAAATTGTCGCCACCGCCTTAATATACACCCCAAGCGAAGCCAGCTCGTTAGCCCAAGACCTTCCCTGGGCGCGGACGATCGGATCTGACGTGGGGGGCGTAGCGTGCATCTGCATTGCAGGTTGGTAGCAATCCAAATCGCCAAACCTATCTGATTGTTGAGTATTTCAAACTGACTTCAATCCATGTTAGACGGGAACCCTGGAATGACAACCAGCAAGGACACCATTATGATCAGACTACTCGATGCTTGTGTCACAATACTCAAGGAACAAGGAATGAAACGCGTATTTCTAGACGCCGTAAAAGGTGGTTACGAGGGATTTCAATCGATGGGTAAGTTACGGCGTCCAGCTCCTATTAATCCCACTCTTGACATGATATATCACAGGGTTCCAGAAGTGGGCGATATATAGAGATCTATGGCAATCGATATAACCATGATACTGACGATCATTCCACAAACGACGAGTCGATACGCTACGGCGGGATATATTTACGATATGTAACATCATCGTTTAACGGTGTCATTCTCGCGGGTCTCCCAGCTGCGTCTCAGCTCAGCCGTTCTGTAAGGCCGCTCCAACAAGTCTCCAGGCGGAACATCCCCCCTGTCCATTTGTGAACAGGGTAGTGAGATCAAGGCGGGATGAAGCGGGGGACTGCTTATTATCATGGAGCATTATGAGTTCGAAATTTACTTTCAACTAAGGATACCGGAACAAATCGCGCATGGTACTCAAATCCAGTGATACAACATTTCAGCGTTACGAAACCCTCTCCATTCTAATGAGGCTTGATGTCGGGAACGGATATGAACTTGAGTGTCTAGGATAGGTCGCACGAAGTTGAGGCTGGGTCAGCCAGGAGAAATTGCACCTAGAGCCGTGCCATTTATTTGGATGAGCACCATGATGCGTGTCGATTCGCTCTTGATGCAGAAAAATGCAATTTCGATCGAGACTACTTAATACCGAGCAGCTAATCAATTCAATCAGCCGACGAGGTAACGGAAAGTGGACTTGAACAATATTGTGGTGGATGGTACTCCTAGACACCGCCGTTCATTGGCTCGGCCGATGTTGAGTAACAGTTCGAGTGTACATGAGAATTTCCAGTGATCGAGAGGTTCAACCTTGGATTGAAGTTTCTTGCCATCAGTTCGCGCCCGACGTCGCACCTCTGCGACTTGGCCTCTTCAGGTCGAAAATCGGAGCGATGAATCAATACCGTATACCTACTGGGTATCTATTTTCAACTCGGAGACTCCCTCGCCGTGTAATGTGGTCAGGACGCTTAGTGGCCCCTTTCAGACATTACAAATAATCAAATCAAGCTGTAGCCTCCAACAATCCTCATTTCGACAACCGAGTCTAAGCGACTGAGACGGGCTTCTAAATATCCCATAGCCGTGCTTCATGATATTTTCTGGTGTCCTTGATGGTACCCTTAGACGAGCGGGGATCTGTGGGGGCGAAATCCTTCATGATCGCTGCCCAACATAGCAGAGATTGGTCCGACGACGACCTCACGGACCTTAAGCTCGAAGCCAAAGATAACGGCAATCCGCCGGCCTCCGCGGGAAGTAGAATATTGAAGGGGCCAAGATGCGGGGATCATAAGCAAGTAAGCTGAACTTAGGAATACGACAAACGAAGAAAGTTCCTCGTCGCGTCGAATAGCTCCTTGGATCGCCTCCTGTGGTATTGGGGTCTACTCCAAGAAATGATGTTCCTGACCAGCGTACACCTTCGCCCAGATTACGATTCTTTTCCTTAACTGAATATGCTTCCAGTCCTTTCCCCTCCCTCGGAGCTCACTGACACAATATATTGAAGAACCTATTTGCACTTCTATAGGGCGGACCACTAGTACAACAACCCTACAAGATCCGACGGGCCAGGGCTTGTGGCTTTCGTGTTACCTATTCAAGAATGGCCAACTCATTGTGCAGTATTGGTGTGCGGATTGCGCATGCACACTACTTCAGATCAGCATGCCATGATGACCCAGAGGGTAACACAGCGCTGACTCTATGAGGGCATGGCTACCTAGATATTTTACAGAAGGGGTGCGTCTCTTGCCGCGACCTCTCTACCGCCAATCACGAAGCTCCTCGAAGTCGCACAAGCCGCTGGGCGTTGCAATGCATTGGATGGATCATATGCAATCATCTTACCTGCGTGTAGTCAACAGCTTGCGAGCTCCGACTTAACCATCTGACAGACTACATGTATAAGCGCAAAGGCCCTCGTTTGCCTACCTAGGTAGACAAGCAATCTCGCACCCCCAGTCGAGCTGAAGCAAAAACTCGTCAGAATCGAACACAAACACACAAGGTGTAAGTTACGGCTCTTGCAACTCCCATGCGTTCAGAGAAAAAAAAAGACGTCGTCAGCATCCCTGGTAATGTATAATACTATATAGTAGCTCTGATCGTTTCCTAGTCTGGCTCAGCCCCAGCCACACACACCGACCTCCTTATAACCGAGCCGCCTCGTGAGACATCATACATGTGTGTCTCATTCCACTGCCGAAGCACGAGCTAACCCGAAACAGTAATCTCCCTACTCTGGTGGAATATTGCAATTACTGACAGAGGCTCTCGCCGAAGTCTACGGATTTTTTTAAGGCACAAAAAACATAACTCCTCGTCGCTATTGCTGTGCTCAACCTTGGCGAAAATTGGAGTATAATATAGTAAGCACCAGAAGGGGGAAACCGCATCGAGCCGGATCTTATAGAGGTTCCTTACGTGCGTACATACCATACATGTCATTAACCCCCGAATCCTTACAACGACCGGATCATCGGCTTACAAGAGAATGGAGGCAACAAGACTACAAGACGACCCAAACAGGTATTTGACCATAGTACTCCAGTGGTCATTCGATACCGGGAACTAGATCATAAAGAATACCAGTTTCCCATGCGTGTTTGAACAAATTGGCGTTTAATTAAGGGGGGTCCCCAGCGACTCGGAGTCGGGAAATAACTTGACGAGCACTTACACGCATCTGCGACGCATCCACCGCTGCCGGGACATTTGCCCTTTTATCTGACCGATTTGACGGGCGACGTGGAATGCTCCGTACAACGACATGTTGTCGTCATGCGGTCAAGTTGTAGCAGGTCGGTCCCTATTCCCGCAAAAATGCCGGCACCTATCACCAGGGCTAAGCTTCGGCAGGCGACAGGTTCTGGTAGGGCTGCTCTAATTGGTAATATGCAAATGGCATGCATGCGGGCTCGCATGGAGCCTCTTGCAGGAAGCTCCGCGTCTATGTATGTGGTATACACGTACACACTTTTTTTTTTTTTTTTTTTTTTTTCAACCTTAGCATTTTCTACAAAATTCTTGTCCTACGTCAAGCCCTAATGCAGTGTCTGGTTGGACAATGCGCCCCCAGATGAATTTTTTCTCTTTCTTTCTTTCTTTCTGCTTGGTCACGGGCCGAGAGACGCATAGTAAGCTGGCCCTACACATGCTCCGTAATGAGTTGTGTTAAACAGCCCGCGGCGATGGATTGTCCTACCTTATACGGGGATACGATGTAGTTCGAGGTCTTACATGG
Source organism: Hypomontagnella submonticulosa (assembly GCA_022984865.1). NCBI lineage: Eukaryota > Fungi > Ascomycota > Sordariomycetes > Xylariales > Hypoxylaceae > Hypomontagnella > Hypomontagnella submonticulosa. Next base: position 1,415,453 of record JAJKLF010000001.1, read on the forward strand.
GCATATGGCTACCAAGTACAACATACATGTGGGTAAGGCGAAAATGGCCTAAGATTGATATCAGAAACGATGCATGCGCATAGTACCGGTATTGGATCACCTTAGGTACATTATGTACTCATGCGAAATGAAACGAGACGAATCGAATCGAAACTGACCGGCACGATCGATTGGTCGTTTGCCGCCGTAGCGATCACACCGGTTTACACATTCGTTGGCGCAGTTGGTCATGATTTTTGAATGTACATATCGTGTATCTTATAATTCTATATCGCTACTACTACCGTATACGTCTGGCTCTGTGTAACCACCCTCGATGGAATCTTCATATTTGGTTCTAGTCATGGTCGTGGTCATGGTTGTGGTTGTGGTGCACACCTGGGCAACCTCGTACCACTTCGTACGAAAGTACAGGCTTTCCATGTTCCGCAATAACTTGATGCCCCCGTCCTACCCACCAGACCTGGGAATATCGATACATCAATTTGATATAGTATATATGTGTATATGTAGATACCTTAACATAGCTCTTACTACCTACCTTACTCGTGGTAGATGCCCTGCCTAATCCGCCCGGATATGCAGTCCTCGGTAACTCTTTACAGCAATTCCGTCGACGCATTGACGGCGAGAGCGGAAGAAGTAGATCAAAAAGGCATCGTAACACAAGCATCGTCCAATGCGAAGTCTATCTGCCTACCCCTGTCTATCATTCGTTTCACTTCCACAATGTACGACATACTCGTCTGTTCATTTTGCTACGCTACGCTACTTCTTCAATCTTTTCTTCGATAGTCCCATTCGCATTCCTCCTATGGGAACAACACATACTCTCTCTCCCTCTGTAACATTCTCGGCCATCGTACAAGCTTAATTGCTGGAATAGCCCTTGTACTCCGTATGCATGTACATTGTGTTGTACGATACACAGACACGAGGTTACTCATAGGCTTTTTCAATAGAAAGAAAGGAAAAAGAAAAGTAGAAAAAAAACTTTGGAATTCTGGAACTTGGAACTTGGCACGAGTTACATCCATCGTACATACCTCATACAGACCTGGAAAGAATTTCAAGAAAAGAACAACAACATAAGTCCAAGGTGACACCCCGGACTAATACCTACATATACCTTGTGCATATTGATCGTTCAAAGAAAACCACCAAGCCAGGGACCCTAGCGGCAGATCAGGAAAGAACCATGTGTAGGCAATGTAGGTATGTAGGTATCTGTCATTTCCTAATTTGGTTTCCGACCGGCTCCTGCGGCTCTCACCTAAGATCAATCCCGTCCGCCATCCGTATCTGGGCCGAACCGCCGTAAATGACACGCGCCATTGCCCTGATTCCTAATCCCCATACATTGTGCGACATCAAATCTGTAGGGCGGCGGAGTCGGGTCGCATTTGTGCGACACACACAGAATGTGCGCTTATTTGTATGTACGAAGTGAGAGAGTGAGGGTGAGGGCCGAGAGGGCATGTACGTACTCCATCTCTCCCATCTTGTTGAGAGAAAACGAGGGGATCGGAAACCAGAAATTAGAGAAGAGAAAAGGAAAAAAAATTAAAAAATTGGCGGCGTGCCGAATTTCTCTTTATGGTATCATGCAACACAAGGAATTAACTTTTTTCTATCTCCTCCCTGGCCTTAATACATCCATCACTTATTTTTCCCTTCCTTTCCGACCACGGGATTACAGTCACCGCCAACAGAAAGGTTTACTGTTAGCTCTCATCCGTATCCAGGATTACCAACCCCTTCTCGATTCCATGTACAGTGAGCATTTTTCTCAGTAATATGTTCAGTCAGAAAAGAAATGAAAACAGGAAATTAAGACAGGAAAATAACGTCAGTGGTATTCCTCCCTGCCTGCCCAGACGCCATGCTTTTTTTGTGTTCCGAAACCCCCGATCCGTGATCCGTAACCATTCGTAGATAATAATCGTATATGCATGACCTCCTGATACACTCCGAAGATTTCGGGTTTAAGAGAGAGAAGATGGCGTAACCTCTACGCTGACCATTTAGAGAAGTCGAAACTCTCGACTAGTGAGTCCGCTCCGTTGACGGTCATAACCTCGGTGTTATCTGTCGTTGCCGTAGAGAGCATTGATGAGCGGTGAGAGTTCTGCTCGCTGGAAGCGGAGAAGAACGTGGCGACAGATGATCGTCGGAGGCTGCTAAAGCTATCTCGAACAGTATTCCCGGATCTGGCTGCCTCCAATTGTGCAGCAGTGCTGATTGCAGGTGTATTACCATGGCCTGGAGCAGTACCCGGCGGCGAAGGCGTCGGACCCTGAGGTGCCACCTTCGGGCCGTACTTTTCACGGAGCCTCTTGATTTCCCTTAACCGATTGCGCCACGCAGAGATGTGCTCACCGCCTTCCCGATGGGCCCAGACCAACGAAAATACGGATGCGTTCAGCGCTAGGAGCCGGATGAAATCAGGCAAAGCTCTAAGGCTTACAATCTTGGTCTCGGAAGCTGGTGAAATCTCGGGGAAACCGGGCTTGCTCATTACGCGGACTTTGTAGAACGACTCCTCAACATCTTTCGGCGTCCTTTGCCTAGTAGCGACGAACGAAGCACGTGACTCTGGTGATATCACTATGTTGACGAAGTTGAATTCCGACGGGAACGTGTCAAACTTGAAGGGCAGGCCGGAATCGTTGAAAATGATATTGACGAAGTCGTTTCCAATGTGGCGCTTCTTCAGCGTGCACTGAGGGTCGTTCTCCAGATTCGTCGGCATTTGCGTCGTGACGTGAAATACGATCTCGGTCACCCTATCCCTCCAGCAGAACGTGTACTGCCCATCACTATCGTATTGCCGGTCTAAGCCCTGCGTGTTGAATGTAGCGCCGTTGAGTTTTGTCAACGTACCAAGCCCATTGAGGAATTCTACGTAGTCCCCGCTACCGGTTACATTAGCTAGGATTTCAGACTCAGTTGTTTGATTCTCCCCGATGTAGATCACACCAACTTTGTGGCCGTCTACGGTTGAGTTGTGATCGAACATCCTAATAGCTCTATTGACCGCGTCATCGTCGGGGAGCGAAATGGGACGCGAAAGGTCACTCCCTTGCGGCATAGATGATAGGAGTTGCACCAGTAGATGATGCGGCAAAATGTTGTTCGCGGGCGCTGCATGGTTGTCCCTAGCAATCTCGTTCGTGGCACGCTGGTGTGCCGGTGGTGGTCGGAAGAGCTCTCGGATTGTGTATGATGAGGTCCCGGATGGCTGCCGTTTAGTAATTTGAGCCCAGCCGGTAGCAGTAGCTTGCTCGATTGTAACGATGCTGTTTCCAATCAACCATCTTTTCTTTAGGATTTCTCCAAATCTGTCGGCAGTGAACAATGGGTCCGCCGCAGATTCATCAACATCGGCATACGCAACCCTTTGCATGAAGTCCATCGTGAGGTGCGCTTGTTCGTCCGTGACTTGAGACCCATCAACATCTGTAAACAGATTCCTTGCAATCCAGCTAACATGGTTCGCGCGGTCCGAAAGCTTCAACGCTAAAAACCAGAATACGACGACGTGATATGCCAGTGTATACACATACTGAGGTAGATCGTCTGCCGTGCTCGGAATGAACTGGATATCGCCCGCGGCGGCAGCCGGTGATGAATCGCTTATTGAGCTCACTCTGTATGTTTGCTTTCTCCCTCGTACGTACTGCAGGTATCGAAAGGAAATCCCAAAGACAATCCGATATTCGTCCTCTCGGAAATTAGCGTACAAGGAGGGCAGCCTGCTTAGACAAGCTAAAAACTCCAGGATATGCATAGCAACATGCGGCTGGGTGATTATTTGCGCCATCTTTTGTAGAATTGTTACCAGAGCCTTGCTCGTCGAAGAAGGGAGTTCGTGGCAGCATATAGTCAAGGCGTGTATACAGCATTTCGCACTTCGCTCCCATGTCGCAATACCATGTACGAACGTTCGAACGATCTCGTCTTCTTCCGCCTTCTGAAAATATCGGTGATAACTAAGAATCATAGTCAAAGTGTGAAATAAGCAAATCGCGACGTCTGCTCGACGTAGCCCATAAACGTTGGGGGGTTCCTGAAAGTTGTTCATCTTGATCTGCTCACAAATGGCTTGCCTTAGTTCCCGAAGTTGTGGTATGGCTTTTTGGAAAACTGCGTGATTGCTGAGTTGCGAAGGTAGGTGGACAAGAATGAAGCTGTAGACCTCCCAATCACAGCCTTGCCGCAGCAGGTTTAGTACTGTTTCAAGCCAAAGTCCGGTTTGTAGGACTGTAACCCGTGCCGATCCATCTTCTTCAGTGGCACCACCAGAAAAGTTGCAATAGAGCACTGTACTTGCAGCCTGAGAGGGGACCTCGGGTAAGACATCCGCATCAGAAGCGACCCATACCGGCTGATATATACTTGGGGCTACTTTACTACCGCTTGCCGACCTTAACGGATATCCCCGATCAGGCATTTGACCTTGCCCGAGCGATATACCGCGTGAGGAACGGGCAGACCCAGCAGTCTCGGCTCTTGAAGTCTTCCCAGAATGTGAGGCTTCTTCAGCAGTTTTGCGCGCCACGGACTCGTCAGTTCGGTATAAGGAGGCAGCTAGACCACCTGATTCGGTGTGCGCGGTGACGAATATACGGTTAGCCCAGTCAGCCCTTAATCGGAATAGGAGTTGCATCGCGGTAATGCGAGCATCTGTTTCGCTGAGGCTTGACTCGGCTATAGATAAAAGGACGCGGAAGAGCCGAGTTGATTTGGCGGCATCGTGGTTTAGTACCCGGATAAATATCTGCACATAGCCCCGTACGACGACATTAGATGGCGATTGATTGACAGTTGGCTTGAGAAGTTGGGAAGTCGACAGTGGCTCCGGAGAAGGGGACAGCGATGAGGATACGGGCGAACGCAGCCGACTGTATCCTATGATGCCCCGGAGTGTATCTACGATGTGACTGAATAAGGAGAAGTCTGCCGTGCTGGCAACAGTTGCAGTGAACGATACGACTTCTTGCAATAGGACAACATCTGTCTCTCCTGCCACGTCTGCCAGTAAGCGCCTCACCAGTTCCGGTACGAAGTCAGGCTCAAACTGATCGTTAAGGAGCTCGATCATGTCGTATATCTCTGTGAAAGCTTGCAACGCCCGCAAGCGAACATCGGTTGACCGTTTTCTATCCGCCAAGAATGCATCCAACACCAGGCTCAAATTCTCTTCCCAAAGAGGATCCGATGGCGAACAACAGCGGAATTTCTTGAAATATTCGAGAACTAAGACTGCCGCTGAATCAGGAAGAGCGCGATGGATCTTCGTAAAAAAGGCAATACAGTCCTGCTTCTGAATGAGAGTATTAGGCTGTTCCAACAGTACAGCTTCTGGTCTGGGGCCGCTGGATTCTACTTGATCCACGGAGGCGCTGTCCGGTTTCTGCGGGACGGAACTAGATTCATCTAAAATAATCTGTTCAAGCCGGCGTACCAGCCTCATTAGCTCTCGAGCTACCAGGCTGTCAGCCGTCTCACCCTCATCTGGGGCCAGCAACGACTCGATGGGACTATCAGTTTGACCAAGCAATGTGATAATATCGCCAGCACAGGTAGCCGCAACATCGAAAACCGGTCCCCAATCCTCGTCAGCCAGCATGTTGTTAACGTTGCCTTGACTGTCGCAGAATAGCGAGTTCGTCAACCGTAATATATCAAGATTAATTTTCCAAGTAGTCGTAGCTTTGACCACAGTAGATAGGCCATCAACCAAAAGAGCGTATGGAACCGCGGGATATCCCTTCTCGGAACTTTTCGAAACGAGCTTGGTGAGTACGGATAAGGCACCCCTAACTTCTCTCACAACTTCCTTTGTCTTATCGACATTCATCGGAAGACTCGCCAAAACATCAAGCAGTAGCCTTACAGTGGTATGCCCGTTGTGCGACCGACACAGCGTGCTAATGGTATGCCACGCATCTTTCTGAAGACTGGGGACGAGACAATGGATAGAGCAAAGAACATGAACGCAGCTCTTCAATTTGTCTCCCGGTATTACTCCGAAGGTCACAATAGCATCCAAAACGCCGATACAAGCCTGCAGGTCCTCTTGCATGCTTGTATTCATGCAGATATCCAGCAATTTGTCGATCAAAACCTCGGCGGCATCGACATCGGCAACATTGAAATTGAACTTGATTACGTCGTTGATGAAGCCGAACAGCTCCGCAAAATTCCTACCCTCTCCGGTAGCTAATGCCTTCCCTTTCCGTGACCCTCGCCCCTTCGTAGCGCTTCTAGCTGCTCGCACCGCATCAAAGGCTTCTTCAAGCCATCTGGATAAAAGTGGAAACACATCATATTCGAAACCGGACAGATTCCGCGCATGGTTTGTCAAATCGACTAAAGCTGCGAGTCGCAAATGGAAATCTTCGGGGTTAGCTTCGGCAGCTATCGTCTGGAAATATTCGTGCCGCTCTAGGTCCGTTGAAGAGGTATGCTTCACACATTCCCTCAGTAGCTCCCAACCCGAACATCGAGTCGCTCTTGGATTCGTAGGGTCGACCAAGTCCTTGGCCGCTTGCCAGATATCTAAGACTGGGCTGAGTGGGTAATCCGCGACGGTACGGCGCAACGCATTCGCTGCGACAACTCGCTCGTTCATCGACCCGTTCTTCAATAGCTCAAATGACTCGGTTTGTTGGGACGGTAAGCCGCGGAGAATGTTTGGCGTAGCGTTGAGACGTTCGGCAATCTGCGCATTGATAGGAGAGCCGGATGATTGTACGGGCGCCGGAGGAGACTTGGTCAGCTTAGCAGCACCAGCAACGCCAGCGAGACCCTTGAAGACACTGGCGAGGCCGCCAGTGTTCTTGGAATCTTGGGGTGACGAAGCTTCATCTCCTGGTGATGGTGACATATCTTCGATCTGCCGTTCTTCACCGGCCTTCCGGCCTATTAAAGCTATGCGACGTAACATGTCAGTAACCAAGCTCAACTCGCCAGAGTTCCCAACATATTGTCTACCCAGGATCTCGTCGAAACAAAACAAAATAGGACCGGTATTTCCAGATAAATGAAACAACGTCGGAAAAAAAGGATATCGGAAGATGGGATACTACATATGCGGTAAGTGGGCAATCAAAGAATGTGGACTTACGAGCAAATCAAATCTTGCATAGGGGTGGGAATCAAAGAAGGGTGATACGAATGGCCAAGATAAATTTCAAGCGTCCATCAAGTGCAAAAGGCCGGCCGACATAAACGCGTGACTCTCTCCCTCCCTCTTATATAAACGGACCAACTAGGCACTCGCTGCGCTATACACTTGCTTAACTCCTCGCACACCCTCTCTTCCTGGCCACTACCGTACAAGTAGTGAGGAAGATGGTGGTAATATCAGCAGCGGTAGTGAGAACGAACGGTTACGGTGGGTTTGGTTTTGCGTTGGTACGAATCGTGAAACGTGGAAGTACATTGGGAAACGCAGGCGGTAGCTTTTCGATGACGGGAGTCAGGCGGGATCAGGGGCGATGCGGCTAGTTGAGCAAACTACATAAGAAAGATCTTGGTAGTTAGGTAGACAAGTAGGCAAGTTAGTAAAGATTGGGATTGGGGGAACCTCTTTGGGGACGTGAAGGATGGGATGTTCGCAACGATTTCTCCACATTATAACCCTTTTGGTGCTGTTGCAGCTTCCGCGCCGTCTTTTTCTCCGCTTCAACCAATGGATACCCCTGTTTGTTCCTAGCTGGACTCAGATGATGCAAGCTGAGGTGTGCTAGTTGTCTCACCTTCTAGTCGCACGCCTAGGGCGTAGAATAGGTATATACCGGCTACTAGCTTATCTTAAAGGGATAATCCGCCATTACGCATATCAAAGCCCCACTACGTCCCCTCTTTTTTAATTTCAAGCTTTTCCTCAAGTGCTACCGTAAAGAACCAGTTACGCAGGTTCCTTATTCTAGGTACATGTACTTATTGGAAGGTGGGGTTATGATTCTTAGCTCCAGAGGCGGTTGCCTCGTCGCCCAAATCGCCAGTCACAGGCATCCGTGCAATGTCAATAAAATAACTAAAAGGTACCTACAAAAAAATGACAACAGGCTAACTCTTCCGAGATACAACTACAACTACGCGCCGCAAGAAATCTAACAACGCCGTTGATATTCTTCCACCTTCAACTCTTCAAACCTACGCCGATTCATAGCTAGTCCTTTTTCCTCTCTGGTTCTTCTCGCAGTAACGACCAGCAGCTATCATGGCTTCAGATCTGAGCCAGATTGCCCAGCTGTTGGATGCGACTCTTGACCCTGTCAAACACAAAAAAGGTACGTGAGAGAGAGCTTGCATCGTTGCCCCGCCTTGCTGTGATAGAGCATAGCATAGCATAGCATTTCCTATCCATAACGTAGCGTTCGTTGCTATTCTTTCCATCATTTAAGTAAAGCTAACTTTGAATACTCTTAGCCGAGGCCGCGCTCAAGGCTGAAGAGAAGAAGCCTCAGTTCTCGCTACAGCTCCTGAAAATAGTCGCGACCGAAAACCTCGAGACCAAGATCCGCCTCGCTGGAGCATTGTGCTTCAAAAACTTCATCCGACATAACTATGTGGTACGGTGTTGCTCCCATTATATATCCTGAACACCACGACTTGTTGAATACTAATCGCTAGTGTGAGACAGGACGAGGAAGGTACCTATAAACTTCCCGCCGAGGAGGTCGCAACGATAAAGCAAGAGCTTATTGGGCTCATGATCGCTTGCCCCTCTACCATCCAGACACAATTAGGAGATGCTATTAGTATAATCGCCGATTCTGATTTCTGGCAACGATGGGATACCCTTGTTCCCGATCTCGTTTCGCGTTTCTCGCCCGACAACTTCAAGGTCAACAATGGAGTATTGGAAGTTGCACATTCTATCTTCGTTCGATGGCGGCCCTTGTATCGCTCTGATGGCCTCTACACCGAGATAAACCACGTCCTCAGCACTTTTGCTGGGCCGTTCCTTGACCTTCTGAGTGTAAGTTGGCCAAGCACTACTAGAACAACCGATGCTAACATCAATGAAGGCTACAGACCAGCAGATCGCCGCCCACGCTAACGACAAGGCAGCTCTGAAGGGCTACTATGATACTCTAAGTCTACTGATCAAAGTATTCCACGATCTGTCTTGCCAAGACATGCCACCTCAGTTCGAATCAAATTTAGAACACCTCTCGACACTGCTCCATAAATACTTGACTTACGAGAACCCGCTGCTAGCAACGGACGATGATTCAGAAGCTAGCGTGATCGACGTAGTTAAGGCTGACATCTGTGAGGTTTTACATCTCTACGTCACCAAGTTCGACGATGATTTTGGCCGATATACGCAAGTATTTGTTAATAGTGCGTGGAACCTGCTGTCCGCAGTTGGACCCGAGACCAAGTACGACAATCTCGTCAGTAAGGCACTGCACTTCCTCACAGCAATCGCGGCCTCTCCTCAACATTCTGTATCCTTCAACGACGAAAACGTCTTGAGTCAGGTCGTAGAGAAGGTTGTGCTACCCAACGTTGCGCTAAGAGAATCCGATATCGAATTGTTCGAAGATGAACCTATTGAGTTTATCCGACGTGATCTCGAGGGTTCAGACGCGGATTCTCGCCGAAGAGCAGCCACTGACTTCCTGAGACAACTTCAAGTCAACTTCGAGCAACTAGTCACTAGCGTAGCGGGAAGATACATCAACCACTACTTGGAGCAAGGCAAGACGAATTGGAAGGACAAGGACACGGCCATCTCGCTCTTCTTTGCAATTGCTGCCAAGGGTGCCGTGACAGCTGCGCATGGCGTTAAGACTATCAACCCGCTAGTCAACGTGGTCGACTTCTTCCAGCAGCATATCGCGAATGATCTTGTCTCGGATGCTGGCATCGAACCAATCTCTAAAGTCGATGCTATCAAGTATTTGTACACTTTCCGGAGCCAGTTGACTAAAGAACAATGGCAGGCTGCATTCCAACCCCTGATTCAGAACCTGGGCTCCTCCAACTATGTCGTTTACACTTACGCAGCCATTTGCGTTGAGAGACTTCTACAGCTCACCGACGATTCTGGTGCCCGCTTTTTCGGCAGAGCCGAAATTGAGCCATTTGCCAAAGATCTTCTGGACCATCTCTTCAAGCTGGTTGAGAAGGAGACCTCGCCGGCAAAAATGCAGGAAAACGAATTCCTCATGCGCTGCATAATGCGAGTGCTCCTCGTTATAAACACGGGTATTGTCAATTTTATCGACATGGTTCTCGACCATTTGGTAGGAATCACAAACATCATCAAGGCCAACCCAAGTAACCCACGGTTCTACTATTACCACTTCGAGGCCCTAGGCGCCGTTGTGAGGTGAGTTTCAACATTAACTTATTTGTTCCGAAGGATTCTGACTGACCGAAACAGCTTTGGTTCGTCCAGCGGATTGACGAAGCTTGAGGATCGCTTATGGGAACCGTTCAATCTGATAATAACGGAGGAAGTGAACGGTACGTACGATCTTATTCCGTTGCGACACCTGACACTGACAAATTGGTTTCTAGAGTTCATGCCGTATGTGTTCCAGCTCTTTGCTAAGCTGCTAGAACTCAATCCATCCGGCGCTCTTCCCAATCACTATCACGCATTGGTTCCCCCTTTGATGACGCCAGCGCCCTGGGAAACGAGAGGAAATGTCCCGGCTCTGACACGGTTATTGGCCGCTATAATACCAAGAGCGTCCCGCTCTCTAGTAGCAGAGAATCAGGTCCAGTCGATTCTAGGCATTTTCCAGTCCCTCCTTGCAAGCAGGAAGACAGAGCTGAACGCGTTCGATCTTCTAGAGTCTATTGTTATATCGATTGAGAGGTATGCCTCAGTTCTACGTATATCCTTATGTCTTCGTGACTAACTTGACATTAGGAATGCCCTTGAGCCTTACTTCAAGCAAATCCTATCACTAGTCTTCACAAAACTTCAGGACTCGCCGTCTGACTCGTTCAAATTGCGATTCGTTCGGTTCTATCACCTAGTGTCAGCCAAAGTGGAGGCCGGCCTAGGTACCGATTTCTTCATCAGCCAAGTTGACCTGGTCCAAGACAACCTCTTCGTTCAGATTTACTTACGCATCATTCTCCCAACTTCTGAGATGCTTGTCCGTCCAGTTGACCGTAAGCTCGCAGTCATATCCTTCGCAAAGTCTCTAGGAGACAGTGCTGCTTTCGCCCAGCGTTACGTGAAAGGATGGCGGTTTACGTGTGAAGCGATGCTGAAGATGCTCCTAAACCCGCCCAAGGTAGGAGGCGGCATCGGTGATGATATAGTCAACGAGGCAGATGTGGATGACATCGGTTTCGGCCTAGGCTTCACTGCACTTAACACATGCAAGAAGTCCGTTCGGGATGACTACCCAGAGATCCAGGACATTACACAGTGGGTGCGCCAGTATTTCACTGATGCCAATACCCGACACAATGGGGCAATTGCGAATTACATGGAGAGGCTCACGGACGAGGGAAGGCAGGCTATGGCGATCTACGTTAGTTAGGTATGGTACGGGGATTAGGTAGACCAAAAGTTCCCGGCATAATGCAATTGGTGGATAGCCCAGTGAGAAACGAGCGTCTCCCGGCTTTTTGAGAAAAGCTTTTAAATAGTATCTTCTCATACATCCCTTCATCGGCTTCGTCGCAGGTATTCACCCGCGACGTCCGTGTTGAGGCCTACCAGGTTTGAGTGCAGGTATCTAGGTAGGTAGCCAATACTAAAATAAAAAAGGCCCAAGCTAGAGAGAGCAAGCACATCTCGGCATTGATCAGGCGAACTATAAGGGCAACGAGGAGAATGTTATGTGAAACCCTACCGCCACATACTTACGACCAAGACACCGAGCTCGAAGTAATCTCTACCTTGCGAGGTTTTAGACTACGATACGTCTAGTCGACCTCACGAAAATCGCCGAGGTACCTCAACACTTAAGTCTTATAATACGTCAAGACAATTTAAAGCCACATAATTTTACCGCGTAAACGAAAAGTTACTTAGGTACCCGCCCAGATTATCGCCTCATATTCAAAGCCCAATTAGCTCACAAGACTATCGACAAGGCAGCACTTAACGTCACACAACAAAAGACAACTTCATTTGCTTACGATTTAGGCAGTTTTCATAGCTCACGTAGCAAGAGAATCATTCCGGAGAGTAGCTGTTGCTTGTAGCATTGGGCCTTGTTGTTATGCATGTTTTTGCGAATGGGAGAATAGAATAGAATGAAGAGTTATCATTCGTAAGCTTCCGTCTAGCTTCTCTCCAAACTCCCTATTCCAGAGCTCCTAGACTCTTAATCTTACTTCGGCAATATCAATTTCGAGGGCTGCAATTTATACTGTAGGTACGATGCTCTCTAAGCTAAAACTTTTGCTCTTTCTCAGAGATCAAGCTCGTCCCGTTGAATTAGTCGATATCAAATCCACCGAGTATCTCACAGAACCAAACTTGACTTTTGTATATATATGTATAGTCTGGTGATGGTCTGAACTATGACTTACAACCAGAACATCCGTCGTAATAAGGACTCCTATTTCAATTGTCAATCTTAGGGGCATCCGTGCTAGATTTCTGCAACACGGGATATCGAGGCTTATCAAGCTGAGCTGAAGGGATACTAGATTTAGGCATTTAGGCTTACGACGGCCCCGACGGGTCTTCATCCACGAACGTAACGCACATAACTCGGTCTCACAAGTATATACCTACCATAGGCATTTCCTATGGGCCTAAGGCTTTAGCTGATTTCTCATTTAGATACCAGTTTACTTTTTTCCGAGTGATAATATTAGTATACTTGAAAGTTTGATGCATAATAGCAGGCTCTTCGCTGTCATTGCACTCACTCTAAGTGATATGTATAAATCCACGCCGACAGATTCCACGGCCACAAGCTTGCCAACATGATCTTTGCGTATACAGTAATTCCTTGTTTTACTAAGGTCCATATATAATACCTAATATTTAAATCCATACAGAGTTACGATAAGCAACCAAGGCTTGGACTCCCAGTTGGAAGTTACACACAGAATCAGTCTCTCGAAGGTATGATGTATTAATTTCCCGCATAGTTTACGATATAGCTAGCCACTTAAGTATGTATAACTAGTAGCTTTATCACGTTTGACGAGGAGACAAGTCCTATTGCAATTCTCATTAACACTACTACTCGCCATATGTATGTTGGTAGTCTCGGAAGAGCCTTTCGATCTCAAAAATTCGTCAATCCTGGTTGCTCGTGTTTCGGTTTCGTTTTACGAAACCCCAAAGATCAGGCTCTCTATAGTTACACGACCTGGAAAGTAATTCTGGGTCAATATCTTCTTAGATGAACTAAGAACGAGGAGGACTACACGGAGTATACAGAAGTTGACAGTATACCGGACGCCCCTTGCAACTGCTCGTCAGGTATATTCCAAGGAAATCGTAGGACTAGGTCCACGACAAGTCCTATACGTCCTGTTCTAGTAGTAGCCTTATAATTTATTTTCAACACACCATATAACGATACCTTCCGTCTAACGACCTCGCATTGGCTAGGTGAATTGGACGACACGGTTGCGGCTTCCGCTGCGAGAGCTACTTGTAAGTCTTCCAGGGGACGTCGGCTCCACTCTCCGACTTGGTCCACTCCGTATCGGCCGACCGGGTAAGGGCATATGTCAAAATAAACTACCGGCACTGAATCCATCAGTTTTGATCAATACATTGTGGCTTTTTTCCATATCTCTCAATGATCGTGAATTGGTGCGGAGGCGCCTGGATTTAGGCACATATAATTAATGCATAAGGTCGTGCCAAGTAAGAAGGGTGCTTCGGATTCGGGTCATTACTGAGAGATTGACGAGTGTAGTACCACACCGGCGTACCGGAGGACCACAGAAGGAGTGAGTAGATCGCTCATTGCGCCAACAACTCCCAACTTCCGTCTTCGCCCTCCTTCGAGGCACAGTCACACAATAACCAACCAACCAACCAACCAACAAGCACTTAAGAACCTATCAAAATGAGAAGCAACCACCATATATCTGCACATAATAAGGTTGCGACTGGGGCTCCGTTGGCGATAATCACGGAAGTACGCAATCACGGGTTGCCGTGGTGCTGGGTCGGCGCTTGGCTGTTGATGACCCGGTCCCAATTGCAAACTGTAATAGGTAGTTCGGCATTCCTGGCATGCTGTCAGCGCTGCGTACATTATAATACGGAGTGCTCCAACGTCTAGGGATCTCGCAGATAAGATCCTAATATAGTAATGAGCGACAAGCAATTCGTAGTCTTCGGCGGGAAGTAGTCATCACCGGCGTCCCCATACCTCACCCGCGCTCCGTAAGTACCTAGGTATTCCTCGGTCCCGTCCGATTGCTCGATTCAGCATAAATCCGGACTTTCTATCCAATCAGGAATTGTGGATGCGTATGCCGTAATCATCCATTAATACGGTTACTAAGCGTAGTAGAGCGCCACTACAGTTTTGACAGTTGATGAGAAAAGTCCCCGACGTTCGGCTTTATCTTAGCTGGCTTACTTAATTACCTAGTATTGTCATAGGGCGGAACGTCGAGTACATTTCTCAGCCATCATAAAACATAGCAAAGCGCTCTGTCAACTTCGCATGGGTCAACATGTCTGATTTGGAAGAAAAATGGTTGTCGTTGTAATGGAGAGCAATTCGTGACGGTGGAGCTTACGAGATTGCTTACGGTGCAAAAGAGCCTCATTATTAATCCAATCCCGACCGAATATACCGCGGGCTTCTCGGAAAATCCGAGCACCGAGAGTTGCACATACTGCACTTGTGCTGGACCGATGCAGATCCTATTACAAGGCTAGGGGTACGATTTATGCGGCCAGTATCTAAGAGGCTATGGTGGGCTCTGATATAGCAATGGTTCGGTCGAGAGACTCGAAACCAGACGAGTATTTAAACCTTTCACGGCCCCGAACGAGTCAGAATATAATGTCACCGACAACCACGAACGCTCATACTTCCATTGAAGACCTTCGCCACAGATAACTCAACCCAACGCCTCCACCACAAGGGAAAGAGAAAGAAAAGATGTCTAAACTGGTCGCCCTTATCACGATGAGTACCCGTGGTACTCGGGTTGGACCCAACGTTGCCGCCTTTGTCAAGAAGACTATCCAGGGGACGATGGAATCCGACGGGATATCCCTCGTAGATGTGGATGTTGTGAAATTCAACCTGCCCGTCTTCAACGAATCAGTAGTCCCAGCCAGTACGTATCTCCGATATCCTTTTTTATCACGTCTGGAGCAGAAGCCTTCTTGAGAGGCATGGTAATAGCCATGTGTTATGTCTAACACGTCGCTAGTGATCCCCGAGAAGGCATCCTACCAGTTCGAGCCCTCGAAAGCTTGGAGTGCAGAGATTAAGAAATACGATGGTTACATCCTCGTCATCCCCGAATACAATTACGCGATGGCTGGCGGTACCAAGAACGCCATGGACTATCTTAAGCACGAGTGGGAGGGCAAGCCAGCCGCTGTTGTTAGTTATGGTGCCAAGGGTGGCGTCAATGCCAGCGAGCAAGTCAAAGGAGTCCTCACCGCCGTGGGCCTAAAAGTCGCCGAGACCCGCCCTAATCTAGCTTTCGCCGGACAGGCAGACATGTTCGCTGCAGCAGGTGCGGGAACGATAGGAGACGAGACCGCGAAGGCGTGGGAAGCAGGTCAGGTCGAGGGCATACGGAAGCTCGCTACGGAACTTACGGAACTACTACTGAACCCGAACACCAAGGAGAATGCCCTCAGCACATAGGAAATGGGATCGTTGAGGAGTCAAAATAGAGGCGAGGAGAAAGGGCTTGGATGTTCGAAGCGTGTACTGCAGTGAGCTTCGTTTCTGTTGCAATACCCAGACATCTACAATACTGACAGGGAATATTACGCGATATTACTCAGCGAATATTACAATGTACACACGAATTTGACATCTGCTCACTATTTAGGCTTAAGCTTGCTAGCTTTAGCTAGTAGATAAATTCCATCTACTAAATACCTTACCCTTATAAGTCAATCCACTATTCTAACTATATCAAACTTACCCGGGGTTGGTTATGTTAGGCTCGTTATTGTTGAATGTCCGACGTTGATAATTAGCCTGCGAAGCGTATGTGCAACTGACTCAATTTCGTTGGTACTCAGACTGCAGTTGCTATCTAAAGGTGAGTCGTTTGGCTTGGAGTGCTACGGCTAGGACGAGGGTCGAATAACCTTCAATGTCATATGCTCTTGGTTCCTCCGTTCTCCGACCCATAAATAAGGAGGCGGTATATATACGCGAACTAATTCCTCGACGACACACTTGAGAAATCGTTTCCACACTTCGCATTTGCCACTTTGGAATCTCTTGTAAATCATAGGGGAAGTGGTTTTGACACTTTTCTAGACTTGCCACTTGAACTACTTCATATTTAGGTGCCTACATACATATGTAGGCAATCTGTGGGTGTAGAAATGCCTTCGTAGCGTGCAATTAACTAGACAAATAATGATTAAAGTAAGCAAGTAAGCTTCTAGAGGGAAACTGGACCTAGTAGATATAACTCTAACCACGAGTCAAAGGGTAGCTTAGCAATGTGATGTGCTAAAGGTCTTAAGGGATATATGAAATCCATATGAATCTAATCCACTGATAAAAAGTGGTGTTGGGGACTATGGAAGGCGACAGAAGATTTTACGAGAATTGATACTCGATACTAAACGTCTACAATGCAATACATAGCGAATAGGCACACATGCAATCACGTACGTGTGATATTGTCATTGGGTGGTGCATATATTGTATTTCATAAATTCATCCCGCGACTGGACTATCCATCCCGTCCGAATCCTTTCTCTGGTTATGGTGATGTTAAGGTTAACATGGTTGTAAAAGGAATGTATATCGTATGCCTTCATCCTGCCATACCTGGCCTGTCGGCGTCCTGCAACTTGGTTTGACCTCCATTCATCTTACATAACAGAACAAAGGTTGACTTCACCACGAGGGTCGGTGAAGGTGAGGCCGACCTCATCACGGCTTCGGATCTGCTGCGTTTTGCCCTTCATAGTTGTGGCTGGGTATCAATGATGATTATAAAGTATAAAAAAATTGGGAGGTTCAATAATGAGTAGCTTCGGTTTATTATAATTCAGGGAGTTAATCTTACGTACGGTATACTGGAGACTTTATAGTACTTTCTAAGGTTGAGGTCCTACGAAGACTCTTTTGATTCTAGAGAGGCCCTTTCTCCTTATGGACGTACTAGCTGGATGGGTTCTCTTTGATGCTAGCAAAGAGTAAAAGACCTACTACATTCTTTCTTTGTCTCATGTGAATAATATGTGGCGCGTCACAGGTTGCGGGTATATGTTGGTTGGTGAATAGCATTATTCAGATCCTACCTAGGGATCTGCCTGCTACCTAAAGGCATAGCCTTCAAAGGTCTAGTATTCATTGTCTCATTACGACACCCTCCATTTGCATGATCTCGTCAGTTCGTAACGTCCAACATCATACTCATGTTGCACTAGCTTATTTGAAGACCTTGCCGGCGGAGTGCTTGTACTCCTTGCCGTTGTGGATAACGGGCTTGTCCCAAGTCCACATAGACTCGACAAAGGCCCTGTCATCGGGGTTGTTAGGGTCCAGCTTGGTGAACTCGTAGCTCTCGTAGTCGGGAGCAACGTCAAAGACGGGGACATAGTCATCGCCACGGATGACAAAGGCACCCTCAATGACTGAGTCGTTGTTCTCGCCATAGACGGAGGCGCAGCCGAAGAGGTACTTGCGAGAGCCCTCAAGACGGGTGTTGAATCCACCAATCAGGTTGTTGGACATGAAAGTCAAGGTCAACTCGTCGTTGTACTTGTACTTGCACCTCCAGATGGAGTAGTCCTTGAAAGGAACATTCTCCCAGAACCACTTCAGGGACTCGGCCTCGTCGTGGTTAGAGTAGTAGCGCTTCCACTCATCGAGAGGGAACTCTGATCGCGGCAGCAGATCGATAGGGTGCTTGGGCTTGGGAGCAGGCGCCTCCTCCTCCTCTGCAGCGGGTTTGGGGGCAGCCTTGGGAGCGGCCTGGGGCTTGGGCTGCTCGGGCTTCTTCGGCGCAACGTTGGTCAGCTTGGGAGCATCGAGGAGCTCGAAAGGCCTGGCAACGTTGGTGTAGATGGGCTGGTTGTAGACGGTCTCGTACCATCGAGCAACGTTGGGGTGCTCGGCGCGCCACTTCTTGTCATAGAAGTACTGGAAGCCGCGGGAGATGATGCTGGCGGCGAACAGATCGGCGAGGGTGATACGCTCGCCGACGAGGTAGGTGTTGTTGAGAAGGTGATCCTCGACGATAGAGACAACCTTGGCGGCGCCCTTGGCAGCCTCCTCGACGTTCTTCTTGTTGTACTGGTCCCAACCAAGGAGAGGGCGGTACCAAGCACCAAGCTTGGGGAGAACCTCAGTGTTGAAGAAGGACATCCACTTCAGAATGGAAGCATAGCTGCACAATATTAGCTTGTGCATCTCCATGAAATAAAGGATTGCAACTTACTCTTGCTTGGTCTTGCCGAGCAGGGTGGTCTTCTCGTTCTGGGAGGTGACTGAGAATGAAATGTTAGCAAATTTCCGGGTCGTCAACGACGTGCGAAAATAGAAGCAGTGATAGGCAACATGATCAGAAAATAGAACCATGATCAACAGAAATGTTTCAGATAGGGATAACTGTTAGAATAATGTCTAGGTCATCATAGAGATGCTATCGGTAGAGGTATTGATGGGTAAAACTAGGATTTGTAGAGTGAGAGTAACGTACTGTAGATGGCGATAGCCATGCACTCGGTAAGGACGTAGCCATCGTTGCCAACGAAGACGGGAACCTTGCTGAGAGGGTTCAACTTGAGGAACTCGGGGGTAGGGTTGGTAGTGTCGACCTCGACGACGTCCAAGTCCAGCCCATTGGCCTTCGCAACCGCGAGGATCGCGGTAGTGCGGGGGTTGAGCTACGCGACGAGAGTGTCAGCTTTCAGCTTCTAAACAAAAGTCCAATGCTATACAATGAAGCATAAAATAATGCTATCGCAACTACTGACCTCCTTGGTGTAGATCTTGCCAAACGCCATGATTGCTATGAAATCTGGTGCTGATCGAGTTGAAGATGGAAGAGGAGAAAAGGTTGGGAGGAGTCGAGCTTGACTCACTGAAAATTAATTTTTTCTACCTTCGCAAATGAGGGAGGCGGGCGGGGCAATTGCTCTGTGGCTCAATTCAAATTTCAATCAGGCATTGACTTGCCCCACCTACAGAGTCTCATCGAAACCTGAACTTGCCCCTCGGACCGCCTGAAGTGACACCTGCTGTCCAAGTGCTAAGAGCCGGCAGTCGGAAGATCCAATCCACCGATCAACTGGATTGCAGCCAATTAGATCCATGGGTGCGGATTCTCGGGAAACTAAAAAAGTGCTTCATATAATTGTTGCATTTACAACAGTCTAGTCGCCTATCATCGCTGTCTAATTCGGCATAAAACTATCCATCAGTCGATTGAAATTGGGTGGGCGTTAGGTCATGAAGAGAATACGATAGACAAGATGTCCACTCTAAGATACGGCTTCCGCTGTCTTAGAGACTTACGCGCGACCATTACCCGACAATCATCATCTTCAACATTAGCAAAGACGTCTACGAGCTCGAAAACATGTCGACCATTCGCGACAACCACGGCCCGAAGGAGTGAGGGATGGAATCAGCTTGAGAAAGCCATTGATGCTAGCCCTGAAACTGCCAGTTTGCAGGTGGCCCACGTGCGCCCTATGCCAGTATCGCCTTCGTATTTCTCGCGACACACACAATTCAACGATAGCTTCGTCCTAGTTCAAGAACTCGCCCGGAAGTATGGACGGCTTCCAACCGTAGCTCCAGGCCAAGCGGAGCGTGTTGCGTGGAAGACGAAGGAGCAGTACCGGTTGGCGGTGGGTGAGAGAGCGAAAGGACGAGACTACGCAACCTGTCTCGGACTTGCGAAGAGGTTACATCAAATTCACCCTGGTTTAATGCCGGAAGAGGTTCTTGAGGGCATTCGACCGTTCAAGCGAGATATCAACATATATCTCAATAAACCGAAACCCATACCAATTGATAAGTTTGGTAGATCACATGGTGTTGGTAGGCGGAAGTCATCGATGGCGCGGGCCTGGCTCGTGGAAGGGACCGGAGAGGTCCTAATAAACGGAAAGACCCTAAATGACGCATTTGGGAGAGTCCATGATCGTGAAAGTGCACTCTGGGGGCTGAAAACGATGGAAAGAATGGACAAATACAATGTCTGGGCACTTGTCGAGGGTGGCGGAACCACTGGACAGGCCGAAGCACTCGCGATGGCTATTGCCAAGGCTTTGGCTGTCCAGGAACCCGCGTTGAAGACCCCCCTTAGAAAAGGTGAGTTAGCAAAACCCCTATAGATTTCTATCTGGTACCTTTCTAACCTGATCTATCAAGCCGGCTGCCTCACTCGCGACCCGAGGAAAGTCGAAAGGAAGAAGCCCGGTCACGTTAAAGCAAGGAAGATGCCCGCATGGGTCAAGAGATAGAACAAGCCAGATATGGAAATCTGGCAATGAGACTAATGAATCATTGTTCTACACGGTCTTCGAGAAGGCGATTTTGATCAGCCCCATCAGTGATGGTCTGCGCGACATTGTGGTCGGTCGTACCCTTCACACGCCGAATCGTGCGTCGTGTGTCTTAAGGCTATGTACATTATGTATCTACGTCGTATTCTGCAATGCATAAAACGCTAATTATGATGATGGCCGAGGTCAAAGTCACGAGTCCTAGTGATTTACTTCTCGCAGTACAGCCAGAAGTTTATGTCATGGCTACCTGACACGAATGAATCATGCCAGTTTACACCCCCCCTGACGGTTTGGTCAACTCGCCAATCATGGTAAACAGGTATATATTAAGCCGGATCAGACACGGGTCGATTAACCGGGAACTCGGGTTGTGTTGTATCATGTAGGACAGGAGGCTGTAGGTACTATGTAGGACGGCACGATGCAAAGTAACTCAATGTCGTGTTCAGATCCCCTACCACACGGTGAAGGTTGTTAATCAAACCACAAGCCAGGGTGGGTAAAATGGTCGTGAATCAACCTAATCACAGCTTAATGGGATGGCGTTGACAGCTAAGAAACCAGAAGAGTAAAGACGCGCGGCACTGATGCTATCATTGAAAGGGGGGAAAGGTTGATTGGAGCAAGCAAAGCGGACAGCATTGAGTAATACTTCTTCCATAAATGGAGATGAGAAGCTATACCGAATATCGACTAGCTTCAGACGATGGCGGACGCAGAACCCTTCTAGAAGAGATTTGTCCATGTAAGGAGCCCTTAGGAGATGAAGGTGGTTTGTCGCCTAGGAGTCAGAAGCCGGGGTTGCAGATCTTGGTCTCATCCTAAGCCAGCAACTGTTTGCCGGTTGGGTTATTTTAAGCATATAGAGATATTGGCATGCTATGCTCATATCCGGGGTCACTTTCCGGCTTGTGGGCTCACCAAACAATAAGCGATGAGTCTCGACTAGACCGATCCATTGATGTCATTGACGGAGAAGTACCGGTATGCAAGACATTGACAGGCGGCCAGTTATCTCCGACGGAGCTTAGACATAATCTATTTGCATGCACCCAGAGCGAATCGGCGTGATCTAACTCGAGCCGTGAGCCGATACGAGGAGTGGTGTATCCGAATCATATGCATTCGCAACCGACAGCTATGAATCAACGGTGCAAGCCTCATCCAACCCATCCATATGAGGCTGAGAGTGACAAACGATACAGCAACCAATACTGTAACGTTAGTTACTCTATATCGCCGATCTTTCCTTTTCGGATATCTTCTATGTGCGTGTTCGTGTCGCGCAATTTAGGCTTTTGTTCTGATGATCTACTACTGCCGGTATGAAGGAGAGGTCGAAATGAACCAAGCCGAGCTAGCTAAGTCTTAAAAAGATAGTGAGTCCAGGAAAAACAGGTACAGCGTCCCGCAGATCGTCCAGTCGGAGAAGCGCCTATCGAAAACAGAGATTACCTAGCATAGAAGGATCGGTGTCACCGACATTGAAGAGCTGAATCCACCGCCCTAGAATCGCTTGATAATTACTTGCTGCTCCTTAAGATTTACCGAGCGACCACTTACAAGTGATCCGGGACAACTCCCAGCAAGGCTTAAGGCTAAGGGGGACCAAGCTTGTGTGGGTCTCCCTCTCTCAATGCCTACATGTACTGTATACCTAGGTAGTTTCTATACATGCTTATTCTTGCTCTTGAATCTCGGGGACCTGCGCTAGTCCAAGCAAGCCCATAAAAATGGGGTGATTTCTCATGACGAGGGACGCCAATCCGTAGGGTGCGTACAATGACAGGTTACCTACTTGACGCTAGAACCTATCAACCCGCCTTATGTATCTCATGCGGGGGATGCTCATTCGCAAATATCCCGTACCTATCATCCATTATTTGTGACACGCCGAGCTAATAGATATATCGAGCATATCGGTTGCCCTGCGTATGCGCCTGTACCAGAACAGCTAATGAGTTGGTATTCCACTAGGTGGTCGTGGCCATAGAGATTAAACCCGGTATGCCGAGACTCTGAGCCAAGACTTCGCAAAGAAGCCGTCTCTACATATACATACGAGTGGCTTGAAGCGATGCGCTTGATGTCCGTATACGAGCTACGCCGAAATAGGCCTGCCGTTAAGGCATCCATACGGAAGTGCTTGGTCGGTATTAAGTCTGAGAAATGATGAGACTGGATTGGGTTGATTACAACACCCCGGCTCACTCCGGAGACATTGTCAGACGTACCCTGGTCGTTCTTTGACGACATCTCAACGCCCTGCTCCGACATGGTTCAAGGATCTTATTTAGACGACCAGACACCAGCCGGTTCTTATTAGAGGACCTTCTCGCGGCCTGATGGGTACCCCGAAAGTGCTGTACCTCATCCTCAGAGGGCCAGATTGGAAGTACCGCAAGATTTGAATATGTAACTTCAACAGATGACGGAAAAATGCATCTGGCTATTTTTTAGGTATATATAAAAATAGTGTATCAATAACCTGCTGTGCGTTCAGATCATACATACCGTAAAGATTACCGGAAAACAGACCAGCAAATGGTCGGGCATCAATCGGTCTAGTGATTGGCAACGATGCTGGGGAGAGGTCGGACCAAGCATAGTTTGTTTACCATAGGCTGGCGGCCCAAGTCTCCAAGTGAAGAAATTTGCTAAAGCTAATCGTGTAGTCTCACACTTGTTCTTCTGCCTATTGACCAATAACCATCAGCATCATGGCACAGCCCAGAGAAAAATCTCTTTGCCAGTTTTCTTGGTCTCTTTCGGTGTAAAATCCGACTTATAGGGGCCGCCCCGGATCGAGTCAGCTTTGTCATCCATGGACGAGTCCGTGGCGGCTGATGACAATTGATCCGCTTAGTAGGTAGCAGCTTATAGACGATTGACTTGAGCGCACAGAACATTTGGCGCAGTAAGGCATAATGCTAACTTTTAGCTACGGTGAACAGAAGGAATTTATTAGCTCTTCTAGAATGATGGAATCAAGTAGTTGTAGGAGATTACGAGCACGTCTATACCGGGTATTCTAGGTCGATCGTAGATTTGATCCGACACTTACATGTCAGTAGGTAACAGCCAACATCAGAAATTCAAATAACGAAGTATTTAAAGGCTTGAGGCCATTAAGAGGTGCATGTGAAGTTAAAAGGAAAGCATCTAAACGGCGTGCACGCGGAGCCGGGGAACCCCGGGTCATGTCAGCGCAAATATCCATGGCGCATTCATTTGGCATATAGGGTGTATCTTACCTTCTTATACTTAATCCCCTATACATTTAGGTAGCCAATCGCCGCATCTGCTTACCATATAAGGTCCACGGGTACCTCGCAATTTACACACCCGGAATATAGCTTTCCATGTAGCATAACCTACCTAAAGCATACGTATCTCAGGATAATCCATTGTAACATAACGATACTTTATGTTATATAAGAAACAAATTTAGAAAATTCCAAGTATCTATCTACTTATATCTACATATATGGATGTACCTATTTGTAAAGTCATCTTACCTTACTTAATATGTCCCCTTAATTCATATATCAATGTACTTTTTGCTTTCTTGAGAGCGGTTTTTTTGAGTTCGGAGTTCACATTCCCATTTCATCATTCCAGAACATACAGATTCAAAAATACGGAATGGAACCAAGAACACGATTGCTTATTCACAAGTCCTTGCAATATAATGATGCTTTGTAGCAGGGTCTAAAAATGACCGATCTACGCAGAATAAAAATTGCTTCTCAATCAGCATCAGCCACAAGATAGAAACTCGGCGCACAAATGAGAAAAAGCAAAACTTCGCCCTGTACTACCCAACCTTTCCAGTCCTTTAGTTGATAGGCAACTAAATGCTTGCTTCTTGATCTTTCTTCTTGCTATTTTTTCCTCCTTCGTCACAGCATGAGCCATTCGCCGTGCCTCGACCGTCACGGAGTCTCGTGGTATGAAGCTAGGGCTGATACATATCAGAAAAAAGGCCCTTCGATAGTCTCTTGGCCAGGCCAACTTCATGCGAGCCGCAGGATGATTGTACAGTCGACCAAGGATCTGGCTGCCAGATTTCTGATAGGCCGATCTGCACCAGGAACATGCGCCGTAACCCGTGACACTCTCGAGTTAAAAGATCTCTCACTATCTTCCTGTCTTGAGGCTGGAGGGGATTGTCTTATGGCCCCTGGCCAATATAGTCAACCCCGTACCACCCAATAGGTTCTACCTATTCTCCGATTCTGCGGATTTTGCGCCCTGCTCACTCACCCTCTCACCATTAGACATCCATCTGGCTATCCATCTAGCAGCAAGCAAGCTTCGGGGTCTGGATAGATCACCGGCCATGTCCGGTAGGGGCACGCCCTCGGGGTATAGGTAAGGGGATTCTTTCGGACCCGCTCTCGATTATCTGTGCGCACTGCGCAGATCTTATTCACCCTGTCGCAGCCAGGCAAGCCCTGCCTAGCAAGCCCCAGGCTATTCCGCACGGCGCAAGTTAAGGCGTTGGTGTCGTTAATGTGTTTTGGAGAGGTGTGGTTAAAGCTCTTCTGTGTTCGGTTTTCATTGGAAGGCCGTCGCCTGATCTCGTGTATTACATACCCACAGCTCTGATGGGGTGCATGCGAAAAAGGGATCGAAACCTCCATTCTATCTGCTCTAAAGTCTAATTGGGTCTCCACTCGCACTTACTACCGGCTCCTCTGACCTTACCTACCGTACCTGCCGTACCTCTACCATCGTACCTACCTTACCTCCTTGACGTTCACCTAATAATATATCATGAGGGAAGTACCTACCAGCCAGCCCATTTCCTTACGTTCCCTACCGTTCAATGTTCGTTCCTTGCCCTTCTACCTGGTAATAAATTCCTTGTCGTCCAAGTCCAATTCTACTCTTCCTATACACGTCCATGTCAACTGCATAGTACATACATAGAAAATTCCCGGCCGCCTGTCCACAAAATCCTCCGATGTCAACAACTCTATTCGCACTTACACCCGCGGAAGACACGACACGTTACCCAACATATACACGGGACCTTTCTTATTACTTACCCATCTCTTCTAACTCGACTGGAGAAAAAAAAATTTAGTACGAATTCTTTTCGACGTCACATTCTTTTCATCGTTGATCAACTAGAGGAAGACCAATTTAATTCTTTTTTTTCTTTCCTTCACCTGGGCCCCGAATTACTCGATAGCCGTGCAATCATTGCTTGAAGAGTAAGCTAACCGGGTAGCTTAGTTACGTCCAGACGAAGCTAGCTAGCCTCCTCCTCAGATTCGTTGGAGAACTCGAAGCGTTTGGTCTTGGGTCCCCTTAGATCCTGGTGCGGCTTGCTATTCAATTGAGTTCGGCAAGGTCACTACTTGTTGGTTTGGCAATTAGTTGCAAGGAGATACTGGGATGCTCCCAGTACGCGTAGTCAGGACCGTTGACAAGTCAGATACACCCTCTAACCTACTCGGGATTTTTGTGGACAAATCCATCCCAAATTCCTACATAGTAGGTATCTAAGAACGAACTCAAAAATCTGGGACCTCGGAGGCATCGTCATCCCTACTCCCCATACAGTAAGGGCCTGGGTTGGGGACACCTGACATATAGTTGGACGGTGTTTGCATCAGAAGACTTTTTTTCCGGGCGTCCAAACTTTCGGCATCTCATACAATAGGCGGTTTCCCCTGGCACGTTCTGTTTTTCACCGTGTTCACCCTCTTTACTATAAGACGCATCGATTCGAGACGCGTCTCCGGGGGAAAGCGCATGGTTTCATGTCTAAATCGTTATATATCGCCACCTGCTAGTTCCTCTGCTAGGGTTTTCGTCCGAAATCGAGAGGGAACTTCGTAGCCCAGGGCATCCTTTCTTTCCACTGTGGCCGGACTTGAACCCCCCTGGCTAGGAACTTCAAACAAGAATTTTACCCGAACTCGCGTATACTACTACTGCCGGGACAACCCATTCCCAGCCGATTTCTACTTATAGTATCTATATCCAGTCTCGTTATACGCGCCATTCCCACGCGGCGAAGTTCTTGGGCGACCTTGACGGGCCGGTTGTAGCACGGCCTGCGCGACCCAAGGTGGCCCTCCTTACCTTAATTTCAGCTCCGTTGCCGGAGGCGCGCATCGCTTAGACTCGCCTTTCAAAGCGTTTCGCGACCCGTCTCCCGTGGCATGGACGACAACGGGCGGCGGAGGAGGCCGAACGAACCGCCTGCCAGTGCCCCTTCCAACCCTAGATACCCTGTTCACGATCCTAATGCACAGGGAAGGTCGTACGGCGCAAGCGGGTCTGACAGGTATCGGCCCGCGCCTCTCAACACATCACCCACGGCAGCTCGAGGAATAGGAGGCGCGGCTACTTACAGTAGTTATTATCCAGAGCCGCCAGCAGCGTTCTCCACCGCGATCCAGCAGAGTGCGATGCCATACCAGTCTGAATACGGACAAGATACTCGCCAAACGCAGAATTTCGGTACATATAATGCATCCATGATGTACAACGTTCCGCAAGCGAGCACGCAGAGTGCCGTTTACGATACGAGTCAGCAGTTCCCGTCACGGCAACCTGCAGCGCTGCAGATGATGCAAACGGATGTAGCCACCCCCTATTTCCCGAGCGAACCGACCAACGCGGCTGCAGCGTCCTCCCTACAGTCACATGCAGGCTCCTCTAGCACACCATCCGTATATCAACAGAGCCCAGCGAGCCAGCGCACGATGCTCCAGAATTACTCGAGCGGGATGGCGCCAATGAGCGGGATGGCGCAAGCGAGTAGCACGCCAGAGCAGGCTATGGAGGAGCCAGACTATTCGCAGACGACAGAGATGAGCGAGGCTTACGCGCAGTACCAGACTGCATTGAGGGAGGTGTTCACCAACATTCGAAGCGGGGTGCTGCAAGCTGCAAGCGAGTCACTTTTGAACATTTCCGAGTGGTTGCTCTCGAAAGTTGTGGAACTAGGTAAGTGTTCCTGCCCAATTCCCCGGTGACATGCGTGACGTTTAACTGTTGAAGGCCTCGCAGCGGACGATGAAAATCTTTACAGGGATCGTATCAAAATGTGGCAAGACTTCAACCATGCATGGCTCTCGTTATTCCAAAAGCAAAAGGATATGATGGAATCGGGCGTACCACTACAACGCGGCCAGACGCTAATCACCGAAGAAGGGCTGAGGAAGATGGGGAAGGAAATCGTACGACTCTGCGACGGCATTGATCGGCATGGTCTAGTCGATTACGAGT
Source organism: Hypomontagnella submonticulosa (assembly GCA_022984865.1). Classification (NCBI taxonomy): domain Eukaryota; kingdom Fungi; phylum Ascomycota; class Sordariomycetes; order Xylariales; family Hypoxylaceae; genus Hypomontagnella; species Hypomontagnella submonticulosa. The sequence continues at coordinate 1,443,366 of JAJKLF010000001.1, forward strand.
ATGGCGTCTGGGAGGAGCCCATTATTGCCAGTACGTCCTGACGCAGCAGATAGCTCGCATTCTCTCGTCTAGCCGCCGTATCTAACTAACTTACTTAATTAGTCGTCGAGGAGTGCCTTGACTTGTACGAGGACGAAGAGGAGGCCGAGGCATCTAGCTCCTCTGCCGCGAATCCCGCCGGGGCAAGCCACCACGGCCATCACACCTCTCGATAGAGGCTGCGAGCCACCCATCAGGAGGATGAGACGGGACAACAGGACAACAGGACAAAACAGAACGGTACCGAGGGCGTCGATCGGCTGTGATTTGAGACATATACGGGGCGTTCCGTTCGGTCATGATGAATTATTTGCATAGGAGGTTGTGATACCCATGGATTCGGCCCGTAGCGCGGAAGCATTGCCAGCTCATCTCACATCTCACACCGGCATGGGTGAAGATCTGGGGGCCAAGGAGTTAGACGGACCACGATGTAGCATTAAGATGCTTATTGGCTTAGTGGGATGAGGTAGCAATTTTTACCTCAGTTGGTTATGAGCCTCCGCTCCGTATCCCCGATTCATAATCTGTCGAGCTGAAGCCGGGCTCAGGGACTTGGGAAACAGCTGAAAGAAGGGGCGAATACTACGGATGGAGGAGTGGCAAGGTACGGGATGATGGATGGCAAAGTAGGGGCGCAAAAATAAAAACAGGACATGGATTTACTAGACCGGGGATGTATGGCTGTACGATGTTGCTTGCGGATACCCTTGGAAACCGGCGGGAATGAACGAAGGAATGGCCAAAAAGCAAAGACATAGAGTAGAAAGGTATTTACCGCTCCCACGAGCTTGTGTTCGCCTACCATAGTTTCATTGATGCGTATGGATTTACATGGATTTACGTGGATTACTCGGACTGCTCGGGATCGTTCACTGTACATACGATGATATATGCCTCAGGTGCAGGCGTTGGGTTTGGTGGCGTTTGTACTTTGATGTGTATATTTGTTGAAGCGGAAGGTGACTGTCTTGACTCTTGGGCTGCCTCCAAAAAAATAAATGTTGTTGTAAATACCATTGAATCCTTTATCGATAATGCCGGCCTTGGGGTTTCCATGCATCAATGGGTGCATCAATGGCTACGCCTACTTACTACCTGCTTACTACCTGCCTGCTTGGTTTCAAGCAAAAGGTGGATAAACTTCCAAGCCATGCCTTCGCGAAGTTAACCTAGAAAGGTTTGATATTGACTACTGCCTCCATTTTCTATTTTTCTTTTTTCTTCACTTATCATCTAATTCCTGTCCTTTCAACTATTGGCTTTAATGTTCCGATTATAAGTTCTTATCTTGGGAATAATTGGGAATCATCCTATGAGAGTGGGAGTTCACCATTTCTTTGGCATATCGTTGTAGCGTTCCGATGTATCTCCGTTATCCCCACATTGCGATCCTTCGAGCCTCTCTTCATCATAGGCCGGTCTAATCTCGACAAACCCCCGTTTGCTTCGCGTGTCTTTTGTTTGGAAAGACGTGGATCAACTAAGGCTGCTAAGACTAAGACGGCAATAATAGGCAACGGTGGGAAAGCCTCAGAAGCTAAGGGTCCCCCGGGAATTGCCATTTGCGGCCAGAAGCCGATACTGATTGGCCCGTCGTAGCAGCCGCGATGATGCAAGTCGATCTCGGAAGATTCCCGGTTCAGCTGAGTATGTCTCTTGACAGCCAGCCTACGAAGATCATTGAGCTGCGATCTTCCTTGGGCGTCCTGTCAGACATTGACGGTACTTAATTAAGTACGGTAGCCATTGATATGATCGGACCCGACACCATGGAAGGGTGGCCAGTGGCTCCGCGTCGCGACATTGCGCGAGCAACCCCCCTTGTTTAGTTCATCTGATAGGTGCACCGTGCTACCGTTCCTAATACTACCGTCCCATGGTTCCATCGGCCGCTCAACCAAGGCTCAGAGCAAACATGGGGAAATGAAGAATGAGAAAAACGCGATGCGGGTGTTGCAAAGCTTTTCTTTTGTGACATGTCACTTTTGTTACACTCGCACCCTCTCTGCTTCGGGACAAGGATCGTCTTCGTCAAACAACACGGGAGATTATTAATACCCTTGGATTTTATTACGGGTACCTGTAGTAAGCAATATTTTTTTCTTCTCTTTCTCTTCCTTTGAGCCGTTAGTCACGTCACACAGAGACAGGTACGGATGGGTCCTGATGGTGTTTGCAGCTGAGCTGCTGAAACAACTACAGCAAACAAGCGGCTTTTTTATTACCCATTCTAAAGACATTGAAGGGGCTCGGATCTATGGGGCTTGATATATTTGTACGACGTCTAAGAATCCTGGCCGTGTCTCATCAACCGACGTCAACACTGTCCTCCATAAACCCTACCCAGATAGTCGGGTTCGATACTGTTGAGGCCGCCAAAACTTCTGGACAATTCGAAAGCAACGTAGGGCTGGCTTCCTGCACGCCCGAGTGCTACCCCATCCCAGACTATTGGAACGGAGGCTGAGGGGTCCTTGACGTCGCATTAGCAAAGTGTTCTGCGGGGAGCTGAATTTGAAAGGCTAGATCTGCGGTCCCCGCCGCCATGCGAGCACTCAGATCTAGAGCTAAGATTCGTCGCCGGCGTCGATCCTGGTCGCTCATCGCTCACACTGTCGTATTCGAGAATCGACAGCACTTCAATCTAGACGGGCCGTAAAGTCTAGTCAGTGTAGTTACCCGCACTACTCATCCTAGAACACAAACGTCGCAACGGCCGATAATCAACGCCAAGCATTATCACCAAATTTTAGGAGATCCTAACTGCAACACTTAGATTATGAACTCCAGTGATTTGGGAGCCAATATGCCACCCTCACTTGCAATAAGTGGCCTCCACGCCACTCGATGAAAGTCTAACCCAAGACATACTAATTCGGTGAGGCCTTCATCAGCCGAGGACGATTCATCTGAAAGACCCCCACCGTCAAGCCCCATTCAAAGGAACTAATAAGTACATCGTTGTGCAACGATGCTGGCCGTATCTTGCATGTGCCATTAATGGATACCAGTTCGTCACCAATGTCGTCTCACGGGATGCTCCCGCTTTGCCACCTGCAGGAGATCAGCTGTTTCATTGCCGGGTGCGGAGCCGGTCTGAACCTCTCGGCGCGTGGCAATCTATACTAAGATTGATCGCTAAATGCTCCTTAGGGAGTGTGATATCAGTACACTACCCAAACCAGCGGCCTCCGTCGCGATTCATTCCCCTTTTCGTCACAACGTGCAGAATCTCGCATGCGATCTTGCTGCAACGGCTACTTCTGCACCCTGCCGTGAGACAAATGGTTGTCCCAGAAGGGATGGCGCAGTCCTGTTTGGGAAAGAGAGCGTAAGGGAGGGATGGAGAAATGGAGGGAAATGAACACTTGTGCATCAAATCTCATACGGTAAGGCTTGTGGCTGGGCTACTATTGTCAGTTGATCGTACTAGTACATGTGATCACTCAAGTTTGGTCTCAGCGACAATTTATCAAAGTTGGATGTTCTGAGAGCAGCCCAGTTGGCTTGTAGACCTTATACACTCTTGAAGAATGTAAGTGTACTGGCTATTCTTCCAGATACAACCGTCTGAGCTTAGATGAGAAATGAAGTATTCCCCTAAGGACATTGAGTTACATATTTTCCTTAATTATTCCTCATTACAAGCTTTGCCATACGCGAGTTCGATACATTAGGCCTAGGGAATTCCTCGCCTTTTAGCTAAATGAATATAGGTTCCATGGATTAAGATGCCTTACGATTCTCTTCATTTATAAAGCTAAACGCGACAACTCCTATCAGATCAGATTTTGTAAACGGCGTAGATACCTCACAGCCAACACATAAGTAGTGTTAACTTCTTCGTGACTAATGCATATTAGTTGAAATACGTTAAACTATACCATTCCATATATTTCACTTTTTCTCATTAGTTTAAACCTATTTCAAGTAAAACACTAAATGATGTAGCTCCTACAGTTGAAACGTGTAATTATTCAAACGAATAATGGTACTTCATATAAGTTACTCTTCGCCGGACAACGTTTTCACCGACGGTACAAAAGAAATATTGATATAAGTTGTGTAACTTGGAAGTTTGGACTAATCAGTTGACTTAGTACAAAGGATTGCAACTCATCACCGTTGACACTGAAACACATAAGCGTGTCATTAATCCCTTTCGGACGTTAGACGGCTATTGCAACTTCGTATATCGACTCAATTTTCAGTTGAAAAGCTGTTACATCATAGTGTCTACTGATCAAGGATATATGATGGTTAGCTATGGACAGATACCTCGAGAAGCGATTTATAAATAAATAATAAAGTATATATGCAGTTTATATATAACACTACTATAAAAGGAGAGAACTGAGATTTAGTCGATATAGCTCAGCAGTTGATTTATTTGGTTATTCTAATCAGCTTCACAAACATTAATGGTAATTACAGCAGTATCATCCACGGTATTTACGTACCTAAACAACTGCCACGACACAAACTAGAGGCTTAAGAGCGACTGCGTAGTTGTGCGAGGAGCCCTTACCGTCTAGCCGGAGCTACCATTTTATATACCATAATAACTCTTACCTTAGGGGAGCACGGGATAAAATCCTATCACCTACACTAGGAAGATACAGAATCCCCTCTACCCAGGGCAAGAGGTCTAACCTTCCAACAACCATTACCCCTTTGCTTTGCATACTTTCCACTACTCCCACTGTTACCTTGTCCATAGTAGAGCTATTTGCCGGTCTCTACAGGCCAACATCCAACCCAGCAATTCGAGTCGTCTCACAAGTAGACCCACGCAAATGCCCGTGAAGGCCCTAGCAGTAATATAAGGCAAGATAATATAGAAGCCGCCCGGTGTCAGATTTGAGCCCATAGCCTCGGAAAAGCTTAGTACTGGGTTTGAATCCAGCACCTACGAAAAACCTTCGCTTGGTATTCGTGTCATCAATGTGACAAGGGACTACTGCGCCATGCGGTCGTGGGTTTTCTATAGCCTCATGTCACCCTAATGGGGTCGGCTACCAGTCACCTTTACTTTGGCTGTTATAACTAGGTAGGTATATCCCCGTTAGGCTGTTAGCCCTCGCAGCTGATGATTAGTCAATGGGGGGATGGACGGTCATAATAAGTGATATGAAGAGTTGAATTGTCTAAGTAAGGTGTGTATTTAAAAGAGGCATGGTATGATACCTTATGGGGACGGATAACTTCATCCCGTGATACAGCTTCCAGAAACCGCCCCCGGCCTTGGACAGTTACCCGAACAGATAAGAAGACAGCAAGCAGGGCTACTACTATGAGATAATAAGTTCAGCACCAAGAAGTACTTGTACAACTTGGCCTTACATCCCATAGTAAGACAGCCGAGCAACAGAAGTGTTACCGAGCCGATGAGGTGAGTCGGTATATCTTATGTACGAAGGTCTAACCAGCATTTCTCTATTCATAATACTATTATGTATATTCAAACTATTGCCACTTTTATTCTAAGAAACACGACGACGGAAGAGGAGCGCTTCAGCCTACTGAAATCGCCCCTTAACATGAGATTTCGTTTCAGTTAACGGTGGATACTCTCACCACTCCTTATGAACCGGTTGTTCGATCTTGGGTAGGGAGGCCTAGAGCTCGTCCGCATTTTTTATAATCACAACAGTCAAATCAATATTACGGTCCAAACCAAAAGGGAGGCGAGCGGGGACGTCATCACGCAGAGAACCAACTACGAAACTATATTAATGGGATGCCTCCCTTTCATGCGAACCCCCTTATCCTAAAAATACTAGAATGGTCGCGCAAAGTGTCACAAGGTGGACTACGAAGGCTGGACAGCAACTATGTTATCGCGTAGGAGCCTCAAATCCTATCTGGCTAGAACTACAGACCTATATACCTCAGGGGTCCTTTGTTCCCTGTGAACACCTCTATCCCGGGATATAGGCCCCGAGGGCTAGCTCCCTGGTATCAGGGACAACTCCCTTCGTATCAGGCACGACTCCATCCGTACAGGCTATTAAGACAGCGTTCTGACACGAAGGGTCCTCTCCCGGGGTCTTAGGGGAGGCCAACGAGTAAATTACGTTTTCGCATTTTTCTCCAGGGAGGCAAGGAAAGTATCTAAAATTGATGACTAGGCAATATTTTCATAAGGAAGACTAAGAAACTTACGGAGCGGCTTCGTTGCTGCGCAAGGAGCCTCAACTCCCGCCCAGTTAAGATTATGGGCCTGTATATCGTAACCTTTGTCTTCTATGAACACCCATATCCATAATACCCAGAAGCCAAAGAGCCAAAGAGCCTACTTGGGGTACGGGGATTAGCTTTTTGATAGATACTTACTACTGGGGAGTTCGTGAGATTTTATATAAGACCAAGAATCATCGCTAGGAATCATTTGGGGATCGTATCGGATGTAATGACATATATAAATACGCCTGGGGAATACTTCTGCATGGTAATTCGCGTCTAATTCATTCAGCCTTACTATACTGGTAGACTCGCGCTGGCTGCCCGGTGCCTTCTTGCGAACTATCATACTGCTGATAGACGGATTCGAATTTATCGGACGAAACGAACCATGGGCACTACCCTCCTAATTGTTGTAAATAGTTATCCTATTACGTCTTGACGAGAGAATCAATCGTCTAGTGAAGAAAGCAGGCTCTTAGAAGATTAGATTACCCATATTCCTAGTCGTCCCTAGGACCGCTCAAGGTTTGGGTGTTCGGGATACGTTGTGTTGTACTATATGGTTCTTGTTGCACTTATTCACCGCACCTCGTCAAAATTTATTGCACGAGTTTTGATATCAACAATGATCTCCGAATGCTGGCGCATAGCGTGAATCTCCCTATCCAGCTTCATATAATTCCTTCCTGCCAATTGTCTCCTAAGACAACCAAATCTTAACAAGGAGATTTGGCCGTTCCCAAGAGACGTATATTTTGAAGAGGTCGTAATTAGAACCGAAGTTCAAAACTTCCTAAAGGGTTTTTCAGCAGACTTCGAACGTCATATCGTAGAGAAGGCAGAGGGGAAAAGAGAAAGAGCCAGGGACAGCAGGTACGAATCAGAGGGTGATGGGACATGAAAAAAAAAAGGCAAAAAAGACGCCTGCTGGGGGATCGAACCCCCAGCCTCTCGTGGGCGTGAAAAACCGCTCCCGAGGCCAGTCGAGAAGGCCTTAGTGTGTTGGGAAGTTTTTACTTTGCATTCGGGAGAAGGAACCATTGCGTAACTGAGTTACCCAACAGCTCCTGCTCCCGATGATGGAACAGCTATCTATTATTATATATAACCTTCAGGTCTGCGCCCAATCAAATTTACGCTGCATACCTGACGGTCACATGGGCTCTAAGCACGGAGAACAATTGAAAGCGCTTCAGTTTACACGTTTAGAGAATGGGCAACCTTAGGAACTTAGAACGTCTTAGGCCACGTCGGCACGATAGCACACATTATATGAGGGGAATAGGATGATACCATCACATTAAGGTCAATCTTAGGTGGTAAAAGTCCTAGAATAGCAGTGCCATTGCTAATGATTATCACACCAAGGATGTGCTCAGGGCTATATACTGTTGTAGCTCAAGGTTGCATCTACTCATATCGTGTCTGTTCGCTCTTACCCTTACAGGGTAAGCCTGGGGTTCCTAAGTCTTCGCCTACTAGGTACGAATTAAGCTCGCGTTTCGGATAGAACAAGTACAATCACGTCCAAGCAAAGAATGTTCCGGGCCTCATGATTCATTACTGTGGGTAGTATCGTGGTATAGCTAGACGTCTAGAACTGATCTGTACGGATTCTGTTAGCAATTTCCAATGCAGAGATGAATGACATCCCAAATAAGCGAAGATGCTCACCTAAAGTCATGCTCATGCTAACGTCGGTATTCTCCACCATCTTCTTGAACTCCTCGAAGCTGATCTTGCCATCCTTATCGAGGTCGGCCTCCATGATAGTCTTGTCGACGATCTGCTGTAGCTGCTGGTCCTTCAAGTTGCTACCAACCATCATCTTCAACACGATGAACAGCTCCCCGTTGCTGATGTATCCGTCCCGGTCGATGTCGTAGACCTTAAAGGCAAACTGTAATTTCTGGTCCTTGTTGCCCTTGCTGCTGAATGCGCTCAGACCCGATACGAACTCTTGGAAGTCTACATCACCACCTCCATCTTCGTCGAATATTGCTATCATTCTGTGCGCCGAGGAAAAGATATCGGGTTAGCCTTAGGTTTCCTGGGGAGGAGCTCGATTGCCATTCAGGGGTAAGTTTGTACCTTGTAGCGAGTGGGTTTGATGATATTTGTGGTAGGCTAAGAAATTCTTCTCGCTCAATCGTGCCGGAGTTGTCCTATAGTTTGGAAGGGTGTTATTAGTACAAGGTTCGGCGAACATGAGAGCTAAGGGGGTTGGGTAGCTTGTAGCATACTTTGTCAAGTTTCATGAACCTCTTCCTAAGTCTATCAACCTCATCTCGGTCGACTGTACGGCGCAATTAGATATTATCCCAGGCGGTATTCTTGATCGGTGATTGAAAGCTGGGTGCTTACAGTTCGACCCTTGCACGATGTTATCTAGCACAGCACTCGTAGTGTTGCCCATATTGCTCGACGCTCCTTAGCGGAGGCGGATTGGCAGAATAGAGCAGGAAGATGGGCACCGAGCAATATAGTTTAGAGGTCGTCTTAGTCCGCTGAAAAGTAGTGACTCGGGCTTTGTTCGTATTGGACTTGCGAGGGACTAATAAAGTTATTATTACTGTATTTATCTGGTTCGACGGATACTATTCACTTTTGATGATAGATGAGGCTGATGGGAGAGTTAGGTGGGAACGTGGGTTGGTGGGGTCTTTACATTGACAAGGCGAGCTCAAGTGCTCGATCGCAAATGCCTTTTATGCATGTTCCCGAGGAGGGCACGAGCCACATTTTCCAGGCAGAAGCCACACGGTACATGGGTACTTAAGCCATTGACGTTTCAAGTGCGTTCACTCGGTGCTACATCAGTTGATGCATATCACTGATACCTACACGTTGGAATATGATAATTGGCTTTAATTATTATCATTATTAAGAAGCCAAGTATACTTGAAGTTTACAGTGACAGGCGCTCCACGTATTGATATATATGCAGATAGACAGATCTCTAGCACTTCAAGACGGATTTCAAGATTATGAAGGAAGTGACTGCAGCGAATCAGAACGGGCCACTAAACTGAGAAGGGTGCTCTTATCAATTGATCTTATCAGATATCACGGCTAACGGCATCAATAATTGATCCAATTGGGCTCCATTCAGATTGACGAGATCTCGTAGGAACAAATACTCCTATAACACGGGGAGATAGAAGATTGGAAGATGATATAATATGTAGATACTAATTATGTACAGTGCATTCTGCAATTAAAAGGAATCGACGTGTTGCATTCGAATAAATTGCGTTGTTGCATGGAAAAATACCAAATAACCTACCCAAGGAAGGAATTCAATCAAATGCGTCATGCCTCGATCTCATTGGCCAATCAATCGAAGTTGTCACCCCCTATTTCTTGTAGTTTTTTCAATGTTCTTTCTTTGCCTTATCACCTGGCAATGCGGCGCTTGGTAGGTACGAAACAGAGAAAGAATGACGGGTATTTACCAGAGTACTGAGTAGGTAGTGATAACTTCATTAATTATTAGGTACGGGGTTAGTTAAAGCACTCGAAGCAATTCTAATCGACCAAAGAAATAACACATTGAGAACCAAAACATTAAAGTAGAGAGCGGTCGGTCCGTAACAGTAGGTACAACTCTCGTCAGTTTTGCTTCAGCGGCGCATGGTATATTTTAGTCGTCAGGCTCAAGGGACCCGGCGCTCCTTTCCCCTCCCCAGACCACCCAGTGTGCGCCCCCCCAAAGTTATGCCCAAGATTGCATGTTGCGCGGGTGCAGCCAATCAACAATCGGCATACCAGATAGTGTCGCAAGCTACTAGGTACTAGGTAGGCTTTCTGGTGGGGCACCCAATTCACCAATTCACCCCCTTCGGCGGGAACCCCCCCTCTGCATAACCTGCACAATCACCTATTCTCACTTTGTTGTTGCCTCTCTAGTGCTTTGGGCTGCCTGCTGCGGCGTCCCAAGCAAAAATTTGCGCCCCAAACAATTCAACGTCACCTCATCCACGGCCTGCTTTTCAACCATCAAAACAACCACCTAAACGCCCCTTTTAGTCACTGAAAAATTGATTTTCCATCGTCGCATGACCTAAAATTTCAGGTTCCCGAATTTTTTCGGGATTTTTCCGACCTTTCGTCGCCTTTTCCCCTACGGACCTGTCAGACCGCTGCCCACTATGTCGACCCGGAAAGTGCGATACAAGAAGCTTAACACAAAAACACCTCTACCCGTACTCCGCGAAGATCAAATCGACCCCAGCGAATACGAGTCTCTTACAATAGAAGCTCAAATCGCGACCGGTGTCGAGCAAGCAGAAGAAAATGTGAGTTATTATCCTATTTCCTACCTTTCAAAGATATGTCACGTGCCATATCACGTGATTCGATAGCATCCCCAGGCAACTACTTTGATATCAGGCCATATCACCTCTTATCGTACACTTACCTGGGGCTAACGCAATTGGCAATAGGAATACCATCTGCAAGCCGCCCTTCGCGGGGTCGGGGCAAGTACGGACAATGAGATCCCTGTCCCGCCGCCTCAGAAGAGTGAGGTCAGCTATGACGAGCTGTATCCCGCCATCTACGTAGAGCCTAGGAATTACATCAAGTTCTCCGAAACTGTCGAAGAGACGCTAAGTAGCCTGTATGATATGACCTCGGAGGATGAGGAATACCTCAAGTCATACAATGCTAAACGGTCGGGAAATGCTTCGCTGTCGGAGGATGATTTTGAGCGCATCATGGAGGTGTTCGAGGATACAGCAGCAGAGCAGGCGCCGTTTGCCGCGGTAGATAATACGGTAGTGCCGTACGACATCATGGTCCAGGCAATGAACCACCTTATCTCGAGTAAGCTCATCGACGCTCATGCCAAGAATGTCTACGAGTATTGGAAGACCCGACGACAAGCATGTGGCAACAGACGCCTGCATCCCTCACTCAAGTTTGAGACTCACCAAGAGCATGATGATATGGACCCCTATGTCTGCTTCCGAAGACGCGAAGTCCGACAGACGAGAAAGACACGGGCTCGCGATGCGCAGGTGAACGACAAGTTGAAGAAATTGCGCCGAGAACTAGAAGATGCGCGTCAGCTTGTTGTCTTCTCTCAACAAAGAGAGCTGTTCAAGAGAGAGTTGTTGAACAGTGACAGACTGATCTTCGAGCAGCGAGCTGGTCTTAAGGAGACCAAACTTCGGCTTGGTATTAAAGGTGAAGACGAAGACTTGTACAATGCTCGGCCGCAGAAACGACCAAGAACAGAGGCGCAACAACCAGCGCGTGCCGGTCCTCACGGGAGTCAACTACGCCTCATTGTCCGCCCTGACGGAGGACGAACCGTGGAGCCCGCTGATCTTGCTATCTTGTCGGACAAGCTTGCCGAAAAGGAGAATGAATTGCGTAATGATGTCGAAGCGAAGGTCCAAAATCACAGAAGATGGAACAATAACTATGTCGACCTAACTGCTGATCCGCTGTCTCCTATCCGTGAAGAGATGGAGCAAAGCTTCAGACCTGCAAAGACGACATATCTGATGACCCCACCAGCATCGGCGTCAGATCCCATGGATGTAGATGGAGCTGCCCCTGCAGATGATAACGGAACCCTTGCCACGTCTAGCCTTAGAGATATCAGCATGGACCTTTGGCAATCCGACAAGATGAGTGCGTACCGTCGTCGTATCGGGCGATTAAATCGGTTATTTATCGATCGCCGACCGCCCAAGCCGTATGGACAGTCTCCCCCACGCGAGACTGACGATCTCCAGAGTGATCGCTGGAAGTATGATCAGGATGACGATGATGATGAACAGCCAGTGTACGAGATCGACCCCAACAGTTCTCGCCAGATGAGATTCCGATCAACAATACCACCGTCTCCATTCCTGTTTAGAGGACGAGGGATAGATTCGGCTGCCCACCAAGCTAGTGCAACCCGTCAGGCACTGCCGCAAGCGCAAGCGCCAACCCCTGTCCAATCTCAGGCGCAACAATCCCAGAATTCGACGTCTCGTGTCTCCAATGGAGCAGGAATGAGCCCATAGTAGGCTCTCAAGTCGATCAACACGATATGTCCGTCCTACTCAGTCCGTTGTTGTGAGCTTATGACAACAGCTTGTACATACACACCGCAGACATATGGGCGCGGCGCAATGAAGAGGACTAAAAAGGGATAATGACGTTGGCGATTGTTTTTGTTGTAATATATATTGTCGAAGCCAATGCATAGCCGGCGGAGTTTGAGGTGTCCGGTTAGGAGTTGGAAGGTTGCGGATATGAGTTGAATGGAGAACCAATCTGTGTTCCCATGGTCTTAGCGCTTATACTCTTCGCTCTCGTCGTGACTACCGTGCCTTTCGACACGCCTGTCTTCGAGTTCGACTTGTACAGTACAACATGTACGCATGCAAGACCCTAAATATACAAATGATGATTAGTCGCACTCTTCCTAGATGAATAATGTGAGGTTGAGTTTTTGTAAGGGATCGCTAAGTATCCCCAAGATGATCAAAAAGTAAGAGACGTACTGGTCTATCTCTTAATGGTTGCTATTGTGAATTTGGAGTAATTGGGGAAGCTACTCACCGTCTTATAGCTGGACTGTAGAATTCTTGGCTTCCAGTTTCTCCACATCTGGTGGTGACTTGATATAGTTACGCAAATCGCTTAGGGTACCAAGACCACTGCACATTTGAGCTCTCGAATGATAAAAAGAAAATGGAATAATAGAATGATTAGAAAAGTGAATTAACATGACTGAACATGGATGTTAATGGAAATAGGTTTTAATAGAGCGAGAACAGCTGCATCTGACACGGAGGACACCGTGCGAAGCAGATTGCGCACAGTCTTGGGGCATTTGCGATCCGAATCAGCGAACATTGAGCAGGTTGCTCTATTGGGTACTAGGAATAAGCTATAGAGACGAAGGAAACTTATAAAGGGCGGTGTATTGCGGATTCTCAAGGCTTGATATAGTAGACTTCGCATTGAAGTCCTCAACCTTTGAGGCACCCGCCACCATCTCGAGACGACCTGTCTCTGTCCTGGTAGTTTTACTTAGCTCTGGTAGGTGGAAGGATAGCGGCAGAGAAACTCCGATCTGTGTATTATAACTCGTAAACACAAATTCAAGCTTCTGTAACGGGTGCGAGAGGTCTTCTAGTCAGCCGTGCGCGATATAGGCTTGAAGTCGGAGAGAGCAGGATACTCCGGACAATCGCATCTTCGCCGACATCGTCCGTCCCGTTCCGCTAGGTAGGTTCGTAATATATAAACAACTAGAAAAATATGGTGCCGATCGCAAGTAGTAGGAAATAAATGGCAAGTTAACTAAGCGAGGCAAGGCGGGGAGCAAGAACGCTAGGATCGTCCACGGGAATCTGTAAGTGAAGCAGGTCAGCAAGAGGTCGGAAAGCGGGCTATGCAGTCTCGGATTACCGACAACAATGACGAACATCTATAACTCTGAACCAAGGAGTGCTTGGGTAAGGCCGCGACGACGGCGAATAGTGAAAAAAAGAGTGGTTGAATAGAGAAGAGACAAAAGGAGAAAATAGCACGGAGACAAGTTGGTAAGTTTGTGGGAGGGATGACAAGAGGTCGGGAGAGTAACAGCGATTTGGTAATATTTCTGCTCGTGCTAAGGACTGGAGGCTATAATTACCCGTTAAGATGGTGTGAATAAGTGCGGTGCCCCACTCCAGCGCAACTCGATGAGCCTGCTGGTACCTAAACCTTAAGGCGCCGAGGGCCCACATGCAAATTGCTGACTTTAGCCAATTGGGATAGCCGATTTATCGATAAGCGTCGTCAAGGGACGAATCATTCGTCATTGGAGGGGTTCTTTGCAGCTCACGTTCCCGCTCTTACATGGCAGATAGGCGAGATGCCCCACAACAAGATAGCCTCATACATATCTGATATATACTACCTACATCCTATCTATTCATCGTCCCATATAGAACGAACTGTTTGCTTACGAGGAAATATCTGAAGTCACAAGTACAGAATCTGGGATACATGAACCAGTTACGATAACCGTATTGCAATTCTAATCCGGAATCCAAAAACACCCAGAGTTACACTTAGGCATCTAACCCCTGAATATATTCACGATCAGCCCCGCCTATCACGATAGTCATAGTACGCTCCCCCAATCACCAGCCACCACATCAGAAGCCTCGAGACAGCAAAGCTTCACAACGAAGACAAGACACCATGGCGAAGCCACCAACCGGGCCCCTCCTCGCCATCGGCTGCGAGGGCAGCGCCAACAAGCTCGGTATCGGCATCATCTCGCACGACCCAGCCACGGGCAAGTCCACCATCCTAGCCAACCTGCGGCACACCTTCGTGTCCCCTCCCGGCACCGGTTTCCTGCCCAAGGACACCGCGCGCCACCACCGCGCCCACTTCGCGTCTCTCACGCGCAAGGCCCTAGCCGCAGCCGGCATCGACCGGCCCTCGGAGCAGCTAAGCTGCGTATGCTACACCAAGGGCCCGGGCATGGGCGCGCCGCTGCAATCCGTCGCCATCGGCGCGCGCAGCCTCTCCCTGCTCTGGGGCCTGCCCCTCGTCGGCGTGAACCACTGCGTCGGCCACATCGAGATGGGCCGCGAGATAACGGGCGCCAGCGACCCGGTGGTGCTCTACGTGTCGGGCGGCAACACGCAGGTGATCGCGTACGCGGAGCGGCGGTACCGGATCTTCGGGGAGACGCTGGACATCGCGGTGGGCAACTGCCTGGACCGGTTCGCGCGGACGCTGGAGATCAGCAACGACCCGGCGCCCGGGTACAACATCGAGCTGCTGGCGCGCAAGTCCGGCGGCCGCGTGCTGCTGGACCTGCCGTACGCCGTCAAGGGCATGGACTGTAGCTTTAGCGGGATCCTGAGCGCGGCAGACCTGCTAGCCGCGCAGATGCGCGAGCAGGAGGCGCGAGTTGCGCGGGGCGAGGAGGTTAAGGAGGAGGATAGGTTTACGCCCGAGGACCTGTGTTATAGTCTCCAGGAGACGGTTTACGCCATGCTCGTGGAGATCACCGAGCGCGCGATGGCGCACGTGGGCAGCAATCAGGTGCTCATCGTGGGTGGCGTGGGGTGCAATGAGCGCTTACAGGAGATGATGGGACAGATGGCCAAGGAGAGAGGTGGTAGTGTATATGCGACAGACGAACGTTTCTGCATCGACAACGGCATAATGATTGCCCACGCTGGTTTGTTAGCATATGAGACGGGCTTCCGTACGCCATTAGAGGAGAGTAGTTGTACGCAGCGATTCAGAACAGATGAAGTCTACGTCAAATGGAGAGATTAAATAAACTACTGGATTCAACGGGTCCGTTGTGGCTGCGCTCGTTCCTTTTTTATTTCATTATCAACGTTGTCCAAACGGACTTCGTGCTTTGCGTGCCCTCGGCTTGCGCGACTATGGCCTTCCGCATGATATATATCCTTCTATGGCTTCATAGCTTCGTGGCTTCATGTAATCTTTGTAGTAACCCGTTTTTACGGCGCGAATCATCGCGTACTGTGCTCCGAATGAACTGCCCTCGCCCAAAATTACAGAAACCGATCCCCCGACCTAGCGCGATTTACATGACACTGACCGGTGCTTTAATCGAAAGATATGTTGCCGTATTTCAGGAACATCGTATAGGAACCTCTTTCTGTCCTAATCGCAAATACAAGAGGGGTCTCATACCCTCATTGAGACAAAGCTCTGATGCAGTTTACTAATAGTAATCAATGCGATCAAACGCTGTAAATACACCTGCAGTAGAAGAATCTACTCGTTCTTCGTAGCCTTGTAAATGATTGTAGTAACGTACTGTACCAATGTTAGCGCCAGGAGCCTGAAGAACATAATTACCGGGATATCATACCTTGTTCTGGTATCGGGTGGTGGCTGATACGGCAAGAACATTGTTTTTGATACTACAAGTCGCCAAATGGTTGAGGACGGTATGGTTTGGCATGTTCAGGACGCTGTTGTCATCCTTGATTAGAGCATTCTGGTTCATGATCGGTTTGCTCAAGAAACCAGGCAGACTCGGCGGTGGCGGGAGTCGTTCGAGAGCCAGGGCAGAGAGTCTATACGCCGAAGTGTCTTCAGGTTGGTCGAAATCATCCAGATACCGAGGAATCTTGGAAGAGAAACTCTCAACCGGGTCTATGACCTTTTGCTGGGGTCCTCGAACTGAGTCGTCGTGCGAGGGTTGCCTAGACGGGAGCGACAAGGCGGCTTCGTTCGATTTGGGAACTCCGGCATCTAAGGGCAGGTTCCGCGAGCCAGCGTCGTCACCGCTTACTTCGATATAGTTTACTAGGTTGTTTCCGAAATCAACTGTGGTAGGCAGGTCCGGCGACGTCTGCATATTACCATCGACTAGGAACTTTATGTGATGGGTTCCCGGGAAGACGGGGATCACCGTCTCCAACACGCCATCTTTAGTTTTACTGTAAATAGAGAGACGTTAGTAGTCAGCGATCAGAAGCTCCATCTTGATGTTTCACCGGCCTCACGTATCATAGCTATCCAATTGCCTGGGTATCAAATCTGGGAAACCGGATTCGCAACTACAAGAGATAATACTTACGATGGAACCAGCCGCTGCTTCCGGCTCCATTGAAACGGTGTTCCGGTGACATAGACCTTCTGACCACCCCTACTCCACTCGATCCGGGTTGGTATAGTCGGTCTCGTCTTGTCAACACGAAGCTCTTCAGCGTCATCCTCATCAGTCGCATTGCTAAGTCCCGAGGCCCGACGCGGGATACTGCCCGAGTCGTCAAGGGCTGCAACATCGTCGACGCCGGGGGCATCAGCATCGCTTGGTGCTACTATGGGCGAACCGGGTGTGTGGATTTCTTCCTCAATTGGAAGTGGTAGTCGCGGCGGACGGGAGATGTGATACGACATATCCTGTATGCTGCTGGAGGTAGGACCCGATAGCAAGCTCTCCTCGTATTGGGAGTCGGGGGCGTAAGACGAGCTCTGTTCCGAGTGGGAAAAGGAGAAAGGAACGGCTACAGGCTTAGAGTGCTCATCCTTAAAATCGATTGGCCTCTGCTTGGGTTCAGAAACCCTAGGTTGAGCAGCAGAGTTGTTAGAGCTGGTGGAAGGTGAGGACGAGTTGAGGATGGAGAGCGGCCTCGACTGGGAGTTCTTGTTAAGGACGGAGGTACCGGTTGCCTGGACGGCCGAAGCCTCGGGAGAAGCTGGAGACCTGATGTGTTGGTTGTGTATGGATACCAGGTTCTTGGGCTGGTTTTTGGAAGCTCGCGGGGAGTCGTGCAACGAAGCGTTAGTGGGGGTAGCGGGCTTCGAGGTTGATGAAGGGTTATTTCCCATGATTCGGCGTGGGGGATGGGGGAGGAAAGGACTTCCCCCCTCTGATCGCTGGGCTTTTGCTTGTTCCTAGGTAATGGGGAAGTCTAGAAAGGGGAAAATGGTCAATCAATCGCGGGGAAGTCGGAAGCTGACGGGCGGGATGTAGTGCGTGTAGCGCTTGTAGTGCGTAGTGCGTTGTACGTCGTGCGTCGTGCGTCGTGGGTTGTGGGCGGATTTGGGATTTGCTGGTTGCTTTTGGTCGCCTGGCGCCGGTACTGCTGGTACTGCTGGTACCGCCGGGGGAGGCAGATGAGGGCCAAGGCGGTGTGACCGAAGGGGGAATTTGGCTGGATCTGCTTCGTGAATCAGGCTGAGGTATAGTAGACGTGGATCATATCAAGTAAAGTTTTGGTCATGAGACCGGTTTGGCGTAGGCGGGCGATGAGACAGCTGGACGGAGAATGGGGAACGATTGGGCAGCCGGGGAAGATCTAAACGAGGAAAGACGAGGTTCAAGGTCAAGTCTCTTGTCATTCCGCGATAACGTTGAATCCATGTTGATCCAATCAGATTCATATCCCTGCACCTCTCTTAGTAGTGCCCCGCCTAATCCCCGGTCGAAACGCACTGACCACAAGAGCCGAGCACCACCGTAACGTAAAGGGTCCAAGTGCCCTATCAGGCTAGGTGTTACTTAATTTGAGTTTAGTTGATATACAAAATTCAAGTACTAAAATTCTTGATTGTCGAAAGAGGATGGGGAAGGCAGCAATTACCTAAAATCTAGTATAAATAAAATACAATATTAATTTGCTAGGCTCGGCTACGTACAGGTAATATGCCGAAGGAAATAATTGTAGACGTCAATTAGCTTTTCGAGGTCAGAGGTCAGCGGTGAACGGCAAGTTCCAGTTCAATGTTCGCACACATGCATAATACCTCCAAATATACAATGCATGTACCCAATACGAATCAGTACCTGAAACGCCCGATAGAGCCGCGCTACAGCACTTTACATAACATTGGGACTTGAGAGTCCCTATACAATTTCAATTGGTTTGGCTGGGAAAGCACCTTCTCCATGTAATTATGAGGTCCACTTTTGAGCTCACCCCACCGGATCGGACTAACGAATTCACCTTCGATCCCGGTCTCCATGTCTCCACGGGGTCGCCTCTGCAGGTGAAATCGATTTAGGCAATCGGGTAACGGGGCGTTAGCTCAGCATCCATGATACCACATACCAAAGCGAGTTACGCGTTTTATGTACCCGGACATTGATCATCTGAAGCTGATGCCAAGACTGGAACGTCACCTTCGTCATACCTGACACTTTCCGGTCATAATAATATTCGGTCAATACAATAGACAATTATTCGATGCCCAGATAACTATCCTGGAAATTCAATCAGTCCGCCCACCGGCCCAGTTCGAAAGTCGCAAGTTAGTGATAAAAAAGAAAGGAAGAGAGCAAGTTACCCGCGCCATCGTATAGCTTACGTACCGTTTCTGGCCCCGTGGCCAATCCGTGAAAATGGATTGGCTGGTGTCCTTGCAGACATTTGGCACCTCATACTTGTATCCCGCGCTCAAGTTCATATTCAAGCTGTGCTACATTGTCACGATACCTCTACACTATCCAATATATTACCTCCTTGCCTTAGTTGTATTTCTCCTGTCACCTATTTGGTACATACTTCACTCCATCTCGGGTGCGGCATTGGCCGTTGTTGGTCTGGTAGCTAAGCTTAAGGTATCATCTTATACAATCTCTCGTGAACCCTGTAGCCTCTCTACATACACATACACAGGTGTATGTCGATTTTATAGAATCCGTTACTAATAGTTAGACAGTACCTTTATATTTACGTAAGGATGCCTGTTCGCCCGATATGACCGCTTATTCGGAAACGATTCTTGTCTTACTAACCTTAACTCGATAAACAGCTCGCCTGCGCAGCTATTATAGGCATCTGTGCCGGCTTTATGCTAAAAGGGACGTCAAGCTTCATCTTCGTCTCTCTAGGAATCGATACATCCTCACAGAAATTGAAGGAATATCGACGGAGGTCTCAACCATCACCGGTTGATGATGACCAGGATTTTTTCGAACCAGAATCTGGAACTCGGTCCGAGGACAGCTCTAACCGACTATCGATACCCAGCATAGCATCACGGCGGGCAAGGATAAAACGGGAGAATAAGGATGATGCATACGAGATGTTCGAAAAGCAGTGGAAGCTGTTGAGATCCTCCGAGAAGCCTAAAAGACGGCGAAGGGGGTTGCTTTTTCAGACAATCCATGAGGAGAGCAGTAGCGATTTGTCGTAATGAGACGAGTATGCAACATTTGAAGCTAGCGCCTTGAGACGATTCTCACCCTTTAGTCGTCGTACATGATCAGCAAGCATCAGAACCATATTTCGACCCACAGGCGCACATTATCACACCGCCATTGACCGAACACATACCTAGGTATATCGCAGCCGAGACAGAATCCTGCGACTCTGCCCAACAGACCCACAGCCCTGGACCGGGCCGAGATCGAAGAGCTTATGCCTCTCGGGAAGATGTCCGTGGAGTTTAATGGAAGGATTACTACAAGGTTCACTTCTTAATGGTGCGCTCGCCTCATATCATAATTAGCTACAGACATGTATTGGCTGATGATGTGGCAATCGCTAAATAGGTAGCAATAACAAGGAAACCAACATAAATGCACGATTGAAAGACGAAAGATTGTATCATAAATTAGTCAAAAATTAATATTAGTGAGAAATTAGGCACAAGGTAGCATCAGATAACGCCTTTCCGCTTATATTAATGATACTATTACCAAAACCCCGACATTACTTAATACCTGCAGCACCCACTCCTTAGAAAGACGACTCGCTGCGCTCGGGGGAGTGGGAGTAGGAGTAGGAGTAGGAGATATATTGCTCTGGGCTCCCGTTGCTGTACTCTGGGACTGCTCGGCATCGGCTGCCGAGACCGATGTCTGCGTTCTCGAGTCAGCCGAACTAACTCGAAACGGAGCTGAAAACACAGGACCAGATGATGACGGCGCAGTCGTGATGAGATTGCTAGACGTTGCCGTCGCTGTCGGCGCAGTAACTTGACCACCGTTTCCAGGCGTGGGTGTTATAGGCAACACGGTCTGGGTTTGATACCAACTCTGCCATGCCGTGGGCTGGGTAAACGCTGTTTCTATATTAGCTAAATTACATATTTCACACACACACACACATATATATATATACGCAGAGGGGGAGAGAGAGAGAGAGAAAAGAGAAAGAGAGTAGGAAGTAGACAGACAAAGAGAGGGCAAGATGAGGAAAGAAACCTCAACTGAAACCCCAGCCTCAGCCCGCTATCAAGGAAGAGCCAAAACTCACGCCGAAACGAAACCGTCTTCCCATCATAGTGACCCGTCGTCGTCACATAGTCCCCCCACACGAGCGAGGGCACGCACTTGGTACTCTGCACCAGATCCCCGAACCCGGCGACGCACCAACGCATGCACCAGCCCTGGTTCTCGGGCGTCCCCTGGTTCATCACCTGGCACTTCTGGTAGCAGTCCGGGGCAGCGGCGCTCTCCTGGGCGGACGCGCCGCCGCGCTGGCCGCCGCCGGGCCCGCGCACGCAGTCGAGCTGGCAGTACGGGATGTCCGTGGTGTTGACGGATCCGGGGAGCAGGCTGCCGGTGGCCACGGCGACGGGGACGCCGCAGCCGAGGAGACACGGGACTTGGTTTGCGCGGAAGGGGGGCGAGCCGTCGAGGGTGTCCTCGCAGATTATGGGGTCTGGGAGGGGCTTCTGCGCGTATGCGCCGAAGCGCAGGGCTAGCGCGATGATGCTGAGGTGTATATGGTGGCGCATATTGAGATAGGTAAGGTGATTATGTTATATACAGATGTGTGAAGATCAGGTGAGGTATATGTACTTTGAATTACATTGCAATAACTCTGAATGTCCCCGGTGAGTTATACTGGAAGCATTCGCTTTCCCATTGGGTGGCGCTAAAAATCCGGATGGTTACATTGGCTGCCTGTTTACTATTGATTTTGATGTATATCCGTGGCACAGTAGTATACTCATCGGCTCATGTAATTAAACCTCATTAGCAAGATAAAACCTTGGCAAACTCTTCCTATTCAGATATTCGATGGAATAAATGAAAATACAGCTCGAGAATTTTTCATAGCTACTACGAGGTTCACGTCACAAAATACATTATCAGATTTATTAATCAATTCTTTGCGTCTGCATGCCTATGCTATACGCCGAATACGATACACACGGTAGCAAAAGAAAGCAAAGCTGAGCCTCAGTAACCCCTGGAGGCCTAGAACGCCAAACTCCAAAGCCAATATGCCATACCCCTACCGTGGGTTTATGGTACACCTTGCCTATGAAGTCGTTCGTAGAAATCATTCGCAAAATGAAGTAATTAAAAAAATGGGCTAAGAATAAGTTCGTAGTGCGACGAATTTCAATCGCTAATGAGGGCCATAATAGCCGGTTCTGTGAACCCAGGGAGGAGGGCGCACGGGCGGGGGCGGAAGGTTAGACCCTCTCCGAGGTCTATGGCCGTCCTATCGGCGATACACGTCTCGGTCCCTATCCCGGACTGGTGAGCGACTACGACTTCGCGTTTGGCTCGTCCGACTGCGATCCTCATAGTCTCGGTCGCGGCGGTCCCAGTCATGTCGTCTGTCGTCTCGATCGTCCCATCTTCGACGATCATCTCTTGGGGGTCGGTCCTCCCTAGGGGGTCGATCTTCCCTGGGTGGTCGATCCTCTCTAGGGGGTCGTTCATCTCGTCCACCAGCGCGATAGCTGGGGATGTAAGTGTCGACATCCGGTCGATTGCCCCCGCGGTTTCGAGGCGCTCGATCTCTATACGAATCATGATGCTCGGCGGGATTATCCCATCCATTTCCTGGATACTCAGGAGGAGGCGGGCGCGGCGGTAATCGGTGGTCCATGTGAGGTTGGTCTCGAGCCCAGGCAGGTCGACGAGCCTCTTCACCACCTCGATATCCGGCTCCGTGATGTTTCGGGTATCTACCATTCATTCTATTGCCGTAGCCGTCGCCACTACCGAATCCGGCATTGGGGCCTTCGAATGCTCCCAGACCAACCGTGCCACCTTTAGGTGCCGGCGGAAGAGCAGCCTTTCGATCGTGGAACTTCCTTCGATCCAGTTCGTGGCTGTCCTCGAAGGTAGGGAGATCCTCCGGTTTCGCAGGGTAAGGGGAAGTCTTGAAGTAAGGGTGCTCTAATGCATCGATTGCGTTGATACGAGCTTTCCAATCAAGCGTTAAAAGCTCTTTCAGTAAAGAGATTGCGCTTGAGCCATGCTCGCGGAATCGCTGTGATAACGAGCCAGGTCTCGGTCGCGGGTTCAGAGCCTCCCCACCAGGTAACTGCTTCCATCCCGGCATGGTCTGTTCTGTCGGAGTTCCGACTAGATCGAAGATAATTTCGAGTTGGTGCCCATCACTCTCCCCAGCTAAGATCGGCTTTCCAACCAACATCTCGCCAAAGACACATCTTAAAAGAGAGTTAGCAAATTATAAAATAGTAATGGAATATTCGATGAGCCTTACCCGACACCCCACATGTCAATCGCAGTGGTGTACTTCTTGAGGTGCAGCAAGAGCTCGGGAGGCCGATACCATCGCGTGACAACAAGGCTAGTATATTCTCGTCGACCTTCGCCTCCACCTTTTCCACGCTCCGGACTCGGTCCTTCGTAGTGTCTCGCAAGTCCGAAGTCACCAATCTGAAGTATACCTTTATTATTGATGAGCAGATTGGCAGCTTTCATATCTCGATGAAGAATCTTGCTGTCATGTAGGTAACGGAGTCCTTCGAGGAGCTGGAAGAGGTAGCACTTGATCTGTGGAACGGTGAATTGGACGGATGGGTTATCGAGAAGGCCGGATAAGTCGTGGTCCATATATGGCATTACCATATACATGATAGGTCGCTTTCTCTTGTCGGCTTGACGAGGTCAGCATGATAAAGGCCATGGCGCGGTACTAGACAAAACTTACTCGACTTGGAGTGATGCTCGACAGCCATGTCCTCTAAGCTCAACACATTCCTATGTGATAACAACTTAAGGAGCTTGATCTCTCGAAGTGCCGTGATGGGAAACCCATCTTTTTCATTATGCATAATGATCTTCTTCAAAGCAACGAGGTTTCCAGATCTTCGCGATCGCGCCTTATGGACTTCGCTAGCGAGGAAGTAAGTATCACTAACAATACAGCGACGAAGTTAGAGGAGCCTTACCCAAAGGTACCCTCGCCTAGCTTGCCGAGGAGCTCGTAGTCGCTAATCCTCGAGCAACCAACGAAGCTGTCTCTAGGTCGCTGGTGCTGAATCGCGAATGAACGCGGCGAAGGAGCGCCATTCCCACTACCTTGTGCCATATTCGAAGTCATCACCTAGTGCTTATAGAACTTCTCAGGCGAGGGCAATGGTGATATGAAGCGCGCGTAACGGTGTCGAAGGACCAGCGGTGATACCTGGGAATGAATACCGGAGAAGTAAAGGTGGTAGTTGAGAGGCGCGTTATCAGAGGAATAGTAATAGTGGCGAAGAAGTGACCACAGTATCGTGGAAAGTAACGCCTGTAGATGAGTAGTTGCGGTACTAGGGGGGTAGAGGCGATGCTAGAGAGAGCAGTAGTACCGGACGGGACTAATTGCTGAGACAGAATCGCTAAAGGCGTTGAAGGCGTTGACTTAGTCAAGAGCTCAGAAAGTGCCGTTGGACGTCGCAAACCAGCGCCAGGCTAGTCTGCGAGCAGGGTGAATTGTTTAGGGAAAGTTAGGTCTCATGGTGGTGGTTTGTCTGAAATAGTGTTCTTCACAAAATAGTTTCAGGATAGAATATGTAGAAAGTAGAGGTGGGATACGTGATCCATTCTATGAACCAAGGTTGTTTGTCGCGCCAATCTACCGGTAGACCCACTAAGTAACAAGGCGGGTCCCCCACCTGCCCTGGTTCGTGCGCCACATCCCAGCCTCCGTATGCAAATTATGTACCAAAGTACCTCTCCAAGCCCAAACGTAAATCTACCCTCCATCTGCTCCGTATTGCTCCTTCTCCTTATTAAATTGTCCTCTCATGTACTTAACTTTTCCTTTTTGAATAACCCGATTCTATTAGGATTCATAATTTATACTGTACATAAGGTTATTCCACAACCACCTCTTGAGCTGTATAGCTATCTCCTACTTATGTACTAGTGATTAGCAGACCTTCAATGTTGTCAATCTAACATTTCCTTTAAAAGCTTCATTAGTGAAAGTCTAAATCGTGGGGTTCGACCCTTTAAGGCTTGTAATACCCCATGCTTAGGAATACAGCAGACATTTAGCTGAAGGCCACACCATGACGATACTGCTCAGATCGTACATATTCTGTATAATCGCTGGGAATCCGTATTGATGACGGATGATTCAACAACACACATCGCCCGAGTTGTGCCACGCCTACATCTCGATATCAAGTAGTGGTTTTATACTAGAAGGAAAGGACTAGTCATCGGTGGACCCGAGCCCTTGTGATGTCGAGCCTTGGAATAAATAGTATCATTTGCGAGGTTCTACTTTGAACCATGAACACTTACAGTAAATTTAGAACTTGGAAACATCAGAACATAGGGAAGCGTATATTATGCCAGATAGGGGACTTGAAAATATGTTAGTTGGTCTTAGAAAAGCGGACATTTCCCCTCAATGTTGGAGATCTGGTTAACTTAGTAAAACCAAGACAATTCAGCAGCACTTATAAAGTTATGAATGATACGGCCATGATGCAGCGGAAGAAGCATACGAACAAATTCGTTATTATCCAAGAAGCTTTAAATATCGCTGGGCTCTGCTGAATATCAAAATGACAGGAATTCAACTATGAATTCGAACCTCGGCTAGGATTAACTAATATCCAGCCAGGCCACGGCCATGTTAATTCAGCAATCCACGATCAGGGTTGCTAGTTTGCACACCTATTAGAATATGTAAGCCAAACCTGGATGCAGGTGTTTCCGAGGAACGACGAACGGGGATAGAGCATTCCCGTCTAGTAGCTTCCCTGGCTGCACATTTATTTCATTCCTTCCGCAAGTCTAAGGCCTGGGCACATATATAAAATACAAGGCAGGCACGTCTCGAAATGGGAACTACCTTCCTTCATACAACCCGAGTGTTGATATGGTACATAGTAGATCGTCCTTGACGAGACGTACTTACGCCTCCATCTTGCACCGCACCACGCTTGCACATTCGCCCAACAGATTGATTCAACCATGGCATTGTTAGAACGAGTGTACGCAGAGAATGAGCAAACTAGGTATTAATATCCATAGATGTAGGTGGAATATAGGTTGTTCTGATGTTCCCTGTAAAGCATCTAGGTTCACATGTAGTTGGGGATTATGTAATGAGATACCGGGTAATCTCCGGCTAAATGACTAAATCCCGAGCTCTGAGGTCGGAATCGAGATGATATCCGCGTTTCCAATTGACCTCAAGGCAATCAATCCAAGCCAGACTTGTCGGTTTTCCCTTGCCATTGACAAGCTCCCTGCCATATCTATACCGATTTTCTCTCGACCGATAAAGTACGTATTGACATCCAGCGACCAAGACGACCGTCTTGTCTATAGCGCGACTAATGGCCGTTAGATTCAATCGACGATGGCTGGCCCCGGTCCGATTAAGCCTCAAGGCCCGGGCATCTACAAATTCACCGCCACCGCCCTCGGCGCGAGCATGTGGTTCTTCGTACGACTCCCTCTGCTCCGTCTTTGAAACTACTCCGCCTGCTAACATCCCCAATAGTTAATGTACCGCGCGAGGAAAGACGGTAATTGATCCCGAGTTAAGCGAGCGAAGTGTACTTACTTACCCAAACCAAGGCCCCGTCCTACTAGGCTGGAAGCACCCGTGGGACCACTAGATCAGCACCGCAACGAAGATGATGTACGGTCGAGCATGGGATACAACGGCCAATAGATACCACGAGTCAAGCGGACTGAAAATGTATATACAGACGGTCACCAGCCGTTAGGAGGTTCCGGTTCAGTAGAAGAGAAGAATTGGTCAATCAGTCTATACGGTCTACCGCATACTACGGTGTTGCTATTACGATTATTTCGGCTTCTCAAACAGATAGTGAGAAACGCCCCAGGTGTCTCCGCCCTCATAGGCGAACAGCTCCGAGCAAGCCATATAGAAGATCTGCCATCTGTTGTACCACATGTTCGCGTTATCCTCGCCATACGTTTCCACCAAATGCGGCCATATCTGCTTTTTGTTCGCTATCATGTTGGAAAGCCAATGCTTAGGTCAGGTCAGCACTATGTATCCAGTCGAAACGAACTCGTGTATCCAATTGCCTCTTTTCGAGGCGCCGAGGGGCCAGGGCCAACTTACCTCACATGTCTTCGAGTAGTGGTTACCATTGACCCACCACTGCTTTTCAATATGAAGATCTTTCTGGAAATAGAGTAGCAGATCTGCAGACGGCACTGTCCAAGGAATCAGGTTAGTGGAGTTGTTCTCAGGACATCCAGTCCTTATACGTACTAGTGCCGCCGGTGAAGAAATGTGTAGTCATCCAGCCCTCCTCGTAGTCATAAGGAGTCGTCTTGTGATTAAAAATGTGCACGAACAGCTTCCCTCCAGGCTTCAAGGCTCTCGAGGTCTTAGCCATGAGCTGCTCGTAATTCTTCATGTGCTCGAAAAGCTTAAGACTAGGTCAGCGCCATTGGTCCCGTAACATGAAAAAGAAATCCTGGGGGTCTCAATACCTCTATCGAAACGACCCGATCAAAACTCTGCTTCTTAAACTCGTAGTCCACAACGTCACCCGTGATGACCGTCAGGTTCGTGAGCCCCTTAACCTTAGCCTTAGAGTCGATATACTCCTTCTGCGTCCTCGAGTTCGAGAAGGCGGTGACCTGGGATTTGGGGAACATCTCTGCGAAGTACAAGGCGCCGGAACCCCAGCCGCACCTATAGCTCACACACAGGCCATCAGCATCAACATCTTTCAACACCTCGTTTGCGAAGATGCTCGCTCACCCTAGGTCCAGGATACTCATCCCATCCCGGAGTTCCGCCCTCTCGGCATACAACTCCAACATGGCGATTTCGGCTTGTGCCAGGGTCTCGCCGCCCTTGGGATACAGACAGCTTGAGTACTTCATGCGGGGACCAAGCATACCGACGAGGACACCCGTGCCGACCTCATAGTGCTGCGTGTTAGCAGTAGCTGTCTCAATTGCGATCGGCCGCGAGCGCAAAAGCCCGAGGTACTTCATCTTGCGCGCGTAATCCGCCTCCAGCGTCGACGACTTGATCTCCGCAAGGCGCTGCGCGAGCTGCCGCCGAATACCGACCCGGATCACGGCGTGGGGCAGGTAGCCCCGGTCGAGGAGCCAATCTATCCGCAAATTAGTAAGTAACATTGGACTCTTCATAAGAAAAACATAAACAGGAGTATGACGAGCTTACCAATATTCATATTGTATAACTCGAAGCTTATGTTATGCGGAGTAAGTATACTATGTTATTATGGAAGCTATACAGACAAATCGTTGACGTCGTCTAAGTCTGAGTTTCGGGACATAGTTATTGGACAGGGAGGGCTCACCGTCTCATGCACACGCATTGCATGAGCGGCATCCGAGCCCCTATGTGAAACATGGCTGGCATGCAGAGGTCAAAAGTGGGGCTTCATACAGGGAGCTCAACAATCAATGTAGAATAGTACCGTTTATAAGAGGTAGCTAATTATTTTAAGAGATCTCAAGAACGTAGTCTAACTTATAGTAAGACATAATAATGTTTAATAGATATCACTTGAACATAATGTAGCCCGGTGATGGTGGGGTATTATGAGAGGTATATCCAGCTGACTTGTACTGTATGAGCGAATAGTTACCAGTACTGGTAGCTTTTGTATAACTTCATTAGGAGGAATAATGCTGAACCGTTATACACGATTCGAATTATCTTTTATCATACTTATTCCTCTTACGTTTTCCGTTTGCCCTTAGGATCTCGCCGCCTTTCCCAGATCTGTAGATACGACTCCCCAAGATACAATAATTCCTTCTGGGTCTGCTCCACGAAAAGGTCCTGACACACTACCCATTCGTCTCTTCCCTTGTCCTTGAGTTGGACCTTCCACGTTTTTCGTTCCTCTCCCGAGTCGGCCACATCCTCCTTTGCTCTGACTGCTTCGTGGGTGACGTTTGCCACTAGATCGTACCAGATAGGTTCCCCTGGCGGATGATCTGCCGGGCTCGGTTCTACGTAAGGTGATACATCGAGGCCGACACGCGCGTCGAATGTGACGATTGTCGGATTGCGCTCCGATACAAACTTGTTGGTAGAGAAGCGCTTGATGTGAAACATGAGGTAGGGTGGTAAAGGATGCATCAAACGATATCGCTTCCTCTGCGCGAGATGCTCCTGCGCCTTTACACCGTCGTATTTAGATAAGATAGTTGTTAATGGTACTTGAGGAATGATGTTGCGCTCTAGCTCATCCTGGAACAGTGGTGCAGGTGGCAGATCGAGCGTCAAGAGCAGGAAGCGACTAATATCCGCCTTAACTTCCGCGGCTTCTTCAAACCGCAAGCGATCATTAGCATCGGCCTTCGCCGTAATAGCTTGCGACTCAACCTTCAGCTTCCCCTGGAATATTCGTTGGACGATACTGCTACCAGGCTTGGTCTTGCTCCCGCCCAGCCCCAGATGTAGATTGTTAAGAAACCACGACAAGAACTCGACAGGATCGGACTGATTTGTCAACGTAAATCTCTTGTTGGATCTTAGCGATATCTCCTGCAACAGCTCGTGGGGTGATACGTGGTTCTTGAAGGCTCGGGGGTTCCATATCTTCCGGAATAGGATGCCGCATCGCTTGACGAGCTCGGGGCGCGACGAGAGGTCCTCCAACAGGAAGTAGTTCCGAAGCGGTGCGACGTGGGATAGCGCCTGAACTACCACGTTGAGATAATCGTTCTCCTTAATGTTGTTCATTCCCACGAACCCAGGTGTGTATTCCTTCCCCTCGAGCGTCCACGCGGTTCGAGCCTTGCGATCCAACTCCATCACCTCTTGTTTCGTGTACCTTGGGTCGGATACGTATTTGATATCGTCCAAGGATTTGCTCTTCACTTCGTAACCTTCCGGTAACACGTAGACTTTTTGCGTCTCCATATTGATGAATACGTGATGCCCTATGTCCAGAGAGTGGAAATATGCATGTGATTTGGGTCCTCGACCTTGGAAATATTTGCCGCAGACTAGACATGCATAGACGTTTATATTGGACAGGCTGATGGAGCACAGCTTTTCGAAGTCGAAGTCGAGCACGTTGCGATCGATCGTATCTAGATATAAATCGTCGTATCCTTCCGTAGGAGCGGATTGTCGTATCGGCACCTTCGAGGGCTCATCTTCGAACCCTTCGTCTTCGTCTTCATCTTCGCGAGAGCTGATATCGTCATGTCTCTCACTTGAAATGGAGGCGCCATTGCCATTCAGTTCCGGGCCATCGTCAAATCGCGACCGTTTCGATGCAGGCGAGTCCACGCCAAGAAGCTCCTCTAAAGCTTCAGAAGCCTGTCGCTTTGACATAGCGTATAAAAGTGTTGGTATTTCTTGGAGTTCTGCGATATTAGTGAAGAGTGGTTGAGGCTGAGAGTGGGATGCAAGGCTATAGTAAAAGCAGATATGCAAGTCGCGATTTGAAGTTATCAAAGCTCAACCACGCTGGAAATTTACCTAGTAGCTGGGGTGGAGGTACCTATGTACCCGCTGCACCCCAGCACGCCCCTCCAGTGACTACTACGTACTATGTACTATGTAAACCGAAGACTTTGGCACTCATTTGCCGTAAACTAATAGGACGTAGGTAATTATTATCAATTATCAAATGAAAGAAAAACTGTTTGATTATAGTAATGTGTATGTCGTGCGTCACGTATAGATTCGAGTATTATAGGTCCTTATGTAGGTATTCAACGTTATCTCTATTTGGGTATCATAGTTCTATCATAACTTCATGCCTATGCTTATGCGCATCATTTCAAAACCTGCTTCAACTTGGAGCTTCTTCCTCTCATTGGGGTGTTCTGTCCGAACGGAGTCCGCGGTGTATTCCCACTTCCTCCGATCTTGCTCCAAAGCCGCTGAGCTGCGGGTGTTAATCCGCCTGCAACCCGGGGGCTGCTCGGAAATTTCGGGACAGGTGTCTTCTCAACCTTACCCGTTAGGCCAATCTTAGAAGATGTTCGCTTCGACTGTGAGATCCGATCGACCATGCGATGGTGGAGAGCCTCTCTCTTGCTTTGCTCCTTGATGATGAAGGGGTTCGGAGTTGAGTCACCGGGGCCGAGATCGATTTTCGGTGCCGGAGACTGTTCGTATTCTGGTTCCTCGTCATCCACAAACGCGTAACCGTTCACCCTTGGTGTTTCATTCCCTGCTGTAGTTGAGTCCAGGTCGCCTGCTCCTCTTTTTCCCGCAATAGCGTCTCGAACCGCAGATAGCGATGGCGACGAGGGCACAGATTCTTCGTCGCTAATCTTCGGGCCCGGCAACCTAGTGTTCTCGTAGTTAACACCTCTTGGCGCAGCTCGAGACTCGGCCTCCGCCCTTTGTATTCGCGTCTCCATCGTATCTTCTATACTCTCGGGGATAAACATCAACGAGTTGTTAGGTAGTGACTTCCATGTGTCGGGTTGGGCAGGCTTCTCCTCTACATCTTTGATCGCCAAGCGATCCCTGT
Source organism: Hypomontagnella submonticulosa (assembly GCA_022984865.1). Classification (NCBI taxonomy): domain Eukaryota; kingdom Fungi; phylum Ascomycota; class Sordariomycetes; order Xylariales; family Hypoxylaceae; genus Hypomontagnella; species Hypomontagnella submonticulosa. Next base: position 1,474,734 of record JAJKLF010000001.1, read on the forward strand.
CGAAGCCGTCGTCCGTCAGACTCCGCGTCTCCATCAGCTTCGCTTCAATCTGTTTTTGCTTCAACTGCATCTTAGATGGTAGCTTATTACCCGTCCACAACCATGCGTATTTCTCGGCTTTCTTCGAGTTCTGCTTATCCAAAAGCTTATAAAAGCTCTCGTTGTCCTCGCTCGTGTATTTAGATTGGAATGCGCCGAGACTCATACTCGTGTCTATTTCGTCCTTCTCCTTCAGATCCGTCGCGGTGGACTCGGAGGATATAGATACGGGCGTATCCCCAACAAAGCCTCTAGGCGTCTGCGCGCCTGCTGCTAGTGATGTTCCCCTCCTTATTCTTCGACGCCCTGGGGTCATGACTTGCTGGAGGCGTCGGCTCGCGCTCGAGATCCAAGCCGTATCATTTGATTCTATCGCATCCAAGTATTCTTGCTGCGTTTCGCTTTCCAGAAGTCCCGGGAAGAAATCCCGAGCGATGATTTGGGATAGCGCATCTGTATAGCTATCTTCGTCGAGGATTTTCTTCGGTCTTTTGATCCGTTTCGGGGGTGGCGGCGGGGGCATCAAATCTGTGTCGCTTCTTTTGCGTATAAGAGCCGTCGACGGCCCCGCGCTATGATCCATTGTGTCTCTATTCCTTATAGCTTTGCGAGGAGTCGGTTATCCAGGATGAGAATGCTAAATAACAAAAAGAGGGAAGATAGATGACAGAAAAGGGTCAAGTTCAATCAATCAACGCTTAGGCATCCCAGTGCCACAGTTGACTAAGCTTATCGATATCAATATAGAGCCCCACAGTAGGTACTCTTTGTTAATGTTACGTCAGAATTCAATGTTCTTGCCTATCAATCTCAAGTTTCCCTTTTGGAGTACAAACCTTAGGGAACAACAACGCCATCCAGTAGCTAAAATCTCGTCCCTAATACGCGTGGAGTACGCAACCTCCGTTCTGGCTTCTTAGCAAGCCGCAGTCGTTACGGCCGAAGGAAGCTTCTCAATGAACTGAACAGGCGCTCTAGTAGGCTCGACAATATCTATACGCGCCAAACACCTTCTTTAAGTTGGCGCTTTAATCATTACGTATAACCCGAGTGCCTGCTTTACCTAGGTACATAGTTCAAATATTCATAGTACCTAGTAGTAATAAGTATTTCCAAGGTATATAGTCTCATCTTTTAATATTTAGCTTCGACCAACAGCAGAAACCCCCTGGTGTTTACAGCATACATATACTACTTACCTACATATAGGTATTTACGTCGTAAAGTGAGTTTTGCTTCCTATTGCTTGAATTTCGAATTAGTTTTAGTTAATGCTTTCCAGGATGCTTACAAGGATTCTCTTATAAAGTCAAGCTATTACAACTAAGACGAAAAGCACATGTAACCATTTTCTAAGCATATAGAACAGCGGGAGTTAGGAGGGTGTACGATCTTTCAAATGCAACTAGGGACTACTACATAAGTAGGTAATTAGGAAACACATTAATGGTATTACATTTCAAGCATACTTAACTGACATCCACGTGGAGTTTGAAATATCTTGACCTTTTCCATTAGTTACTCGACTGATAATATCAGTATGCACTACAAAGACGGGTATATAGCTTGAGAATTGGGTTACAATGAAATGAATGTAAATATAACGATTAAATTGTTTAAAACGTGGCGGTGGTACGTATACGATTAAAACGAGTCTGATCGAGACTTACACTTATGCGTAATAAATCTTAAAACAAGTCTAGAAAGATCATTATACAATGGCTGTGAACGTCCTTGTTTTAATGTTAGGTGATACAAGGGTATATACCTTTTCGGACTGGATTTATGTTATGCTTAATAAACCGGTGTTAGTTGGTCTATTGTGGTTGTGTGTACGACGTATTCATAAGCTGGTACTACTGGTGTTGTCTACAGCACTAGAGCTTCATTAGAGGTATCCTATGACACCAAACTCCAAGTCTGGAAAACACTCATTTGATTAGGGACAATTGTGCAGGGTTCGCAAAGAGTTAACTCAAAATAGAGAACCTAGGAAAGCAATCAAATGTTATCACGAAAGCAGTTAAGATGCCAAAAACCCAGTTAGAAGCCAGCGAACCATCGCACTATATTTCAGGCCGCGAGCGCCCCGTTGACTGATCTATGTGGCAAAAAAGGTATGTACAGAATAAATAGCTAATGTTACAGCAGAAGTCTAAGATGCTAACAATAAAACCGAGAAGATGAAGGAAAATATGCAACCGGCGAGATATCGCCCCCAAGTTTTATGCTTTGCAATTGCGATCCGCCATCATGATATCCTGATATCCTTCCAAGGGAAATTCAACCAGTCATCATAACAACGTGATACCTCTCAGGGAGAGAAGGCGCTTAAGCGCGGAAGACGCGGCTGGAGCGCTTCGCGGAAGCGATGTTAAGGGTAGCGCCCTGGCCACCAGTGCACTTGGTGCCAGCAGCCATGGGCATGGCGACGGACCAAGTGCCGGCAGCGCACTGCTGGTAGCTGGAGCCCATGCAGTTGAAGGAACCCTCGGGGCTGCAAGCACCAGACATCTTGGAACCGGCGGGGCCGGCAGGGGCGGCAGGGGCGGCAGGAGCAGCAGGAGCGGCCGGAGCAGGGGAAGCAGCGGGAGCGGAAGGGGCCTGGGTCGGGGCGGCGGGGGCAGCAGGTTCGTCCGTGACGAAAGCACCACCGGCGCCACCGGCAGGGGCAGCGGGAGCAGCGGGGGCGGCAGGGGCAGTATCACCCTGGGTGCAACCGCTGTTGCTGCAAGTAGCGACGGTGCCGGCCTTGGTGTTGTCCTCGACGGACGGGCCGGGCTGGGCGAACTTGTAATCGAAACCCTCGATGGTCTTTGCGCCACCGATGTTCAAGACAACCATGTCGGGGAGCTTGTCGAAGTTGGCCTTGTCGCCACCCTTTCCGGTGAGCTCAAGGGCACCACAGTTCATATACATCTCACGTTGACCGATCTTGTTGAACCAGGTCCAGGCGATGGTAGCCTTGCCAGCGGGGATGTTGCTGGGGATCTTGTAGGGGTAGGTGAACGGGTCGTCGGCCTCAGCACTGTCACCCATGTTGCCGCTCACACCCTTAGCGGGGCAGCCGCCTTCAATGGAATGAATAACCTTCCACTTGCTGTTCTTGGTAGGGTTGGTGTCATAGGTAATGGCGACCTGGCAAGAGCCACCTCCGTGAACAGCCTGGCCGATGAATGAGAGGGTCTGCGAAGATCCGAGGGCGTAGCTGTTGACCTGGCCACCGGTGGCGGAGTAGCCACCACCGAACTTGCAAGGGAAGTTGCTTCCATCGGGCTCGAGAGGGCTGTTGTTAAGCCCGGCGGGGTTGAAGGGCGCAGGGCTCTTCATCTTCATGTGTCCATTGACCGCGGCGATGAGCCCGGCGGCGGTGATAAGCTTGGAGAACATTTTGGCTAGTGGTAAAAAATAAGTTTATCTGGTTCCTGCAGATAGTATCTCTAATAAGCGAAGTGGATGATCGATTTGCGTCGAGACTGAAAAGTCCTGGCTACTTGGTCTGTCAATTCAGTTAGTCCTAAATAGTTCTCATTTATGCCACATTGTTTCGGTTCCTTAAAATCTTATAAGGTATTTGTGTTGAAACAGAGGACTCTCGAATGGGCTTTGTTTTCCAGTAGAAAGCCATTCAATGAGGCTGATCACGAGGTATAATAAAGCTATTGTGCGATATCCTCACGAAAGTGGAAATTATTGCGGATATAATGGTTACCAACCTGACTGTAAGCTTGAGAGAGTGAAATCGATCGATTTGTTTCTTCGTGAGTTGGACTCAAAGGAAAGTAATGCTCCAGGCGTTTAAAAACGAAGAGTGAGTTTGGAAAGAATGAATGAAAGACTGTAGACTTCTGCCGCTGGCGGTGATGAGGGAGAAACAAAACGATCGACTGGAGGCGATCTCAAGAGAGTCTTATACTCTTGAAGGATGCTTAAAAGAATGGAAAGCGGCAACTGAAGATGCACGATGCTGGCGCGAGAAAAGAATGTAACACGCTTGGTGTAAGCCGTATGGTAGGAATAGGAAAGAAGGAGAGAATGATTGGATATTGGAGGAACAGAGTAGAACACTCTCAACTCCCCATTAACACGGGTATTACTTACTACGATGTACGAGATCCACTCGGGGCACAGAGCCCAGAGTAGATCGTAAACCCCACACTTTTTCGGCTGCGATGGAACGTAACCAGTAGAGCTCAGCCATGGTGGTAGATCTCCTGGGTTTCGAGGCATGTTGTTGACGAGAGCCGGCAGGGGTTGGAATGGTCGGATGAACAGGGTACGTAAACGGGGAGAGCGTTCGGATCCAGCGATAGGCTGAGCTAACAGTAGACTCTTTTTTGGCCTGTTTCGTCTTGGCTTTTACGTGAGACTAAACATCGCTTTAAGTGGATAGAATTGAGTAGATGACCACGTTAAGAAGAGTTCGTTTACACAATTTTGCCTCTCTTTACCTTGTTGTTCTTTTTGTTGATTAATTCTATGTCACTTGCTTGGCTGACATTGCCCACATTGAGTTCCGTAGAGACTATCTTTGTCCCAACTCTTCAGCGAGTTAACCTCTTCTTACAACTCCACTTTAACTAACAGCGAATCGACAATGCATGATATGATGTACATATGTACATGTAGGTACTCGCATGTTGGGGGTGTCGTTCCAGAATAATTAATCGTAGAAGCCGACTCCCATCCATACGCCGTACAGAGACAGTGGCCAGGAGCTAGAAAGGATTAGGAGGGGAGAAAGGAGAGAGGCAATTCGTGACAGCATAGAAACTCGGTCATTCAGTTTCAGAATTCCACTGCTATACACTTTAGGGAGGTGGTCTATTTAGGCCTGTTTGGACCTATTAGGCTGCAAGCGGCGCAGCCAATCAAAAAGCTAGTTGACTAAGCCTGGTTGCCCGATTCGGATGGCCTAGGCTTCCAATTAGGTCTCCCCAATGTGGGACCTTTGCCCTGCACTTGGGACAGAGACTCATCCCTACAGTTAAATTATCATCTTGTTCTGGCAGTGCCGCAGAGAAGCTTTTTAGGTGGCACGAAGTTACCAGATGCAGTTGGAAGAATCGTGGGAACAGTCCTTTGCTTCGTATAATGACCTGACTACTTACCTCTGTATGAAGAATGAGAGAAAATTCGGACGAGATCGTCAGGAGATATTGGCGCTCACAGACATGGGGAAAACGGCTGATTTTCCTTATACGTATCATCTGCTCGTGATAGGCAAGGAGGATAGGGGAAATTTTTTGCATGTCAAGAACGCCACAAGCTTCTAGCCTCTAGAATTCTAGCTAACCCAGGTCTTCGCGCGCTGAGAGATCCAGCTCCAGCCACTCACAAGCCGAGAACAGGGGTTGGGTCGATCACTCAGAAAGCCTATAATGCCTGCCCCCTGGCCCCTGCGCTAATGCATTTTAGCGAGAGGCAACCCCTGCCCGCCCTCGCCAGGCTGGATGAACACCTTGGAAGCTGAAACGTCACTAGTTTCAGCGGCTGCCCAACTTCCATTAACCTTTGATTTTCCTCAGATTCTCTCTATATTCACATGACCGGCAGCCCCCAACTGCATGGGAGCTCTCACCTTAACTCGGCGAGCATTTGAAATAAGGTTGACGGTATGTAATACAACCTACATGTTGAACACTGGAGTCAATAGTACGTCATTTTGTAATCTATCTGGAATGGTGACCGCAAATCAGCCCTATTACTGTAGTTCGATACTAGCCACTACCGTTAACACATTCATCGAAATTCCTCACGTTATGTGTGTTGCAAACTTCGCTTCAAGACAAGTGACGTGGACCATTTTTAGGTAAATCAACAGCCATCGGAAGGAAGCGCTTCGGACACCTGCAGTTATCATTGACGACTGTTTTCTCTGTTGGTTTAAGATTTGATTAAGCCTCAAGGAGGCGGCTCACCACGGTACTTACCGAGCTAGACGACGGAGTAACACAAGATATTGTCTATGTATATCCCGTAGCAAGGATATTTGCTTGCATAATCGTGATGCTATTTCTAAAGCGACCCTTTCTATAGACTTCAATGTTCTCCACGCGAACCTACTACAGTACCTATGTAATTAAAGCTCCGCTTCTTCTATAAGCACGTGGTTTTAGTAACTAAATTTGTGTCTTGCTCCACAACGGTGTATTACATAGATTGTCGGCGTGGAATATTGAAGGGGAAGAATTAAGCATCGTGAGTTGCCTATTTGGGCAACTTAGTCGATAAAAATACCTGAGGAAAAGCTCATAAGCATCCTGAATCGTGACAAGCCTCTTGGCATCCAAAACCGCCTCCCATCTCATGTTTCTCGGATAACTGTGGGGACTGTATAAGAAACAGGACATTGTTGTTTGAAGCCTGGTGTAAGTGGCTTGGAAATGTTTATGTATACTTTAGACGGTAGGTGACTTCATGGTAATGAACACGGCGCAGACAATAGTCTCCAAAACGTGTCTTACGTGCCGCTAACTTTGCTGTTGGTGTAGTTCTCGCCAAAGTTGAACTGGTTTCACCTTTACTAGACCAGACGACTGTGGCGAGTCAGTCGATAATCGACCGAGGAATCGAAATTGGCAGCAGGCGGATTTTCAGCCTCCTTCGTTCCTCGCTGGTTCCAGATTTATTAAGTTACGATTGGACGCCTCAAACACAGCTGTGAGGCTCCGTCAATAAGGCCAGTCCGAGTTTCAACTCTATCCGAACTCTGCATCACGTCATACGTATATAGCATTCTATTTTTTTGGATTGATGCACCCCAGTTCGCATCATCATGCACTGATCCGCGAGTGCCATAACGCAACTTACCTGCCTGATGGGATCGGACGACACGTGAACTGCATCTTTCCACTCCTTCGGTAGGTGTTTACGTAGACGATCCTAGTATTCATTTAATATCTAACCTGACACTAATGTTCCAATCCCTGACTGCCGACTCTGCAGATACCAGGGTTCCCTAATAGATTAACGGTGGAATGAATTTCCAGTAGTCCGGATCTATTTTCTGTCAAACGAATCAAAAAGGAGAGATTGAGTCAGTAACGTTGCATCTCGATTAGAGACTGGCCACATAGTACATAAGGTACTATGAGGGCATTGCCACATTGGCACTTTGATGAAGTTGGACGTTGGTCTTTCGGATAAACGTCGACTCTCCTTCACCGTCCTATCCGAGGTTAGACAGAGTATACGAGAACAATCGACCCGGCGAGGCTTGAGGTTCGTAGACTTACAGACAGCGGCTTCCTTTTCTTCGTCTTCAACCTTTTGGGGAGAAAAGTGGTCGCTGTCGTCGAAGCCATAGTCCTCTCTTGTCCACTTCTTCATTTTTTGAGTGCGGAACTCTTGGTAATCCCATTCTTGGTCCTCTAACCGACCAGGGTGCTTGAAGACGTAAACTTCACATTCGACTTCCTCGCCCTCGACGTTGCCGTGTCCCTTATCATCACCGACTTTAGAAAGTAAGCGGGCCTTCACCGTTCGACGCTCGTACTCGTCCCCTTCGAAGTTATCAAGGTGGTGCATATTGGCGTCTGGGTGAGCTCGTTAATAACAACAAGGCGAAAGAACTATCTGAGCCACATTTCTGTGAGTCATATTGGCCTCTGGCTTACCTGTTAAGCCTGTCACATACATTCCTCGGACCTCGTGGTCGTTATCCGGTGTGATTCCCGGATAACTCACACCTTCAATTCGACTGTAGATATAGGCGTTAGTCATCTATTTCGGATAACAAACTGACCGAGTCAATATGTTTTGATGGAATACGAGAGCCGGGTCGGCCAGGCCATTCGACATCAGGAGCAAACAGAGCCACCCCAAAAGGCGCATTAACTCACCGCCGACAGAATCCATGCAATATAGCCGGCTTGAAGTCATGGAGGCTCCTTAGGAGCGATATATTCTCGGTAGAGTATCTATAACAGACGGTGAAGAATACCTCGGGAGCCATCTAGGTTGTGAGTATATAACGCTGTTATCTCTCCCAGGGGCGAGGATCTTACCAATGTGCCTAGGAACTATCAGCCATGGCGTAGTGGTCACTAAGGGATTTATGCTTACCATAGAAGAAGGCTGCGTGAGTACGATCCGACATGACTTCTTGAGATGCGTATGGCGGGTATGTATTGTCTTGTTTAGTCTATTTTCAATTGTTGCACTTGGAGGTAGGCTACGAGTTGCGAGTGAATATAAGTGCGTATAAACGTTTTTTTAGCTGTCACTAAATGCTATTGACAACACATACGGTTGGGTTGGTGAAACGAGAGCAAAGTAGAATGTGAAGGACCGAGGCCGAAGCACTTAGGTTACCTAGTACCGGTACTATGTATTGCTTAGATAACCAATATGGTATGTGGCAATGTGCGGGAATTTCAAGGTCGTATATACTTCATACCTTACAGTATGTAGACAGATATACGTGCACTTGGGTATAGATATAAGTAGTATCAGTCACGTCAGGTATTGGACGCCGATATCAGGAGCTTTTAGTCGATTACGATACCCCGGAATTCGAGAAGGCGGCTCTCTAGTAGCTAAACCAGGGTATGGATATCGATGGATACTCTCAGTACTAGGTACTGTATCAATACCACAGTTGAGCGACTCTTTCCCTTATCTTTGCGTGTCGATAATGGCAACCAATGATATAGGCCAGCAACCCCACTTAGTGCAAGTGTTCAGATACAGGCACGGTTCACAGCGCTAGTCGAGCTGATTTAATTGATGCCCGGCCCCAGTTAAAAGTCTGCGGGCGCGGAACGGGACTTCTAGTTCCAAAGCTCGGGGATTCTAAGCTTTCGGAAAATCAATTAGGCCTAGCGTTGTATATGTACAATGCGTCAAGTGTCGCGCCCACCTCCAACTCTTAGAAAGTTCGCCTGGTCGGTATCGCGTTTTCGAGCTTCTCCAAAACTTCTATCTCAGCCTTGTGCTGCTCATCCTTTCCCGTACAACTTTCTGATCCTTTCGTGATACCCCCTTCTATTCTCCCATTCTCCTTGTATTTGCGCATACACCGGAGAAAAAACTTCCTTCATTCTTCGAGATTTACCGAATTGTGACTATTCCTCTCATAATTCCCATAAACGTCCGTCGCTGTCGCATTGAGTTTGTCGCGCGGCGATCTACCTAGCAGCCTTCCTCCGTGTGCCTCTCAACAACCACATAGTACCATAACCTTGGCACCACCAACCGACACAGCAGAAGCCCTCTATGGTATTTACATGAGATTAGATTCAAGTAGCCAGCACACACTGCGTGCATGCAGGTGTTGCAGCCATGTCGGGGCCAGCACTTGAGGATATCGTCAAGAGGTTGACGACCCAAGAAACTGGTACGGCTTTGAATGCGCATTGCTCTTTCTCTATATAGGTAATCCAACTTGTTGAACCTCCAGCTGATTCTTCCATTCATAGAGCCCAAATCTAAACTCGAGGCGGCTACTTCTCTACGAGATAGCCTTGACCATTACACCAATGGCCCGCATTACGCTATCTTCCTTAAGCGGATGATGCCGCTATTCATCATCATACTGAGAGGGCCTTGTTTATTCCAAAGCACATCGCCGGAGCAGGTATGTGATGGAAAGACAGCATTTGTGTCCAATGGAGCTAATTCCACCCCTCTAGAAACTTCGGAACTGTGTCCTGGAAATCCTCCACCGACTACCCACTCACCAGACGCAAACTTCACCGGAGCCTTTCGAACCCTATGCCGAAGAGATAGTCGACATCTTGATGAGCCTAGTGAGGAATGATAATGAAGACAATGCTACCCTATGTGTTAAGATCATATCGGATATCATGAGACACCAGCCGAAGGTGCTCCACGGGAAAGTACAACCGTTCTTGGACCTGATCCAGGAACTGTTCGAACAGATGGAGAAGGTCGTAAAGGAGCAACTTGATAATACAGCCATCCCATTTAATGCATCGGGCCCTCCTTCTACACCCGGCAGCACGCAAACGAACTTTCAGTCGCCACGACCCGGTTCGCCAGTCGCATCTGTCACGGACCTGGGCCAAGATCTTCAGCAACAGAATAGACCCTTGTTGAAAGGAATGCAGTCCTTCAAGGTTTTGTCTGAATGCCCAATCATCGTCGTATCCGTATTCCAGACATATAGGAATATCATACAGCAAAATGTCAAGGCGTTTGTCCCCTTGATCAAGGCGGTACTATGTCTCCAGGCCAAGGCTCAGGAACAAGCCCATGCCGAAGCGAAATCGAAGGGTACCGTGTTCGCTGGAGTAAGCCCGAACATCAAGAATCGCGCAGCCTTCGGGGAATTCATTACAGCCCAAGTGAAGACGATGAGCTTTCTAGCATATCTGCTTCGCCAGTACTCCAGTCAACTCGCCGATTTCCTGCCCACACTACCCGAAATTGTCGTCCGATTACTCAGAGACTGTCCCAGAGAGAAGTCGGCTGCTCGTAAAGAGTTGCTGGTTGCGATTCGCCATATTATCAACTTCAACTTTCGGAAAATATTTCTACCCAAGATTGACGAGCTTCTGGAAGAGAAGACACTAATTGGCGATGGACTGACGGTTTATGACACCTTGAGACCGTTGGCCTACAGTATGCTAGCCGATCTAATACATCACGTTCGCGAATCGCTATCTCCGGAACAGATCCGAAAGACAGTCGAAGTATATACCAAGAATTTACAGGACAATTTCCCGGGCACGAGCTTCCAGACGATGAGCGCAAAGCTGTTGCTGAATATGGCAGAATGTATCGCTAAAATGCCGAATAAAGTCGATGCGCGACACTACCTGCTCATGATCCTAAACGCCATTGGAGACAAGTTCGCAGCAATGAATCGACAGTACCCCAATGCCGTCAAGCTGTCCAAGCTCTATAAGCAGCAGGCAGCCGACCAGGTCTCTGATACCTATCTCGCCGACAAGGAGCATCATCCCCAGTGGGACGAGACTGATATCTTTACGGCAATGCCCATTAAGACATCGAACCCTCGTGACCGTGGGACTGATCCAGTTGCAGATAATAAATTCCTATTCAAAAACCTTATGAATGGACTCAAGAATACGTTTTATCAGCTGAGAACATGCAACGCACCACTGCAAATTGATCCCAAGAATGCACCACAGCATTGGCAGGAAGTATCGTATGGATTTTCCGCAGAAGAGGTCAAAGTCATCATCAAACTCTTCCGCGAAGGTGCCTACGTCTTCCGTTATTATGAGATTGAGAAACCTGCTGTCGAATCCCAGTACGCTTCGCCAGTGGAATACATGGCCAATTTCTATATGGTGTCCAGCAGCAAGGAAGAGAAAGATCTCCTTGAGACTTTCGCTACTGTTTTTCACTGTATTGACCCGGCGACATTTCACGAAGTCTTTCAGCAAGAGATCCCTCGCCTCTACGAGATGATATTCGAGCATACTGCGCTCTTGCATATCCCTCAGTTCTTCTTGGCAAGCGAAGCTACATCCCCAAGCTTTTGTGGTATGCTTCTCAAGTTCCTAATGGAGCGAATCGACGACGTGGGCTCAGCCGACGTAAAGGTGTCATCGATCTTGCTGCGACTGTTCAAGCTTGCGTTCATGGCAGTGACCTTATTTGCGAACCAGAATGAGCAGGTTTTGCTTCCACATGTTGTGGACATCGTCACCAAGTCGATTGATCTTTCTACTAAGGCCGAAGAGCCTATGAACTACTTCCTACTTCTCCGTTCTTTATTCCGAAGTATTGGTGGCGGGAAGTTCGAGCACCTCTACAAGCAGATATTACCTCTTCTAGAGATGCTGCTCGATGTTCTCAATAATCTGCTCATGGCCGCCCGTAAGCCGGCGGAACGGGATCTGTATGTTGAGCTCTGTCTTACAGTACCTGCACGTCTTAGCAACCTCCTGCCTCATTTGAGCTTCTTAATGCGGCCCCTAGTTGTAGCCCTTAGAGCTGGTACGGATCTTGTGGGTCAAGGGCTCAGGACTCTGGAGCTTTGCGTGGACAACCTGACGGCCGATTACTTGGACCCTATCATGGCCCCGGTAATAGAGGACTTGATGAATGCACTTTTCGAACATCTGAAACCACATCCCTACAGTCATTTCCACGCCCACACAACAATGCGCATACTCGGGAAACTCGGCGGCAGAAACCGAAAGTTCATGACTGATGCACTGCCCGTGAACTATCAGAAGTATGCCGATGATCCTTCGAGTTTCGATCTGCGACTTATTGGGTCAAAGAGGGATCGTGCGTTCCCGGCTGAGCTTGGAATCGATTTCGCCATCCGCAAATTGACAGAAGTTCCGAAGCCGTCAAAAGCTAATTCCGCTAGGCAGTTCGATGGGTATTACAAGAAGCAAGCTCTACAACTCATCAAGTCCCAATTGAAACTACGTATTGGTATCGATCACCTACCTGAAGACCTGCCTCGATTGGTCCGTCTTCAAGCGCAGGATCTCCTAGCCCGGAAGCCAGCAGCGGACTTCGCGCTATTTAACACATCAGACCGCGAACGGTCTGTCGCGAAGAAGGACGAACAGGACGATGTCATGAAGCGTCTTATTAAAGCTATTATGTACGCGGAATCTCTCCCCGAGTTCCGCGAAGAGGCTGATGTGTTTCTAATGAATCTGTGTCGTCACTTCACGATCATCGAAATCGGGCGTGGACTTGTGGATATCAAGAAGGAGATGAGCCTTTTCGACGTCCAGGCAGGCGAGGGCCCCCTGCATATCGACAGTCGGGTCCTAGCAGATGCTATCGTCGAGTCGCTCGCGTCGGATCTGCCGGACGTGCGTGATGCCGCTTTTCGGGCAATCCGGGCCGTTTATGACTCTACCGCAACTATCTTCGGTTCCGAAACCGACGTTGGCCGCCTAGGGTTCTTTAGCCACCTCAGTAGGACCTTTTGCCACGCTTGCTATGAGGAAGAGTGGTACACGAAGACTGGTGGTAGTCTTGGGATAAGATATCTTCTAGTCGAGGTCGATCTTGGTGGCGCATGGGTCGCGTCGAAGCAAATGGAGTTCATACGGGCTCTGATGTATGTGATAAAGGATATGCCACAGGACCTACCGGAAAAGACCAGAAACTCAGCCCAAACTACGCTCGAATCTCTCCTGAGAAGGATCACAATAGGCGTGAAGAAGGAGGACGCACTGCCCGCTCCTGCGCAGCCAAACCAACCGCATCCCAAACCTTCGCGCCTAACCCAGATCTGCGTTCTTTTCAATGACGAGCTTTCTCACATGAACAAACATGTCCGAGGAACAGCGAGGCGATCGCTTGAGATTATTGCTAAGGCAACTAACGCAGAAATATGGGAGCTCTTACAACCTCATAAGGATCGGCTGCTGCAACCCATTTATGCAAAACCTTTGCGAGCGTTGCCATTTTCGACACAAATAGGGTACATCGATGCGATCGCCTACTACATGACCCTGAAGCCGGACTTTGTCGCCTTCGACGATCACCTGAATCGGCTCCTTATGGAGTCGCTGGCATTGGCGGATGCCACAGATGAATCTTTAGCTGGCAAACATGCGGAGTTTCGGACGCATGAATCCATCGTAAACCTCCGGGTTTCCTGTATCAAGATACTAAGCAAAGCAATGGGGTTTGATGATTTCCAGAAGGGCCAGAATAACCCGACACGGACCAAGATTGTCTCAGTGTTTTTCAAGTGCTTATATTCAGAGTCTAAGCCTACTATCGAGGCGGCGAACGATTCATTGAAGGCAGTTCTTTCTCAGACTAATAAACTACCGAAGGACCTGTTGCAGCAAGGACTCAGGCCAGTCTTGGCTAATCTCCAAGACCCTAAGCGATTAAGCACGCACGGTCTCGATAATCTTGCAAGGCTTCTTCGCCTTCTCACCACTTATTTTAAGGTGGAAATCGGAGCTAGATTATTGGATCATATCAAAATTCTCGCAGATCCGAACCTTCTTCAGCAGATATCATTCACATTCCTTGAGCAGAATAATCAGATGAAAGTTGTTGCTGCGGTGTTTAACATCTTCCACCTCCTACCACCAGCCGCAGAGCAGTTCAAGGAACGTCTTATCGACACCAGCTTAGACCTCGAAGACAAGCTTCGCCGCACCCACCATAGCCCTTTCCGGGCCCCGTTAAATAAGTACCTGAATCGATATCCTGCCGAGGTTTGGAATTTCTTGCTCAGCAAGTTAGAGGAGTTGAAATATGGCCGATTCCTGGCTCAAGTACTGCTTCATCCGGACAGCAAGGCTTTGAGAGAGCATGCTGCGGCCAACATCGACGGGTTGATCTCATTTTGCACCCAAGTTAGCCAAGCCGGAAAGGAGACAAAATTCGTAGCCATCGTCAACACAATCAACGTTCTCGAGTCTCTGAGCCAACATGACAATAGTCGAAGCTGGCTAGAACGAAAGGACACGATTTCGTGGTTGAGACAAGTTGGTAAAGATTTGGAGGGCCACTTGCGGAAAAATAGGCTGCCGCCTGGCCTGCGGCTCCCTGCCGACCAGGCGGCTGAGCAACTTATGGGCATATTTACGAAAGCGCTGTCCCTGAACCCGAAAGATTTAGACACACTTTTCAGCCTCGTCGATTCCATTACTTCGGAAGAATTACGGGCAACCCCGTCTTTGTTCAGCTTTCTTTACAAATACGTCATCTCTAGTGACTCTATCGACTACTGGAAATCAGTCGTGTTGCGCTGTCTCGATATCTACGCCGGAAAGAGTTCTACCCAGAAGACGAAGTGCTTCCTGCTTCGTAATGTCGTCAACCCAATCGTCGCCATGGATGTTATGCGGCACTGGAATCAACCGAGAGCCCAACGACTTGTAGATCGGACGGTTATCGAGTCCATCAACGTCAAGATATGGAAGGTCAACCCTGGAGATCCTCAAGAGGACTTGGCCCAGCCGGGTATCGATCATACGAGAATGGAAGTTCTCCAACTCTCCGCAATGCTAGTCAAATACCACCATTCCATTCTGCAAGACGCCAGGAAGGATATTATTAAGTT
Organism: Hypomontagnella submonticulosa; assembly: GCA_022984865.1. Taxonomy (NCBI): domain Eukaryota; kingdom Fungi; phylum Ascomycota; class Sordariomycetes; order Xylariales; family Hypoxylaceae; genus Hypomontagnella; species Hypomontagnella submonticulosa. Next base: position 1,489,771 of record JAJKLF010000001.1, read on the forward strand.
TGGATGGACATACATAAGGCTAGACGATGTGATCAACAAGCATGCGGCGTACGTAGTGATTGGCTATTTCATTGCGCATTACGAGACGCCTCCAAAGATAGTCACTCAGGTTTACTACTCTTTGCTGAGAACCAATCAGAATGAGGGGCGTGCCCTAGTCACTCAAGCTCTTGAGTTGATGGCACCAGTCCTCCCCCAGCGTTGTACAGCAATGCAGGGCGACCGCAGCGGCGGAGACCGAAATGCCGTATGGGCTATGGCCCCGCGGCGTATCTTGGCGGAAGAAGGACAGAATGTCCAGCAGATGACGAGCATTTTCCACTTCTTAGTTCGGCACCCCGATCTCTTCTATGAGTCAAGGGATAAATTTGCCCTGTTGATCATCACGTCGCTGAGAAAGGTGTCGCCTTTCTTATCCTCCTCAACGGAGAGTAAGAGGCTTGCATTGAATATGATGTGGCTAATTTGGCAGTGGGAGGAAAGACGCGTCGATGGCAAGCTTAGCGATGCTAAGAGGGCTCTATCTGAATCACCAAACTCGAAAAAGAGAAGGCTAGACGGCGATCTAGTCAACTCATCTCCTCCAGCGGTTCGACAGACCGCCCAAGTTGATAGGGTCGAATTTCAAATCCCAGCCGGCTTTCGGCACAAGATGGTCAAGTATCTGATCGAGTTCATCGCGCAGCTAAACGAGAGGTATCAACTACCCTCAGCGAAGCCGCGAGATACGACATCGACATCCGGTCCTGCTCTCCCACCACAATCTACGGAACTGTGCAAGAAAGCAATGGCACTCCTCTATAACCTCTTACAGCCACGGTACTGGGGCGATCTTGACGTAGATCTATTCCCAAATATTACTGAGGTTGTTTTAGCCAGCGAGAGGACCGCCAAAATCCTCGGCGCCGATCCATCGGATAAAGAAAACTATGACGAAAAGTTCATAACCAACATCATCAATACGTTGCAGGTGGTGCGAATCATCCTCAACTTCAAGCCTGATGAGTGGATCGTAAAGAATATGCCGTCGGTCCAGAAAGTAATTGAAAAATGTCTCAAGTCGGAAAACCCGGAACTGCAGGATTGTCTCCATCTAGCGGATAAGAAATATGACGATGGCCGCGACGTCAAGTCGACAATACAGCGAATTCTTGATGCTGTACCAGAGGACGTGCCGATGGAAGATGCAGACGCCGAGGGAGAACCCGAGGCTCCTACTTCAGAGATTATTACTTTCTTGTCCACTGTTGCGACAGAAACCCTAGCAGCTGCCAATTATGTGTCTGGGGTCAATATTCTCTGGTCTCTTGGCCAACGCAAACCATCAGCGATCGACCAACATATTGTGTCCTTGATGAAGGCGCTGCAGACAAAACTTGCCAGAGAACATGTCCAACACTACACAAGTGTAGCTGCTCATCAACAGATGGGCATAAATTCAGTTCGACCGCAAGACCCAAATGCTCAGGCGGGAGAGTTGTCGGCGTACGATCTCAACATTCAGACTGATCTGATGATCAAGGCCATCCAGGTAACTGCAATGCGCATGGAAATCCTTGGTGATCACCGTCGTCCTTTCTTAAGCGTGTTGGCAACTCTAGTCGAGAAATCACAGCACATCCCTCTCTGCGAGAAAATCCTCGACATGGTAGAAGGCTGGGTCTTCCGATCCGAAGGAACATGGCCAACGCTTAAAGAAAAGACAGCCGTGTTACATAAGATGCTCTCGTTTGAGCATAGGAATGACCCGACAATGCTAGGGAAATTCTTAGAATTAGTGATTCGCATTTACGAGGACCCGAAAATAACTCGAACCGAGCTCACTGTCCGCATGGAACACGCCTTTCTGATCGGAACCCGAGCACAAGACGTCGAAATGCGCAATCGGTTCCTAACCATATTCGATAAGAGTTTGTCGAAGACAGCAACAGCGCGGCTGTCGTATGTCATTAGTTCACAGAACTGGGACACGCTTGCCGACTCATTCTGGTTGGCTCAGGCCACTCAACTCTTACTAGGTGCGGTAGAGATGAATTCCAGTATACAGCTACACCACGAAGACTTCCGAACACTTCCGGCGTCTGAGGTTTTCGGCATCTACTCTAAAGACAGCAGAGAACCCACCGTCATGATCGATGACAAATATGACACGTTCATGGCCAACCACCGTCGTTTCGTGACGGAGTTAGGAGATGTTAAGGTTCGGGACATCATAGAACCACTCACTCAGCTTCAGCATATCGACCCTAATCTATCACATAATCTATGGGTCGCGCTTTTCCCAATGTTCTGGTCCGCGACCGCCAAGGAAGAGAAGACAGACCTTGAGAAAGCCCTAGTAGTTCTCCTTTCGAAGGACTTCCATTCCCGTCAGATTGACAAGAGACCCAATGTAGTGCAGACCCTGTTAGCAGGCGCTGCCAAAGCGTGGCCAGAATGCAAAATCCCACCTCATATACTCAAGTTCGGTGCTAAGACGTACGACGCATGGTATACTGCCTTGGTTCAGCTCGAAAATGCAGCAATCAAGCCGGACGTCGACTCGCCTAAGGTACGAGAGAGCAACCTTGACGCGTTGGTTGAGCTATACTCTAGCCTTAAGGAGGACGACCTTTTCTACGGCACGTGGCGCCGGCGATGCCAGTTTGTTGAGACAAATGCAGCTTTATCATACGAACAGAATGGCATGTGGGACAAGGCCCAGAGGATGTACGAAGCGGCTCAGATCAAGGCTCGAACAGGCGTCATTCCCTTCTCCCAGGGTGAGTATATGCTTTGGGAAGACCACTGGGTTCTCTGCGCGCAGAAACTCCAACAGTGGGATATCCTACAAGACTTCGCAAAGCATGAGAATCTGCAGGATCTCCTGCTCGAATGTGCTTGGCGAAGTATCGACATGTGGCAAACGCAGGAGCAGCGCGACAGCTTGGACATGCTTGTCAAGGGGGTCATGGATGCGCCGACAGCTCGACGCGCCTTCTTCCAGAGTTTCATGTCTCTCTTGAAGTTCCACAATAAGCAAGAAACTGGCCCAGACTTTTCTCGCGTCTGTGACGAGGCTATACAATTGTCCATCAGGAAGTGGCATCAACTCCCAAAGCGTCTAACCGCCGCCCACATTCCCTTACTTCACAACTTCCAACAGCTCGTCGAACTCCACGACGCCAGTGTTATCTGCCAGAGTTTGGCCAATACAACACAAGCTAATCTGGATGTAAAGTCAGGTGAGCTGAAGCTCCTCCTCGGTTCTTGGAGGGATCGGCTACCAAACATCTGGGACGACATAACCGATTGGCAAGACCTAGTCACTTGGAGGCAGCACATCTTTGGGTTAATTAATAACACGTATCTCCAACTTCTCCCTCAACAGGGCCAAGGCGCAAGTGGCGCTTCATTTGCATACCGAGGTTATCACGAAACGGCCTGGATTATTAATCGTTTTGCCCACGTCGCCCGCAAGCATAATCTAGCTGATGTATGCATTAATCAACTAAGCAGGATTTATACCCTCCCCAATATTGAGATTCAAGAGGCGTTCTTGAAGCTGAGGGAACAGGCTAGGAGCCATTATGAGAATCCCGCCGAACTCTCCAGTGGATTGGAGGTGATTAATAACACTAATCTCAACTACTTCAACAACCAGCAAAAGGCAGAGTTCTTCACCCTAAAGGGAATGTTCCTAGAGAAGCTCAATAAGAAGGAGGAAGCAGATGCGGCTTATGGGACCGCCCTCTACTATGACATTGGTAAGGCCAAGGCATGGGCCGAATGGGGCTACTTCAACGACCGCAAGTTCAAGGAGGACCCTACAGATTTGAACTCTGCCAGGCAAGCCTTGACCTCATATCTGCAGGCTATCGGTAGCTACAAGAGCGGGAAGGCTAGGAAGCTCATTGCGCGTATTCTGTGGCTTCTGAGCCTGGACGACTCGAACGGAACTATCGCTGCCGGCTTCGACGATTATAAAGGAGAGACCCCTGTTTGGTATTGGATCACCTTCATCCCGCAGCTTCTAACTGGTATGGCCCATAAAGAGGCACCTAAAGTCCACGCGATCCTTCTGAAGATAGCGAAGGCGTATCCCCAATCTTTATACTTCCAATTGAGGACGAACCGCGAAGATATGGTTGCCATCAAGAAGAACCAAGAAGCTAAAGAAAAGGCACGGCAACGAGCACAGTCGGCGGCGTCTAGTGGCAAGCCAAGCAGCTCGCCATCACTCAGCAAGCAAGAAGCCCTTCAGCCCAAGCCACCAGATTCATCTTCTAGACCAGCGACCTCGAGCGGCGAAGGCAATACTCAAACCAGGCCGGAATCCTCTGAAGCTAACGGGACATCCAATGTCCCACAAGGTAGTGGTGCTACTCCCGCGCCCAATGCAGACCAGCAGGGAGGCGGAAAGGATGGCGCATCTTCGACTACGGCGCAGAAACGGCCACCATGGGAGCTCACAGAGGAAATAATGTCTGTTCTGAAAACTGCTTTCCCTCTTCTGGCCCTTTCTATGGAAACTATGGTTGATCAGATCCAAAAATACTTCAAGTGTCCACCTGATGAAGATGCGTATCGCCTGATCATAGCGCTCCTTAACGATGGCTTAGCGTATGTAAGCCGAATGCCCTCCTCATATGCCAAAGATGTGAAGTTACCGCCGGCTACCGAGACAAACATTACCCGCTTCGCCGAGACTATCCTTCCCGCTCATATCAAGAAGTCGTTCGAGGCCGACTTCGTCCAAGTGAAGCCGACAATGTATGAATACATCCACAAACTCCGAAAGTGGCGCGACAAGTTCGAAGAGAAGCTAGATCGCAGAAATCCCAATGCTAATTTGGAGGCATACTCGCGCCACCTAAGCGAGTTCCGCTATCAGAAATTCGACGACGTCGAGGTTCCTGGCCAATATCTACAGCATAAGGATAAGAACCAGGATTTCATTCGCATCGATCGTTTCCTCCCTAATGTAGAACTTGTTCGAGGTATCGGTGGTTCTCATCGACGACTGAAGATCCGTGGGCATGACGGCAGTGTCCACCCATTTGCCGTCCAGCATCCTGCCGCGCGACATTGTCGACGAGAAGAAAGGATCCTGCAACTATTCAGGCACTTGAATCAGACCCTTGCGAAGAAGAAGGAGAGTCGACGCCGTGACCTGCAATTTACGGTGCCCTTAGTTGTTCCCCTCGCTCCACATATAAGAATTGTGCAAGATGATCCATCGTATATCACGCTACAGGGTATCTACGAAGATCATTGTCGACGCAACGGAATGCTTAAGGATGAGCCGGTCATGTTTACTATGGACAAACTCAGAGGCCTGATCGATCCTAGGGCCAGTGTAAGTTTTGCCCCTACACCTAGGTGGTCATGATAGTCGCTAATAACCTAATCTAGAAGCCCCCGGAGCAGACGGCTACAGCCCGTCTCGAGGTGTTCACAGCTATCCAAGAGAAATGGGTACCCCGTGATGCCGTCCTTGAATATTTCCAGAGCATCTTCCCCGAGTTCTCCGAGTTCTGGCTATTCCGACGCCGGTTCTCGTACCAACTCTCGGCGCTAACATTCATGACGTACATACTTTACAGTACCAACAGATATCCTCACAAGATGCATATCGCCCGCGGCTCAGGCAAGATCTGGGGCTCTGAGGTTATGTCATACATGGCCCCCGGAAAGCCCTTCTTCCACAATCCCGAGCCGGTACCATTCCGTCTCACCCCGAATCTACAGACCCTGATGGGTCCTCTAGCCACTGAGGGAATATTCAGTTGTTCCATCATGGCGATCGCACGCTGTCTCACCGAGCCCGAGTTCGAGCTCGAGCACGCGTTAACGCTCTTCGTTAGAGACGAGGTTATCTTCTGGTTCACTAGTAGTCATCGGACTATCCAGCTCAACGAGAATCAACTGCGTGACACAGTGCAGACCAACTGCGACATGATCGTCAAACGCGCCGTAAGCCTCGCCCAGAGTCCGCTTGGCAACCTCCCGGCAAACCAGACGGTTATTGATCTCATCGCCCGGGCGGTCAACCCCATGAACCTTGCCCAATGTGACGCCCTCTGGATGCCCTATCTTTAAATTTCTTCGTGTCATTTTTTTCACAACATTCCCGGTAGGAGAAGGGGGGAAGGCTACCACAGTTATTTGGGGAACGTTCATTGTCTTAGGAGGCGAGGCTACTTTGCAGCAAGGCGTTTTAGGGGGATCTGAGAAAACTGTTACAGGCTGAGGATCACAGCCTATCGTCAGGCCACACGGCCAATACGGTCACACCAGGAAGGCAATGTACCGGTGTTTAAGCTAGTATACACGCGTGAGATTTAATATATTGCTATTGCCTTAACTTCGTAACGTTACTCATTGCCTTGTAGCTGTTCATGCAGTATGATAAAATGTAACATCCTGGAGATTACGTTGCTTTCATTCATAACTCTCCAACCGAGCAGAAGAAACAGCGGTTCATCCGTAATGAAATCCACCTCGACTCGCCCCGCCCAACGCCTCTACCATCGTAAAACAAGCCTTCATAAGACCCGTGCAAAGGAAAGACAGCGGAGCGAAAAGCGAAACCCCCAGGACGCTAGGAAACTCTAGCCATCAATCATCCATCCATGTCAAGAAACGTTCCTCGTTAGAGAGGGTGCCCAAGATCGAATAATGTAGTAAGAAGGAAACACGATATCAAGATAAACTCTCAAACAAACAGAGAGTTTGCCCAGATATAGCCTTCTGAGCTGGATTTGACCGGCACGGATCTACCGAATTTCGAAGAGCATCGATGGTTTCAAGCGTGATAGCGCTTCCCCGTTCATCTTACCGTCTATATAGCATTCGCCGATGAGCTGGTAGTAAGTATCCGGTTCACTCCGGAGGGGCGGTTTCTTCGCCTCCGTACCCATATCAGCCTTTTCACCGACAGGTTTGCTCCGTTCGTTCGTATGTTCTCTACTAGCAGTACCAAACCCCGAGCCGGTTCCAGCTTGTGCTCCAGTAGCGTCCATAGAGCCAGGTTCCGTTCTACGCTTCTTCACATGCTGAGCTGTGCCCCCTGACCTTCTCTTTCGTTTGTGGCTTGAGTTTGCAGCCTTGCGTATCTCCAAGATACTTCTCTATACTTGGGCAATTTTCCGAGCTGCCTCCTTTTTTCTCCTATTGCGTTCTGCCTTTTGTTTTTTCCGTCGCTGTCGAGCTTCTGCCTTTACCTCCTTTTTGGACTTGGTGAATTCACGTAGTATAACAGGCACGCTGCATCCGTACAGAATACAAATCAGATCGCCCTTCTGGGTATGCCGCGGCGCCAAACCCAAATTCTTGTCTTTTTTGGTCCGTATCATTGCCCGGTTCCATATTGCGGACTGGACCCTTCGTAACACCTCACCCACGGTGGCACAATTATTCCAGTGGACAATGTCTTTGGTATCGAGGGCGTTTCCATTTGTCCCTTGAATAAGCGCATGGCGGAGCAGTCGAGCGTAATGTCGTGGTGCATTTTCGCCGGTTGGGCCCCGGTCTGCTACAAGTGTTCGCCAGAACTCATCCGGCAGATGCTCGCTTGGGCTTGAGCGATGGAGGTTTGCCACCTTAATCCAACCTTCCGGAATGTTCCCTTGCTGCGACGATTCTTTCAACACTCCTACTTCGTCGAGGATGAATCCTTCCACAAACATGCTATGATAGTGCAATCCATTGAGCGCTTCGTTCTCGGAACCCAGGGTCTGTCCATCTTCTATTCGAAAATTTTCTGTAAGCACTCGAGTTCCAGAGGCGCTATATGTACGTTTTGGCGGGAGTCCAACCAAACTATCGGCGTTCATCCGCGTCATCTTCCCGCCTCCTCCGCTTACGCCAACTATTCCGAAGGCAGCCCGAGCTAGGGTTGGTATCCATGATGGTAGCGTATCTTCCCCTTCCCCCTCTGGTCGGCCAAACCCAGTCTTTAAACGCCGGTGAGTATTGCTCTCTTCATCATCGTCGTCGGGTTCAATCGACTGTTTTGGAGTCGGAGCCCATGGCCGGCAAATTATGTCAAGGGCGCAAGTCGGGTCAGATTTTTCAATAACCCACCGAATGAATTGAACATAGACATCGGATAGTGGAAGTCTGTAATCAACATGGTATGGCTTCGAAACGTTTGCTTTAGCCAGCTGCTTGACAAGCTTATCTTTAATGTAGCCTGGCCAAGTCCATGTTTGGATTGCATCCTCTCCTATTGTTGTCGTTACGGGCATTGTGTCTCTTGCAATTGCAAGGAGAGCGTATATAGTATCACGGGGTTCTGACGACTCAAAACCCGTGAGTTTCGATACTAGGTACTCGAGAGTGAACTGAGCTTGTCTCTCCTGACCCGAGAGTCGCCGGAAGAGATTATTTGTCTCTTCAACCAGCTTCGTTGCACTCAGCTCGGAGACATCGCCGAAGAAATCCGGCATATGCCCAAGATCTCTGTTACTCTTCATAATCTTAGAAACCTCGCGTGTGCGGGTCTCTACCTCGTTGAAGAGAGAGATCGCATCTGCCATTTCTTTCCACTCGATCTTGTCCATTCCACAAAGGAGCGTTGCCCTTTGGGCGACAGCAATCTCCTGTATGATCCACCGACGAGAAAACCATGGTCGTTTCATTAGAGCTGAGAGACCCTGCCATTCTTTAACAGTCGCATCGTCTCTAACTAGGCGGTAAAATCATTTAGATTAAGGACTCGATCGTGAATGAAGGCTATAGCATCTTTGCTGTTCTGTTCTTCCTTCCCAAGCCATACGTAGACGCATTCAGCATTTCCGTAGATGCTAGCCATCATCGGCACTTGGTAATTCTTCTCGTTGATGTCCTTTTGGTCCACACAGATTAAGTCTATCCAAACATCGAATGCTTTGTGATGTCGAAGTGCTCGTATGGCCTGTTCGAGGTTGTTCGGGATTCGAAATGTATATGAATCACTCGCCTATTCTATTCGGTTAGCGAAAACAGCCCGACAAAGAGAGGGAGAGAGATTACGGAATAGGGCAAGGATCAGTCAGGTATCTCACTGCAGAGTCATACTTTGGGACGAAATTGCTCCTGATAAAGAGAATGATCGGGTAGTACTGACTTGGAGGATCCGAATTTTGCTCTCCAGCTTCTGATCCCGCTCGCCCCAGCACCACGACAGGGTGCCATATGGTGTCTTATCCTTATGTTTTGTGAGTTTGCACTCGATGGGATCTTGCTGGTTATCGATTATCTTTAAAATACGATGCTCTTTGGAAGGGTCGTCTAAGGGGCAGAGGTCTCTGTGCGAATAATCACTACGCAGGTTTGAACCCATAGTAAAATATAATGAGGTAGGGAATAGTAGTTGTGTATGGTTCTGAGAGAGAACGGCAATATTGACAGATGTGGATTGGGAAGCATTAAGATATGTAGAACCCCAATATTGAGGGCAGATGTACTCTTACCTGCTACAGTATTTGTCGGTAAGGGAAGCAACTGAGGCGTGGTTTGAGTGTCCAATCGCTGTAAGTCATCGCCGCCGTGAATTTCTCCTAGTTCGCCTAGAAAGGCTGCCTGACTTCTCATGATCTATAGTTACAACCTGCGTGTCATTGGCCATCATATCCTATAAAGGCCCTATTTTATGATAGCTACTACTTGTCTGTCGATGGCACTGCCCGTTCTTCGACATTACCCTACATAAAGTCAGCCTAGGATATATTGGTATATACTATGGTTACACCAGCCTCTTGGCCATCGTGGCTCAAGACGGGATAGCCACGAAAATTGGGCTGTGAGTGTTACCAATAAGAGTGACAGTGGGAGGCCTCATTATCATTATACTCTAATAGTAAGACCCGGGCCAACAAGGCCCTGAGTGATCATTTGGGGGTTCGGTGAGCGAGTCGGCGTAAAAAAAAAAAAAAAAGGTTACACCATGGTCTTGGAAAATAGATCAAGATAACTATGAAGCCTCGGGATGCTTGTCACTTCTATTCTTAGCTTGCCTACAAACATATAAATGTTACGGAAGGTAGGCTATGGCGTCTTTTCTTATGGTTGCCGGCCCAGACGCTCAACCGCAGCTTACTTTTTCTTATATGGCGTATGACAAGTTAAGAACTATGGCTACAATAATTCATCTTGTGTTACACGATATACAGAAGTCTCGTGCAAAATGGAACTAGCTTCAGGCGTCTTGATACGTACAAACCATGGCTAGATCATAGATCCGTTTTCAAGCCATCCAAAGCTTCGCACAAGCATGGAGGTCGGGCTTGATTGACAAGTAGAATATACTGTAGCTAACTGTAGGTGAGAGTAAGTTTATTCTATACTACTCCGTAGATGGTAGCTTTCGGAGTTCATATTTCGATACCTAGCTCTACTATCCCTTGCTGGACTCTCTTAGCCTGATCGTTACAAACACGCTGTCTTGACGTTTCGGGGAGATGGGGCGGCAGAGAATATCTCTTTGCAAGGCCACGATCGTCACTTACGCATGACCTCGTCGGTGTGGCGCTTAATATGACATTGATCATGAAGAAGGGTTGACCTAAATCGGCAAAAATATGTTGACCTGCTAGTTAAGCCACCTAGAAAAGTCCAATAGGAAAGATCAAAAATACATGTAGTAGTTGTAATGACAGACCAATATCTCAGATAGCTCCGAAACCGATTCCGAGCTCTCATCAGAGTAATCATCCTCTAAATAATTTGCGCTCGGGGGTCTTGAATATACCTGAATTATTACCGAACTAAGATGTTATATATATATGGTATCGAAGCATAGTTCTTAACGCCGAATTCGTATCAACGTATGGGAAATGACAATAGATGACTAATAGAGATAACGACTTTGGATTCCCCATGCCGTATCATGCAGTATTGTATGCGTTCCCCCACACTCGAAACCGTTGCAACTCAAAGGCGGAGTAGAGGGAGATTTACAGGGTACCATTACGGGTAATATAGCTCGACCACTATCATGACTCTCACTAAGAGGTGCTCGTCGCTCATTACCCTACCTACGGGATACACGTAGCTTAGCAAAGTAGACACACAATGGAACTCAAAACACAATATTTTGCACCCGCCGACCAGGGGAGGGCTGATATCAAGCCTACCGACCTTGCCATCATAGACGAGAAGTCTACGCCTGTTGAAGAGCAGGATAGGTTCAGGTCGCTTATCAGGACCAAAATGGACCCAAAAGAGAGAGCTTTGGTGCGCAAGCTCGACTACTACATCATGGTAGGTATTCTTATATGGGATCCTCCGGGCATAGATAGCGACGGCTTCTGACTCTAGGGATAGCCAACCATATGTGTTATGTACTTCTTGAATTACGTCGACCGCAACGCTATCGCGCAAGCCCGCCTGAACCATTTCGAGCATGACCTCGGTATGTCAGGCAATCAGTTCAATACGGCAGTCAGCATGTAAGTGTCATATCTCAGAAATATTTAGAAGCAGTTGGTTAATATTTAAGCCAGTCTATTTATCGGATATGTGCTCATGCAGGTCCCAAGCAACATGTTGATCACGCGCATCAAGCCCGGGATCTACATGTCTGGATGTATGTTACTCTGGGCTGTGGTGTCAGCTTCCACGGCTTCCGTCAAAAGCTATGAAGGGCTCGTGGTTTCTAGGTTCTTTCTTGGGATCGCAGAAGCTCCGGTAGGCGGTCTCATCGAGCTCCGTCTTCTGGCACGACAAGACTAACATAATCAAGTTCTACCCTGGTGCTACATACATTCTAGCAATCTATTATACACATAGCGGTAAGCCGTTAATACTTTCCACTGCTATGTCGGCTTGATATTAACTTTGCGATAGAAATGGCCGCGCGCGTTGGTTTGATGTATGCAGGACAACTCCTAGCGACGGGGTTCACCGGCTTGATCTCCGCTGGTGTCTTCGCCGGGATGGATGGCTTACGAGGGTTTACGGGTTGGCAATGGCTTTTCATTATCGAAGGCGCTTTGACAGCTTTCGTTGCAATCCTTGGATTTTGGCTACTACCAAATACACCTGACGACACATATTGGCTGACCGAGGACGAGCGCAAATTGGTACAGGCACGCAGAGCGCGCGACAGGATGAGCGATATCTTCGGCGAAACTAGCGCATGGGAAGGTCTCAAACAGGCCTTCAAGGATAAGAGAACCTGGCTCTTTTGTTTCATGCAAATGTTTCACTTATCGGCCTGCTCTTTCAATGCGTTCTTCCCAACGTAAGTTCGCCCCCTTTTCAAGTCATGATCGACGCAGCATTGAAGGCCGGATGGACTGATAAGATGCTGACGCTGCTTTGGATGATAGAGTTGCCAAAACGCTTAAGTATGATACTACAGTCACTCTCTTGTTGACGTGCCCACCTTTCGTGCTCGCGGGAATTGGTAGCACCCTGGTTGGATGGAGCTCTGGAAGATTGAATGAGAGAACATGGCATATCACCGCGACATTGTCCTTTGCGATTGCTGGTTTCGTCATAGCTGCCAGCACGCTCAACACGGCAGCACGTTACGTCGCCTGCTTCATTTTTCCCGTAGGCGCATTTTCCGCTAACTCAGTCATCGTCGGCTGGGCGTCATCAACCCTAAGCCAAACGGAGGAGAAGAGAGCTGTGAGTTTCATAGGACTTGGTCTCACATATCTCTTACTGGATTGGTATTAATGAAGCTCCCTAGGTTGTTCTTGCGATAACCAACGTCTTTGGCCACATTGGCTATATATATGGTGCGTACCTGTGGCCTGACAGTGACGAGCCGCGATATGGTATCGGATTTGGGGCCTCGGCAGGCTTTGCGCTCCTTTCGATATGTTGTGCCTGGGTGGTCCGGACGTTGTTAATCCAAGAGAATAAGAAAATTAGGATGTCAGTGCCGGAGCCTACCATTAACCTGTATAGCTATTGATCGCGTACATACATGTATGTACTACTGTATGTAGCACCTAAGAATAGGGGTATGTAGAATGATTAGAGTTATGATTTCGACAAGGGTGACCTCCTTTTATTAGATCGGTATTACTTGACGTAGTTCCCGTCTCGGCGGTACGTAGTGTGGACCGGGAAGAGCCGACAGGAGCCGATAAGATCTCCGATATCGAAAATATTCCAAGACCTATGAGCAATTTCCAATATAATTGTCTAAATCTCTCCGTCTCAACAAGATTGAGGTCCAATTAAGCGTGACAAAGCCATTCGCGGTCCCAAGCCTATTCTTGTTCCTAGACAGGCCAACCTGCCGTCGAGAATGGCGACCCGGCGCATCATCTCGCCGCGCTCTATACCCCTCCGAGCTACAATATCGCGATCGTACTCGAGCAGCGCCGCTCACCATAGGGTCCCGTTAGCCTACGACCACCACCAGCCGCCGAAAGATGGCCGCCACAAACAAGATTCGCCCATAATATTCATGCACGGATTATTTGGGTCCAAGAAGAATAATAGGAGCGTGAGCAAGTGAGTTGCTTCCTCTAGCCCTCTCACGAAAGCTCCTGGTGTTGGGCAGAGTCAATGAACAATAGCTGACCGGATGCCGCGCTCAGAGTCCTAGCCCGAGACCTGAAGCGACATGTCTACACGGTAGTAAGTCAACCGTTGACTCTCGCCTCAACTAATCAGAGCCATCCCGTCTAACGATTGTTCTCCTCTTTAGGATCTGCGCAATCACGGCGAATCGCCTCACGCGCCGCGACACGACTACGTCGCCATGGCCGATGACGTCGCCGGCTTCATCCGGGACCACGACATGCAGAACCCGACGCTGATCGGCCACTCGATGTGAGCCTCCTCCCTTCCCACCTCAAGAGAAAAAGAAGAAAGCAGAATCCTTACAGCGCAACACTCCATCTAGGGGCGCAAAAACCGCCATGACCCTCGGCCTCGCCGAGCCCGACCTGATCGCAGACCTCGTGTCGGTGGACAACGCGCCGGTCGACGCCGTCCTCGAGAGCTCGTTCGCCAAGTACATCCAGGGGATGCGGCGGATCGACGAGGCGGGCGTGACGAAGCAGGCGGAGGCGGACCGGATCCTGGCCGAGTACGAGCAGGACCTGCCGATCCGGCAGTTCCTGCTGGGCAACCTGCACCGGCCGGCCGACAGCGCGACGCACCGGTTCCGCGTCCCGCTGGCCACCCTGGCCAAGGCGCTGCCGCACCTGGGCGACTTTCCCTTCAAGGACCCCGCGCGGGCGCGCTTCGAGAAGCCCGCGCTGTTCGTGCGCGGCACGCGGAGCAGGTACGTCCCCGACGAGGTGATCCCGCTGATCGGGCAGTTCTTCCCGCGGTTCCAGCTGGTCGATATTGAGGCTGGGCACTGGCTTATTTCTGAGAAGCCCGAGGAATTTCTCCGAGGTAAGTTTGACATCCTAAATGCTCCTTACGGCTTGTTGGCGTTCCCCTTTTTCTAGTTAGTATATGTTGTACTTACAGAATCTTGCCCAGCGGTCATAGAATTCCTGACGCCGAAGGAGTAAAGAATGAGAAAGCAATTTGCATGTCTACATCCTATTGCATGCATGTATGTATAAACGTGTGTATCATTGCATAAAGGGGATATCATCTAGAAGAGAACTATGTACATCGAAGTCTGGGCATTCATCGGGGGGTTGCTTTGCCGAAGGAAAGACAAATAGATAGACAGTTAGACGGAGTAGAAGCCGCCGCCTAGCTAATCAGCAGGGGCAAGCGGACGAGTAGTTGGACCCGATACCCCCCAGATTCAAGCCCGTACTGCTCGACGCAGGCGTAGCGGCCGCGAGCAGCTGCGGCTTCTGGACAATTTGATCCACGACCTCGACGAACGGTCTCCTGACGTTCTCCCGCGTCTTGGAGCTGACCTCGCAGAATCCGGCCCCTTGAGATTCCGCGAACGCCTTGCCCTCCTCGAAGGAAACGGCGCGGCCGCCCGTGGCCACTTTATCCAACTTGCTTCCGACCTTTACCGTACCGTTAGTTCGTTATCTTTCATGTGCTGTTTTGTGCTGTACATAAATATAAGCAAAGGGGATACGGTACCAGGTAAATGACAGCGTCCGGAGACGCGTTAGATCTCGCCTCGTCGATCCACTTCTCCATGCTCTGGAAGCTCTTCTTGTTGGAGATGTCGTAGACTATGATGACGCCGTGGGCGCCCCGGTAGTAACTGGTTGATAAGGTGCGGAATCTTTCTTGGCCGGCCTTGAAGTGAGAGGTGAGTGATCATGTCAAATATACTACATGATACAGTGGCGACAGCTAGAAATATTGTATACGATGATAGTAAAGTGAGATATGATGGGCTTACAGTGTCGAATATGTTCAGTCTGTACGCTTTGCCCCGTACGGCAAGCTTCTTCATCTAAACGGCGTAGGACAGTAGTTAGCCCAGGTGCGCATTCCGGGTGCCGACGTGATCCGGCGGGCCGGGTATGTATCTCAGGAACCTCTCACCTTGAAATCGATGCCGATAGTCGCAGTCGTTGACTCCGGGTCAAACTGATCATCGCAATCTACAAGAAATCTTAGCATCCAATGACAATGGCTAACCGAGCGCGTCTCATAGGCATAAGCCATTAGAAGGCATATGTAGCGGAGTTTGGGTGGTTCATACATCTTAGCAGCACTGCCTCATTAACGGAATTTCATTAGCCTCGAATTTCCATCATCAGAAATCACGGCATCCCATCTCCGCAGGGAGGCGGCGGACGGGACCCGAGGTCTTCGGGGGAAAACTTATCGAATTAGGTAATTTCGTACTTACGTGCAGACTTGCCGGCGCCGGATGGGCCGATGATCAGGACCTTGAGTACCGGTAACGCATCCTCGGAGACCATCGTTGCTCTTTGCGTATGCACGTGGGCCGGCCGATTGATCGATTCTGTCTTGCCGGGTTGCGTCGGGAGCGGCGGCTATGCGTAGCGAACCTACTAGGTACCCAATGTATATGCAGGTGAAGTAAAATAGGCAATGAGTAAACAAGGTAGAAGGTGTTTCGTAGGCAAGAGGTTACTGTATCTACCTATTTAGATAGGCAGGGGAGGCGATTGATGGTTGGGATGTCTGAAGTCGGCTTTTCCTTCTATGGGTACGTAATGCGTCGGTGGTTAACACTTTAGTTTGGTCATGCGAACAGGAATGCTAATAATTCATGTACGCTACCATTTCTGGGTGGCGGTTTTTTTTCCTTCACCTTTTTTTTTTTGTTTCAGGGACGTCTTTCGAAAGTTTAAGCTGGTTCCTGACATCGAAATTACATGACTGTAATATGGTTATTATCTACATAGAGTAGGTATACTTGTGCAGTCTGGTCATCTATGTGTACATACGTGGTGCATACTTGTACATATTACATTGCGGTATTGGATTGTGACGTAGGGAAGTGATTGGTAGAAACCCCTGTCCAAGTTACAAATTACGTGAGGGACCCAGCCTAAGCTACATGTATGTTATGTATGGACAACGTAGGGCCGAGAATCGCCTTGTCTTGATGATGGATGATGTTGCTGATACCTAAGTCTATGATTCAAGCCGGAATCATTCCACATAGAGCCCTAAGTAGGCTACAGTAAGGGGAATGAATAGGACGCCTAATATATACTAACCAAAGCATTCGGCCACCAGATATACATCTACTACGCACGTGGCATGTGATCATTGGGCTTCAGGAGTTTGGAAATGGGATTTGTAGGACAAATCATGAGCTCGTAATCCCGGGACACAGAATATATAGCCCACCGTACAGAGGGAGGCACGGGATGGGAACATCAAATGTTACTTACCGCACATCCAGCAGATAGTCTTTCGACCCCTTTCACGTAAGAATAAGACAGCAGGTCTGTCAGAACTGTGCAAAGCCGCAAATAACTCCTTATCACGGTATCATATACGGAACGCCATGGTTGTCAGCTAACCTTTCTCATTTTATCTGTCCTGAGGGGCCTGCTGTATCCGCGGCTGCCGTGCCGCGCCGAATGCAATTCAGAAGTGAGACCTATTGCCATTGCACAAAACCCACGCCGTTCCCATGACTAGAGAGTTCATCATAATTAGACCTCCTCAAGGACTCGCTCCTTGAACTCCCGCTCAACCTTCTGACCTTCCTCGTTCGTCGTGGACTCGCCGTGCAGGTTCATCAGGGCACCGAGATCGAACTTGGGTGACTTTAGGAGCTTGACCTTGCGGATGTGGACCTACAAAGAAAAATTAACGTTAGTATTATTCCTCAATACATTACCGCATATCGCGATATCCGAACAAAAAGAAAATGCTAGCACATACGTTCTGGAGAGGGTAAATGCCCTGGGTGGCCTTCTCAATCTCGCGGCCGATAACCTCGGGGATCAGCTTGGAGGTGAGTTGCTGGAGAGTGCAGGTAGCAGCCTCTCGCTGGATGATCTCCACCATCTTCTTTCGGATGGCGCGAATCTGAGATGACGCAGCGTAGGTGGTCTTCTTGATCTGGTTGGGCCGTCGCTTGGTGAAGGCGATGGCGAATAGGCGGAGAAGGTAGTCATCGGTGGTCTTGACGGTGACGTTGGCCTCGATCAAAGATTGCCATTTTCGTACCAGAGATCGTAGCTTGTCCGAAGTGAAGTCCAGACCGTGGAAGTTGGTCAGGCAGTTCTTGCCCTGGACCTCGTCGACGCGCAGCTTGACCTTTCGGAAAGCGTGGTCCTCATCCTTCTGCAGATCAGCGAGGGAGACCTCGAAGATTCGGCCCTTGAGGGCATCGTTCGCGTTCTTCAGACCGGTGGTTCGGTTAACGAGGGTCTTGCCGACACTACACATCGCAGTTAGATATCAGAAATTCTCTATGCGTTAAGGAAGAATCTGTCGTACTCTCGGATGTTGAAAGGAGCGGGGGCCTGGGATTCACAGTTAGTCGACGAAGAAAAACGTTGTTTCGAGTATAGAGATGTATCATTGGGGATTCAACGACTTACCTTGATGGAGTACCAGTCCTTTCGGGCGAAGGGGTCCTGGGCCTTCTTCTTGAGGCCCTTCTTGCCCTTAGACAATCTCTTGTTCCTAAAGTGAAGCAGATGATTAGCGATATTCCTCGTCGTTCCTGTTCCTGTTCGCGTGGGATGTATGTGCAATGCGACGGGCACATCGCCAATAATCGAAATCGCAGAATCGCCGGGTCGCAGAGACGGGAATGCGTAATAAATGCAATGTACTCACTTTCCAACCGCCATGTTTGCGAGGTGTCAGTGTAGCTCGCAATTCAGGACGAAAGTTGACGATGTTGAAAAGGACTTGTGGTTTTGCGTGTGGAATAGATCTGGCTGTAAATTCTAGTGTGCTCGAAATTTCTTGTTTGTGCGCAGGAAATCCAAATGCTGTGGGGACATCACGTGCTTATCCTCTCTTAGATAGCCACTCATTTTTCTCGGATATCCCTATCGTTTAAGACTCCACCGTCCAGACCCTGCTCAGTGCATTTAAACATTCATACCGTGTAAATGCATACCACAAATCTTTTCTCCGCTCAAGCGAATACAACGGATTGGAACAAGTTATGACTATACCGAATATTAAACGTCTTTAGTATTTCGCAAGTGGCTTCTCATGAGGCCTTCAGTTTTCATTAGCGCTACACAACTCACATCGACCAAATGTTCAAATTTACTTTACTGCTTTATTATACGACAAGACTCTGCGCAACCCTAGTATATAATAATTGATTATCATCCATGTTCAGAGGTTATCTTGTCTGTTCAGTAGTCGTCGAACTCAGCCCTCACGACTACTTCAATTCCCTCTGCGGTATTATCTCGCATACATATTTCTAGAGTCTCCGGCAGAGTTCTGGTGTGTTGAAAAAAGCGGGCATACTTATAACTCGACCAATGCCAAACTTCACTTTTGTCTCTTTCTCTTGTTACTGTCGCTATATTCGAAACGGGGTATCCCAATTGTTCCCTTTCGTATGCCCCCCATGCGAGGGGGAAAAAGATTAGATCCCTAGATCCATTGTTCTGTTCCAGTTCGCCAGGCGCCAATATCCCTAAGCATCAGGCTTACTTGATTACATCCCGGTTGACGTACAACGAAAGATGACCAGAAATAAAAAAGGTGCAAAACAACTCCCCGGCGCCTGTTGACCCGTTGTCATGCTTTATCGTTCGCGTCATGTCATCGCGTTATGGTAAGGTGATACGAGTGCGTGTTGGGTAAGAAAGCCGGGGATCTCGGCGGATCCCGCCACCCCGGGTGCTATGCCCTAGAGACGCATCCGCAGAAGACGTTGATTGTTATTACGAATCAAGCCGTCCTTTCTACCGCCTTCTCTTCGTCTGGATGTTCACCCACTTCCCAGGCGTCGAAGCTCGGAAAGCTAAAGTAGCATACCGAATCTACTCGCCCAGTCAGTAAGGACATAAACTTCAATGGCCCGTGAGACCCATGATAGATAGGATAAGTACGCACGAGGATCATGAACGGCGTCTGACATGCGAGGCTCGCGCACGTCAGCGGACTCTATGCCGAAGCTCCGAGTCGACGATGGGGACGAGGTAGCGTTAGAGACGACGACACGGCTGAGCAGGTCCGTGGCTCTCCGGCTCGCGTTTGGGCTTGTCAGAACTCCTTTGCAGGAATTAGACGTAGTGATAGAAGGTTCCGTGGCACACGCCCTGAGTAGGCGGGGCCGGCGTCTTTCCGTATTTTTGGGTCTTGGAGACGACTCTCTTCGAGGTACGATATCAGGTGAGTACCTAGCTGTAGCCATCCCAGATCCCAGATACCAGGTTATAATGACGGCTTGTCGTTTTCAAGAGAGGCTGTTAAGTTGCAACGGTGGAGGCTTTGCGATGTGAGTGGCGACTTTGATGAAAACAATGCAGGCTGGAGGAGCAGGCTCCCCATTGATGAATGGATATTTCAGATGTTTAAGACAGCCCGCAGCAAGGCAAAAAAGGCCGCTAAGGAAGACAAGCAGACAAGAAAGACTCTCTACCGGCTGTTGTGGAACGACATCCCCAGACGGTCGGTGCGGGCGATGCCACATGTCACTCGCGAATGGGGACATTTCGTATGTGGTGGCAGCTGTGTGGTCTCCGTTGGCCTGGGTAGTTTGGGCGTAGACGCCTGCAGCGCTGTTGGGTCCAGTTGGGCCGTTCTGCGCCAGTTAGAGCAGTCAGAGAGGTGGGAGTGGAGAGAATTCCTGACAACTGAACCACTCACGGACCTGCAGATGTTTAGTATCTCTTAACATCTGCAACCCATCCTTGCATACTAAATAGCTCCGTCTCCATTTTGCCCTCTTTGTCCTTCTTTAATACGTAGTAGTGTCCCCCCATTTTTCCTAGAGGCGACAAGTCCCAAGTGGCTAGAGCCGGCCGCCTACCTGTTACTGTCAGCTCCAAAGCGGGAGGTCAGCGCGAGCTCAACGCGAATTCCGCTAAATGTTTCCCCTGTATATTCCGAGCGTCCTTTCGGTTCGTTTCGCTGGGGTCCCGCGGGCCAATTCCTCCTTTTGCCCCGTCTGTCTATCTAATGCATCTCATCATACCTTCTAAGGCTGATGCGGACGAACTCAATTGACGCTGCAAGATTACCATTATTACACAACCATATGGATAATCTGGTTGAGCTGACGTGCTACGACGTAGCTATACTGGATCGTTACCGCTTGGACATGCTACAATTGGACCACTGTCACACACTGTGATTTATCACAGATGGCACTGCAGTCACAGGGCACACGAGGTACAAAGAAGACGCGCCTCTCGGAATGCATACATTAGTCTCGCGCGTGGCAATAGTAGGAGAAGCGGGGGTTCTAGGCAAGATCAAGTTTTCAGCATGTACGTATACGTACATATGTAGTTTCAGTACTATGTAGGCTCCTACATCGGTCATCGATAGGCCGTCTCCAGTCGGAGTACTCATCAGTGATCGATGCTGTCATTGTTATTAATACGAAGTTGCAGTCCTCAGTAGATTGGAGGGAACTTACTCTTCCCACATTCTCCCCTGTACGGCTTTCAATTCGTCTGTAGTCATTCTGTGCCCGGTCGTGAAGTATCCTACAAGCTGTCAGCCACCCGCTTGAACCCGAGAAGGCTACCGGGGATGGGAACCTACCGGCAGTGATCTTGGCGTCTATCTCAACCCGCGAGTCTGCGGGGATCAACGTCTCCGGGAGTTCTACCCGCTCGTGGATAGGGATACTATTATTGGTTAGACGTATCGACTTTGATACGCTGTACAGAAATCGGCTTACCCCTGGCCAACGATGGCATCGTACTTCATACTGCGTCGTGGCGTATTAGCGTTAGACAAGGCCGTTCCACCACTTATAGCCGAGGACTCACTTGCTCATGCTCAGCATCCTATCAATCTTCTTTATGCCGAGCCAGTGAAGTATATCAGGCATTAGAGCCTGGAAACGCATGTCCTTCACTCCCGCAATGTTCTCGGTTCTCTTGAAATAGTCCGAAGCGCGGTCTTCTCCTCGTTTTCTCGCGTTGTATACGACTGGCAAATGTGATTAGGTCTTCAGTTTAGGAGCTATAAATGCCCAACACTCACGATACTACGAGCTGTTAGCACCTAAACACGAGACTTGGAGATGCATTTTAGCATACCTTAGTGACTTCACCCAAAGCCCGTCCTTCCTTTCGGAAGTAGATGACGACACCGCTCCCACCATTTTGTGCTTCCTTAACGGCCTCTTCGATGCCAAAGATAAGATAGGGTCTGCAAGTACAGATGTCGGAACCAAACACATCACTACCGTTGCACTGCATTTCCTGTGAGCTAGCATTCGTCTGGCTAAAAATCGCAATGCAGGAATTACCTCATCATGAATACGCAAGGCCAGCCTGCATTTTTCGTCAGACATCTTCGCCGGGTCCCCGAAGCAATACACGGTTAGCCCGCCTTGGAAATTGTCAGTATCAACCATTAGTATCCTCTGGGTAAGAGCCGAGTTACCGATTGGGGGCAAGAAGACTTTGATATCACCGCGCGTGATGAGCTATACATATGACAGTCAGACTTGCGCTAATTCTTGCCAAAGCGATAGTCGCTTACTTCTGGATAACTACCACCGGTATGCTCAAATAAAGAGCGCCTAAGCACACCCTCATCTACTAAAGGTCAGTCATATACGCGATCATAGGCTTCGTTTGATACGCACCTATGCCAAACCTCTCAGCTACTCCGGGGAGATACCACACCTGGCATCATTAGTACCACTATTTTGGGGGCCTAGAATTGATGGGTTCTCACTGGCTCAACTGCAAATTTGGTCACGGCGAGCTCTCCTTCCGCATTCAAACAGACTTTCCCATCGGGAACACTGGGGTTAGGTAGAGTATGTCAGTCTACGATTGGACATGACTGGAATGGCACATACAGTCTGCCGCTTCGCACACTTTCCTCGAGCTCCGGAAGCTAGTTTGAATTAGCAGAAGCTACCAATCTGGCGGGTTCAGTGAGCTTTACCTTCATATGAGCCTTGGTGATCGCGATAGTCGGACGAATGTCAACTATAACCCATCAGCATACCTAGAATGCGAGTTTATAAGCTAGGTGATCTATTTCGTTACCGTTCTCTTTCTCTATAACATCAGCGAAAAGCCAAGGGGCTAGATGTCCCCAAGGATCCATGGCGACAATTTTCTTCTTATCACCCCATTGAGGAAATGGGCCTATGTTGACCGCTGGCTCCGTGTTGGTAAAATCCGGTCTGTATACCATAGTGCGGTTAGGTATTAGACTCTACGTATGAAGCACCTGGTGTGGCCGTACCTGTGGTTGGCGTTGAGCTGCTTGCTGGCGAGAGCAAGAGCAAAGTAGATGGAATAAGAACCACCGTGGGCTGCATCACAGTGTTATACAGTCTTTCCTACACCCTGATGATAGAGTGCAGCTTACCTCCGATGGCTAAACCCCCTATTAGTGGTTGAACAAAGCGAATATGTACCGGAAAACTCACCATTGCGTCTTCGAATAGTAGACGATGATCGGGACACAACGACCGGGCCACGAGTGGTAGGGTCTGGAACGCCCCATTGAAGAGGCAGTGGGTTGATACCAATCTGTTTGGGATACGTACTGACTAATGGTTAATACAGAGGTGCGGTGTCCTTTATGAAAGAGCATAACTTACGTAAGAATAATTCGAGATGTGAATCCAGACTTTTGTGCCTGGACCGCTTCTTTCGTCGTAGGAGAAGGGGAAGCATTTTCGACCTCAGACTCGCTAGCAGCCCGAACGGGAGTCGTCGGCACTCCAGCGAGGGCAGGAGTGGACATCTTACTGATAATAGGACTCGGTACTTCGGCAGATGAGGCAATCGTGTCAAGTTGCTGAGAAATGGATTCAACTCTCGTTGCTAATCTAATCTGATTCTCTTTGATAGCCTTTAGAGCTCCAAGCATCTCGGCCATGTTCAGCCCTTCACTGGTGTCTGAGTCCGAACCAGCCATTGTCACCGCTAGGTAAGAGACAATCTTAAGATCCAAAGGGAGAGAAACGAGGCTTTATGCGTAGACAGAGCAGCAGAAGAAACACAACCAATAGTGAATGATCTTTTGCTAATAGTGACCCTGAATCTCGGCTCCGGATTGTTCTGGAGGAACTATGTCAGAGATGAGCATAAAGGAATTTAAATCAGCATTTATTAACTTACCTTATTGATAGCTTGGTAGTTGAGGAAAAGGGATGGTCGGGATGTTGCTTCTACTAGGTAGTAAGAGGGACCTGGATATGGAGCGCCTGACCTTCAATAAATGGAATGTACCGAATACTAACTTAAACGGTCTATCGTTGACTCAACTCCCGGCCTTGGGCGGACGAAGACAAGCAAGTATGTACCTACGTGTAAGTATCCAGAACTACATACCTGCCTTACCTACTTGATAAGAAGGCCCAAGGAGGGTAGGCACCTTCGGCACCTGACTACCTAATGGTGATAGTCCACCGGACTAGGCGGAATCCCCGCTAGTTCGTGCCTGCATTTGCTGTGAACGGCCATTCCATTCATGCCCAGGCATACCTTATCGGAGAAGCTGGTAGGTCCACGGTATAATTGATGTATCCCGGATAGAGGCATAAGATACATGTTATTTACTTCAACCATGCACTTCTGTGTCTGCTCTGTCTTTTATACATGTAGGTACCTAGTAAAAAGGACGATGTTTTGGTACTGGTTTTATGCTATGTAGGCAACTTCGCAGTTGTTCAATACTTGTGAGATGATAAATGGTATTGTAGTTGATGGAGCTAGTATGAATCGATTACGCAAGGATAGCTTATCTGTAATACCGTTGACTTAGTAGATTCCCCCTCAAGACTACATAAATAATATTATTATACGTAAAGTCAACTTCCTAAGGTTTGTCTTAGCAATGCAAATAGCATACAATGTGTAACCTCGATAATTATGCTAGGTATAAATGCGGTAAAGGCAAACCCCGCCAAACTTGACCCACAAAGCCCCATGGACCCATTCGCTTGCAGCTCAATTGATAAGCGATAAGGGAGCCTTATCGAAGTGGTGGCTGTGAGCCTTTGACTACACTCACCCAAGCCAGACGTGACTTTCGAACATCATTACGCAAGGCTAGGTATGTGTTGCAAATCTCCTACCATGTTTACTGTCCTATGATAAAGTTGCTTACCACTCGTTGCTTAGTAGGAACCGAGTAATCCGCATAAAGTTAGCGGTTTCCTAGCGATTATCCGTCAGTGAAATCGCAAACCTGCACCATTTTTTTCAACGCGCCGGGCGACGTCATTCCTAACGAGTCGAATATTTGATAGCCATTGATCAACACTTCCACTGAATCGGGAACAGGCTGCGGTATAGGTGACTGCAACATCGTACCGGTTTAGCCTCGTCCCAGTCCACTATGGTAAATAACACTCGGTCACCTGGGCGTATCCTGAAGGTGCTGATATCTGTGTATTATAGGGGAAGCGCAAGAAGAGTTCGCGCAAACCTCAGGGAAAGAAGAAGGTGCCTGTACCCCGGACTCATATATGGCCTTATGGACCTGGGACTTACCAAATCATAGAACGAGCCGCTCCCGACAGTATTCACCTGCCTCTTCTGCAACCATGAGAAGTCTGTCACTGTCAATATGAATAAGAAGTCTGGCGTCGGCGAGCTAGAATGCAAGGTTTGCGGACAGAGATTTCAATGCGGCATCAATTGTAAGTCAAAGCGCTTCGGCTTCCATGCCCTGTCTCTGACACGTATTAGATCTTTCGGCCCCCGTCGATGTGTATAGCGAATGGATTGATGCAGCGGGTACGTTAATCTCAGCTCAGACATCACGTATATTTTTGATGTACGGTACTTACTCT
This sequence comes from Hypomontagnella submonticulosa, assembly GCA_022984865.1. Taxonomy (NCBI): domain Eukaryota; kingdom Fungi; phylum Ascomycota; class Sordariomycetes; order Xylariales; family Hypoxylaceae; genus Hypomontagnella; species Hypomontagnella submonticulosa. Next base: position 1,515,056 of record JAJKLF010000001.1, read on the forward strand.
GTTGTAGACGCAGTAGCCAAGGATGATGCCGGCGGAACCACCTCCGCCTCTGCGTCAGGATACCGTATGGGATCAAAACAGTCGGCAGCTGGTCGCTACGATGATGACGAAGACGATCGACGGTATGAAGGAGAAGGCATTGTGCCAGATGACGAAGAGGATTGAATTACAGGAGGATCTCTTTAACGAATCAAGTTCTATTTTGCCAGGTCCATGCGATGGGAGCAATAGGGAAATGGCGGCAACAGGGTATTGGCGCGTAGTCTTCATATTGTACTCTCCGGACACTGATACCTAGACCAACTATTGGCTTTCTTTCCTGCGTTTCTTTGTAGCTTAAGTTATCTACAGGGTAGGACTGGGATAGCCGGTACGTTACTCTACGGAAAACAGAGTCAAGATGGTTCCAGGTAGTAAGTAGCCTATGCTAATTTTCAGATTATTCCCTTCTGATGTTACCTGCGATGATGATTAATATTCTCTACATGGTGTAGAATCGATCACCAAAGTCGCCGAGACCTGGGATAATGTAGCTAGAAAAAGTTAGCGAGGCTACCTAATACGCAACGTGATTCTGTCAACATACTTCTTTTCGTCCAGACCCTATACGTCTTCAAATTAGTACTTGATACTAGGAATATCTCAAGCATATGGTGGGAAAGATGAGAGCTCCCTTACCTGATCGACGAACGCCGTGACAACTCGAAGTTTGGGGAATTTGGTCGCGAAGTTTTGAATTCCCTGTGGGCTGGCAATCAAGTTTAGGAATAAGATTCGCTCTTCTGGGACGCCCCGCGATTTCAGGACGTCAACGGCCATGATGGCGGATCCCCCTAAAGTAATCACACGTATCAGTTCACACGTGTGTAAAAATTCGACTGAGGCAGTTGGCTAACCTGTTGCAAACATGGGGTCGAGGAGAAGAACCCATCTATCGGCGATATCCTCGGGCAATTTATCATAAAACAACCTCGGCTTGGCTGTCTCCTCGTCTCGTTGGATCAAGATCTTACCAATCCTTACCGACCTACAGCAGTCTCGGAGGCCCTGTTCCATGGCTTCGCCTGCTCGCATGATGGAGACACCGCAGATTTTCCCCTGGAACATGAGCCCAGCATAGGTGCGACCAACGGGAGTAGTCACAGTGTGCTCAACCACGGGGAGATGGTTAAGCCCCTCCTCGACGAGGAGGCGAATGATCCGGTTGGAATAGAATATGAAATCCGCTCGCTCTGTCTTTCTATCGCGGATCTTCCTATTTCAGGGTTAGCCCATGCGTTAACGAGAGTGGAACGATTTATTCATAATATGATCGAATTGGCGACCGAGGGTGTTACTCACGTGAGTAGTGCGATGAGCTGCGGCGTTTGGGGTAAGGTGACAACGTTGTCATATTGAACCTCTGTCGAGACAGTGGCTATAGGCTTTTGACTAGGTGAGCGGTAGTCAGGTCCTACACACTGTACAGGACCAGCTTCAGGACGATCTCCAGATGTGGTAGCCATCCTGTATTTTTCGGGTGGAGAGTGGCGGAGGAGTCTATGATAGTTGGTAGGAGTCGTGTGGTGTCTATAAAGCACAACGTTCCGGCACCACCCAAGATGGTGCTATTTATGTAGGTATGTAGGCCGAGGTCATACAACGTGAGTAGTCAGGGGGGATTGTGTCTGTAGTCACCTGCTATAAGTCTACGCGGGTATATTGAGTTAACAAAGTCAGAAAGGGAAATAAACGTCTAAATACTGGACACTCTTCTAGTCAAAAGATTCACTCGAAGATTTAGTATATAAGTGAGAGGAAGATTACGACGGGTCAAATTCCAATGTGATCAACTGGAGACGAAGGCTAAGAAACTTCAGTTTGTAATAATCCATGTTAAATGATAGGCTATTTAGCAGACCATCCCGATATAGTGATAGCTTTAAGCATAAATGGAGGGTTTGCTGGGGCTGACAGCGATAAGCCCTAACAGGTAATCTACTAGTATAATGTGACCTTAGTGCTCTGTATAGAGGAAACCCCGCTGGAGGGAGTCTTCGTGTTGTCACTTCCAAGGTTGCTCTTTGTGTTAGTTTTAGTTTCAAGGCTTCAGCCCAGAAAGCGTCGGTCACCACCGACATCACCGACTGGCCGAGCTTACTAGTAACTTGTAAGTAACCCTGATCCTTGGTCAACAAAGGACAGTTACTTGCTTTAGTGTAATGGGCGATTGCTTCCGTCAACAGCTAATAAGGCAAGACCGATGCGGCACGTCCCCACTATTTTATTCTGTGAATATATCCTGGCACTTTTAAACTCAGCGTGAATCTCGGCGTCGCCATCTTTTGGCAACGTTGGTGCGCTTGCTCTGCTTTGCTTCGTAATCCTTTCTATTCTTGACACTGGCTTGACTCCACCTAGAATTCATCAACATCAACTGTTCATTGTTCCACCCGGCTAATTTATTTGCTTACTACCTGCACGGCGTTGCTGCAAGGCTACCACGGGCTACCACGGGCGCGTCTCCTGGCTTGTTAACATAGATCCTACTTCACATCTAGTGATTCGTTGTCGCAATGAATGATTGATTAATTAACTATCCAATGCCGGCAACTTCAACTCTTCAATAGCTTGCAACCGTGTCTAAATCGACCTACCATGGCTATGAAGACGGATTTTAGTGCTCCGCGCAAAAAGGGACTGACGACCTATGGGAAAGCCCCTCGTAAACGACAACCGAAAACAGTATTCACACCAACCGCGTTCCCGCCTCTACCGGAGGATGACACTATTTCGAAACGCAAAGCTACCGTAACGCGTCGCCGACCTTCGCTTCTCACCTCGCCATCACGTAACCCTTCTTCCCCATCCTCGCGAAATCTTGATGCAGCCATCGACATTAAAACCAGCCCAAATGGCTCACAGGCGAACGTGCAAAACTCAGATCGAAAACGAAAGATATCTCAAGTGTACACGTCTGGGGCACGGGTACAAGAAACCGCCCAGCCTAGTCAAAGCCAGTTCGCTCCCAGTCGTATATCACACCAGTCGCGTTCATCTGCATCCGCCGATCCCCCCCGAACGAGCATCTCTTCGCGAAAGCGTACCCCTCCAGCTCCGTTGGAATCTATGGATCTTGACGTGAGCGAACCGCGACTGTCAAGCCCGCCTCCAACTCCCACATTACCAAAACCCTCACGGCAGTCAAAGGCTCCGAGTGCTAAAGATCCAGCATCGTCGACTTTGGATACAAATCTGCGGAAAGCAAAACGGGATAATACGAAGCAGCAGCAAATACCACTGCGCTTTGCTCGTGGAAATATTGCAAAATCGAAAATATCGAACACGCCTCCAAACGGAGTTGACAGAGTTGACGAGGAGACCCGATCTACACTTCAATTGGCTCCGGGCAATGTTTCCAAGAAGCGTAGAAAGCGCTTGATTGATGCACTAGTTGAACAAAACGAGGACGAAGAAATCGAGCCAGCTGACGAGGCCATGGAAGATCAGACGGATTCAAGCCAGCCGACTTTGAATCTCCAGGCCACTAACAGCTCCATAGTAGACTCGCAAGTATTGCCGCAAACTCCAAACCCTAAGGCTGGAGCCGTACAAACAACCAGCACGAGGACGTTTACGCGCTCTAGCAGTGCGCTGAAGTTCACGTATGGCCAAGGCAGAAGAATACTAGAAGAGGAAGGTGATTTGCTAGATGCCCTCATTATACCTGAGGAGATGTCAATGCCGTTGAAAGGGAGGCGCTTGGAACTGGGAACTCCAAAGAAGACGACTAAAACTAAAGGGGCTTTTGACGACGACGATGCTGCGATCAATGGCTCGCCCAACTCGAAGCTTCGGGATATCCACGAGTTAAGACAAGCTGGAGCAAATTCACGCGTGGCTGATACAATGCAAGACTTGGCCGACCAAATCGGTGCTCCAAGTAGTAAACCTTCATCGTCTCGAAGGGCAGCATTGCTACAAATAGCGGAGAAAATGAAGGATAAGGCCTTCATGCAGCAATGCCGTGATCACGGAGTTGTGGCCGCATTACTGAAAGACATGAGACGAGAGTCTGACGTGATTTCTGGGTATCTCATCTTATCAATTCTCGTAACAATCCTTGCAAAGGGGCCTTCCTCTCATATACAGCAACTCGTCCGGCTCGAGAACCCCGCAAGTATGTTCGCCAGCTTTCTCGGTGAACCTCGGGATATCAAAGTAATAGTACGAGATCGAAAGAACAACCTCTCCAAGAGGAGCCAATCATCTCTGGTCGCTATTCAAACTACACTACGCGAGCTATCTATCTGGGGTGAAGCTCACCCATCATACATTTCACCAAGAGGCCTTGTCCTCAAATGCCTACATTTGCTCGTCACGCAAAACGTCAACATGGCTAGAGACCCAGCTATCTTCTCTCCGGCCGTAGCGGAGGCCCTTTTCACTGTACTCTCGGAGGCGACCGAAAACACAGAGCATTGGGATTATCCTACAACAGCCGAAGCCATCAATCTAGCTCAGGCTCTGTCTGTCCTCGACTTTTATGCCGTCGGCATCGATGAACCACAGCGTGTCAGCATCGACTGGGCCCGCCGATATCTCCCCATCGTAGCGGACGTCTTTAGGGCTGCCTCGGGAAATGTAGCACCGGATACTACGGTTCAAGAGGGCGAGATGAAGCTGCTTGAAAATTCCGTCCTAAAGCTCACTATCAACTTAACGAATAATAACTTGGAAGCGCCAGAGATCTTTGTATCCAAGGGCCTCATACCGGCTTTGGCGGGCTCAATCTCCAGCAACTTCGCCCGCGTTTGGGCATCACTGTCCCAGGACACGTGGGTTGACGGGATCCTGGACAATTTGGTCCTGCGGTTGGGCATACTGATCAACTTCGCCGAGCATAGTTCACTCGTGAGACAAGTCATCGATGACTGTCATCACGATGGACAGCGGCCGGTTGACGAACTAATCCGATTGTTCCTAGAGAACCATCGGAGAACATCAGAGGTAGGTCTAGACCCCGACCAGTACGTTACCGCACGCTAACAAGAAGTTAGGCCGATTCGATGGAGACTAGTCACTTGAATGTTGCGTTTGGATATCTGTCAGTGTTGTTGGGCTACCTAGCTCTGCATCCACCGGTTCGACAGAAGATACGGTCGAGCCATTCAGCTAAGAGCGTCGGTCCTCTCCTTGACTCGCTACGCGAATTCATTACCCACTACGGGAAAGTGGAACAGAGCGCGGACGAGAGCGATGATGGTTCACGAGGCCATGGTAGCTACATGGAGCGGCTGCAGGATCTGGTGCAGCAACTGGAAGACAAGGTGGCATATGATTAATTCGGATGCGGCTAAGGCGTTGCTTACTCCGAAAGGGGTTATATGCACGATTTAGCGTTGGAGAAATCTGGACTCGGTATGAAGTACGAGAGGGACGAGACTAAAAAAATAAAAATAAAAAAGCGTAGAGCACTCAAAGAGCGGACTGATTCATTCTTGGTCCTTGGGTCTATCGATGACAGGAAACGGAGGTGTCTGCGATGGTTTGATTGGCATTACCCTAACGGACGGGTTTTTGGGCGACATCAAATACCCTTAAAGCAACCATGTCGGATGGTAAGCTGGAATATGATATGGTAAATATGGTTCACGAAGAAAAGCGCAAGCAGAGGCGTGTCGGGATACCCAGGACTCAGGACCTAGAATCAATTCAATGTTGAGGTCAATGGAGATTCGTACGACTTGAATTTGATACTACGTATAAGCGTTCCTTTGAACTTTTCTATGCTTGAACATTGAAGCTTGAGCCGCAGGAATGCTACCTAAATGCATCCTATCCTTGATATTGTTACTACATTATAGGTAGGGTATCTACGATCATGGTACTATGTAACAATACGATAGGTCTGCGGCGGTAGAAGGATGGGTGTATCAGGTGTATTTTGCCGGAGTCTAGGCTTGCCCCGCGTTCATCCATGAGATCCATTAAATCAATGATGCTAAGGTTTGGTATGCTAGAATTTAGTTCAGCCCCATTGGCCCCTTTCATTGTTTGTCCTTGTGGTTTTTTACGGTTTTATGGTTCTTTAGGGTCAAAGCCAAACTATTAATAGGAAGTCGTCCAAAACGTTCTCATGGTACAATAGGTACCATAAGTGCCATAGCTAGCCGTACTTGCATCCATGGATACCAACATGAACCAGGTCCTCGACAATTATCCTTGGTTAGCCGCTAATATGCCACCTAAAGGTAAAACAGAGGCTACCTAAGGCCACTTGAATCTAGGACTTTGGAGCTTGTTAGGTACATATGCATGTGCTGATCTCTTGCTACATAGTACTATGTACCTACTAGCATGTATATATCCGTACCCCGCCTACTGCCGATTCCAAGCTTTGCTTCGTTCGGTATGAGGTTTTCGGGGGTTTCTAAGAAATATCTTCTAGGAGGACTGTGTCAATAGACGAAGTGGCTTGCTCATGTTTTTTTCGAACAAGAGAGAGCTCCTCTGTTTTATTTTCTGTTTTCCTTATACTCCAACCTCATAACTTCAGAACCCGGAGATGTTTTAATAGGCGATCTTGGGGTAACATCTGCACGTCATAACAGTCAAAATCCGTCATAAATGTGTGCCTGATTCAAGAGGCTTGGAATAATAAAAAAGGTGTGCACATCCCGCACGCAAGGTCGATGTACGCATGCCGCCCACGTTCTTTTACACAAATACGGAATACACTCCCACGCCCACCACCATACAAGTCCATACCGTCCATACCGTCCATACAGTACATGCTTGCACACATTTACCGCACAAGAGGCATATAATAGGATACGCCATTTGCACATTTCTTCCCCCCACGTCTCCAAACAATCCGACGTGTCGTGTTATGCAGCATTATTACTCTCCGACTACTCGTTATATGAGGTAGAAGTACCTGGCATACAATAATTACCTACTTATACCACTTACAGCAAACGAAGACGTCCGCTAACAACGCCCCCGTAAATGCCGTCGCCGTCCAAGCAGCGGAAAGTCGCCATTGTTGGCAGCCGATCCGTAGGTACGTCAGACGTGTAACCGTGCTCCCTACCTTGCCTACATCCCTTGCCATCTTTCATGGATGGTGCATACAAACACATGTGATATAAATGATATAATCTTATCGTCACGCGCTAACCCTGGGATCCCCGGAAATCACAGGCAAATCCTCCCTTGCCGTCCAGTTCGTCGATGGCCACTTCGTCGAGAGTTACTATCCCACGATAGAAAACACCTTTAGCAAGGTCATCCGGTTTAAGGGCCAGGACTACGCTACCGAGATCGTCGATACGGCTGGCCAGGATGAGTACAGCATCCTGAATTCGAAGCACTTCATCGGCATCCATGGCTACATGCTGGTGTACTCGGTCTCCTCGCTGCCATCCTTCGAGATGGTGCAGGTAATTCGGGAGAAGATACTCAATCACCTTGTTTGTCACACCTATCAATGAAAAATTGCCCAATTCTTGTATACTCGTGACCAATGGCGCAGTAGCTAACAAATTGACAACCCCAGGGCACGGATTGGGTCCCGATCGTCATCGTAGGCAACAAGAGCGATTTGCGCCCCGAGCAGCGACAGGTCAGCCAGGAGGACGGCCGAAAGCTATCGGAGAAGTTCAATTGCGCCTGGACGGAGGCCAGCGCCCGATACAACGAGAACGTGGGTAAGGCCTTCGAACTCCTGATCGCGCAGGTCGAGAAGTCGCAGAACCCGAACGAGGCCCAGGACGGTGGGAAGTGCTTCGTGATGTAAATCAGGATAGCTCCTTGGCCCATCCATACCACACCACACCACACATGAATACGTTGGAATACAAGGCAGACAGACAGCAATGGATATTACGGAACGTTTAGGGGAACTAGAAGGAGGATGATTCATCATCGACCTACCGCTGGATGGTAGGATCTAGGAAGAGCTACTATGTTTTCAGGCAGGTCATATTTGGAATCGTCCACGTTGAATTGTCGACCCCCACGAGTTGCTTGTATTTCGGATAGGTAGTAGAGGTCATGTTTGCCACGGCTTGTATATACTAGTCAAGGCTCGGATCTGGTTACGGAGTCAATAGGATCTGGTTTATACTACAACCAACTCGGACGCGTGTGCTATGTCGACCTCAATATGTGCCAATGGCAAACAAACGCATCCTAATTGGCACGTGAAGATGAACTGAGGCTTGAACGTCAGACATTGATGTTAGCTTGTGAAAGCAACTACGCCAATTGTGGATGAAGTCTATACTCAGAGCTATGGGCTAACAAATGACTCGGATGATCCAAAAACTCAGGGGTAACGACGGTAGTAAAGGAGAGATTTGTATTGCAACTCTGTGAAAGAGGAACAGGAAGGTGGGTTGAATTGAAAACATTCGAACCAGAGGTGTGAGGTACTTAGGTACCTCATAGAGAGGGAATACAAGGATCAGGACAATCGGTACGTACCATACTTGTTATGCCCCGCTATATCGCGGTACCCCCTTCTGCCCCTCTAACACTTCAAAATGCACCCCACCAAAATTTGGCCTGCGCAACGTTGACACGCGAGAAGGACGACATTCGACCCTTCTATTCTTCTTTCTACCCTAGGTAAATTTACCGCAACAGATAGTAGCCATGCTCGACGTTCAGGACTTCATTACAGAGCGGGGTGGAAACCCTGAGCTGATCCGCGAGTCTCAGCGCCGTAGATATGCCAGTGTCGAGGTTGTGGACGAGATCATCGAGATGTGGCAGGACCATCGAAGAAGTCAGTTACTCTTCCGCATATAAACTAACAAAAGGTCGCGACCGGCTAATATATTATTATAATCGTAGCTCAGTACGCCGCGACTCAGATGAACAGCAAGATCAAGGACGTTACCAAGCAGATCGGTGCTAAGAAGAAGGTCAGGTCTCGTCTGAGTCACTGATATCTTACGATGTTTTATTTACTAACTACCAACAAATTTGCAGGCTAAAGAGAATGCCGACGAACTACTCCAGCAAAAGGCCGACCTCGACAAAGAGCAAAAGGCTCTCGTCCAGTCAGCAGCCCAGAAGGACCTCGCGCTGAAGGCTAAGCTCAACACCATCGGCAACATCGTCCACGACTCGGTCCCCGTCAGCGATAACGAGGATAACAACGCTGTTCTGAGAACATGGGCTCCCGAAGGCACTAAGGTAGAGAAGAAGAACGTGCTCTCACATCACGAGGTTCTCCTACGTTTGGATGGCTACGATCCTGAACGTGGAGTCAAAGTCGTCGGTCACAGAGGCTATTTCCTGAGGCAATGGGGTGTGTTTCTCAACCAGGCTCTGATCAACTACGGCCTGGAGTATCTGTCCGGCAAGGGTTTTACCCCATTGCAGACCCCCCAGTTCATGCTCAAGGAATACATGGCCAAGACAGCCCAGCTGGAGCAGTTCGACGAGGAACTGTACAAGGTCGTCGACGGCGACGCACAGAACGACAAGTACCTTATCGCGACCTCCGAACAGCCCATCTCCGCCTTCCACGCCGACGAGTGGATCCTAGCGAAGGACCTCCCCATCAAGTACGCGGGTTTCAGCACTTGCTACCGAAGAGAGGCTGGTTCCCACGGTCGTGATGCCTGGGGTATCTTCCGTGTCCACCAGTTCGAGAAGGTAGAGCAATTTGTGCTCACCGACCCGGAGAAGTCATGGGATATGTTCGAGGAGATGTTCTCCAACTCGGAAGAATTCTACAAGTCGCTTGGGTTGCCGTACCAAGTAGTAGCTATCGTCTCGGGGGCGTTGAACAACGCGGCCGCGAAGAAATTCGATTTAGAGGCCTGGTTCCCCTTCCAGGGCGAATACAAGGAGCTTGTGTCATGCTCAAACTGTACAGACTACCAGTCCCGCGCTCTCGAGATCCGATTCGGTACCAAAGCGCAGACAGAAGTCAAGAAGAAGTATGTCCACGCCCTCAACTCGACACTGTGCGCTACCGAGAGAGCGCTGTGCTGCATTCTCGAGAACTACCAGACCGAAGACGTAAGTGTATTGCTACTCATTAGGTGAATATGCCGATGCTGACTGCTGACTGCTTCAGGGCCTCCGAGTTCCCGAGCCGTTGCGCAAGTACCTTCCGGGTGCTCCCGACTTCATCCCTTTCGCGAAGGAATTACCGAAAGACACAACCTCAGCAGCGGCCAAGGCCAAGGCAGACAAGGGCGTCAAACAGAAGGTGGCCGATGCTGGAGCCGCTGTTGCGGAAGCCGGGGAGAAGCTGAAGAACATTGCTGTTTAAATACCACAACACTGGTGTCGAGGAATGCTTACTAAGCCGCTGCCGATAGCATGCGATCAAGTTATAGTGAAGTTCTCGGGATACTCGAATGCTTTTTCACGGTACAAAGGCTCAATATTAACGGTACATACTAGATCGTGATGTACTCGCTGGGAACATGGCAATAGCATCCGTACCCTAGACTGCTGGTGGTTGAATAGAGGCGAGCGGACCATGAAGGTCTAGATTCTCAATGCTTTGTGACATCTATTTCTGTGGTACCCTACCTAAGCTCAACAACATGTGAAGTGGCTGGTCATGTTGTTGCCCAATACGTATACAAAATGGTTGGTAATAATGTTTTGAGAATGGTATAGGTTGTAGGAGGTAAGGTTGGGGGAGCAGTTGATGTTTCCGGCCAAGCTACCTACAGGGATCTTGGCATATGATCGGATCCCTGTCACCATGCACATGTACCGCATTGTACAATTATACATACATGGATGTATGTACCAAATTCAAATTTTGAACATTAATTTGATTAAATTGACATTTTTTCTTTATTATTGTAATTCGACTCCCTATCCAAGTTATCCTTTTATGTTTATATTACCATGTACACAGTAGTTTGTAACTGGAACTATTCCCATTCCGAACGATTCGATGTCTCTTGTTCTCTTGTCTGCCAGACCTAACATTGAATCTTGGAACTTCTAGCTGTCGCCATGGCTTTTATGCACTTCCCAGCTTGCTACGGAAGAGCTATGCCGGGCAGCGTCCGCCCCTGGGGTTACCTAATGCAATAAGTCATGAGCCTTCTCATTCCGAGCTTTTTGAGGACGTTTCCGACTAAGATGGGCGTATCAGCCGCACCCGGCTCCTTGCATACGTACTCCCACTTACATCCAACTTGAATGCATGTCGTCGATGTGCACCCACCCTGCCCTTCACTCATGATTTCCCTCTGAATGTAATCAATGCCTTCCTATCTACCATAGCCCGTCCAAATGAAGGATTTATCATTTATCCGCTTTATCTGTACCTTCCATGTGCGCACCATTAGCGAACCATCTATGAATGAGAGGAAGCGGTAAAAATACTAGTAACTGCTGAAACAAGCGGCCAATCACTAAGGGTCTCATCGCCCATCTGACGCACTACGCACTGCGCAACGTACGAACAAGTGCGAACACGTACGCGCCGTACCTTCATTCGCACGCGACGTGTGAGGGAGGAACGAATCTCTTCCGTCCCCGTAGCGTTTGGCATTCAACGTTCACTGTTATTATGCCAACAGCAATAAGTTGCCCTTTTTGTGGTTTCAGTGATACTGTTGAATACGCCGTCCTGCTTGTAAGTCCGGTTCCACCCGTCTCATACCGAGCCTGCTCTCTTAGCTCCGACTTCTCATGCGCTTTCCGCAGCACTTAGAACGCCATCATAACGAAGGGAACTCGCCTTTCGTCGCGGAAACGGAGGAAATTGGGCAGGGGCCGGGGGACACATTCATGGCCAACAACCCGGACCGTCTTCTCGAGTATTTTGAATGCCCCCTAGAGAACTGTGGTGAGGTCCTTCCTATCGGTGACTTGGAAAGCCACCTCGAAGTGCACGCCATCGAATACTACGGGCAACAGCCGGACGAATCCGTCGCAGCCGCAGGAGCTCTATCGGAGTCGGACTGGACCATGACTGAGGACAGTGAGCCGAGTAATCTAGGCGGGCAGGCTTCCCGCGTCAAGACTTATTACAACCCCATAGCGAGCATAGCCTCTCAAGGACAAAGCGCTCCGTCGTCAGACACTCCCGAAGGGTACCAAATCAGGCAAGGGAAGAAACTCGGTGTAGGTGTTGATCCAGACCCCTTCCTATCTCGGATGAACACAAGTAAGGAGTAAGGTCCCAGATAGGTTAACGTGAAGTCTAGAAAAAGGAGCTTGGCCAATACCATGACGAGGAGAGGATGCCGAACTGGCTCATAAGCCTACTTAAGAAAAAGGTCAAAATTGACCAGCGGGGTTAGTATTCCCCTCCCTCCTATGTTGCTCCAGTCGCAGTAATCTTCAGACCTGTTCAGTTGTTCGAGGCTCAAACTCTCTTCTAGGCGTAATACCCGTTCTCCAACAGCTCTTGCAGCAGAGCGAAACCACGTCGTATGCGTACCTCTGCCACCCAGCAGCCCGGCATATCTCCAAGCTAAAGAGGGAGGGTACGCGAAGCCTACTCCCGCCTTCGTAGCGGATTAACCCCTTTACTAATTCTGCCTGGTTACTCATTAGGGAGTTTCTGCGGTTATAGGAACATCCAGATGTTAATAGCTTATATCATCGATACGAGGGCGCCCGGCAACACAGCCTTCGGCGACGATGTCCCGAGTATCTTCCAAATACAGGACCTCATCGAGAACGCTTGGGATCGGGGAATCCACGCGGTAGGTAGGGAAGAACTTGGCAACATCAAGAAGACGCGAAAGTACATCGGGACAGCAGAGGTTAGTTATTCACTGGTTTGGTTATACTACAGTTTGCTACACTCTTACCTCCTTAAGCACCAGGCAATTCCCCTTCTTTCTAAAGACGCAAGATGAGCGGGCTGTTTTAGCTAATCATACTACTACTCACTAGGCGCAAGCACTTCTCCACAGTTTAAACATAAGGTGAGCTCCAAGCCTACCCCGATGTACAAGAACGTCCACATCGCTTTCGCCCTTATAAGTAGCCAGTGTCTAATCATAACCCCCGTGGGTTTTACCATCAGGTGGCATATGAAAGGTATCTCGAGTAATAAGGAGGACGACGCAAACAACAACTCAGCCGAGACCCAGCTCTACAACCACGTCGAGCGATACTTCACACAAGCGCCGAACGTCAACATGCAGAGCAAGGTCCGTACCACGAACCTACCGCCGATGTATCTACAGCACCAAGGTAAGCCCTTTTCATCAATGCCGGATAGATCAAAAGCAGACGAGAGATCAACATTTCCGTTCTTTTTTTGGTAACCCTCATATGACTTGGCTTGGCTAACGAAGCATCCCCCGTGACGAAAAGGCCACTCCATGACTATCGTCGGTTTCGAGCGGAACACCAAGGGCGGGCGGAGCCTGCTGGTCTTCGACCCGTCGTACAGCGACCCTTCGAGCGTCGTACGGTACGTCGGTGCCGGCACCATCTCTTACTCGAATCCCGACCGCGTACTCAAGGTATACCGCCGCGGGCCAAAATACCTAAGCAGGTATCGGCAATTCGAGGTTCTTAGGTACGTTTTCTAAACCTTTTTCAGCCGATCTCCCCTCCCCCTAATTTTGCTTTGTTCGTCCTCGTGTTCGCAAACTTGAGCTGACGGGCTGTGGCTGTGCAGCTTAGCACAGAGGTCACCCGGGAGGTAAATTTTTGTTTCTCAACCTTTTTTTCATCTTTAGCCTTCGGCGATCAACGGCTGCTTATGGCTCAGGTGAGATATCCAAGTTGCTCGGATACCCTCGGCGTTAGTGGGAAAGGGTAGATGGATTGCATCGGGGATCCAGATACGGGATCGATATGATTGAATTTGACATTTTTCGGGACAGCGTCGAGCACATGCCTCCGTGTCCGGTTGAATTTACAATTAGCGAAGCGTTGTAATTAACGAATCTATTTAATTAACCTCGGAAATGGGTACTCTCCCCCCTAATATCTATAGACCCTGTCTAGTAGTGAGATTTTCTGAGTGCAGATGCTCGTATGGCTCGTGATGTGTCTATTTTGATCACTAGTTCATGCCACCGCCTTCGATCCACGCCCGTAGCTTCTCTAGTGCCTTGAAGCGGTGCGAGATCTTGTTCTTCGCGGCTTTGTCCATCTCGGCGTACCTATACATGACGGCATCATCGTTAGTCCATTCTCATAGCTTCATCAGATACTCTAGGCCGTAGGAAGGATAGGGGTACTTACGTCTCGCCCTCGTATTCGAATATCGGGTCCCAGCCTACGCCAACGAATTAGCCAGCCATAAGGGAGAGTTGAGAAGTGTGTTATGGTAAAACAGGCATCAAGGCAATGGGGAAAGAGGTAAGGCGACATAGTATCGAAGTTACGAAAACATACCAAAAGTAGTCGGACCTCTCGGAGGCACTATCTTGCCCTGTACCCAAGTTGTCAGTCAAGCTAAGATGCTCACCGTGACCTCCCTCATCCCTACTGCTTGCCGCTCAAAGCCCAGGAAGAAAGGTATAGGGGCAAACTTACAGATGTACGTCCCTGGAATAGCAACACTTCTTGACCCTGGCCCTTGGAGAAGCCGAAGGTAGCAACGGCTTGCGCTGACTTGTCGTCGTAGGCCGCGAGTAGGTTGTTGAGGCCCGTGTGGCCGATGGACTGCATGAACCATTTTCTGTAGTCATCGAGTTGTGTCAGCTATTACCTATTCTTCCCTCTTTCCCTTCCCCTTCCCTCCCCTTCCCCAGTCAAGAGAGCCTCTGATTAATCTAGTACATAAACCACAATTTATATCCCCGCAGGAATACGCATACGACGCATCCAAACCCAAACAGCAAGGGCGTTTCAAAGGGAAAAAAAAAACTACGCACATATAAGGTCCCGGCAACCCGTTCAGCGCATCGAAGCACAAGCACGTGTCCTCGACGAGGACCGGTCCGTTGACGGCGGCGGCAGCAACGCGGCACTTCTCCCGGGTGACCTCTTCCAGGGTGCCCTGAATCTCGGGCAGGTCCAGCGACTGGTTCCGCACCTCGATTCCCGCGGGCTCGAGGATCGCCTTCACCTCGCGCAGCTTGTTGGCGTTGCCCGTGATGAAGTTGAGCACGGGTTTCGACATCTTGGGTCGTTATCGATAATTGCCCCGATGTTCAATGTTGTGTGTGTGAAGAAGATTGGGAGTTGAGATTAAGGCAAGTCTTAAGCCCAAGATAGATCTTCGCTGTGTGGAGATCGATGAAGGGTACCTAGGATTAGGTTGTTTGTCTGCTCAATTGCTTCGTCGTGGGTATTATACACCTAGCTAGCGTGTCTAATTATACTGTTGTGAAATTTATGTCTCTATAAAAACATTGAAGGGTCCGGTGTGACGCACCCGGCGATATGCAACCCTTTTTTACTTAGCTGGGGCACCTGCAGTAGCGGGTTTTTGGTACATACATGTAGTAGCATTTCAGCTTGTCCTATTGGCACACAATGGCCTAGAGATGCCGTCATTTTAGGAGACAAATTACTGGGAGGAAAACGCTGAAATCTCTTATTATTAGATATATGAATACGTGGTTGCTAATCTACGAAGAGTGAAATAGGAGTTCGATTATTTATGATTATTGGGAAACAATTGGCTCTTTAGTATAATGGATAAGAGATGCTTAACTACAATATCATACGTATTAAGCAGTAGTTCTCAGACTGCGAGCTTTCTAAAGCGCATCTATATGACTGGACCGTAGATAGCAGTTCACGAAGACCGGGCCAATGTAAACCGTGGGTATCTCACTGTATTTACTACCTTGAATATCTTTTGCTCTTTTATTTCACCTCGCCATCTCCATCAGCGGCGTGGTCTTGCTTCCACTGCTTAATCCACGCCTCGATGCGATCGACATTGCTCTCCATCTCATCCGTCGTGTTACTCGTGAGCTCTACGACAATCTGCTCATCATACGACTCCCGCGCCTCCTGGAGTAGCACCTCCATGATCTCCGAGTCTATGTTCTCCTGCAGCTTTGCCTCGGCGTATTTTCTATTGACGTCCATTAATGTCCGTAATAGTAAAAAAGGGGGGAAGGGAGGTTGACGTCTCTTAGGAAGAGCATGCGGAAGAGAAAGAAAAGATGGAATAAACAACTCACCTGGCGGATAATCGGTCGTACAGCGTACTAGAATCCACACGAAGCACCACCACGAGGTCGATCCAGCTCTCCGGGAAGATCTCGCATCCGTGCCAGTCGATGATACAGCCACCCGCCTTGACGTTATCTTCCTCAAGGGCATCCAGCAGCTACAGTCCCATCAAATTAAATTAACGATTAGCTTTTGCTCTTTCAATTCTGCTGGGTTTCGCCTTCGCCTCTTTCCCTCTCTCTCTCTTTTCTCTATACGCAAACTGTCGCCACTTCGACACCCGTAACAGGGGCTCAAAAGTCATCCCCCCTGCAAGAGAGAAGAAAAAAAGCGACAGGTGATAACTTTTTCCGAACTCAAACTCACCTTATCCTCATCCACGATCCAGCTCGAAAACTCCTCGTCCCAGCCCTCGTGGCACTCCCTATCCTTGACGACCTGGTTGACGGACACGTGCCTCATGCCGGTCTTCTCGGCCAGCATCTCCGCGTGCGTGGTCTTGCCTACGCCGGGCGTGCCTGTGATGATGATATTCGGATTCGTGCGCATTTTTCGTTCTCTCTTTTCGTTCTTTTTTTTCCTTCTTCTCTTCTGCTTTTTCTTCCCCTATCGTCTTCGGTTGCTCTCCCGTTTGAGAATCGGAGTAGAATTTACCTGAAGAGTGGGATCCGCTTAACAATTCAGGGGCGCTGAATGAAGAAGGATTTAAAAATTAGGTGAAGTTAAAAGATCAAGATAGTTGATTTTAATTTATGCCAAATCAGACATCCATTAATTTGGCGAGAAGAGTTATGTTAATTGCGTCGCAGAGGCTTTTCGTGCTACGTTTCTTTATAGTGAAAACCTTCGAGTAGTAGATTTCTGGACCCAGTCACGTGCACCTATAGAATCAATCATTACCATCCTACACCGTACTGCCTTGACCTCAAACCATTTCACTACCCGTTATACAAAAACCACAAATGCACTTCATCAAGAACAATTCTAGACACGAACAGTATAGCATAGCGTGGAGGGGGAGATATCTCATATTTCAGATTGTGAGTGTGATGTGGATGATGTGGAGAGCAAGCAGGTTACCACCACCTCCCGAGAACCGAATCCTCTTCTCTTCTCTTCTCTTCTCTTCTCTTCTCTTCTGCTTCTGCTTCTGCTTCTTCGTCGTCGCATGTACAGTCCCCCGTTACACCTTAGCTAGATGCTACACAGTATTCCTTCGTCTTTTTAATACACGCTCTCCCGGCCCACGCGGACCCGGCCCTTTCTAAGTAAGAAAAGCACTCAAAAAAATGAAGCTGGCAGCAACGTCAAACGCCCCGGTCCAATGGTCCGCGTGTGCCTTCTAGTTCAATCATGCCTTGATATCCATTAAAATGTGTGTCCGTCTGGCTTATACCCCTGATCCTTGATAAATCGTACCCCGAGGATTTGTCCATGGGGTTCGAGGTTGCGCAGCATCTTACTCTTCGACTGAACTGGCTGCACGAACTTAGCCACACTGTCCCGCTACTCATGCACCTGTCCAAATCTCCTAGTTCCGTAGTCTGACTAGCGGAAGCAGTCCAGTTTCGAACGATTGGAAGTCATTGATATTGCGGCTCTACGCGCTATCTCCTTCAACTTCGTCTACCTCTGCTAATTCGCCATCACCGTCATAATCGTCCGCTTCCAACTTCTCCTGTTGAGCGATGGCTTGAGCAGATACTATCTCAGCAAGTCTCTTCAGTCGAGGTGTTTGTAGCCCTGTGTTATTAAAATTAGTAACGTTTCGGCTCTGTGCTTCGGCGGCAAACTTACATGACGGCGTATAAGTTTCTAACGCCGTAATTGCTCGGGGCTCCGCAATCTCGTACGGACCGCTGTCGTCCATATCTACAGCAGCCAACAAGAGAACGTCGCTCTTCTCCGTTACCCTGGACGCTACAGCCTTCATGATCTCTCCATTAATAGGCTGCTCGTAATCGGCCACAAGGTACTGGTTCAGCAATTTCTGGATTTGGTTAGGGGACAGCCTGTAAATGGAAATTAGTCACACCGAATCTCGAGAGTTCTTAGCCACTATACTTACATCCAGCAGATATCTTGAATGATCTCGATATCATTCAGGGTTGCCTTCTTAAGCTGTAGGAGTTTTGTAGCTTGCTAGAAGGGAAATATCTGTTAGCTATCATATAGCGAGGTTTGCTTTCAGCCGACTTACCATAAGATGCTCAAGCTGGAGGGTGCCCTCAGGCATGTCGTGGCTCTTACACCACTCCTCAATTCTAGTGATATTGTAGTTGATTTGCAAGCCACGCTTCCACGAGAGGAAATTCCTTCGCATGAGCAGATCATTAAACGCAGTGACGCCTACCAACCTAAGCAGCTCCGTGACGGTTTGAGTAATAATACTGTCTTCCAAATAGTAGGCCTTCATCGCCCTGAAGACGTTGTTTAGCAGGCTCAGCAGGTTGTCCATGCTGTAAGCCGGCTGCGAGTTCGTCGCCAACAACTTGCCAAGGAATCTGTTACTTTCGTTCGTAACGAAGCCAGGCAGAGACTGAGACTCGATGATGGCGGGGATAATCATCTTCTGTAGTTTCTTCTTGAGAATCTTCATCCACGTATGATATATGTTAAACTCCAGACTCTCAAGATCGTGCTTCACGATCTCAAGCAACCGGTCGTACTCGTAGTTGTCCGTCTTCTGAGCTTCGTACCAGTCCTCAGCGAGGAACACGAACGAGAGCATCTCGTGGACGTTAGACAACCAGAAAGCACCTGGGTTGACCGCGTCATCTCCATCGTAATGCATGACCTCCTGCTGGATCGATTGCATGACGTTGGCCAAGAATCTCTCCGACTCCTTGACGAAGCCGTTGTTCCACATTTCGGATGTGACCAGATTGATGAGATAAGACGGGAAGAGAACCTCCTTGTCTGAGGGCGGCGGGTTTGTGTTGGGGGAAGGTATCTTCAGGTTCTTGATCAGGCCCATTGTAACCTCTTCATTCAAACCATCCTCGTCGGCGAGCAGGGTCTCCAACTCCATCTCGATGGTGTCAACGCCCGGCATATAGCCGACGGGAGGTCGGCCACTGGGGATAGCCATAGAGACGGGACGGGGGTTGTATGCGGCACTGAAACGGTCCATTCCACTGGGCTCCGCGCCGGCGCTCCGACGCTTCGGCTTCTTGGACGATACCAAGTTGATCAGGCCATTTGGAGGAGCGGTGACGGCGTTGCCGTTGGTAAGCTCTCCGTTGATCGGGGCCGATCGCTTGGCTATCTCGAGTTCCTCGGCCATTTGCGCGAGTTGGTCCCGTAGCGTTACCTTCTCGCTCTCGTGAAGTGAGCTCTCGCGCTTGATGCGCTCCAGCTCGGCGTTTGCGGTCCGTAGAGACTCCTTCAACTCCCGCTCTTCCTCCTGCATCCGCTTGACGCTCGAGTTCGACTCGTCGTAGTTGTGCTGTAGCTTTTTCATCTCTTCCTCCATGGCCTGTAGTTTGGCAACAGCGATACCGGCTTGGTTGGCTTCCGCTTGAAGCTCCTTCGTTCGGGTCTCGAGGGCATTGTGACGCGTCTTCCACGACTTGATCTGGCTTTCGTAATTCTCCACCTGGCTTTGAAGATTCTTGTTCTGGGTCTTCATAGTACCCAGTGACTGCGTAAGTTCGACGACCTTGTTTTCCAGCTTGTAAGAAATCTGTTTGAGGTCGCGAGCTTCTTCGCGAATCTTCTTGTAGCCCTTCCTCGCCTGCTTTCCGCGCCACATGCTCTGGACCAAGACCACCTTCTTGCGGTAATTCCTCCACGCCTGAAGCTGTCGTCTCGATCGCCACACGCGCTGGATGAGAATAACAGCATTGCCAACACGCGTCTCCATGATCTCTTTCCTCCGTAGATAACCCTTGGCCACGGCTTGTACGAGTATGACACTGCTGCGAATCTGCAAAAACTGCCTTCTTTGCTTTTGTCCCTTCCATACCCTCTGGATCGTCGTCGCAGCCTTGACTGTGCGCAGTTCCTGTGCCGCCTTTCGGGTGAAGTGAGCTCTGGCGAGGGACTGAAAGGCGACGATAGCCTCTCGTGCTTCGAGATACTTTCGGCGGTAGTACTTAGCCTTGAGGTTCTTTTGGATCATGATGGCGGCTTCGCTCATGCGGTTCTGACGGAGGTTCTCCAGATGCGCAAGCATACCAGCACGGAAGAAGATTTTAGTCAAACCTAGCTGATAGCTGTCTGTTCCAGTACCTGTAAGCGTACCGAGTGCCTGGGCGAGGATCTCTTTCACTAGTTGCCTGATCTCTGTCTGCCACCGACTTGACGGTATCAATAGGTAGTACCGCAGAGCAAATTCTTCGTAGGTCCAACGTCCCGGATAACCAGCACAACTAATGCGAATGGTTTCCAAAACACCACAAGCTCGCAGTTGGCTAAGAACCATGGGTCCTTCGAACTTCCACGCGACCTTGGCCTCGTTCGGTTTGATACACCGGATATAGTGTACATTGGTGTTGCCGATCGTGTTCATCAATTCAATAAGAGAGGAACGGAAGATGCCACCAAGAGTCGGCTTACGGTTGACAGCAACACCTATCTTTCTCCCGGCTGCAGGTTTAGCAACAGCGGAGCCGGAAGAGGCGACATCTTTCTCCCGGGCGGCGGACGCTGCGGCGAGCACCCGGTTGAGGAATTTGTTGGTCGTCGCACGGAGAATTTCCATGTGCTCATCAGGCACGGTGTCCCTATTCTTCTCAATGAAACCCTCGGATTCGTATGTGACATCGACAGCATAATGGCAGACGGTGAAGGAGGACTTTCCAAACCGAGGTTTCTTGTAGAACTTGTTCTTATCGCCGGAAAAGTTGTGATGAAGCTTGGTTACGAACTGCTCATCCGCGCCCATGGGTAACCTAGACTCTTCGTCGAGGAGGGATAGAATGCCGAGTTTACCTTCGATTAAATCGATACAAGGCTGGTTGTCAGAGAAGTCGATGAACTTCCAGTCTATCTGCTCTCGGACGTACTCTTCCTGTTCTAACCTGAACACGTGCGAGTTGAACTGCTGCTGAAGTTTTTCATTGGCGTAATTGATGCAGAACTGCTCGAAAGAGTTCTTAGCGAAGTGCTCAAAACCGTAAATATCAAGCACGCCGATAAAGGAGGAAACCCGACTCAAGACCTCGTCGGTAGCAAGACTCCTATTGATGATCTCCACCAACCAATCAAAGAGACTGGAGTAAATGTACTTAGCAACCGAGTCTCGTACGACTACGGCCTGCTGTTGTGTCAGGTTCGAGACGATCTTCTCGCCACGAGTGACAAGCTGCTTCTTAACGATCCACTTCGCAAAGTTTGTAGCGTCTATTCCAAGAATTGCACAAGCACGCTCTAATGAGGGTTCCGTAGGGGCCAGTACGCTGTCGTTCCTGGAGGCACCGATCTTGACGTTGCCCAGGTGTAACAGACCGGCAAGGAGGTTAAAGATACCTGACTGCTGAGTTTCGTCCACGCCTATAGTCTTGAGAGAGCTTTTAGTAGCAATGAATTCCGCCTTATCATCCACCCCGTCGATCGTAGGAGAATTTCCTTGGTTGAGGTAGTCGAACTGCTCGACCGGCAACAGGCCGAGGTCTTGTCGCTCCTTGTCGGTTGCGCCGGCTAAGAACTGATAGAAGATGTGATAATTCCTCTCCTTCAGAGGCTGGAAGACCAGTCTCGACCGCTCGAGGAGGTACGTCCGAATCCTAGCACCGATAATGTTCGTCTTGCTGTCAAACATGATTTCTATATACTTTCCAAATCTCGACGAGTTGTCGTTTCGTGTCGTTTTGGCGTTTCCAAAGGCTTCCATGATAGGGTTGGTTGCTAGAATCTGTTCTTCTGTCTCACTCATACCTTCGGCGCCCTTCCTGGATCGGGCTCCTGGGTTGTCTGGAGATTCCCTCGTCGCGAAATATCGCATAATATACTTTGCACTGACAGTCTTTCCAGCACCAGACTCTCCTGAAACTACTACGGTCTGATTCCTACCATCTTTCACCATTTTTCTGCACGCACCGATGTTAGTTATATATAGACCGCAACACAAGGGAACATGGTGTATTCACATAAAGGCTTCTTCAGCGATGGCAAACAGATGGGGTGCTTGCGTCTCCCTCTGCCTGCCAGCGTAGACCTGAACCATACCCGGGACATAGAGGGAGTCGACCCTGGCAAAAGGATTTGTTGCTATCAATACTATGCCACTGTATGTGTAAATCTCTTTCTGGGCATATCGTAGGCGGATGGCTTGAAGCACTGTGTGGACGAAATGGTTAATAACTGGAACTAAATTTGGACTCGCTAGAGTTGGTAGGATTATGACATACCGGCTGGTTCGTTCAGATGGGACAGATTTGTTAAATCGTCACTGGCTTCGAGCATGGTCGGGTTCATGAGAGGTGGTAACGACGGGTCGTTGGCATTTTGCAGAGCCTCCGCTGAGAGCTCTATCGTCTTGGTCTATATTGGAGATTAGCGGTGAGCTACGCTGAGAATCGACCACCTCCGAGGTCATGTCGACTCCAGGTTCGCATACCTCTTCATTCTCGAGCTTGAAGACCAAGGTGACCTTGTCGCCATCGACGGTCTTCTTGACAACCTCAGAAGCCACCCAGCCCTCGGTGGCATCTGGCTGCCAAGCTCTCGTACCGACATCGTAGCTATGCGACATGGGAGGCTATTGATAAGTCGGATGCGAGGATAAAAAGATAGTATGATGCCGGTCGCGGCACGGGAGGTGGAAGGATGTTAGGGCGGTTATCAGGGGGAACTGGTAGCAAGAGGCATCCGTGTTGGTCGGCCGAGGTCGAGTTGGGCGGTCAAAGTCGATTAGACAGATAGATGAAGCCTATAGCCACTAAAAACTGGTGGTGCGGGACACGGAGGAGATACCAGAGACCAGAGATGATCTAGATGGCAGGCCCTTCCAACTCAACAACGATGGGGGTGTTGATGAGGGAAGAAAAAAAGAGTGATGGGCAGTTTCGTCGTCCGCGTCGTGATATTGTACTGTTGTATGTACAATGCAATAGTACCGTAGCAATTATTCCTTGATCATGTCCATGTCGCGCTGCCATTGCCAGCCTTCAATGATTGAAATTTAGGGGAGGTAGGGGATAAAGGAGAGAGCGTTACTTACTCGAGACTAGCGCGAAGATGGTTACATGGGTAGAAAAGGGTCCTCCAGCCAATTTTGATTCTTTCAGTGAGTAACTAGCCGGGCTTACCCTGTTCGGGTTCGAAACTAACTTAATGAAGTACTCACTACGTGTAAATTAATATATAATCAGTGCGAAATTCCACCAAGAGGCACGTGGAAAGGAAGTACACGGTACTTTTTAATGCTTAAATCGCAATTCCATCCTCCCTTTTTCCTGCAGAACGGTGCGTGCACCAGTTGCATCACTTTACACCACATACCAGTGACGAGGCGTTAATTCTGCAGGTCCATTTTTGCTAATGGGCTGTTGTGCCAGCTTGATTCAATCAATCAAACCAGAGAGCTGAATATACCTAGTGTGCATTTATGTATGTTTGTGTCATGGACGTATCCAAACTTATGTACCTGCATACATCACAGTACCTCCAGTCATACAAATGTAGGATACCGGGTACAACACCTCGCCTTGTGTTGCATTTGGATAGGTATCTATCTACCATTCAAATACCACCCTAATGCCTGATTTCTCAAGGGAAACTCTTTTGCTCCTTTCCTATGGATAAGACGCTCTGAATGGTATATCAGAGAATACATACTCCAAAAGTTTCAAGTGTGCCGTGTGCTCAGATCATCGGAAATCGTCCTCCTATTGCCTCGCCTCCTTATTGGACTTGTGTACCTACATACTTCAAGCCCCCTTGGCCGTCTAATTCTCTAGACCAAAAAAAGCGAAGCGAAGAAAAAGAGCTTTAAGGTTTCTCCCGCTGGTGTCAGGTTGTCAGATCAGTCACTAGTATACCTATTAACAGCATACATAGCATCCATAATACTTGAATGTTTTCCTAGAGTTGTATTGGTGGATGTTTCTACGTTTCTACTTGCAACACCATAGGGAGCTGGTATCGAATCCATCCATTCTGGGAATAGAAACAAATATATGCAGGGGAAGGCAGCCCGAGCCCAGTGCATCAAACCTCACCAATCTCCAGATCTCCAACGCCTGCTTACATACCGTACCTATACATAAGTACCTATATGTGTAGTTACCCATATGTATCGATATAGTAATCTACCTACGTAAAGATGTATTCGTACATATTGGCGCTTTAGTATAGCCAAAGACGCGGATCTCCTATCCGCTATACTTACAGCACGTTATATTCCGTACTATTCGTTCATATCTCTCTATTTTTGCTGCTTACCTAAGTACCTTGCCTTCGGTCTCACACGGACCGACCAGTGTCAACTAAGTAGGTTGCAAGTACATAAGGTAGTCGTTACATATCAGTAGCCAGATTATTTGCATTTCTGTTGCCGGCCTCCTTTTACATCCCATTCATAGTCCACTATTATACTACGTAGCTGAAGAAATCTGATTATATTGATAGTAGCTCTCAGTTAAGGAGAGCTTAGACACCTATGGGTTGAACTTAGTGAAATGCTGAAGCTGAATAAAAGCTCACTCGACTAGCCGAGCAATTAATTTGATGCCGTAGATAATGCTACCAATACCCACTGTGCCTTGGGCTGCTCATGTTGAACCTCATGCCCCCTTTTCCTAACCGTACTCGATGCAGATTTCCTGGGTATCCGTCTTGCCCCAAGTTGAATTTTATATACCCATCATGCAATGTTTCTTTCCATTTCGTTCATCGCCTTTGCCTCGCTCCAGTACTCGGTATCCATTTACGAATCCGCCACACGTTGCCGTTTGGCAAGCGAGTCTAGTAGAGTACGCGCGTCATAATGCGAGCTGCGCGGTTTATATCAGCTACAAACTCCCAAGTTGCGGAAGTGGCACTTACAGCTCAGGGCCTCAAGAGAGTCGTGGATTTCCTTGAGGTCGTCCGTCTGGACATCGCTAACATCCGCCATAAGATATGCAACCTACGCATGTTAGCTATAACAAAAAAACACAGGCGAAAAAGTGGAAAACTTACGTCGCCTCTGCTGTCGCTGATCTGCTTATCGACATTGTGGTTGCCGAGGATCTCGTTGACTGGTCAATTGTAAGATATATAGGCATCATGATATGTGTTACTACTCCACTGACCTTTGCGAAGAACACCTGGTATGTTGTTGTGGATGTAGATGACCTGCGGCGAATTAGAAACTATCACGGTTATAGACGCCACCGAAGGATCCTTACTCGTGCGTGGTTAGGCTCCTCCAGTGTCAATGAGCGCAGGTTAACCTCTGGCATATTGACACTGCCTAAAGTGATTCCTTGGTTGATGTATCGAACGAGAGCATCGCTGACTGGGAAACGCTCGTGTCAGCTGATTGACCTAATAGCATCCCGTACCAATATCCATACCTTCGACGCCGATGGCTCTCTGGGCCTCTTCGGTGCTGCCGCCAATATGAGGAGTAAGAATGATGTTGTTCAGGCCACGAAGATCTTCCTCCCAACCGTTCAAGCTGTTATTGAAGTAATCGCCGTTTGCGCGTGGCTCGCCCGGGTAGACGTCCAACGCAGCTCCTGCAACCTTGCCGCTGCGCATTGCGTTAATCAGGGCCGGAATGTCAACTACGGTTCCGCGGCTGGCATTGATAAGATACGCGCCGTCTTTCATCTGCTTCAGCTGCGCCGCGGAAATCATGTCCTTGGTTTCGGGCAACTCTGGGACGTGCAAGGTGACGAAGTCGGCATCTCTTAGGAGATCCTCCAGCGTTGGCACCTGTCGGGCCGTACCCAATGCCATTAAACTTACAACATCGTAGTATATGACAGACATTCCCATGGCTTCCGCAAGGACAGACAGCTGCGAGCCGATATGGCCATAGCCGACAATTCCTTTGATGCGGCCAGTATCAGCCCCACGGACTAAGTACAGAGACAGGGTCGGGCGGAGCAACACATACCAAGGGTCTTGCCACGAATCTCCCAGCACTTGTTGCTCACCTTGTTCCAGGTGCCTCTGTGCATCTCATTGGATCTGTCACCCAGTTGGCGGGCCAGAGAAATGATTTCTGCAATGACCAGCTCGGCCACGCTACGGGAATTCGCAAAAGGCGAGTTGAATACGGCAATACCATGCTCGGCAGCATATTCCAAATCTACTTGGTTGGTGCCAATGCAGAAACAGCCAATGACTAGGAGGTTCTTAGCCTCACGGAGCACCTTTTCGTTGAGTTTTGTCTTGGATCGGATGCCAATGACGTGGACGTCTCTACGGGTTTCCATTAGAGCTTACTTGGTTCTGACGGATTCACATGTGAAATGACAGGAAATCGACAAGGACTCACCGGATCTTCTCAATCAATTGGTCCTCGGGCAGGGAGCTCTTGTGGAATTCAACTTGGTAACCTTGACCGGTCAGGATGTCTCTCCCACTCTGATTGACATTCTCAAGCAGGAGGATTTTTATGTCCTGAGTATTGAATGGCTTGAGCTGCTTCGGTTGGCCTCTTGGAGGGTATGCCCCGCCAAAGCTGGATAGCGGGGAATGAAATGTTGCTGACGGCGAAGTCGACACCCCTAGTCGGTGGGATAGGTCCCCCTCGGGTGCCCTCAAGATGTTCTGTGCTTGAGCCATGATTCTATAGAATTGGTTTGGTTATAGGAGCCTTTATAGGATGCAAACAGAGGATGTCGGAAGGAACGGTCACCTACATATAACCAATTGTTCGTATGAATTGACTCAGACCTCCTCGGGAAAACTTTTTGTTGGTTTGTTAAGTTTGTTAAGTTCTTAAGTAGGTATTTCCTAGGAACGGGTAAGTTCTAGTTCCAGTTCTTGTACTTGTATTATTCACAATTCTGGCTAGTGCATTTGTGATTCGTTATTCTAATCTCCATCCACATCAGCCTATCGCTTCACGTAATAGTCAGGAGACCCAACTTTTAAATTCAGTTGCCATATAAAGACCAGGACGGGCAAAGATGGTAAGAAAAAAAAATATCTTTCATAGGTTTTAGATCCCGTCATCGGACCTGTGAACGTCACTACTACAGCAGCCCTCTCCGTGAGTCACAAGCCAGACGGGCTCTATGGATATAAGGTATGTAATCTATGTAACACGCCTCTCTTAACTTAAAGTCTCTATACTACTATGAGGTACTGTATGTATTAGACACCTACCCCCATACTACGTATATCCCACGAACTACTCAGAATGCCTTACCTACGAATTGCAAATTAAATTACGTTACAAGTATCGTGTATATACCAGTCTTCACTCCCATTGCAATGAATAAGTGGCCGACAAGGTTATATACATGGCTAAAATGGGTATAGTACACATCCTGTAGACTTACCTGGTTAAGAAACTTGCGCGTTGCAACTATGCCATGCTATAGCTAAGCTCAGTCCTACTCATCACGGTCAAGCGTGCATATTTTTAAGCTCCAAGAATAAGAGAGCAAATCGGGTCCATGTGCAACGTACGATGTACATATATGCAAGACGAAAAGAGGCAAATTTCCGTCAACGGGCTTCATGTAATTTTCTGTCCGAATGCATTATTGACGACCCAGCAATTTCACCTTCCTTCACACTGGTGCTAGCCTGAAGTTCTGCCCTTTGGGCCAACCTCAAATCGTCTCTGTTGATAACATGCTGCCACCTTTCCAGCCAACCGACTACTCCAGACCAGCCGTATGCTGGGGAAAAACGACGAAGAGAACTACCTTTCAATACAGAACGAGATTCCGAAAGCAGGCCTACAGAACCTTATGGGAGTGGCCAGTCTATTTTGTACCTGAATTCACCGACCATTTGCTGCATGCTGCATGACTTCTGTAGAACGTCGACAAATTTGCAATTTTAAATTTGCCCTGGTCGATAGAATGACAGAAGGAACCAGAAAGGGTGAGACAGCTTTCTCTCAGCCTTCTTCCTCCTTCCGAAGCGGGGATCCGTGATATGAATTAAGTAAGAAGCGTCAGGGGGGGCGGTGACAAGATTTAACTTTGCTTGCACTCTTGTGCCTCCTGCTTCGGCTTCGCGCCGTCATCCTACGTGAGGGGTTAGCTCAATATTCTCTGAACAGCTTGGAGAAAATGGTTAACAAACATCTTCATCAGATTCCTCCTCGTCGTCATCGCGGTCGTCGCTCAAGTCGTCATCGTCCTCATCGTCATCCTCATCGAAATCCTCTTGGTCGATGTCCTCGAGCTCCTCAAAGGCCAAAGCCTCGCCGGTGAACCAGTCGATGGCTCGGGGGATCAGCTTCTCCTTGATATCCTCACCAAGCTGGTAGTCTAGCTCCAGACGCTCCTCGATGTCTGAGGCGGCATCATCGTCGTCGTCGGTGGGCGCCTTGGGAGGTGAGAAGAAGTTGAAGAAGGACTCAGTCGGAACCGTCTTCTTGACGATACGGGTTTGCTTGGTGTCTTTGGAAGTTAGTAGGGAATAATCTAGAAGTTATCTGTCGAGGATGCTTACTCTTGTTCCTCTGCTTCTTGCTCTCAACGCGAACAGTAAGGTCGCGGCCCTCCTTCCAGTCAATCTTGTCACCCTCGGCATGGTCGTAGATGAAATCACCACCGTAGCCACTCTCAGTCTGGTAGAAGTACGTCTTGGTGATCGTCTTGTTAGTGAAGAACTCGTTCTCGGCGAATTCGAAGATTAGGCGGAATCCGGGCTTATCAAGGTACTCCATTCGGATGTCAGTGAGGTAGCGGAGAGCAGCCTCATCACGGTCAGTGATCATCTCAGCAAGTGAGATCTGGTTCTTCATGGCGGACAGCCAGAACTCAGGAATACCAGCGACAGGCTCGGTGCTCTCGGAAGCGGACTTGTCATCCTTCTCAGTCTTGGTCTCTTCATCTTCTTCGTCGTCCTCGCCGGCCTTGACCTGTTCATCGGTGGGCTCCTCCTTGCCGTTGACGATCGCGGCGCGCTTCTCGTAGAGAGGTGTGAACTTAGCAAAATACTTCTTCTCTAGCTGGAGAACCTCCTCCTGGAACTGAGCCTCCAGCATCGAGTGGTCCTTCTGGATACCCTTCAAACCAGCAACACGACGGCGAACAGTGGCAGGCAGGGACTCGATGTAACCGGATGATCGGCCAACCAGAGAGCCAAGTCGGCCCTGGATCATCTGAACCAACTTGGGGTTCTGGGCGAAGATAGACGCGGCAGCAGCGCGATCGAGATCCTCTACAGCGTAGACGAATTAGTAAACTAAGTCCGCGGAAATAATTCTGATGTCAGGGTTATTCAACGACTTACCTTCTTTGATACTGGCGACGCCCGGTTGTTGGGCGTGAGAGGAGATTGGGGCATTGCTCGCGGGAGTGTTCTGCGGAGTACTGTGGAGAGGAGATGCGATGTCAGTGTCGTAGAAAAAAATAATTACAAAAAAGATATGATTCTACTTACGGAGCAGGAACCTCTGCACGTCGATTCTTGATAGGTTCCGCCATCGTTGATGTTTCCGTCACGGAGGCTACAAACTATGACTATTTTGCAATACAGCAGGTCAATATTTGATTGGAAACTCCAAAGCCCGACGCAAAATATAGAAACAGCGAAGAAAGAGGAAGGTACCTATTAAGGCGTGGTGTTTGTAGTTCGACGATGAAGTCACAGATCGCCAACTCGGTAGGGTCGCAGCTGGTGATTGGGCTGCAGGTGGTGCGCGAATGCAACAAACAATCTGTTTGATGCAAAGGATAGTCGAACTTAGATTAAAGTCCAACAGCGAAGAGGAAAAAGTGAAAGTGGAAGAGAAGTTGTAGTGGTGAAGTAGTTGGCCTACGACGATGGGGAATTTGATGAGAGAGGGCAGAAGAAGACTGGACTAGTCTGGTGGGAGAGGCGAAGTGGGGGAAGACACAACCCTTGTCAAGCGTTCCCCTCTACTAAGTAAAGGTTTGGCCTATTAGTTTGTACCAAAAGGAAGTTGTTGGGTGCCGCCGTTCCTCAAATAAATTTTTCTTTAGAATTTTTTTTTAAACATTGAACCTTAGATCCTTGAAGTTCAGCGCACTTTCACTGTTTTTCACTTGCCTTAGTACCTACTGTAGCTAATACGATGCCTACACGTATAGGTACCTAGCCACCTATTTCTGCAATCAAATGTTCCTGTTCCTACCTAAGGCACCGTCGTCATATCAAACAAAGATCACACATTCTAGAACCTGATGCAGACCGAAGTAGGTAGTATATTGTATGCCATTGTGCAGCGAAGCTGGATGGTATGTGGATGTATTCGGTATCATACATCACTTATAATCGGTTCAGGCAATGTACAAATCGTATCAATCCATGGATCTTCCACTTATATCAAATGTACACATGTGCATGTAGCGTGCTGTAAGTATCTAATGTGGGTAGCTACATCGACTTGTTCCCGATGGAAGGCGGTGTACAACATGGAATAGAACGACTCGACATTGTACAATCGACATGATATCAAGGAATGACTTTATACATACTATCTACACCGGCTGCCAGTATCCAACGTTCCCATCCTAGACCAAAGAGTTTCTTATTGATCCATTAATCCTTAATGAAAATATGCATCAGGCATGCTATATTACTTTTACAACGTGCCGTAGGTCAGTAGCCACGTCAACTCACGTAGTGTAGTGTACGCTGCATGCACGAATACCTACAGGTAGATGGATTTTAGCTGTTTATGTCAACTGGTACTTTGGGGGCTATGTACTGTAACTTTAGACTTGTGTGTAGAGACTTCGCTTTGCCTCTTTAGGCAATACGAAATTCTGAAGGCGCTCGCCCCTCAGCAAGGGTAAAACTTTCTTTATTCAAATGTTCCATTCAGGTTGTTATCGCAACCTTGAATTTTCTTATCGTTATCGTTATCGTTATCGCTGTTTCTTATCTCCAATGCTTCAAGATCCATGGCGGATCTGTCAAAGCTCCCCGTGTAGCGTCATCTTCCAAGTTCACAATTTATTCCTTGTTGGATTGGATCTAAGCCAGCCGACCTCTCTAGCTACCTACCTAACTCGACGCATATAGGCTTCACCAGCCTTCTTCTGTATTCGAGCTGTCCCATTGGTAAACAGGGGATCTGTTGTGCTTGGTCGCTTCCATAGACTGTTCAGGATGTACTCTAACGTTCCGATCTTCCCTCGACCATATCGGTAGTTCATAGTTGCAAGGTTGCGAGGCTACACATCACCGACTTTTGCTTTCGCTCACCTACGTACTAGTAGATCAAACCAGAGCTCTACGTGTGCCTCAGCTTGAATCTCGAATGAAAAAAGTCTTATCTATATTATAGTTGAAGGTGCTCCTTTGACTATGGAAGGGCACGATGATGATGCGCAACCGAGGCGCAGTGGCCCTGTAGCCATATATAAGCTGGGCTCTAATCAGAGCAGCTCGAGTATATTTGAGGATGTGGAAATGGCCCACGACGAGGTAGGCTAGCTATATCACCCAAATCAATTGGTTTGTTTACATATTCTAAACTTTGATTGCTCCGTAGCTATTCTCTGGTCCTATTGCAGAAAGCTTACCTACGAGCCTCTCCGCCTTCTCCCATCGGCGCCAACGTGCAGATTCCACGACAAGCTTCGCGTACTATAACGAAGAGGAGAACGAGCCGGAAGCCGACATCATATACGGCGAAGATGGTGCCGTATCGTTTGACATAGATGAGACTCCGTTCGACCACGAAGAGGAAGAGGAAGGTAGCTCGGAGGTTGAACTCGAGAATGGCCAGTCATATGAGGATTATGCTATGCGGCGGAGATCTTCGACGCAGTCGAGGAGCTCCGTTCATGCTAGGCTCCTTCGAACGGATAGCGGCGTGACGGATGCCAGTGGTCGTGGTCACGGCCGAATCAGCCAGAAATTGCACATGGTCAGCGAAGACCTTACCATTGTAATAGCTGGTTTTCGCACTAGCAAACCCGGTTATGCTGCCTATGTTTTTCTTTGTGTTACGACTTTAGGACTCGCATATCTCCTTCTACGATGGCTGCCGCGATGGCAGGTCAAGTTAATTGGCGAGCCATGTCCACTTCACGACTGCGAATGGGTGGTGCTCGAGGTTAGTCGCTTTGGAAACCTGGAGTGTGTGACACGTTATGTTAACCGTATCGTAGAACCAATGGGGCGAAATGGCTATTCTCGACGTCCAGACTCAGTTGTATAACCGTCCGCTCTCTACTGTATTTGGGACGCCGGAAAAGATCTTCGCCCAACTGCTAGAAGATGATGCCGACCCATTATTACCCCAGCTGCGCGTCCTCAACTATAGATACGTACGCTTTTTCTACCATCCATTGAAGGACAAATTTGTCATATCTACTGGTTGGAAGGATCCTGCGTGGTCCCGTGTGCGAGCGCTTCGTGCCGGCATCGATGGCGAAGAAAAAGATCATAGGGAACGGGTCTTCGGGACAAATCTCATTGACATTGAGCAGAAGTCCATCCCTCAGTTGCTTGTGGACGAGGTAAGTTGTTCCTGGCGAATCATCGACACGTAACTAATAATCCCTAGGTTTTTCATCCCTTTTATGTTTTCCAAATAGCGAGTTTAATCCTTTGGTCTGTGGACCAGTACTACTATTATGCTATCTGTATCTTCGTCATGTCGGCAGGTAGCATAATAGCGACATTAGTAGAAACACGCGCCGTCAGTATTTTCTCATATCGATGATCTGGGTGGTATTATTAAACTGAACTAGACGATGCGACGCCTTCGCGATATATCTCGTTTTGAGTGTGACGTGCGAGTTCTCCGCAATGGTTTCTGTAAGTAGACGGCCATTATATTGCTAGTATACCACTGACTATTTCGAGGGGCCCACGTTTCTTCCAGCGATCTAGTTCCTGGTGATGTGTATGAAGTCAGCGATCCCAGCCTTACACAGTTCCCGAGTGATAGTTTGCTTCTAAGTGGCGACTGTATTGTCAACGAGAGCATGCTTACAGGCGAGTCCGTGCCGGTTTCTAAAATACCCGCAACCGACGAGACACTCGAGATTATGAATCTCGCCGCCTCCTCGGTCTCCCCAGACGCTGCTCGTCATTTTCTCTTCTGCGGAACGAAAATCATCAGGGCACGACGGCCACAGGATAATAGGGACGACGAAGCCGTTGCGCTTGCAATGGTGGTGAGAACTGGCTTCAACACGACTAAGGGCTCACTCGTCCGTTCGATGCTCTTCCCCAAGCCGTCCGGATTCAAATTTTATCGAGATTCTTTTCGCTATATATCTGTTATGGGATGTGTCGCAATGCTCGGATTCGTCGTGTCCTTCGTCAACTTCGTTCGCCTGGGACTGGCGTGGCATTTGATCATTGTTAGAGCTTTGGATCTTATCACGATTGTCGTACCGCCCGCTCTTCCCGCCACGCTTACGATAGGGACCAATTTTGCCCTAAGTCGTCTTAAG
The DNA here is from genome assembly GCA_022984865.1 of Hypomontagnella submonticulosa. NCBI lineage: Eukaryota > Fungi > Ascomycota > Sordariomycetes > Xylariales > Hypoxylaceae > Hypomontagnella > Hypomontagnella submonticulosa. The sequence continues at coordinate 1,548,643 of JAJKLF010000001.1, forward strand.
AAGAAACAGATATTCTGCATTAGCCCACAGAGGGTCAATGTTGGAGGAAAGCTAGATGTTATGTGTTTCGATAAAACAGGTACTCTTACGGAAGACGGCCTAGATGTCCTTGGCGTGAGGCTGGTATCCCCATCAACGAAACGGTTCGATGAGGTTGTCTCCAAGGCATCAGATCTAGTCCCGCACTCGAGTTTGGATGCTGGACCAGGAGATAAATATGACACAAGTCGTGCCGCGCTATTCACAATGGCTACTTGCCACTCGCTTCGCTCTATCGACGGCGAGCTCCTTGGAGATCCGTTAGACGTCAAAATGTTCGAGTTCACCGGCTGGTCGTTTGAGGAGGGCAGCCAGGGCAATACTGATCAGGAGGAGGACGAACAAGGCGGTTTCTCTCCTTCCGTCGCCCGCCCTCCCCTGGTACCTCTCTATGACACAGATGGGTATGGGGCCGCCCAAGGACAGAATGTAGGTTTATCCACTAAAATGAGACCTTTATACTTGTCTAATATTAGGTTAGGCGCCAGTTGAGCTGGGGATACTGAGATCCTTCGAGTTCGTATCCCAGCTGCGAAGAGCCAGTGTAATCGTCAGGGCTTTTGGTCAGCAAAGCGGGAACATATACGTCAAGGGTGCGCCTGAGTGCATGCGAGATATATGTCGACCCGAAAGTTGTAAGTCTCTTAAATTTGAACAGCTCTTCCTTCTGCCTATTCTAACACCTATAGTCCCGGTTGACTACGACGAACTTCTATCCTATTATACGCACAAAGGATACCGGGTCATTGCGTGTGCTACAAGATACTTGAAAAAGTTATCATGGGTAAAGTCTCAGAAGATGAAGCGCGACGAAGTTGAGAAGGATCTTGACTTCGTTGGCTTTATCATTTTCGAAAACAAGCTAAAGCCTACAACTGCCGCAGTGCTGAAAGAGCTCACCGAGTCGAATATCGGCTCAATCATGGTTACCGGCGACAACATATTGACAGCTATCAGCGTAGCAAGAAATTGTGGTCTTGTCGAGAAAGACGCACACTGTTTTGTACCACATTTTGCTGAAGGTAAGTTGTTCATATTAGTCCATCTTATGCGAAGACTCGCGAGTGATGTCCTAGTTCGTCTAGCTTGAAGTTCCGAAGTGTACGTGAGGCTACTACAACTGCTAATACGAGAATCGCAGGGAATTCTCGCGACCCTAATGCCCGTTTGCACTGGGAAAGCATAGATGACACAGCATATCAGCTAGATTATCGAACTTTACTGGTGAGTCCCAAAGTCACATCATCGAGGCAGCTGAGCTAACTAAGATGGTTAAAGCCACTCCCTGCCCCTGCAGATCGTGATGCTTCCTTGCCATATGACATAGCGAACCTCAGGAACTACTCGCTCGCAATAAGCGGGGAAGTCTTCCGGTGGATAGTAGACTTTGCCCCGAACGAGGTCATGCAAAGGGTAAACATTTCCGGCCTCGATCTCTTCGTAAATAAGCTAATGGAATATCAGATGCTTGTTCGAGGCAAAGTGTTCGCACGAATGTCCCCGGATGAGAAGCATGAACTCGTAGAGAAACTCCAGAGCATAGACTACTGCTGTGGATTCTGTGGAGATGGAGCGAATGATTGCGGTGCTTTGAAGGCTGCAGATGTCGGGATCTCACTTTCCGAGGCAGAAGCATCCGTTGCAGCCCCTTTTACATCACGAGTATTCGATATTCGATGTGTACCCGATGTGATCAGGTGAGTGTACTTTAATAGCTTGGTATCTGGCCATGCCACTAATCCTCTACCAGGGAGGGACGAGCTGCTCTCGTAACCAGCTTCAGCTGCTTCAAGTATATGAGCCTCTACTCTGCTATACAATTTACTTCGGTTAGCTTTCTCTACGCCTCAGGCTCAAATCTGGGGGATTTTCAGGTGAGAAGAACCGATGCCACAACGGTCTGTTGTTTGCTCATGAATAATTCCAGTTCCTTTTCATCGATGTCCTCCTCATATTGCCGATTGCTATCTTCAGTAAGTAATATTGCAAATATAAGTTTGAGTGAGGTGAAGTGAAGTTGCTTACCTATGTCTCAGTGGGTTGGTCTGGCCCGTTCCCTGTTTTAAGCAAAAAGCGTCCGACGGCGAATCTAGTGTCCAGAAAGGTCCTTACGCCCCTGCTGGGCCAGATCATCATCTGTATACTAATCCAAGCTGCTGCTTTCCTTATCGTTCGGGAGCAAAGCTGGTAAGCCTCACCGATGTATCTCGTCCAATCTAGCTTTCTCACGAATATTATAGGTACATACCACCTCACGTCAATCCAGAGAAGTCCAATGTCAAGAACTCAGAAAACACGGCTTTATTCTTAGTATCGCTCTTTGAGTATATCCTCATAGGGGTGGTCTTGAATGCCGGCCGGCCGTTCCGACAACCCATGAATCAAAACTGTAAGATATCGCTATAAGAATATCCCTAGGGACTGCGCTGATTAGCTTCATAGGGCCGTTTATGATTACCATTCTCGCCGCGTTAACTCTGACCGTGTACATGGTCTTTACACCGGCGCACTGGCTTAAGAAGTTTATGCAGCTTACCAAAATTAGCCCTTCTTTCAAGATCACACTCTTGGTGCTCGGAGTGGTATATCTAATTGTTGCGTGGGTCAGCGAGCACTATATCTTCCCGAAGCTTGCTCGAGGATTTGGCCAGGCGAAGTTAGCCGTCACCAAGAATGCTAAGAAGCGCAAGGAGTATAAGGTCATATTGGAGCGGACGAAAGCTTGATCTAAATGAAAGAATCTGGCCAGTTTGTTACGACTCACATGATGGAAAGTAGGCATGCTACTTAACTACATAGGCAGCGTTACCTGAGACATGTATAGAACTCGAAACGTAATTATTTTGTAGTCTACATCTGTATATAGATATTTTATTAGCAGACGTCTCGTTGATACTTGTATCAAAAATTGGTTCATCTACGGCATCTATTCACTCCATCCTTTACTTTAGCACGTACTCGGCTTTCTAGGGGTTGATCAAGAATTAGAAAAGGGTATCTATTACATAGAGGGATCCGACTGAGTCCCCTATGTTTTACCAGTCTATTTTATTCTCCATTTACAGTACCGTTCTCGAGGCTTGTCTTTGTCCTAGGAACTTCAAATACAACAGCGCCATTTTTCCCTCCCTTGATCCTCTTCCATCGACCTAGTCGGTGGTCCTTGCCAACCCCGACTACGACACAGAGGCCATCCTTGCCGCGCTCACCCCTCTCGAATAGGGCAATATCGTTGATTATGCCGTTAACCAGCCATTGAGGGCTCTTACTCCCGCTTGTGCTATCGACTGCCATTTCGTCTTCTGAATCATCGGCGGACACCCCGTTGGGTATAGCATCAACGTCAGCAGATGTGTTTCCCAAGATACCTGCAGGCTCGATTCTCTTCTTGTCTTCACTTAATTTCCAGACCCTAACATACCCATCCCAACTACCACTTAAGATAAGATCAGAGTATGGCAGGGTCCGGAGAGCGGTAATCCACCTAGGTTGTGGAGCCGGCACCACCTTGGGACTCGGATCCTCTTCAGCAGATGCTTCTGTCGGCAGTAGCGGTTGCTCCAGCCCATGAGCTTGAGGCAAGATGTAGAGCGGTTTCTTCTTTTGTATACTCCATAGAGCTATCGACCCGTTGTCGCTCCCCGTGACAAAGAGCTCGTCGTCAATCATTGCGACACGATCCATGCTACCTTCGTGGGCAAGGGATCGTGGATTGATGTTTGCTGTCTGCTTCTTGTCGATCGAGCCACCGCGGAAAACTAATTGCGTCTCCTCGACAACTTTCCATAATCGGGCTGTTCGGTCTCGAGCACCTACACTCACGCATCGTTCTTGAGCCAATGCGTCGATGTCGACGACTTCGTCCTGGTGGCCGAAGAGGGTTTCGATATATGCCAGCTCATCCAAGCTCCATACCTTCACGGTACGGTCCTTAGAGGCTGAGTATAGTTGGTTTGTACCTCGGCGGAATGCTAGACCAGTAACGGCGTCACGGTGGTGCATGAAGACCCGCAAAGGCTTCAAGGACTTGGCGTCGTAAATGATTAGGCGCTTGTCTGCACCGCCAGTGACAACGAACTTGCCATCCTGCGAGGCTGCTACACATAATATGTCTGCCACATGTCCCTGGTAACCCTTATCTTGCGACTTCTTGTGATTTCCTTTCAGGATTGCGACTTTTGTCGGCCTTCGACGCGGAGGTGCGGGAGGTTTCTTTGGCTTCTTCTTAGTAGTTTGTGGGTATTGGTTTGCTGGTAGTTCCTGCAGCTTCCACTTGACTAGGCATCGGTCTTTCGAGACAGTATATACGAAGGGCGCACATATAGCAACGGAAGTGGTTGAGAGGGTATCGCAGCGGAAATGGGTATGGGAGGCTTGGTCGACTGCAAGCTCCGGGGCAATTTTTCGGTATACCTTTCCCTTGAGCTCGGCTACATCTTCCTGTAGGCGTTCTGCTATTATATCACGGTCGACATCCTCGGCATTGAAGCCTGTCTCGTCAACCTCCTGTCGGACGTTCTCGAGATATCTTTCAGCAAGCCTTAACCTCTTTTCTGCTGCCGTTTCTCCCTCGTTTTCCGATTCAGAGGAGGACCCTGAAGCATCATTTTCTTCAATCCCTTCATCGCTTTCGGATTCACTCCCCGATATAGACTCGTCCCGTTCAATTCGTTTTTTTGCTGCGGGTGCGGGTTTCGATGGTGCCCTGGTAGACTTGGACGTCGCAACTCGCTTTTTCGGCGGGTCGGTGGTAGGCGCTCGTTTTCTTTTTTTCTGAGCACCAGGTAATGTAAAGAAGGACGACATTATGGCGTTATACAGAGATGTGAGAGATCAATGTAGTCGCGTATTGATCGTCTCGTGCCCTTAGAAAATTTCCATATTCGAAGGAAAAGATCCGTCCATTGCTCAGAAAAAAAAAAGTTCATGGCCTGCGGGACATGGACAGGGATCTATGTCGGTACAAAGATACGTGCATGGTCCCACTATACCTACTAACGTTAGCGTGCCTACCTTATCCAGGATATCCTTAAGTGGCTTCACCTGGTGCACGGACGAGAAATAGTGTGGCTGATACTTACCTCCAATGTCCGACTGGGAACATTGATCAATCGATAGAGCTCCAGATTGGCAGGGCTGCTAATTAGGCTGTAGCTTCCTTGCGCGTCTGCATAACTGTAGCACGCATTTACTGACGTCGATTCCTGAACAATAGCTCTTTCAACTTCTTCAATCACCTTTCCAAAGAGAATCATTATTGCCTGATAGATATCCCAACATGTAAGTTTCCATATTCTATGAGGATTTCCGATAAAATGAGCTGACATTATCCTGACTAGGGAGGTCTTGTTAGGAATTACCGGCAAGGACTTCACCTTGATCGCAGCCTCTAAAGCTGCGATGCGAGGAGCGACTATTCTCAAGGCCTCCGATGACAAGACAAGATCACTCAACAAGCATACACTGGTTGCTTTCTCCGGAGAAGCTGGTGACACCGGTGCGCTTATTCCAAGAAGGCCGTGCCCAGGTATCGCATCAGAAGCTAACTATCAGCAGTCCAATTCTCCGAGTTCATCCAAGCAAACGCGCAGCTCTACTCGATGCGGAATGAGACCGATCTATCGCCTACAGCACTAGCGCACTACGTCCGTGGCGAGCTTGCCTCGAGTCTAAGATCGAGAAACCCATACAATGTCAACTTTCTCCTAGGAGGAGTCGACCCCATTACCCACAAGCCAAGCTTGTTCTGGCTGGATTACCTAGCAGCTCTGGCTTCCGTTCCCTATGCTGCACATGGCTACGCACAATACTACTGTCTTTCAATCCTCGACAAGCATCACCACCCGGACATGACGCTGGTTCAGGGTATCAAGGTGCTTGAGATGTGCACGGACGAACTGAAGCGACGTTTACCCATCGACTTCAAGGGCATGATAGTTAAGGCGGTTACGAAGGATGGGATTCGCGAAATCGAATTTAACGATGATAAGATCGTTAAATGTGCATAAGAAGGATCATTATTCTGGTCGGCGGGCTGCACGTGTAACATTAGGGTCTTGGGCTGGGTGAAAAACCATAAACCGGCCTGATAATCAATTTGCAGAGTGGCCTATTGAGTCCATTATGACTATGAGTTCTCTAACCATTTCCGAACCTTTATACATGCGAGACGGTCCAATTCATTTATAGCCGTGGACACACTTCTATCAGGAATATTGTCGTCCAAGTTGCCATAAGGGTATAATCTGGTAAGTTATACTTAAAGTACTATATAAGCTATGTATAATTTCAAGTCCTTTTTCGATGGCAGTTTTCCGTCTGGGCAGTTATCGTCGATTGATTAATTAAATTGTTAGATAGTCAAACCACACATCCGGCTTCATACTTAATGAAACCATACAGAGAAACCCGCTAGCCCCACGTGCTATTTAGTCCCCCTTCGAAAAGTGACCAGAAATACATGTGAACGTAACAGAACTTATGGTCTAAACGTACACATACCTAGGACCTACTTCCACAGAGTTCATAGTCTAAACTATATACATACTTTAACTCCTAACTGTTATCCGTCAATTTGGACGACCGGTAAGATCTCAAGTCATCATACTTAGCTCACGGGAGTCTTCTGATATCGACATCCACTAGTTACGGGAGCTGATTTCAAAACGGCCTGTTAGGCGGTGTACTATGTATTTCGTTTTAGGCGGTGAGACTTCTGCGTGATGCTACACTTGTTCACCATGCAGGCAGGCTTCCCATTGGAACACCGCAGCCTTGTTGCAGCATAGTTACATCCGCTTTCCCTACTGGCCAACGAGTAGAACCTCTGGCAAGCCTTGTCGTTGAATTCTGCAAAGGCTCTTCTCGCCTAGCCGGCCTATCCCCATTCCAGTTTACCCAAGTACAAGGGTTACTGCTAGCGAAGCGCATTTTTTATAATTTTTTTGGTCATTTAACGGCGGGACCGATAGGTCTGTTGAGAATTATTACGTACCTAGGTATGTATGGTACTTAACATCTTAAAGACACGACCGGGAAAGGGGTCTGCCCAGGGTTCGTTCTTTTCAGTATCGTACACTTGGTGCTTCAGTGACAATGGAATCAGGCACACATTATTATTTTGCCTAACAAACAACAACGTGTAATCTGCTACGATCGCCAGCTAAGCTGGGAGGAAAAAGTTGGGTAGAAGGCAGCAAAAAGGTGTGGTGAGTGTTACCCCATCGGACCATGCCGAGATGCGGATAGATACCTACCTACAAACGGTGTTCACTCCAGGACGTACGTAGGTATGGGTGTGTAATACACACACATAGTACGTAGGCGAGGTAGGGTATGTAGTCGGTAGCTTTGTAGATATTATTATCGAGGTATCGGGAAAATACACAAGCTGACAAGTTCAAAAGTTGCCACTACAATATATTGGGCCATCTCGAAGTATTTATGACTCGTCTGTTAGGTTCTGGAATATCCGAGGCGACTCTATGGCATTTGAGACTTTCTAGGAGCGAAGGCGATGAATAACTGGATTTAATAGTGCTAGTATGTACATACATAGTACCATGTATGTAATACTTGAGCAATTCAGGTCTGGTTGTATTCACTGTTGTAAGCCAAGTACCTGGTGGTAGGTGGTAGTAAGTTCCAAGGTTCTCTAACATAGAATTCAGTTTAAGGTGCCGTGGCAGCCACGACTTTCAAGATAACTGATTTTACAGTACTGAGCATCAGTTCCATGGTTGCTCAAGGATCATTTGTAACAATTGTAACCCCGAGTTTCACTCGTTGCTCCAAGAGGTTTTTTGTCTACAAAGGGATGGAGGCAAATAAATAAGCAAAAAAAATTTGTCGCAAATACCTTAACTAGGAAGGGATGGTACTGTGGTATGTACCTGGAACTTGGGGCGAATAGATTCGTTAATGTTACGTAGGTATGGGCTACCCAATACTTGATAGTGTTAGTGCTAGGTAGGCTAAGGCAGGCATCCCACTTTCCATGATACGAATCATGTTGCAGTAGAGACAACAGTAGCGACGGTAGACTTCCAGGGCTTCTTGCCAAAAAATTTCCCAAGATTTCCTACTTTGGTCTATCGATATCGATGATTGCCCCCCATTTCCCCCATACGCCGACTTCAATTGGCAATTGCAGCTACGGTGTGCCTACCCATTGTAGTCTAGGCACCTTAGTCACGGACCCAACGCTAACGCGTTCTCGATTTTCGACACAACCTCAAAAACTTCCTCAATTTTTTTTCATCTGATCCGCTCTTCTTCTTCCTCCCCCACAATCCCTTTGCCATACCCAAACCTCAAACACACGGCATAATTCTCATATCCCTCCCCCCCTGAAAAGGCATTTCTGCGTTTTTTCTGTTCAGGGTCTTCTCTCTCCCTTTGAAAAGATTTGGTTTTGCTTTCTTTTCTCAAGGGATCTTGAAGACATAGTTAGAAGTGTGTTCTGTGATCAGTTACAGAAACGCACATTCCCTCCGGGAGTCAAACAGTTACAGATCTCTAATAAGTTCGAGAGAAGGTGCCATTCTACTTGCATCACCGTTTCTCTCTCTTATTACCAACAACTAATATCGTTTGGTTGCTGGGTTGCGGTCACCAAAGCAGCAGTACATAATTTTACTTGCGTACTTACTGCCCTGCCTCTCATTTCTCTTCATCTGGACTCATTCGTTCTTTCGACGAGGAAATCAATCGGCTGGGTTCCGTACGAGAAAATTTTTTTCTTTCCCCGAAACACAAACGTCTATCTACGCTTGAGCCCTATCAACTATTCGACAAGCACTACATCAACATGGCTGAACAACTGAACATGGGTGGCTTGAGTCTCGGCGACCAGCAGCAGCCTCCTGCACCACGTTCTTACATCCCGCCTCACATGCGAGGTAAGGTCGGTGCCGCTGCCAACGGCCCTCCCCCTATGGGCGCCGGTGGTCCTCCTCCGCCTAACATGAATGGTTTGAACAGCAGCGCCTGGGCTGGGTACGTGATTCCCTCCTATTTGCTATGTCTATCTTATCCGGAATTCGCTCATCCCCCCCTTTTTTCTGTCCGATGTATTGCCTATGGAAAATTTTGGAGCGAATGAGGAACGAATGTTTACTAATATGGTATTTGTATCACAGTAACAACAACTTCGACGCTCGACCTTCCCCTGGAGGATGGGCAGCCGGCCCCGACTACCCTCCTCCTCAACAGCAGCAGCAGCCGCCGCCGCCGCAGCAGCAGCGCCAAGGTCCCGGAGGCTGGAACAACCGACCGTTCGATCGCAATGCCTATGGCAACCCTGCTGCTGGAGGCAGTGGTGGCGGCGGCGGTGGTTACGCTAGAGGCTCTGGCGACGGACAGTGGCGCGATGGCAAGCATATTCCTGGCCCTCCGAACCCCCGTATGGAGCGTGAGCTCTTTGGCACTCCGGATGACCCATCCAAACAACACACGGGTATCAATTTTGAGAAGTACGACGACATTCCCGTCGAAGCTTCCGGGCATGATGTTCCCGAGCCCGTGCTCACCTTCAGCAACCCTCCCCTGGATGACCATCTGATTCGCAACATCGAACTGGCTCACTACAAGGTCCCAACTCCGGTCCAGAAATACTCTATCCCCATTGTTATGGGCGGCCGAGATTTGATGGCCTGTGCCCAGACTGGTTCCGGCAAGACTGGTGGTTTCCTTTTCCCAATCCTTTCTCAGGCCTTCCTTACTGGCCCGTCCCCCGTGCCTGTGGGTGCCCCTGGAGGTGGTTACGGTCGCCAGCGCAAGGCTTACCCTACCTCTCTTATCCTTGCCCCGACTCGCGAACTTGTTTCTCAGATCTACGATGAGGCTCGCAAGTTCGCCTACCGTTCCTGGGTTCGACCCTGCGTGGTATACGGTGGTGCAGACATCGGCTCTCAACTTCGTCAGATCGAGCGCGGTTGCGATCTCCTCGTTGCCACGCCTGGACGTCTTGTTGATCTCATAGAGCGGGGTCGCATTTCTCTCCAGAACATCAAGTACCTGGTCCTTGATGAGGCTGACCGTATGTTGGACATGGGTTTCGAGCCCCAGATTCGTCGTATTGTTGAGGGCGAAGATATGCCCGGTGTGCAGAGCCGACAAACTCTCATGTTTTCGGCCACCTTCCCCCGAGATATCCAGATGCTCGCGCGTGACTTCCTTAAGGATTACGTCTTCCTTTCAGTTGGTCGTGTCGGCTCAACCTCCGAGAACATTACTCAAAAGGTTGAGTACGTCGAGGACGTTGACAAGCGCTCCGTTCTGCTTGACATCCTACACACCCATGGCGCCGGTCTTACTCTCATCTTCGTTGAGACGAAGCGCATGGCTGATTCGTTATCCGACTTCTTGATCAACCAGAACTTCCCTGCGACCTCCATTCACGGTGATCGCACTCAGCGCGAGCGTGAGCGTGCCCTTGAGATGTTCCGAAACGGACGATGTCCTATTCTGGTCGCCACTGCAGTCGCTGCTCGTGGCCTGGATATTCCCAATGTTACACACGTTGTCAACTACGATCTTCCTACTGATATTGACGACTACGTTCACCGAATCGGTCGTACCGGCCGTGCGGGTAACACTGGTCACTCAACGGCATTCTTCAACCGTGGCAACCGTGGCGTCGTGCGAGACCTCATCGAGCTTCTGAAGGAGGCCAACCAGGAAGTCCCAGCCTTCCTTGAGACAATCGCTCGCGAAAGTTCCTACGGCGGTGGCCGTGGTGGTCGAGGTGGCGGCGGCCGCGGCCGTGGTCAGAATGCTAACCGCGACTTCCGAAAGTACACCGGCGGCGGCGGCGGCGGTGGTGGCAGTGGTGGCCCCGGCTTCGGTGGTGGCTTCGGAGGTCCCCAGCAGTCTGGCGGCTACGGAGGTGGCGGCGGCAGCGGCGGCTACAATGGTCCTCCTCCCAATCCAGGATATGGTGGTGGCTATGGAGGCGGCGGCGGCGGCGGACCGGGCTACGGTGGTGGCAGCTACGGCAACCCTGGCGGTCCAGGCGGCCAGGCCTCTTGGTGGTAATCTTGTCAACTATTGACACTCCCTCTTCTGCAAACCGCGTGCGGAGGACAGGATGGACGCATTTGCGATGCGGTACATAGATTTCACGGCCTCATATTCTGCTTTTTCACACTTCGCACACCAAGGACTTTTCTCTTTTTTCTGTTGGCATTTCTTCCGAAATACCATCGACACACTTCTTTCTACGGCATATCCGACTTCCAGCCTCAAATCTGGATCGGCAGATTCGAGTTCTACGAGTTAGGACTCTGGCATACGATAGATGGCATTTGTCTTTGTTTCGGCTGCAACCCTCACAACTTGATACCCATAGAAGCCTGCGAGGGGGCGCATGCGAGCAGCCGCATGAGACGTTTGGAGGTCAGACACGTACTTTGACCAAGAAAACTTCCGGAGATATTCATCACTTAGAGAGGTGCTACGCTGTGGTCTGCAATGGCACGCTTACGACGATGACGATCTCCGCTTCGATGTACTCCGTATTTGCCCTTTGGAAGCCGGCCCGAGATTCTTTCTCATTTTCCCATAGAATGGGGCGATGCGTTTTCGCGTGGCCGCGGATTTGTATCGATGGCATATTCATAGACAAAAGTGGATTTCTCGTTCTCTGGTTGGTAGGGCTCTTACTCAAGAAGGCTCGCCATGGTAAGGGAACCAAATAGAGGGCAATGAACATAGAATGGTAATTTTCGGTGGATCGAGAAAACAAACAACGGCGTCTCGGCGAGCAGGAAATAGGCTCCAGGCATGCTCTCCTCAAACATGGAGAATAGTTCTGGGATCTGCTCTGACGATCAGGGCATAGGGAATTGTTTTAGATCCCATCTGCCACCAATGGTAGTTGCTTTCGCGGACATTGGCTGAGACGCTTTCAGGCCCTTTGAGGTTCTTCGCGCTGTGGTGGACCCAGAGGATCCATCGACGACGGACTGAGAACTTCCAAATAAAAAAAATGTTCCTCCTTTACTCTAATTTGCTGGTAAAACAACGTGACATCGCCTCGTCTTCAGTGCTTCGTGACATGACATGACCTGTTCCATCGGTAGGCCTTGTAGATATGCGGATTGCTAAGACAAGCAAACCAGTGACTAATCGTCATGCTCATCATAGTACTTACTGTTTCTAATTTGATGCCGGCTTCTCTTTTCGTATCCAACAGTGGTACAAGATTGATTCGTTGACTGCATCTACAGCATATTTTAGCTAATACTATCCCGTGATACTGGGAAAATACCTAGGTACCTAGTAGATATTTCTCATCAATTCATACTGGGTAGTGAATATTGCTATTAGTCTGTCATGAAGCTATTGAGAAACAAATATGAGTGGTAGATAAGCCTTTTGTGGCGTTGACAATAGGCTGATGTGGCTACCTGGTACCTACTATGCACATAGTACTATGTAGATTTTTTACGGTACGTACCGGATGCCATTGACCCCTGACACAAACTAACACGCAAATCTACTAACCTTAGTCGGCGGGACCGTGACTTCCTTGAGGTACTTATTTCCGGGGTACCTTCAGTGCTGCAAAGCTTGGAAAGGTGACGCGCGAACGTGTGAGGGAGGTACGTGAGCATCCAAATTCCTACCTACATTGTGCACTGCCTAGGATTTGATTTTCGTTCTTAATTGCACACGCAATTTTCATCAAGCCACCGACCCGCCACTCTGCATCTTCAACAATAATGACTCGACGATAAGATTTTCCTATTTATGCGCCCAAACCCAATCCTCCTCCTTCTTTTCTTTTCTACATTCATTTAACTTAATTGTACCAACTTGCGATGGCTTCTAGGGATGGATCACCGGAGCAAAGCCACTGGTCGCGCGCGTCCAGCACCGCTCGAAGGGATAGTACGCCCGGCGACAGTCTCGACGCCAGCCTTCTCAGGTCCGATTCAGGACACGGCAGTAGGAGACCAAAAACCAAGCCATCCACCGGCGGTGCTGCATCAACATTTCCCACAGTAGGGAAAATTAGGCACCTGAAGAAAGAAGATGGAGAACCTCTATGGCGGCGAGATATTCAATACGATTTTCTCAAGGCTGTATTCGATGACGAAACCAAGGTGTTTACCAATAGCTACGAGCCCATAGGAGATGGGAAGGAGAAGCAAAGTTTCGCCGACCTGTACATCGATACCATGGCCAGAAGCAGCAAGACGAGTAAGGTTCTTAGGGATAAGCTGCTCAGTGACAGAGAAGCTGCGAAGAGCATGGCTATGGTGTGCTTACTGGTCAACGTCGGTCGAATGAACACGACATTAAACTGTATTGTCCCTTTCCATCGAAACATTTGCCTACGACAACCACTGACGATTTTGTATCAGTTTTCCCCGAGATGCGAGCCCAACTGCGAACCTACCACGCTATTCCGTCGCTACAGGCCCACCAAGACGCATCCGCCTACAAGCAACTACAAGATGCGCCAAGGTTGAAGTCTATTCTGAAAGGCGCGGCTGAGGATCGACCGGAGCCTCACGAATTAGGCGAGTTCAAGGGAAAGAATCCTCCTCGGTCGAACCCAGTCAACTTGATTTTTCTCATCTGTCAACAAGCATCATACATAGCAGAGTTACACTTCCCTCCTCAAGGCGAGTTTCACGACCTCATCATGAAGACAAACTACACGAGCAAATCACGCGCGAAAGCCTTTTTATGGCTTATGTGGTTCTATCTCGAATCCGACTTTACCGAAGAGGGTTGCGAGGAGAATCCCTTCGGCCCCGGCGTCGACTATGGCACTGAGGTAGCAAACCAGGGAGTTCCGCGCATGGAAGAGATGACGCCACAAGAAGAGGAAAATGAGAATATCGATCCACAGGAGGAAATTGAGTTTGGCCGCGAGAAGCAAAGTCACAGGGCTAAGATTATTGCCGCTGATCAAGCTTACTTAGCCGACCACCAGAACAAGCGGGGCTCCAGAGGAAGAGTCATGGCAGACGAAGGACCTACGGCCGCTATCTTACCTCGAATACGGCCGTCGAAGCACGAGTCGGATATGGATAGCACGCGGTCGACTCCGCCGCCGAGGGCCTTGTCTCGTATCGGTGCCAACAGCACCGGACGACGTGGAGGCGCACCCCTGAAGCATCTGATCTTCGAGGGCTCCTCGCCGGCAGCGCCGGGTTCTCACGTTCTCGAGGGCATAGTTCCCCGAAAGCCGCGCCCTCCCACAGCACATCAGCTCGCAGTGGAGCGCAACCGGAGCCAGCGAGTCGAGCATATTCTCGGCCGCGGCTTAAGAAGACAACACCATCGTGCGCGAAAGATACGTCGACAGGAAGGCGCAATTATGCGCGCGAAGCGTCGTCTAGCAGCAATGAAGGATGCACTGATAGATAGCGACGAAGACGAGTACTTGGTATCGCATCGAGAACAGAGACCGGCCTTCGTCGACCGCGGCTTTGGCGGCCTTTGCCAACTCAATCAGGAAGAAGATGATTTCGGCGAAGAGTTCACGTCGTATGCAGCCGCACTTAGAAGGTCGGACCGGCGGCTCCGACGCTGGGATGGTCGACCCGAACTGGGGGTTGTGCAAACGGCTAAGAGGCGAGTGGCAGCCCCCCTATCGGACTACGCCTCACCAGATCCGCACGGCGAGCAAGCCGAGAATGATAGTCCAGAGAAAATGGACATGGACGTCCCCAAGACTAAGCGCAATGGCAACACTAACGGTGATGTCACAATGGAAGATGCCGACGACCTAGATCATCTGGACAAGGAACTCCTAGGCCTTGGCAGCGAAGGCGAGGAAGGAGAAGGCAATGATAATGGCGAAGGCGAAGGCGAAGGTGAAGGTGAAGGTGAAGGCGAGGGCAAGGATGAGTACGAGGATATCGATAATATCGGAAAGGCGTTGCTCGGACTTGACGGCTCGGACGAAACGGATACTTCATAATGCTCAGGGCGTATGAGCATCGGATTACGGAATCTTTCAATTTCACAAGATAATGGCTGGGAATATACTTCTGACCTCACCTTACGTCTCTTGCGGGCTCGGTACAACCGAGCGGGACCTTGTATTGTATAAGTAGCAGATATGGATGGCGATGCTAATTAGAAATGGCGTAGGTAGAGGAAAAGGAGCCGGGCAACAATGCGTTCGTATTCTATGAATTAAAAATAATAATGAGTCAACCAGCTGCTTTGTTGGTAAACCGATTCGATATATATGCATACGTACCAACATGTAGGCAACGTGCTAAATCGTCCCTAACTAGTAGACAGGTGATAGCCATTAACCTTGGAAACGTTCTTGAGTTTAGTGGCTTGAAATCATCAGCATATATACTACTATGTAAGTACCGTGTAGCGGTTATACCACGAAGTTGCTTTCCATCCCACGAGAACATTTGAGGCTCTCTTCCTTTATCCGAAAGAGAGTCATGGCTAATATTGCAAAGTTTCCCTGCTTTCTAAAAACACATAAAATGAAGATGAGAAGGAACTGTCGCAATGAGAAACCCCTGAGGGCCCAGCGCCGTACCCCCCTATGATACCTGGTAGCGGAGTGCCCGGGAATTAAACCAAAAGTCCAAGCATGCGATTCTAATCGACTTACTTAATCAACATAGACTAAGAGGTGTGTATTATGTTGCCATTCCTAACCGTTCTCGCAACAGAGGTATACACACGCAGACTATCGTCATCGTAAAAAAAAATCAGGTGGATTCGCGTATTATAAATCAAAGGAGCTCCTAGGATTTATTCAAAAGTCTAGAAGCTACCTAGCTTGCTTAGCGGTCTAAACTCCGCGCTAGTTCGAGCTAAGGCTCCAGTCTCTGTGTATGTCTGTATGCCTCTCTCGGACGCCTTATGGGCAAGCTCGGCACCGGTGTCGGATATAGGGTATAGGCAATGTGCTTAGTTCAGTAGTTGTCCGAAGGACCGGGTGGGAAGGACGAAAGAAAAAAGCTTAACTTGTTTTCCCCAGACCCTGACCTTGACTTGGGGCGATCGACCTACCTAATACGGGCAACAATCGGACTCGAGCAAAGTATAAGCACAGGCTTCCGAGATTCTGTTTGGGCGGGAAAGAAAAACAGCCTTTGTTATCATTGTATGTATTAGCGATCCGTGGATTAATAATGTTTGCTGTCTAATGGATGCTGGATTAGGATTCTACTGCCTGCAACGAGAAAGCGGTCACCTTAACGAGGAGGAACCAAAGCCCAGCAACTATCAATAACCCTCGCAATGTGACGAGAGCATTGGCCGTCCGTGAAATTTTTGCATGTCATGGTAATTATTGAAAAAAACCGGGATTCGGATAGAGACGGGCACCGCGAAGCGGGATTGAAGACGTTGATCGGAAGGCAAGGCAGATAAGGTTACCAACTACTTAGTATAGGTAGGTACAGTAGTAGGTTGGGTAGATTTTTTGCTTACGGAAATAGGAAAGAAGAAAAAACCAGGCAACATGCTAGCTGACGACTCACGAGAGTATTTTGTCTTTACCGACATTTTGACTAATAACGCTGTGCTGTAAAAACAAACGCAGACAGCATATTCCATCGCTTCAATGCTCTCCAGGGTTACCGCTTATTCTGCGGTATTCCTTCCCAACAACCAGGTAATAATTAAGTTGGTAAAACCACGGATTACAGTACAGTTATTGTCCTCAAAGTCCGACTCATTCGTATTGTAAAGACTATGATTGGCGCAGGTAGGATCCTATGTGGACTCCAATTCGTTTAAGCGAGCTCGTACTTCATGCCGGGAGTTGATTGTTGACTCAATATGACTTGCGTATACGTGCTTATACATAATGTTATAGTCGTATTCTTGAATATTACCTCTGTATATAGGTCAACTGGTACCTAAATCTGCCCTATAGGCTGGCTAGTCTTTCTGGTTCTTTTCCAAGTGGAGTCGAAACCATTGAACCCGGATAACGAGTCCGGCCAGCGGGGCCGATGAATCAAAGCATCATACTAAGGTAAAAAGGTCCTTCCTCATCTTGCCTATTCTATTTACCACGGGGTTGAAAAATCCCCGTTTATATTCTCCTGTTCCGTGTAATCTCTTTTTATCATTATTATTAATTACTCTTTTCTCTCCTCTCCATTAGCTTACTTAACTCAAGCCTCGACAGCTATGTTAAGTGCCTAATTGTCAAGGAGCTAGATGTATTTCTCTATATCTTGGTAATATACGGCCGACAGCCCGTTTCCTCTTTGCCGCCTATATTACTATTTTATCCCCCTAGCCTTCTTGCCTTAGCTTCGTCTTGCTTCGTCCCCCATAAAATAGAAGCCATTGCTCAAATCCACCCGGCGTCACGCTTTAAGCTTTGGGATAGACGTAACGGCTTGGTTAATTGCGTTTATACCCACGTCACCCTCGCATTACGCTGCGAGTGAGTGTCGAAATACTTATTTAGCCGTACTATGGCAAATGAAATCGAGGAAAAGGAGACCAAGCCGGCCGACCCACTAACGGAAGTGAATAACACGGGCGACTCTGAACCAACGACACCGGCTTCCGTCTACGATCCCGAAGAGGAAATTCGTAGACATGAGGAGTCGGATGAGAAACGGGCTGACCGCGAAGAGTTGAAACATACTCAGAGCTACGCCACTGATACGAGCGCCGTCACTCGCACCACGTCAAGGGCCTCCGTACCCGTAGCCAAGAAGCCATGGTATAAGACGCCGAACCCGTTACGGTGGGGTCCAATCCCACCCGTTCCCAAGGAACCCGAGGTCTCCAGGGAATACCGTGCCGGTTTCTTCAGCAAGCTGACCTTCCAATGGATGGCACCTTTGATGAACGCAAGTACCCACGTCAATATGGCCCTCCTAGTCGCATCGTGCTGATAGATATTCCAGGTGGGCTATAAACGGCCCCTGGAACAAAATGACCTCTGGATAGTGAACCCCAATCGGAGGGTCGATTTGATGACGAGAAAGACAAGACAATCGTTCCAAAAGCGAATCAAAAATGGCGACAAGTACCCATTGCTTTGGGCACTGCATGAGGCCTTCTTTTGGGAGTTCTGGCTTGGCGGTTTCTGTCAGCTCAGTTCCTCCATCTTCCAAGTCATGTCTCCCTTTACTCTGCGCTATCTCATCCAGTTTGCCCAACAGGCCTGGGACGCATCTCAGAATGGAACGCCCCCGCCCGAGATCGGTGCAGGAATCGGCTTGGTTATTGGTGTAACTGTCATGCAGATTCTCCAGAGCCTGGGTGTTAACCACTTCATATATCGTGGTATGATGATTGGAGGCCAGACACGTGCGGTGCTTATTGATCTCATCTACGAGAAATCCATGGTACTCTCCGGCAGGGCAAGGGCCGGCGGCAGTAAAGACGGCGCTGACGGCTCGGCGGAGAATAGTCAAAACGAAAAGGGAAAAGAGAATGCGAAGAAGACAGAAAAGTCAAGCAAGTCCAAGGAGGGTGTAAAGCTAGGCAAGGCAGGTGTTTCTGGTGACGGCACCGGCTGGAGCAATGGAAAGATTGTGAACTTGATGAGCGTTGATACCTACCGTGTGGATCAAGCCAGCGCCCTATTCCACATGATATGGACAGCGCCCATTTCGTGCCTTATAACTCTCGTTGTCCTTATCATTAATCTGACGTATAGCGCTCTTGCCGGCTTCGCACTCCTAGTCATTGGTATTCCAGCGCTGACTAGAGCAATTCGGTTATTGTTCAGGCGTCGAGCTGCTATTAACAAGATAACAGACCAGCGCGTGAGCCTGACGCAAGAGATCTTGCAGTCGGTCCGCTTCGTCAAATATTTCGGGTGGGAGGGAGCTTTCCTGGAACGCCTCAAGGATATCCGAAACCGAGAGATTCATTCTATCCAGATTCTCCTAACCATTCGAAACGCTATCAATGCCGTCAGCATGTCGCTCCCCATCTATGCCTCCATGTTGTCGTTCATTACCTACTCGCTCACCGACCATGGTCTTCCCGCAGCCCAAGTCTTCTCCTCCCTTGCGCTCTTCAACGGCTTACGAATGCCTTTGAACTTGCTCCCCTTAGTTATCGGTAACACCGTCGATGCCTGGTCATCACTCAAACGTATCCAGGAGTTTTTGTTATCCGAAGAGCAAGAGGAAGAAGTCACGTGGAAGAACCACGGGAACAATGCAGTAGAGATGCATGATGCCAGCTTCACCTGGGAGAGGACACCGACCCAGGAATCCGAAAAGTCCCTGGTTGCCAATCCGGAAAAGAAAGAAACAAGACGAGCTTCCAAAACAGGCCCCGCGGAAGAGAATCCCGAAGATACGGCAAGCACACTTGTAGAGGAACGGGAGCCTTTCAAGCTCCAGGGCCTGAACGTCACAATCGGTAGAGAGGAGTTGGTCGCCGTCATCGGAACTGTCGGAAGTGGTAAGAGTTCCTTGCTCGCTGCACTTGCTGGCGACATGAGGAAGACATCGGGAGAGGTTGTCCTGGGTGGTTCTCGAGCGTATTGCCCGCAATACGCCTGGATTCAGAATACGAGTGTCCGAAACAATATCCTCTTCGGGAAACAGATGCACAGCGATTGGTATAAAGACGTAATCAGAGCGTATGTGATAATACTCGAGAAACATGGATAGTGTAACATATGCTAACTATTGCAACCAGATGTGCTTTGCAACCGGATCTAGATATGCTTCCCAACGGAGACGCCACCGAAATTGGCGAAAGGGGAATCACTATATCAGGTGGGCAGAAACAGCGACTCAACATTGCGCGGGCCATCTACTTCGATGCCGAAATCGTGCTCATGGATGATCCCCTCAGCGCCGTTGACGCCCATGTCGGTAGGCACATAATGGATAACGCCATCCTGGGTCTCATGAAGCACAAGTGCCGCATCCTGGCTACCCACCAGCTCTGGGTTCTTAACCGTTGCGACAGGATCATTTGGATGGACGGCGGTAAGATGCAAGCGATCGACACATTCGACAACCTGATGGCAAATCACTCTGGATTTAGGCAGTTAATGGAGACGACAGCCTTGGAAGAAAGAAAAGAAGCAGAACCTGTCATCGAGGAGAAGACAGCCGAGGACGATAAGGACAAGAAAAAGAAGAAGAAACGAGGTCAGGGGTTGATGCAAGCCGAGGAACGAGCGGTCGCGAGTGTCCCCTGGTCTGTCTATACTAGTTATGTTCGAGCCTCGGGAAGTATCCTTAACGCTCTGATCACAGTCCTCATACTCCTGCTATCCCAGGGCGCGAACATTATGACGAGTTTATGGCTTTCCTACTGGACGTCAGATCATTTTGGTCTCACCATCGGAGTTTATATCGGGGTATATGCTGCCCTCGGAACATTGCAAGCCATCATGATGTTTACCTTCTCGATTCTGCTGACCGTGTTTGGCACAAATGCCAGCAAGACACTTCTTCGGCAAGCAGTGACGAAGACCCTCAGAGCGCCTATGTCCTTCTTCGACACGACGCCTTTGGGCCGTATCACGAACCGGTTCTCAAGGGATGTCGATGTCATGGATAATAATTTGACTGATGCGATCAGGATGTATTTCCTCACGCTGGCCATGATCATATCCGTGTTCGCCCTCATCATCGCCTTTTTCCATTACTTTGCAATTGCATTGGTTCCGCTAGCCATCCTCTTCGTGCTCGCGGCATCATATTACCGGGCCTCCGCTCGCGAGGTCAAGCGTTTCGAATCGGTGCTACGCTCTGTCGTGTTCGCCAAATTCAGCGAAGGTCTGAGTGGCGTGGCATCCATCCGAGCCTACGGATTGCGAGACCGGTTCTCAACCGATCTTCGACAATCTATCGATGAGATGAATTCGGCGTATTACTTGACTTTCTCCAATCAACGCTGGCTTTCAATTCGCCTAGACACCATCGGAAACTTGCTTGTCTTCACCACGGGTATCCTTGTTGTGACATCCCGGTTCAGCGTTCCACCGTCAATTGGTGGTCTTGTGCTGTCCTACATCCTATCGATCGTGCAGATGTTGCAGTTCACTGTGCGGCAGTTGGCCGAAGTAGAAAACGGTATGAATGCCGTGGAACGTCTCCAGTACTACGGAACGCAGCTCGAGGAGGAAGCACCAGAGCATACGATAGAGGTCCGTCCCACATGGCCGGAGAAAGGAGAGATCGTTTTTGATAATGTTGAAATGCGGTATCGTGCCAACTTGCCCTTGGTGCTGAAAGGGTTGAATATGCACGTTCGTGGTGGTGAACGTATAGGCATTGTGGGTCGCACAGGTGCAGGTAAGAGCTCCATCATGTCGACCCTCTTTCGCCTGGTGGAGATATCGGGAGGCCACATCTATATCGACGGGCTGGACATCTCCACGCTTGGTCTACATGACCTGCGCTCCCGTCTTGCTATTATCCCGCAAGACCCGACACTCTTCCGCGGGACGGTGCGTAGCAACCTGGATCCGTTCAACGAGCATTCGGACCTGGACCTGTGGTCGGCGCTGCGTCAGGCGGACTTGGTGCCAGCAGACGCAAATATTGACGATAAGGACCCGACACGGATCCACCTAGACAGCGTTGTCGAAGAGGATGGGTTGAACTTCTCCTTGGGACAACGGCAGTTGATGGCGCTAGCACGAGCGCTGGTAAGGGGGTCTCGCATCATTGTATGTGACGAGGCAACATCGTCAGTAGACATGGAGACAGACGACAAGATCCAGAAAACGATGGCGGTAGGCTTCCGGGGGCGTACGCTGTTGTGTATTGCTCATCGCTTACGTACCATCATTGGCTACGACCGTATCTGCGTCATGGATGCCGGCAGCATAGCTGAGCTTGACACACCGCTGAACCTCTGGGAGCAGGGCGGTATCTTTAGGAGCATGTGTGATAGGAGTGGTATCCGCGTTGAGGATATACACGCTTCTATGGCTGGGTTGAATCCTGATGAAGTGGATGGCGATGATAATGCACCCAAGGCGGAGGGCTCAGGTCAAAGGAGCGAGAAAGATGAATGATAAGTATAGATGGCGTCTGGTACATTTTGAATATAGATACCTATGGATGGCATAGCGATATACGAAAACACAAATTGAGAAGAAAAAAAATTTCAACCCACATACCTAGTACTTATATAAGAGTACCTATTGGTAGTAGTCACTCCTTCCTATGGTACGCATATTGAAACTTCATGATACGTTCCGATAGCGAAGACTAAGATGTCCATATATGAGTATGAAGTCCCTAGGGGGCAGGCTAGATGAAATGAGAAGCGAACGAATAGAATGGAAGAACAGGATAGGATGTTAGTATGCCAAATTACATATGTACTGGGTAAACTTCGATCGTGACCCTAAGATGAAATATATCGAAACAGACGCTTGGGTAGCATAGGATTGTTGCTGTTCTGATGTGTCTGTAGTTATTCGAAAAAGACGGCAAGAAATGGACAGAAGCAGAAGAGCTGAAACCTAGAGCGGCTGAACTGTCAATAATGCCGTGTCACACAGATGCATCCATGGGTGTTCCTGCATCAGCACGCTCTTGCTCTTGCTGTTTTAATAGGCTCTAAGTAGAAGTCAAGAAGTGGTATCTGGGGCTTACGGTTCCACGAAACAAGGGACCCAAAGGGTTTACTTACTCTCGCCCGCTCGCTCGGGTCCTTCTTCCTCAACATATTTGCGCTTGACTAAAGTCTATTTGTTTTAATTGATGATATCAACTAAGTGATATGATGCTCTCGATAAGCACCCTAGTGTAACAATGCTCACGGACGCTCTTGGCCGGACTACTTACTCAGGTATAGATACATACTCACCACAATGATACTGTACCTAGTACCGCTTTATACCAATTGACTTTATATCCACGAAATAGCTGTACGACAAAGCAGCTAAAGCTATGAATACCTGAATACCTAGTAGTGGTATGCAATTGGGAGCAACTACATCCATTGCCTTATGTATATACCAGACTACTTAGGTGGGCATGGTGATATTGTGGCTTATATTATATTGCTCAGACCAAATCATAGCTGATTCGTTCGAAACTCCCAACCATCCACTGGGCGTAGAGTTTGCCGTTCACGCTTCACCACATATACATATACCCGAATCTGTAGTTTGCCCTTGCTTGCTGCAACTCATCCGTGGATCTCATGTACCTAATATGATGTAGGTATCCATCCGTGTCACCGCCGGCAAGTCTTCAGGTAGCACGTACTAGGTATGCACGCCTAGATAGATTAGATAGATATATATTGATAGGTAAAACTCCACATGATTAGCAAGGCTGGTGGAACTGGGGACGAAATTATTGGATACCAAAATAACTATGTACTACTTCTCTCTGGTGACAGATATGTGACGTAGTATCGTTGTGCCGTTTTCTCAAAAAGCCCACGGGTTAAACCCAATGCCCATAACTCCAACTCTAATGCCCATTACACACGTTGTTTTTTACACAAGAGCAGAAGAAGCTCGACAAGCAAGTCCGGATGGGCTCTCACCGCCAGTTGTACACCACCACTCCATCAGTATTGGTTCGTCCGACCCCTTCCAGATCATGCTCTGACGATGTTTTTTCAATGATAGTTCGCGTGAAAGAATTTGCAATACCCAAACACCATAGCCGTCCCTTTGTAGACTCCGCTAGAGATAGGTAAAAAAAGGAGATTCCCTTCGCGGGTGTCTAGTGTCGGGGTGGGGGGGTTTGACTCCACGTGTGGTGCTGACTTGGCGGTGGGAGTGGATTTGACGGGTCGTCTAGCAGATCTTCTAAAAAGGCGCTTGGTGCCCGTCCACTTGGTGGCCGGTTGAGGTTGAGTGAGCTGGCGCTCATATTCCGTCGTGATATATCCGTACGAGGCGCTAGGCTGGGAGACTCGGGTGGTGTGTGCCGAGGAGGCCGTCCGTGGCCGCTTGAATCTGGCCGCAAGTTTGTCAGGCTGATAGAATGACCATGGCTTTGCGGAGACCCTGCTCCTGCGGCATAGAACCCGGAGGGCAAGAAACGAGATTCACGATTACCACCACCAGCCGTACTGGGAGCAGTTGGGGAAAAGAAGAGATTCGACTGGCTCGGAGTTGCTGACGGGATAGGACCTCGGGTTGTCCTCCGTACACCGCGACCCGAAATAGCGTTTCCAAGCGAGGCCGAAGATGCATGATCGCTGTACTTGTAGAAAGGGGGAGGCGGCGGTGGAAATGGGGCCTTGTCATTGGCAACTTGTTGAGCCATTGCTGCTTTCTTGACCGAGCGATGCAGGAGACAGGCGACAACGGCCCGCCATATCAAGACGGCGGCTCCGAAAGCGCCCAATATGGCGCCTACAGCGATGAACACGGTGCCCTCCGGCACGCTCGATGGTTGCATGAAAGGAGCATTTTTCGTGGGAGGCACCGTAGGGGCAGGATAACTATATTGGCCAGGAAGATCTGGAAGAGGATCATCTGATGAAGTGCTGGTGGTAATAGGAGGGGGAGTATCGGTACTCGAGGATACTGATGTGGTGATACTGGACTTGCTCGATTCGGACGTAGTCGGATCGGGGGTACTGGTTGATTCTTCGGTAGAAGAGTCGGTTGGCGACGCTTCTGGAGACGTATTAGTGTCCGTCGATGTTGCCGCTGGACTCGTCGGCGTTGGTGATGGAGTTGGCGCGGGAGTGTCGTCGTCGTTGTTATTTTGAGCGATGACGTTAGACGCGAGCAAGGCGAGCACAGTGAAGAGAATTGGTTGGGGTCGCATGGTGGGCGACTTCGCGATTCGACAGGAGAATTTTCAAACGAGCGAGGCTCCCAATGCCGTTATTGATGCGCAACCGCGAGCGCCTTGATTAATCTTTGATAGGTTCTTCGAGTTTGATGGGTAGAAAAAAAAATACTCTGTGCCTACTGCGGCCGAGGGAAAACAGGATGAATTGATGATTTGGAAAGTTCGTATTCGGCCTTAACAATTACGAAGGGGAAAATGGGCTAACCTAAAACGAGAGACGAAAGGGGACGGGGGTTGAAGCAGTTACAAATTTGAGCGAGAGGATGTCGCTAATGACGGACGAGAATGATATAGAATGAAACGAGGTTTACGAGTGTTGCATGACTGTTGATTGTTGATTGCTTTCCTAAGCCTCCCACCTATTGTTGCTGAGGTTTGGTGAGATGGAGGGGGACTAATAGGAAAAGGAGGAGGAGAGGCTAAGATAATAAGCAAGCAGACCGTGCCTGTCTACTAGTAGCAAAAAGCAAATTGAAGAAGACGAGACGAGGAAGGCTCGCGTTAATGATTACTGCGCTTGTACTGGTACTAGGTACCTACTTACCTGGGAGGCTAATATCTGACCCGACGCCATCTAAAATTGAACATCCATGGATGCTTTAAGTACAGTACGTACATAGCCTGGATTGTAGGGGTCCTTTTTAGGTATTTTAGGTGTATGTACCACCTATACGGTATATATAGTGTATGAGTACTTGTGCAGCGTCGGCAAATTTGGCAGGTCGCAGCGACGTTGTACTACCTCGTAGTACAGCGCACAGCAGCTAGCCACCCTACATACATAGTAGGCTGGCTGACTTAGACGGACGTATTGAAGTTGAGCCCTGATGTAGTCTAGATTTTTAGACCGGGCTTGGAGTAACAGAAACTGAGACGCCGAAGAGGTAGCGGGATATCTAATAGGTAGATAAAATTCCGTGCAGTGGCTTTTTGTTGGAGGCCGGGGCAAATACCAGCCATAAGGTTCAAGTAAGACGTAATCTTTGGCGATAGTTGGTGGTACGTACTCGTACTGATACAATTCAACGTTTATTGATTTAGCATGTGCGCATTGACCAAGCCGGTGCGCCAAGACCAAATCCAAGCGGCTAATCTGATATTCCCCTTCCAGGGCGGTCAAGATTTTCCAGAGCGGCAGATCGCCTCCTTCATACCACTCCATACGCCCACCAACAGCCCACTGCTGTCTCGATCAACGCATGCATGCGACAGCCCCTCGACTCCTAAGTTTCCGACGCCTATACTCAATAGCAAACTCCCGAATACCAATTTGAAACAACCGAGATTCAATCATGGGTGTAGCGAAGAAGACGCGCAAATTCGCCCAGGTTCGTTAATACTACCACGAAAAGCTCCTTATCGATAAGCAAGCATTTGCGAATAGCATCGACCAGGTTAGCTAACTTTCTCTCAATGAAAAAATAGGTGAAGCGCATAATCTCGAAACGCGACGCGCGACTGAAGGAGAACAAGAAGAAAGCCGAAGAAGCCAACGCGGCGGCCCAGAAGGCCAAGACCGTCAATGGCGACGTCATACGGCGTGAGGTACCCCAGCTACCTTCGCAGCTGTTCTTTCAGCACAACGAGGCCCTCGTGCCCCCTTACAGCGTGCTCGTCGATACGAACTTCCTCTCCCACACCGTACAGCGCAAGCTTCCCCTGCTAGAGAGCATGATGGATTGTCTGTATGCCAAGTGCACACCGATTATTACGAGCTGCGTCATGGCCGAGTTGGAGAAGCTCGGCCCCAAGTACCGCATCGCTCTACGGGTTGCTCGCGACGAGCGCTGGGAGCGCCTACAGTGTGATCACAAGGGCGTGTATGCTGATGACTGCATCGTCGACCGCGTCATGTAAGTATTATCGCTCCCTGGGGCAAAAACGGGAACATTGTGGGAGCCACCTAGCTAATACCCAATCGCAGGAAACACCGTGTGTATATTGTCGCAACCAATGATAAGGATCTCTGCAGACGGATACGTAAGATCCCCGGTGTCCCTATTATGAACGTAGCCCGGGGCAAATACGTGATCGAGAGACTACCTGGTGCTCCGCAATAGTAATAGCAACAGATAGGGGGTAGGGAGTAAAGATGATGCATATCTGGATATGTTCTGCTGGCGTTTAAGGGGCAAGCATTTATTGGGCTCTGTGGCATACCATGGCGTTTAGAGGCAAAAACATTGTCAATTTATTAGAGGTTACAGAATACAAAAGGAAATTCATCTTGACGACCAGACGTGCTCAATGATTTGCGATGAATATAGCGCAATGCAATTATTATCCCCAGCTTGGAGTCTGGAGTTGAGGCCGCCTCGAACGATCATTATGTACACTAATAACCTCATCTGTTGAAGGGTCTCCTTTACCCAACAGCATCGCCAGGAAGCGCCGCAATGGAAATAAATAGCGGCCATTTTTGCCTAGTCTCTATAGTCCACATCGCAAACCACATGAAATGCTGTCAGACCGCGCCGTTTCCCACCCTCAAAAACTAGGAGGCCGCGCAAATCAAACGCCATATAGCCCTTTTGAAGAAAATTGGACTATTGTACACCAAGCCCCTTTTTTTTGCCCCAAGCTGAGTTGACCCTTAGCATGCATATATAACGAGGCTGATCTAAAGGCGCGCCTTGAATCGAAGAGGACCAGCAATGCAGCAAAACCGCCTACTCCTGAGAAATGAGTAATAAGCATGTGAACTCCGATTTTCGAGCAGGAGAAAAGACGCATTAGCGGATTAATTAAGGAACCCTTTGCACGCAGCAGTTCCGCATAAGCAAGGGATACGATCTAAGCTCCCGATCTCTCGCTCAAACTTGTAGTCATACGTCAACTCCTCGTCTGTAGGTATGGTTAGCATAATCATAATCTCGTTGGTAAGAATCTTGTGGAATTGAAACTTACTCTGAGCAATGTCACGTAAAGCATAGATGACAATCCTCTTGCTGCCTTCCACCTTGATAATTTTAGCTGTACAGTTCGGCATACAGCTGTGATTAATGAAACGAGCAATGCCGCCCTTCTTTGTTGCGTCGATAACCGTGCTGTCGTCAATTCGAAAGAGGTAACTGCTTCCGATGCCGCTCTTGAGGTACCGGTTCTCGCGAATCTCGGAAATAGACTGTCGAACCTCTTCACCAACATATTCGATAATCATATCGTCCTTGTTGATGTTTTCCATCGCATACAGACCCCAATTGTGAATTGCGGAACGGGCAAACTTGACGGGCTTCTTCCGTTTCTTTAGTTGGTTGAATCGTAGAACGTCAGAATCTTGGCCTAAAGTCTTCTTCTGATCATTCAAGTCGGCCACAAAGCGGCGGTTATTGACGCGATTCGCTCTCGAGTTACCCTTGGCCAACAACTTCTCCGCCGCAAGCTTGGCTGCCTCCGCTGCAGCTGCTGCAGTATCTTTGCCATCCTTCTTAGCCGCACGAAGCTGTCGCTCTTCTCTAGCCTTCTGGACCTTGAGATGATGCGGGAGGTACTTGGACTTCTCCGAATTGAGTATCTTCTTGACACCTTCGGTACGAGCACATCCAGTGGGGTTCGGCACGTAGTAGCCCTCAATAGTGAGCGGCTCCATACTAGATGGCCGCTCGGCGTTAAGTTCTCGGATACGATTATGTTTCCACACCCAAAGTCTGGGGTCACCCACGTCGCTCAGTTTGTATTTCTTCTTGAGTTTGGTAGTATCAGGGCAGTCTTTCGACTGGAGGTCAAGAGGTGGCAAACATTGCGCTGACAAGCTAAATCGTTCTGGTAGGGCCATCGCCGGGAGAACCACATCAGAAAAGCGGTCATCTTTAGGGATTATCTCGTCGACCACTTCCTTGACGATAGGCTTTGGTAACGGCTCCTCAGTCTCCGGACTCTCTTCCTTCTGTGCTTGATCTAAAGCTTCTTCCACATATGCTTCTTGCTGTTTCTTCTTCATGGCCTCACGCTCTTCGAAGAGTTGTTTCTTAGTCTTCTTCTTAGGCTTTGCCACAAGCGCCTTCTTTTTGCCCTTGGCATTCTTCTCAAGAGGTGTCAGCAGCTCGGTACTTGTGAGACTCTTGTTTCCATTGTCGGGTCCAGCATCAGGCATAGCAACGTCTTCAGTAGGACTAGGAAACTCATGCTCCAGCGTATCAATAGTAACGCCGAACAGTTCCTCGTCGGATTTCTTTTGCCGCTTGATAGCAGCCTCGACGTGAAGGTCGAGCTTCCTCTTCTTGGTCTTGATAGGGCCATCATTGACAGGGAAGCTAGCATCTGTCATGGAGTCTTCGTCGCCGAAACCATCTTCGAAAGCATCATCTTCTGTACTCATACGGCTTCGAGGACGTGACTCTGCCTCTTCGACATCGCGCGCGATGCTATCGCGGTTCTCGGTCTCATCTTCAGAAGCCTCGTCCTCGCTGTCTGGAGGTTGTAAACGATGGTGGAGAGAGCGGAAAGCATTATGGACCACAGAAGATCGCTTGCGTGCAAACGGGTCCGTGAACGCATAATTCCGCTGTGCGGCACCTTGACCTTTGACTTTCCTTATACGGGGTAATGTGGTAACGTCGAGACGGGCAGTGCGGCGTTCGATCGGATCGGCTCGTGAGTTGGGGGTACTGACCGGCGTGACATCTCTGTCTTCTATGCTAATGGTGGGCCGGGATGGGCCGGATGGGTCCTCGAGATTCAGTCTACGTCTTTTAGCTATATGATTGGCCGGATCTAAGAATGTAAAGAGCGCGGGTACGGCGACTTTAGTTCTAATGTGCCTAATTAGATGCTCTTTCATCTCCCGGCGGACAACTTCGATGGCCTCGATGACCGGGTCAAAGTTCTTAGCGCGCTGTTTCTTCTCTTCTTCGAGGACAGCCTCTTCGTCACGACGTCGCTCATCGCGCGGCCGGTACTGTCGGTCATCTCGATAGCGCGTGTCTGTGATCAATCTTCTATCCGGCTCGCTCCGTCGCAGGTTGTCAATAGAATGAGAAGACCCTGGGGGAGGTACGTTATGAAGCTTCATAGCCATAGTATATGTGAAAAATGCACTGCCATCCGCCGACCTAAAGCACCTATAGGCTTCCTCGCGGCCAAAAGGGTTATTAGGGAAGATTATATAGTAGCCGTTTCGGTCGGCCCGTATATCGTCAAGCTGGAATGACTTGAGTCGCTTCTTCATATGAGGTATCGTTGTGACCATAACTGGAACACTTGAGTCGGATACGAAGACGTAAGGTTCCCCTTTGAGGGTAGCCGGGATGAGCTGAGCATCAATTTGCGTAGAATAGGCCTTGGGCTTCGTCGGGAGCGCCGCCCAAGTAGGTTCCGCCGGTAAAACTGACCGCTGTCGCTCAGCAGCGGGACCTCTGGGTGCTTGAGGGGGCGCCCGGCCAAGAATCTCGGGGGGTTTCAATCTTGGACCCGTAGGTACCGGCGGTGTACTAGTAGTGCCTGTTGTCTCCTCGTTGTCCTTCCTAAGGATAGTTTCGAGCATGAGTCTGCTCTTCTTACCATCCCGGTCGAACTCTACTTTTATATGATTAGCCTCGATCTTTTTCCCATTCATTGACCTGACAGCTCTTCTTGCAGCGTCGATAGCAGAAACGGCTGGCCGTCGTTGCTGCTTTGAATCTCGGTATCGAAATGTCGCGAAGCCTAGGTAGCTTCCGGTGTGAGGGTGCATTTTGTTACTGCTCTCGGCAATATCGCCAAACGATGTAAATATAGTCACGACCTTGGAGAAGGATATCAAAGGGTTAAAGCCGCTGACGACAATCTGGGTCGGCGGTCCGGGGCCGATAGAGGTAGCCGGATCATATTGGTATGGCTTGAGGTTATAAGGGGTTTGGCGTAACCTCGCCTTTGGTAGATGGAAGTCGACATTTATGTAGTCGAGCCAGCTCCCTTTGGAGAGGCGAGGATCTGGAGGGGGGGCGTCATCTTCCTATTCGACGAATTAGCCATAAATCTCATGCAAGTTGGATGACGCCCCCCCTCTAGCCAGATATATATGTATATAGTATTGGATACGTACCAGGCCGATGTTCTTGTATTTGGGTTTCATGGTTTTCCTATCGCTCGAGGACAAGCTCTTGTCGGTGGAAGGGTCGTGTATACACTTGGTCCCCCTGATACTAAGGTTAGGGTCTCGAGCCGGGGGGCGCTTGGCGGCACCAGGAAGACTAGACAGGGACCCCGAGGCCTTTGTGGGATTCGTACTATCAGATCTGCTGGTAGTAGTGTGAATGGTGGAGGAGCGCTGCTTTGCGGCTTGCATATATGAAGGATTTGTGGGGGAGCCCACATTGGTGAGAGGAGTATTGTTGCTGTTGGATGCGCGCGAGGAAGCATTCAAAGTAGCGGAGGTGAAAGTGGTGAGCACAGAGGACGCGGTACTCGCGTGGGAGCTCGCCGAACCCACGCCATTGAGGATATCTCCTTGCAGGGACTCGGTATCATCTGTCGGGGGATGGGGGGCATCAGACAACGATGATTCGTACTTGGCGCCATCGCGGGGAGCAGGTGTTGCTGTCTTGGAATCAATGTCGGCAGCTTCTGATGCTCTCGAGGATTTCTCGCGTTGCCGTTCATTAGCCTTGTCTCTGGCGGCGCGAGGAGCGTTAGGGAAGAACTCCTTATAACCGGCACTAGGAGCCATGTTTAGGAGGAACCACGTTGGCGGCTTCTACTATCCACCGACCATCATCTCTCAAATGGGTAAATAGCAACGACACCATTCATATATGTGGTGAGCGAAAGGAATGTACGCGATTGATGTATTGTAGTCGGGAGTGGAGGCAAGAGGGTAACAGGAGGACACGCGAAACTCCTTGGGTCCACGCGACAGGATCGGAGATCTGACGTGTGGGACTTTCTTAAAAGAGACAGGTAAATCTCTTTGATGGTCGTAGAGGTCGGAAAAGCAGTCTGGGAGGGGCCAAAACTATCCCGACACGGTCGCGAACGGATACAAATGGTATAGCCGTGAAAACTGGACTCGCGAGTTCGGGACTGTGCCTTGGCCAGAGCAAAGTGGGCGGGAGATGGAGAATGAAGAGGCTGATGTCGAAAAGTTGAATTGACGGTCGATGAGCAAGCCAGATTCTGATTTCAGGGATGGGGCCAAGTCCGGGGGGGATATTAGCCACACATCTGTGCCACAGTTATCGACTTTGTTTTCAAACAGGGAGGTCCGGGGCAACGTCTACCTACGTGGTACATGCCTCATATCCACCTCCTGATCTTCTGTACTGTATCTACTAGGTACAGTGGCCATAGGGGGTACACGCGTAGCCGATATGGCCTTATAATGGCGCTAAATGACCCAAGTGGACCCCTAAGTTATACAAATTTACCTAGGTGACACTGGTATAGAGACTGTACCTTCTCTAAACCATCCTTTATGCGCTACAACGTCACCGCTCTTGCGATTTGCTCTTATTCGCTGTTTCTCCTCTGGGAGTGTTAAGAATAGCTGGCCGACAGCGAATGGAATCGGCTTTACCGGGTAGATCTAGAACTAGACGCAACTCCTTTTTACCTAGTCAGGCACCTTGCTTCTGGGGCTTTTGCTTTGGTATGGAAAGTATTTGTGTATTCTATGCATTCAGGGGCTGGAAGCCTAGAAAACTTCCCAACCCGTGGCCAACTGTTCATATCTGCAGAAGGTTGTTGTTTCATTGTCTTCCATAACCAAAGACAGATACCGAAGATTGTGCTAGCATCATATCCGTGGATATTACATCAGGTATCAAGGCCTATTCTGAGTGAGCTGGAGCTTTTGAGGGCACATCAATAAGACACTTGTAACAAAAAGAGTCGTATTTTGGGTTCTAGCAGTCATTTGACTCTCCACGTCAGTACGGCCTATGGTCACAATCACAGTCATTCACAAGCTGGTGAAAATTGACGTGTGGCTCAGCTACTTGTCAGGATTTGGGACTTAGGCCTCCAAACGGGAACACCGACAGGCTGAGAAAGATGATATAGAGGCAAAAATTGATAGGTGTTACCCGAATGATTTAATTCTGGAAATTCAGCAAATCACTCTCCGGTCGGGTTATAAAATGAATAATTGGGATTAAGCTCCTGTCGACGATAGAATGTAACGGGTTGACTGGACACCGGCAATTAATTTGGTATAAGATATATATTGTTATAGAGCGTAGGTAGTCTCCAGGCTAATAAGACTGACTATGTACAGTGAATTGACCTCGTCAACCGAGTTTGGAGTAGCCTCTTCTCAAAGTTCAAGACTGAAGCTATCATGAATTACCAGTACAATAGAAAGTTTGTACGATGCCGACATAAGTTGTGTCCTTTGTGCGAAATAAAGTCTAGCATACGCCAACCCGATACCAGCCCCGTTACTCCGAGTCTAATCACTGACACCGAAAAACAAATATAACGGAGCATTTAATCCCCGAGCTTGAACTCGAACTCTTCATCCTCTTCCACATAGGGCGGTTTACCCCCGAGGAGATCAAAATCCTCCTCATCGTCATCTTCAATGTGGAAGATGGACAGGAATGGAACTCTCTCTTTCCATTCTTCATCCTCGGCGGCAGCCGAAGCTTGCTTGTTGGCGTACAAAGAAGGGGTAATAGTTCGATCAGACTCATTCGATAACGTCGTATCAGAGCGAGCGAGACCAGTTCTTGATACACCTCTCTCAGGCTTCGTAGTTCCCTGGGCAAGCATCGATGCAGTAGATCGACCCTTATTATAACCAATAGTAGTTCGTGAATTTGCCTCAATCTCCATGGACGACTTCTTGGGGATCCCTTGGACTTGTACACTGGGTTGTCGCTTGAAGGTAGGTATAGACAGAGAGGTGGCTTTCTTCGTCGGAGCCTTGCTCAATTCTACAGATCTAGCAGCCTTTCGTTGTAACGACTTAGTTGTCTCGTCCATCGACAAGGCATCAGCAGCCTTCTTCGACTTGATAGTAGACGGGGCTCGGTTGGCCGTGGGTCTCTTCGTGACGGGATTTAGAGCAGGAGCAGGTTTAATCGTGGCCTTCTTCTTAGCTTTCAATTCGCCTTGAATGCTCCACTCGAAGTTATCCATGTCTTCTTTGATTCGTCTGTCGCAGTCTTCCATGGCCTTCTTGTTTCTCTGCTCCAGCTCCTTATCGGCCAGAGAGACGCCATTCTCGTCGACGGGGTTGTAGTAATGATCATAATAGCCCTTGAACAAGTTCTCACGTTTAAGGACGTCGAGGTTGAGCGCACCGTCGGGGAATACGTCAGACTGGTACGGGAGGTCCTTAGGTCTTGGAGGACAGTACTCGATCTCCTCCTCGCTCAGCGGGTCTGTCTCCTCAGAGTGGACTTCTAACTTCTGTAGTTCGGCATGCGGAGTCTTCTGCTTAGGTCGGATAGTGCCCGGTGCCTTGGACTGTGACTTCTCGATTTCGCGGATGGCGCTCTTAACATTGACAGACTGTCCAGCCTTGGCTTTTGCGTTTGTGGTCTTGTCGCCTAGCGGCGCTCTGCTGCGTGCTTTTGTTTTCGTCTATTAGTGATTTTGTCCCAAATGCTCCAATGTTGCTAACGGGATACATACCAGAGGGGGTAGCTAAGCTAGAGTTGCCTAATCCCTTCGGTCCCTTAGACATGATAGTATTCTCATTTCCTCTAGTTCTTGGAGCAAGGATGCTCTTGGCACCACCCGTTGCGTGAGCGGCATTCTCGTCATTCAGAGGGACCCTGAGAGGGGTCTTCGCATATCTGGCTCCTGGAGTGTTGGGCTGTAGCTGGCGCTTTGCTTGACCCTGCTGCTGCTTGAGGGCAGCGCCATTCTGGCGGTTGAACGCCAAGTTTTCCTGATCTCGAGCGGCTAACATTGTGTCCGATTCTGGTTTGTAGAACGAACAGGATGTTAGCCTACCAGGCGTTTGGTGGGTTGGCAAGTTGCAATTTGCGCTGAGGATTTGGTAGGATGTCGCAATTAAGGTATTGTTTACATCCAAGTTATTGAGGAGAGATGACTCCACGACAGCACAGACGAGGTCTATTCAAAGAAATGAATAGGAATTGGATGGGTGTGCCAAATTGCTGAAGTTGAACAAGGGTAATATTAATGGACGGACAATTATTGACAAATGGTACCAAGTTCACAGCGTTTCTTATTTCAAATGATCTGGATGGAATGGGTTGTTTGAATATTGTTCTAACTGCATTTGGGTGCTACGGCAGTTGCCAAAGCAACTAGAATAGTAACTTTGGTGGATGGCCCCTCAGCTGCCATACAGATCCCTTCACAGTGATTAAGGTTCCGAGCTAATACGGTATGCTTCCCAGCCAAAAACCTACCCGGTATCCACCTGCGACAGACAAGGTTGCACTGTGCGCCCAAAACAAATCATGAGACGGGTGCCTCTATCCCCTATCGGTCACTTTCCAGGGCAATAGGGAAGGCGGGGCAATCTGGTACCAACCCACGCTCATCATATGAAATTCCACACCTATCCATCCAGTCTAGTCGATCAATCATTCATGAGTCCCTTTTCCTTCATTCTTCTTCAAGTCTCTAGCCTGCATTCGTTGCCTACCTTCCTAGTTCACCATACATCGATCAACCTTTTTGTCTTTTCCCCTCTAGCTCTCGTTCTAACCAACTAGCCCAAGATGGCGGACCGCATCAGAGAGGTAAGTCGGTAACATCTCTCAAGTTTCCTCCCTACCCCACCATCGAGTACAGCGCGGTCTATAAGGAGACTCGGAAAACCCAACTCCTGACTTTACCAACACCGTGTGACAAAAGCATCTAATTATGGATATCTATATGTTTATTTATATGATGATATTAACTTTCCTCTCCCCTTTAGAAAATGAACCAGCTCCGCTTGGAGGCTGACGAGTCTGCTGCCAAAGTCGAAGAGTTGCAGGCTAAGGTCAAGGCTCTTGAGCAGGAGAACCTCGCCAAGGAGCAAGAGATCACTTCCCTCTCCCACAAGAACGGTCTTCTAGAGGCCGAGAACGAGAAGATGGACACCACCATCAAGGATCTAAAGAAGACTGCCGATGAGGGCCTGCAACATGGTACGCACAACGAGACCCTCCAACGAAGACTTCAGCTGCTTGAGGAAGAAGCCGAGGAAGCGGACAAGACTCTTCGTGAGACAAATGAGAAGTAAGTTATATACTACATCGGAATATATATAGAAGCAGATGGATGTCTGACCACTACAAACTATAGGCTTCGCCAGACTGACGTAAAAGCCGGCCACTTCGAGCGCAAGGTACAGGCATTGGAGAACGAGCGAGACCAGTGGGAGACCAAGTACGAGGACATGTCCAAGAAGTACCAGGACCTCAAGAAAGAGCTGGAGGACCTTCAGAACGAGATTGGCAACATCTAGCTTCTATTCCGTTCCTTTAAACCGGTGTCGCGAGATGCTAAGGCTGCGCCTTGGAGGAGACGGAGGATTTCTTTTACCAGCACCGGCACCATGTCAACCTATACGGACAAGAACCTAATCGATCAAATCTACGGCCTGTGTTGTCAAGGGGAGACGGAAGTGCCTGGATGGTAATTGGAAGAGACTCGAGTTTGGGGCACGTTTATTTCGCGGTGGGACGTTACATGTGGTATTTGCAACTGAAGCAGTGCCCTCGAGACGGATAGAGAATGCACTAATTAACCACGCGGTTTCCTTCTACTTTTGGCGGCTTTTTGTCTCCTCTGGTTCAGCTGCCTTTCCGACTTGGACTCGTATCTGAACTTCTGTTTCTTTTTCTTAGGCGGACCGACCTTCTCCTTACTCCCTGCGGGAGGATGTTGGGAATCATCATCTGCCGCCGTCCCTTGATCCTCTTCACTCGAGTCATCCTCCGGTTTAGAGCTCGTCAGTCCATCCTTAGACACATTCACCGATTCTATAGTCACCGTGGTGTACCGCTCTTCGTCAATGTATTCTTCCTCGTGATCAACGGGTTCGAGGGCAGGTGTGTCTTGGAACCCTCCCCATTCATTCGTCCCATCATCCGATGTTTCTTGTTCCCCACCAACGTAGCCAGCCTGTTCCGCCTCCTTTAGGATCGCATTGACGGTTTGTACGTGCTCTTCGACTTCTCTCTTTCGGTCTTCGCGTATCTGTAACAAGATCTAGGTTAGTAAGCTAGTAACCCAATTTGTTCATGGTCGAGTATAGTAGACATGCCTGTTTTCTAAACTCGATCTTCTCCTGTCGGGCCCTCTTCGCTGCTTGCTCTTGCGCATTCTTGATCCTTTGCAACTTGCGCTTGTGGAATCCAGTCAAGTAGTCTGCACGGGAGTCGTTGTCGAACTTGATTTCCTCGACTGAGTGCTGAACTTTTCGTCTCTTGGGCGGTGGAGGGAGTAGACCCTTCTTGGGTCGCGGGCGTGCGAACATACTGGACCAAGTATATGGTACAAGAGAAGATAAGTACAAATAATGGTTTCTATTCTATCTTGGGAAGCCAAGTATAAGTGTAGGCTATAATTGTGTAGGCCGGTCTCTTAAGATTAAGGCGAGGCTTCTGACCTAGAATTTGGTTCCAAGGTTATTATCGGTTGCTAAAATTTGGGACGTTAAACAATTGCGCTTTGGGTGTTATCAGCACTATCGGACCGCCCCGCCTTGTCTGACAGTGGCCAACCATACTGGGTTTTAGCAGTATTCGGGGACCGTACAGCACCTAACGGACCCAAATGACGCCGTAGCTGCACCAATTTTATCGAAGTTCATTGGCCGGAATATGCCGCGTATCTCTAGGTACTTCCCTGCTCAGCAAGCCAAACGTCAACCTCGAAGGAGCTTCAGCCTTCTGCCTTCTGAAGCTCACGCCCTTTCTCATCCTCATCATTTCACCACCAACCATCTTCATTCAATAGCCATGCGTCTCTCTCAAGCTGCCGCAGCACTAGTGGCTTGCGGCGCTTCTGCGCACGCATTCTCGGATTCCTCTCCTCTCATTTTCTTCTCAACGGCCGAGTACGTAACTCGACAACCTGTTTCCTTGCCATCTGCATAATGGTGTACTAATCACGTATGTCATCTAGTTTGAAACTACCGGCCAACCACGAACAAATACAATTGGCCGGAGACGCCGAACTACATATGCAGAAGCTCCTCGAGAGTTGCCCGACCAGCCGATACCTCATTGTCTCGCAACCGAATCTAAACGCGGGTGACCTGGCTGCGAAAGACGCCGTACCAAGTCTCCGTCGCTCGTTAGGGAATGCCCAATCTCGTTACACTATCTCGGAAGTAGTCGGGCAGTTATACACGGATGATATATCGACCAGCATTCGGAGGGCGTGCGATGGAGTGGTTGAACCATTCATTGATGAGCTTGAACTTGCTGCTCTTCCGTCGACTAATGGCGCTCGGACGCTGAAAGAAAATGGTATATAGCCTTCATGGTGTCTATACGGGAGCGCAGTACTAATATGACACAGATGATGAGCTTGGTGTGGTCCTCGAGCAATACGAGAAAGAAGGGTCTTATTCGGTTATTTACGTCGGTGGACCACGAAAGGAGATCCCTCAAACCTATAAGCCCGACTTCCAGGAGCCTGTACATACGGAGCTGAAGAGGCAGCTACACGGCATTCAACGGAGGGCAGACAATAGTACTCGCAACCTACCTCTTTTCGAGAAGTACCAGTACTTCACACCTGGTCAGTCTCGCGTGTTTCTGCCCGGAAACGGGATCCCATACTAACGCATAAGTAGGCATCTTCACGGGACTGATCGCTTTTGTCGTTCTCATGTCGATTCTCTACGCTGGTATCTCTGCCGTTGCTAGCCTCGAGGTACCTTACGGCGCTTTTGATAAGGAGATGGGCCCTGCTGCTCAAAAGAAGCAGCAGTAGACGGAACAAGCAAAGTCGGAAGATGTATCAAGACTGTAATGCAAACAGCGTGTACGAACTACTATTGGGTCATTGGAGTCAGGGCAACGGTAGCATAGAAGTCAAATAAGACTTCATCGCGGCATAATCCATTCGTCAGGAGGGAGACTGTAGATATATGCAGCTAGAATCGAGAACGGCTTTCTTTTCCATTTCCTATGATTCTCATCATGATGGTCGAAAACACCTATGTCTAGTTCTTGTGACTTGACTTAACTCCTAAACGCCTTCCCGTGTCCAGAGCCAAGAGCTCGCGACCGTCTATCAGTAGCCTCATTGAACGTCTGCCTCAACCCGAGTGAGATAGCTTAGGGAATAAAACCCGACACATCAGACCAGGTGGCTCGGTAGGAGGAAGTTGGCGATGCCCTCTCGTACGGCGTACTCATGGCCACAGTTGGCACAGACAAGCTTGCCCTCCATCATTTGCGTCTCCATGAGTAGATTATGTAGATCCTTCAGTTTCTGCTCATCGCTTTGTAGCTCCTCCTGGGACGGAGGTTGTGGTGGCAGAGGTGGGAAGCCAAGCTAGCAAAATCGTTAGCACTCACTTTTCACGCCTTAATATGTAATCGAGAGACGGTGGAAAGCAACAAGCAAATCATTTTCTTTATTGAACATATTATCATTGTGAGTGGTAGTCGTCTTATAAGAAACACGTACCTCTGTCGCTGTAGTGGACAGCGCCGTCCAGTCGATGCGGGGCAGCAAATTTATCAGGAGCTGGGCGTTCACCTCGATGTCGTCCTGCACCAGTTCTGCATCTTTTGGATGCAACGGATAGGAATTTGAAGAACTTTTACACGCTTTGACAGCGCAGGTCAGGAAATTTAGGCTCAGGACCTTCATCTCGAGTTGGGATTGTGGTCGAAGTTGGCGCAAAGTAGATAAAGAATTTTCCAAATTCGCCCAGACCCAGAATTTGACTGGTCCCAAAAATTAAACGAAAATAAAAAACCAAAAAGTTTACGATGGTTTATAAGTCACACGTGATGGACGACAACAGCAAAAACGAGGACAGCATATACACATACGATATAGGTAAAGTAGCCGAATTTATTGAATCAAATGCACCATGTATTTATTCCCAATGCTAAAATGTTCGAAAATATTTACGCCATCGTCTTCTCATAAGCTACGTCGTCCCGCGACCCTCTCTGCTTTGATAGACGGAGGTAAAATGCGATTGCAGTCAGGATAACACCGAAAAGGAGAGCCTTTTGGAAGACAGACCATCCTTCAGAAGCAGAAGGGAGGGTTGTCTCAGCAATAGGCGTCTTTTCTTCCGTAGAATATCCTGCGGCCCATTCAGAATGGCCGTGTTCACCTGGAGCCGTGAGATAGACGTATCAGTAAGAAAACGATGGAGGGCGGAACGAGTGCGGTTTGGGATTGGTGCTTATAGCTCAACGTGGATACCTTCAGGCGGCACCTCGAGCTCTCCGCTCTTGGCTATCTTAACCTCCTGCTCGGGCTTGTCACCAGGCTTAGTCTTGACGGCCTCGATCTTCTTGACAATGTCCATGCCCTCCAGAACCTCGCCGAAAACGACGTGCTTGCCATCCAACCATCTGGTTTGCTGT
The DNA here is from genome assembly GCA_022984865.1 of Hypomontagnella submonticulosa. Taxonomy (NCBI): domain Eukaryota; kingdom Fungi; phylum Ascomycota; class Sordariomycetes; order Xylariales; family Hypoxylaceae; genus Hypomontagnella; species Hypomontagnella submonticulosa. The sequence goes on from JAJKLF010000001.1 coordinate 1,588,865, forward strand.
TAGTTGCGTCCTCTTGGTTATGGTTATCGAATAAGGGGAGTCTTACCCGGTAACGACGGTGGTGATGAAGAACTGAGAGCCGTTGGTGTCCTTGCCGGCGTTTGCCATAGACAGGAGACCCTCCTTGGAGTGCTTCAGCTTGAAGTTCTCGTCGGGGAACTTCTCACCGTAGACTGTGGAGCGAGAGAAACAATTAGCAATTCGCCCCCCTTATTTCCACAACAATAATGATAATACATACTCGACTTGCCACCAGTGCCATCACCCTTGGTGAAGTCACCACCCTGGATCATGAATGACTTGATGACTCGGTGGAAGGTAGATCCCTCGTAACCAAAACCCTTCTCGCCAGTGGCAAGAGCTCGGAAGTTCTCAGCGGTCTTAGGGACGGTCTTTCCGTACAGACCCATAACAATTCGGCCGAGGGGTTCATCGCCGTGTGTGATGTCGAAGTAGACCTTATGGGTGATCTTGGGGCCCTTGACAGCGGCAGCAGTCTGGGAGAAGCAGATGGCGCTTAGTCCCACCAGCAGCACAGCGCTGACGAAAAGTCGGCGGAGGTTAAGCATTGTGAATGATTGTTCGTATCGGAGCTGTTCAGACGAACGGAAAGAACCAGAAATGCGACGATTATGAACGCCTTGGAGATTCGCCCTTATTTCAAAGACAAACAGGAAATAGAAGGGGGGATTGGGATTGGAAAGGACACAGAAGCTTTCCAATTGAAGCGACGTTTCAACACTGGAGCTTGTCGCAAGTCCAGACCCCTGAACCACTTCAAACGCCGTGGCAGCCAAAAGCGGTTGAATGCGGGGTCCACTGCACTAACGGTTAGAAGCATGTGCTATGGATCATCTTATCGGACGGTATACTTCCGCCGAAGTACCTTACAGTACAGCGCTGGAACCTGGATCCATTTACGTACGATTGATTGATTAGCCAATGGTCAGTGCACACCGTGCCGTGCCGGAGACTTGGAACAAATTATGATAGAAAGCTCACTTTATCGCCGCAAGGCTTAAGAATATCGCAACCACACGAAGCAGGGCATTTGGCGACTTTCGCTCAAGATGGTCAGTTTCATATCATTTGATCTTTCTAGATGGATATAGCTGCTGACCTAGGATAGGTGTTCATAATGGGAGTTAACTTCCACGAGAAGAAACTCGTCAAGGTAAATTTTCTTATCGAATCGCGATTCTTCAAAAGGCACTCCTAATGGTTCGGAATGACACAGAAAGCTCTTGAGAGTTTCTATGGTCTCGGCCCACAGCTATCGGCTCGTATCATGGCCAAGTACACGATACACCCTCTCGCCAGACTCGGCGGAGTTCCCCCGAAGACGGTCACGGCCCTGACAGCCGAATTATCAACTATGACGATAGAAAACGACGCGAGGCGAATAGTACAGGACAACATCAAGCGCCTGAGAGATATGGGAACGTACAGAGGAAGGAGGCATGCCATGGGTCTACCCGTACGGGGACAACGGACGAGGACGCAAATCGAGACGGCGAAGAAACTCAACTGTCTGGAGAGGGGCGGAACACATTCTAAGATTTGAGTTATTCGCGGGAAATCCTGCTTTACAGGATAGGGATATGCCACAAAACACGCTGCGTCATAGAAAGGCGTTGAAAAGAGGGCTACGACACATTTTAAGTCGCCATCCAGAGGGACATCTGGAGCATGGACGTCTTTACTGAGTATATACCATCAGTTTAGGGGACACGATCCTCTTGTACGACTAAATGTAAATACGTCATTTAAAATAAGATTAAGGATATAAGAGTTGAAGGGCATTTCTCGAGTGAGAAAATCCAATGCATAAATATCATGGCATCATCTGTAAATTATGCCATGGGTTCTCATTCCTGATCCATGATATGTAAACGAACAAGATCATTCAGCAAACTGACTATTCTTTTTTTATTAGAAGTAACTTCGAACTGCCTAGTCAGAGACATATCAAAGAACAGCCTTAAAGGCGATAGTCATCCTTACTTTTTAACCTATTCTGCCGACTTAGAAGAGATTGCTGCATCTAAAATCATGTAAACTCATTCGTTGCTCATGCCGGTGAAAAAGGAATCGCCGCCCCATATGCTCTTTAGATCATCTTCCAACACAGGCACTCCATCTTCTTGTAATATTCTAGCCGTCTTCTCGACTTCTCCCCAGACGCGAAGTATGTTACCACCCGCAATCTTGGCAGCATCCTTATCTGAAACCCCTCGGCGTAGTAACTCTGCGATCAAGTCCGGGTATTTAGATACGTCTTCCAGACCCTCGGGTCCCGCTGGAATACCGTCAAAATCGCTACCCAGGCCAATATAATCATATCCAATCAGTTCGCCAATGTAGGTAATATGGTCAGCTACTTGAGAAAGGGTGTTGTTCTCGGGGAAGAACTCGGGAATGCCATTCTCAGCATCCTTGTCCACACAGCTGATGAAATCAGGTGCGAAGTTGACTAAGGTTGTCAGCATATAGTCAAAATCTGGGGTGTCATACGGATCTTACTCATAACAATCGAGTTTGTCCCGCTAACAAGATGAAGCACATCGTCAGGTACGTTGCGAGGATGCGGGCAGACTGCATAGGCAGAGCTATGGCTGAACATGACAGGGGCTTCGCTAATTGCAAGAACATCCCTCATAGTGTCCACACTGACATGAGATAGGTCGACCAGCATGCCGATACGATTCATCTCTCTGACTAGCTCTTTACCCTTAGGAGAGAGCCCACCCCAGACTGGGGGAGCCTTGCGGGTGGGTGATTCCCAGAGAGCCGCATCAGCAAATATGTTACCGCAATTATGTGTCAGCGTGGCATAACGGACTCCCATGGAATAATATCTTCGTAGGTTGGCCACCGAGTTACCAATTTGATGGAGGCCCTCGATTCCCAACGGCGAAATGAGTTTACCCTTCTTGAAGGCCGCCACAGCAGAATGAGAGTCTACTGGGATTCCCGAGAAGTCTTTTGGGTAAGCGTTCTGCAACCGAGTCATGAGATCGATCTGTTGTAGAGTGAGCTGAACACCTGTTTTATTGCCATTAGCTAAGAATCGTAGCAGACCGATCCTAAGTACTGACTCGCAGCATAGTTCTCTTCTGAGAAGTCGGTGCCGTTCTCGGGACAAGGGGTATAGACACTCCAGAAGGCGCCTCCGTTCTGACCTTCTCTTAGCCGGGGCAGGTCGACATGCATTGCTAGCCCGCCCTCTTCAAACGGCTTCGTGAAGTTTTCGTTGTAGATATGATTGTTATACATAGCCCGGATGAAAATAGCGAAGTCATTATGTCCATCTTGTAATTTCATCAGTTCACATTACTTTGAGCAACTCGGGGGTTGAATTCAATCTACCTATCAAGGGGGTTTCCGAAAGGATTTTATGAACTCTTTGCTCGATAGATTCTGGTCGGAGATGAGAATAGGCTCTCACTATGGGATGATAACATCGCGTGGTTCGGTTCAGTAGAGTGCCTAAAGCCAGTAGTAGGAATGATACAATGAGAATTGCTCCTCTTGAGAATGAACGCCGAGGGCGGGCGGGTGTCACATTGTCAACGTCGTTATCGACGCTAAGAGGCGCTTTCTCATACATATTGAGCTATGACTCTACCAGCAGATATTATGTCTCAGCCTATTCGCATGTGATGTTATAGTAGAAATATTGAAGTAGGTTAAATGGTTTAAGACATCGATAGCGAAGGCTTGTAGTTGATAGCTTACAAAGCTAGGCTCATGTTACCGTATCTTCCTTCTCTTTAGGTAAATCACAACCCACGGTTCCATCGGAGCTAATCCTCGTCAACTCGGGCACGGGCTTGAGGATACCGATACTTGACCTACATCCTGTATTTGAAGCAACACTATGTACGTGTATGTACGTCAATTGTATACTCGCAAATAATAGAAATCATTATTTTAGAGCTTGCTATATATTTCCGTGTGCCTGACCGCTTCTGCAGGATGGAAACCAAGTAGGGTATAAGTATAGCTAATTACGGAGTACGAACCGCTAATTTATATCGATCATCCAGAGGCCTCTTATGATCTTGGCCGCTGATGTGCCTCTTAAGGCTCGACAGGGCCGATGCCGAAAAAGTTGGGATGAAACGAATTAGGTACAAGGATTACAGGGTTCTATTTTTCTTTTTTATTCAACTGTTCTAATAGTGTCAGCTAAGCCCCAATGCGGTACTTGGGCGCTATGTAACCTGCCGGGTTGTAAACTTCAGCTCACGGAACGCTATATACGCGCAATACGTAATGTCTCAAAGCTTGGAAGACAGCCCAAGGTACTTACTTACGTAGTACCAAGCATTCCACGCATCTGCAGAAGGCACGCAGGTAGGCGCAGGTAGTCGCAGGCTATGTACATGTAGGTATTCCGCACCTAACAAACAAAGGAAACCCCCATCGGTCCAAAACCCCATGCCCCCCCTGGAAGTCTGCAGGTCCGACCCTGGACCAATGAATTTTCAAGCTTCAGGTGCTGTTCACTGTCCAAGCTTTCTTCCAAAGTGCTTTATTGGTGAGGAATTCGTAAAAGAGGGCAAGACAGAAACAGATGGGAGACAATCTGTTTTATCGTCCTCATTTCTATATTCTGTACTTTCGCAACCTGGTCACAAGTTGTTGCTGTTGTAGCACGCAGCCGGCGCGAATGATCTAATCAAAGTTTACCTGCATAGTACTATTCATCATCCTTTTCTTCTATTCAGTTGCTCTAAAATAGTGACACGGTCGTCCGTTTCTGTGATAACCACTGACGACTTCCAATCTTCTTCACGCCCGACCACCTTTGATATTATATCTACTCCCGACCCATCGCTGATTCTCCCATCGCATACCGAATCGATCCTGCGCTCGCACCTTACAAAACTCCTGCCACCAGGTCAGACATAGCCGCCACTCCGTTTAATCCAGATATAGAACGCCGACACAACCTACATCAATCAGTGGGTGCAAAGGACTGCGTTATCACCATGCCGGGGTTCGCAGATTCTTTCTGGTCGACAGACTACGCCGCAGGTAAGCGCAAAACGAACCGATGCCCAGCTAACTCCTATACCGAGGCTAACAAAACATCTTAGGGTTGGGCGTACTGTTTACCAAGCTCCAGCAAGGAGTCCAGGAGAACCGCCAAGTTTTGACGATCGCTCGGATGCGAGCCGAAGCCGAGGAGGTCTATGGTCAGAAACTTGGAGATATTGCGCCTGCGGCCGACAAGATTACCGGCGGCTTCTCGCGTGACGATGGCGCAAGTGTGCGGAAAGTATGAGCCGTATCCTCCTTGAAACCTCAATAATATTATAGCTAACATCTTTCCTTGTGTACTAGGCATATGATGGCGTCCGGACCGAGATGGAAGATGCTGCGAAGAATCACAAGAAGATCGCACAGAGTATCCGAGACCTGGTCGTAAACCCGTTCGCGCGATGGTGCGACGCTCACGAATCCCGCATTCAAGAATCGCAAGATGAGCTCCAGACCCGTATCAAGGCCCACGATCGCCAAGCTGAGGTCGTCAAGAAGCTACGCAGTAACTATTTCAACAAGTGTCGCCTGGTTGAAGACCTCGAGGAGGAGAACAAGCTCGCCTTTCAAGACCCGGAGACGAGTCCCAAGCCAAACCAGAACATACCGGAGATCAAGGTATCGGCCAATAAAGAAGAGGAGGAAGATGATGAGATATACGAGATTGGTGACGAGACATACCAGACCGAGCAGGTCAAGAAGATACTGGCTCATATGTTGAATACCATAAAAATGGGAGAGACGAAGGTGCCTATCCTAGGTACATACCTCAACACCTCATCCGGTTCCGATATAGTCGAGTATCTACAACGGCATATGGGCACCAGCAGCGTCAGCTACGCCGAGCGAATCGGCCAGGATCTAGTGTCAAACGGGTTTCTTCGTCTGGTTGGTAACGTCGGAAGCACATTTGCGAATAGTTCCAAACTCTTCTACCAGTGGCGACCGAAGGCATTCCAATTGTCTGGCGTTCCAGAGAAGAAAGCGACGTTTGGCCGAACGTTCTCCTTGCCTGCATCCCAAGACGGTTCGGCTGATTCTCCTGTCGTGGGCGCTGTTAGCGAGTATCTGGCTGGCTGGAATGTCCTTAACAACCAACACCCTAACGAGACCCCGCCGGAACGTCTGCGGCGTGAGGCGAGAGAGGCCGATGATAAGTACAAGGCTAGCGTGCGAAAGCTCGATGAAATGCGCTGCGAGCTGGAAGAGGCCATCTTCGTACACCTGAAGTTTCTCGAGCGTTGCGAATTGGACAGGTTGAAAGCTATTAAGACCGTTATCCTAGACTTTTCAGGCACGATCGGAAACGTCATTCCAAGTCTGCAATCCACCGTGGATCGTATGGTCCTATACCAGGAGACAGTTCAGCCTATTGGCGACTTGCGATACCTCCTAGAGAATTATAGGACGGGTCGCTTTGCCCCCAAGGTGGTCACGTACGAGAACTATTACAACAAAGTTGACGAGGAGACATTCGGTGTGGATCTAGAGGCAAGAGCAAGGGCGGATAAGAAGCGCGTCCCTATTATAGTCACGACGATCCTCACATATCTTGACAATCACTACCCAGATCTAGAAGGAGACGAAGCACGGCGGGGAGTATGGCTTACAGAGGTCCTGCTCCCTCAGGTTCATAAGTTGCGCGCGAAGGTCAATAATGGGAAACCCTTCACCTCCGAGGCGCTCGTGGAATTTGACGTACCCACCGTTGCGCATCTACTCAAACTTTACCTCCTAGAGCTCCCTGGTATGTTTTCCTCCTATGCTGACCTGAATGAGATAGCAAAGACTTACTTGAATTTCAGATTCGCTAGTGTCCTCTCACGTCTATGAGATCATCAGAACCATCTACACAACACCTACGGCAGACTCCAGTGATGAAGCACGCATCGCTGTCCTACAGCAAACCCTCTCACAGCTACGACTCACAAACATTGCTACGCTTGACGCTTGCATGAACCACTTTACGAGATTGATAGACTTGACATCAGCAGATGAGCAATACGTGAATGAGCTCGCCATGACTCTCGCTCCCTGTATCCTACGACCCCGAACTGAAACTTCGTTAACGATGGAGGAGAAGCATGCCTACCGCTTAGTCCGTGACTTATTCGCACACAAAGATGCTATCTTCAGCGAGCTAAAGCGTATGTCGAGCCTGTCACATTCGGGGTCCGTCAGCAACAACAACAATAACCGGCCTCGAGCCATCAGCACGGACGAAAGCAATAGGAGAGCCCACATGGAAGAGAGACAACGTGCCCTGCTGGAAAAGGCAGGCCCCCGCGGGCGCGCTACTAGCCCGGCCCCTGGGCCCCGTCACAGGCGAGACAGGAGCACAGGCGGACCAGAGACGCGGTTCCCCATCGCAAGCCCAACGGCAAACAACGAGCGTCATCGCAGTAGCCTGGGCAGCTTGAACACATTGAAGAGGGCAAGCCTTGAGGTCCCCGATGGATCGGGTCTGCCACCGGCGGAAGTGAACGGGGGCGCTAACGGCGACTCGCCCAAGGCTGATGGCGAGTCCGTACTTTCGAAGCGCGATAGTCTAGGCCGAAGCGGAGCCCGGTTCGTTGGGGGGCGCAGAGTTACCGCCTCCTCTAGCATGGCCCCCGGAAGTACGCCTTCCACGCCGGTGAGCAAGGCCGCGGATACCCTCGGGACCCCGACTCAAGACCGTGGCGTAACGTTGGTCGATGCGCCCATGGACGACTAGTAACGCGTGGGAGCGGCTTACGGGCACGCATAACGGAACTGATACCAAAGCACGGGTTTATGTCGCAAAGGCGTTTGTATGTCATAGCTAACACGGGCGAGATTCTATGTATGGACCGGGGGGAGAAAGGAGGAAAGGAAGCTTGACTTTAGCCAGGCGGAGTCGATTTAGTCTACGCCTAATGCATAATGTAAAATGCCCTCTTTTCTTCTGCACATGTACAAGATAGTGGTTACTGTATCACGCACACACGGGCCCCTTACGATACGAGGAAATGCTTTTGCTCTCTCTGGGAAATACCCGAGGTGGATCAAGATGGGGGTCTATGTACCCCTTTTTTTCTGTTCTTTTCTAGTTTTCTTCTACATACAGCACGTATAGCACGCAACGTTCTATGTTCTATGTTCTGTATGTTCTGTCAAAAATGGCGGTGGCGGCGGTGGGCGGCAAAGCAGGGCACGGCAGGACAGCAGCTCGGCCTGCGCAAACTTACGTTTGTACGTTACGTTGATATGACATATAGTTGAAATTTGAATCTTATAAAGACTACATCTTAAATGGGTACGGTTGCTCGTTGGTCTATTGATGGGCGTTGGGTCTTGGTGGTTCGCTATTCAGACACCTCACCTAAACACCTATTTTTAGTAGAGATAGGATAGAGCTGGGACGCTTTAAACGCGTAATGATGTGTTGCAAGCTATGCATGATATTTCATCTAGGTACGGATTCTTGATTTACTAGGTATACACCTCATTACAGAACCCCTATCTCGCGCTCAACCAGCTTCGTCCGCTGCCGACTCCTGTATCTCAGCTGGCTTGGCCTTTTTCTTCTTGGCCTTGGGTTTAACTATCACCTCCCCGGCGGCAGCCCCGGCATCACCATCGTCTATAGCCGCGGGCTTCTTCTTTTTCTTCTTGGTCTTTACGGGGGCGACCGTAACCCCTTCTTCGCCTTCGCCGTTGCCCTCGGCCGCCTTGGGCTTCTTGGTCTTTTTCTTCTTGACCACGGTGCCCGCGACGTCCACGCCCTGAGCGACTTGGATGCGCTCGTTGGCGCGCTGCATCTCGAGGCGCAGGCGCTCTACCTCCTTCATGGCCTGGGCCATCTCGGCCTCCTCGCGCTGCTGGGCCTCGGGATCGAAACCGCGGCCGCTGGGGTCGTCTTCGAGGCTCAGCGCGCTGATGCTAGTGGAGTCTACACCAAGAAGCGACTGCTTGAGCTTCTTGCCGTTGCTCCGGACTTTGCTTACGGCGTCCGAACTATTCTCGGAGTCGTAGTTCCGAGGCGTGTTCGCGCCGTTGCTGCCCAAGTTTTCGTCCGCCGCCACGACGATTTTCTGCCGCGGAGCCCGCCGCGCCGGCTTATTTGCTTGAGGCCGGGAATGCTCGACGCCGGCGCTGAGCTTGTCGAGGTCCAGTTCCATTATAGGAATCGAATCGACGTCTAGGTCAGGACCGTTCGAATTCTGAAGGATACTATGTATTGGAGTCGCTGATCGTTGGATGGAATTACTTGCTCCGATATAGAACGGGTCATCACGGTTCCTTTCCAACCGCTCAGCTTTCCTCTTCGCCAATATGTCCGCGTCTAAGTAAGTATCCTCAGTGGGCTGCTGATAAGAGCTAATAACGTCATCACGACCGTCGCTTAGTTTACTTATTGCGGGCTCAGAAGATATGCTAGTTGCGGGAGGCCGTTGGTAGTAGTAAGTCTCAAACTCGTCGGATTCATCCACTGGTATCGAAATTGACTCGGCCGATGCGAGGAGGAAGTTCAGGTTTGGATTGATAGGTTCATCGAGGTCTAACCCCTCTGGGAGCGGGACATTTTTCTGAGCTGCCGGGGCAACTGAATTTAACTCCCAGCCCGCAAAAAGGGACGGTATCGCTTGCGTAAGAAGTAAAGGAGGGTCTTGATGCACGGTTTCCGTTGAAGTTTGCTGACTGGACGCCGCTTCCGCAGTAAGTTTCAATAGCTCGGTAAATTCCACTGCTCGTTCTTGAACCTCTAGGTTCGGATGGAGAATCAAAGCCTCGAAGGAATGGATTAAGCGGGCCATTAGGAGTGAGATCTTCGATTTGCGCTCGGGTGTCCAAGGAGTGAGCTGGTCCCCCGCAACCAATGAGAAGACCTTCATAGCTGCTTGGAGAGAGGCTGCGATGGGCTCCGGTGACGAAGTTTTTGGAATTAGCTGTAGTAGGGCGCCCAGGATATCATCCGGCGAAGATAGTTCTGCCGAATATTCACCAATAATCCAAGCAACCGGTGTCAACGCCCCCGAAACGATAGGATGCCCGATTGGGGCCTCGCTACTTAATTGGGATAGGATCGCCTCGGCGGCTCGAACACACGCGGGACGAAGAGCCTGGACTTTGACGGTGATATTCCGTAGTTCGCCCCCTATTCTCTCTGATATATCCCCATTGTTGGACCTACCGGACATGGGTTCCGTATCGCTGATAGGCCGTGGTAACGGAGCAGACCGAACGAGCTGGGTCAGTATATCAATATACCATTCGAAGTCTGTTAAGAAACCATAGTTGTTCTGAGAACACATATTGAGTATCCTATTGATCACATCGATCTTGTAGTCATCCGGAAGCGGGGGAGCTTGGTTCGTTGATTTTGGGGCAGAATCGATTGTCGTTTCCAGGTCGTCCGAATCCGAATCCCCCGGGGTCGACCCCGAAAGATTTGCGGCCCTCCGGTCTCCTGAGGATGCTAATTTGAGTTGTCTCATGAGCCGACTAACGATGGACACTAAATTGTCATTGCTGACCATGCCCTGTACGAGATCCAATGCTTTTATACGAATAGATATGTCGGTGCTGTCTATGCACTCTAGAATGACGTCTTCCTGCTGAGCAACCAGCCACGGATGAGTAAGGACTATCTTATTGAAAGCGAGCAATGCCACGTATTTCACTATTCCGACCAAGATCAGTAAACAGGTTCACGACAGGCAAGGTTGAACTCACAGTTTGGATCACCGTCTACCATAATCATTCCTCGAAGCTTGCTGACACACAGAGATGCGATTTCTTCTCTCCCATCCGCATCCTCGCCGCTTCCAAGGATACCGCCTTGGATAATGCCGCTTATGCATTCATACAACAGAGACATGGCAGGGGTTGTTTGGATGATCTCAGTCAGAGGCGGCAGTAATTTCCGAACGAGTCTTGGTTCAAGAGGTGTTAAAGTGGCAAACTACTTGAATATCAGCCAAGATAATATTCAAGTAGAGAATATACGCTGCTCACCAGTTTGATCAATTTTATTGCCATCCAGTTGTTACCACTATCGACCAATAACTCGAACAATCGAGGTGCCAGGGGCAGGAAATCGTGGGGTCGCCGCCATCCCAATTCGCAGATAACGTTAACGATTGCAGCCGTCACGCTAGGATCTTCGCCCTTGTCCATGAGCCTCTCCTTGATCCTCGGCCAGGCTGCACGTAGAGTTTCAGGGTAGACTAGCGCAAGTCTGTATAGGGTGACAATCGTCTTCTTGCGAATTGCGGGATGGGTATGACTGAGTCTCGGTAGGAGGTCGGGTAGGACGGAGAGGGCGAGAGAGGGCGTGATAACGTGTGGAAGAGTGACGATCGGAAGAGCGATAGTGGTTGTTGACGCGGCTGTCAAATCCTGAAAACGAGTTCAGTACCTGTCTCGTTGCGTCTTTGGAGGGCTGCCGTGGGACTAGGTCTCATACCTTCTTGAGGAGATTCGTTGCTAGCATGAGGACCTCGGTATCTGGACGGAAGCTCTGAATAGCGCCAAGATATCCAACCCGCTTCTGGTGGTATTTAGGAGAAGCCATAACCTCGAGTACATTAAAAGAAGCCCACGACATATCGTGCCCGAACATTTCGAGGTATATTAATTTGAGTAGAGCAGTCGCCTTGAGGTCTATCGTAGAAAGACCCAGAGTTAACAGAAGTCTCAACGGGCAATGATGAGAGAGAGGTAGCTAACCTAGATCCTGACTTCGAATTTCCGAGCGACATTCTTTCAAGCAGTTCTGCATATACTCCTTCTCGTTCCCCTTGTGATTCCTCAGGCCTCGGATGAGGTCGTATAGGGACTTTTCGAACCTAGAATACGATTGTTAACGGGGCTTCTACTTGCGCGAGTTCAGCTCAAGGTCACGCACATGACTACCCAATTTGCACCTTCGCCGGTGCTGGCCGGGGTCGGGGGAAGCTTTGAACGGATGCTCAACTATAAGTTAGGAGTCGCGGGTTTATAGTGCGTCTAAAACAATTCATCATTTTGACGCTGTCGATGTGCCGTTCATCCGGGAGCTTGTGTCTGCATCTAAATGTTTGGTATTCGCGGAAGTGCTATAAGTTGGTAATATGCATTTAGATAGTGTTTGGTATTCTACCTCGATATCATTTGGAGTTGCCCCACGCCAGGAACACAGGTCATTCAGAAGCACTCACGTCAGCGGACTGTCAAATCGTCTGTGCCATCCATGGGCTCCTACTTAAGTTGAAGGGGGGGGTTATCGACCCCCCCTAGCTATCGACCGCCTGTCAACAGTAGCCAATCATAAAGCAGTAAGGTACAGGGGCCCCATTTTTAAAATATAAATTTGATGTACCTTTTTTTTCGCAAAGCTGCAGCTGATTGGGCGATTCCGAGGTCAACTCTTATCGGACGAATAAGAGGCCGTCAAGCTGCTGATAAGCCTCATTTTATGCAGCAACGCTTGTCGCCACACTAAAAGGCTGAGCTATTGCACTAAGCGAGAAATGGAAGCAAAGTTAAACCCAGCTAAGACTAGTAGTAAGATGATCTAAGCAAATTATGCTCAGAATGGCAATCACTGCTCAATTAACCAATCATGTATTAGAAATTTATGATGAGTTTACTTAATGTACCGCGCTAGTAATGCACTATACCATAAAAAGCTTAGCGCCTCCAGTTTTTGACAGGCGGTCGATAGCTAAGGGGGGTCGATAACCCCCCCCTTCAACTTAGTACTTAACCTAGTAAGGCTAGAAGCTCCCCTAGCGTAGTGGGACCTCACGGCGCAACATAGTTTCCGGCCCCGTGTTCCACAAGTCTGCTCACGTAGGAGAGCACTTGAGGATGGTAAGTGCATTCAATGTTGTAAGTTGCTCTTACTTACGTACCTACATCAATATCGATACTTAGATCTTCCAGATTCAGATGGTTCTAGATACATAACGTCAAACCAACTTCATATCTTCATGTATATGCTACATCATCTCACTGTGTATTAATACGCGCCCGCCCATCTAATAGCAGTCAAGTCTCCAGTCTAGAAGCCCCGGGCAAACAACCCAAATCAATATAAGCGATAATCAGGTTATTTCTGCCAACATGTCCTCCTCCCTACTCCATCCACCCAGTCACTTACCCCCAGCTGTTGCCTTACAGCACTCGCAGCAAGCTCCAGCCATTCTTGGAAATTCTACAGGCGCCATCTCGCCATCTCTCTTCCAATCTCTACTCTCAGCTCCGGAAACCCCTGAATTGTGGACTACCTATGAGAATCTCCTTTTATCATGCCTGAGGACTGGAGACGACAAATCAGCCCATCAATGCCTAGGGAGGCTCGTCAACAGGTTTGGGGATGAAAACGAACGTATCATCGCCCTGAAAGGCCTCCTCAAAGAAGCCGAGGCCAACGATACCGCCACGCTAGATGTCATTCTAAAGGAATATGAGCAGACCTTACAAGACAATCCAACCAACATCGTGAGTCTTTCTTCCCACAGGCCACCGCAATATTGCTAACATCCTTTTTAGCCCATTTTAAAGCGTCGCGTAGCTCTTCTGCGATCTATTGGACGCGTCCCCGAGTCCGTCAGTGTTCTAATATCGCTTCTTGATATCTCTCCCACGGATGCAGAGGCCTGGGCTGAGCTTGCCGATCTCTACTTCTCTCAGGGGTTGTATTCGCAAGCCGTTTTTGCGCTAGAGGAGGTTCTTATCCTACAGCCCAATGCCTGGAATGTGGGTCTTTCTCACCTATGAAGTCCAAAGCCTCTCACTAACTTTAGACATCATAGGTACATGCTCGTTTAGGCGAGGTATTATTTGTCGCAGCAAAATCGTCAGATAACACAGGCCAATTATCTGAAGCCCTGAAACGATTCAGCCGAAGTATTGAACTGTGTGATGGCTATTTACGAGGTTATTATGGTCTTAAATTAGTGAGTATTCGCGAGTCCTAGCGGCCAAGCGAGGAATGTGCTAACTGAATGAACAAGACTACAAAGCAACTTCTAAACGAGTCCCAGAAGGCGCCATCAAATCGGACGAGCTCCGAGGGGTTCGCCGTACCTGATACGACTACCCTTAGTAAACTCGATGAGATGGCTACCGAGAAGCTCGCAGAAATTGTACGGCGCAAGTCATCGGGTGACAGGGGTTGGCAAGGTTACGATGAAGCTGAGATCAAGGCGGCCCGGGAACTCCTCGAGAACGACGCGGGGGCGTTGATTAGGTGAGAAGCTACTGGTAACGCTTCGAACGCCGCACAAATAGACTCCGCCACGATGCCCACTTTAGCCTCACTCGCATGGCCGAGTTTTCTGCAGGAGTTTTTAAGCCATTGTGCAACTAATAAGGAGGAAGCTGCACCTGCATATGCAAAGAAGGGAGAAATCACCAATGGGGGCCACCGTAGGTGGGTTTTTTTCGTAAACTAGAAGCGATGGGACTTTAGGCACGTAGACGTGTCCACTGGTCTAAGCAATGCCGGTTTGGCCAACTCCTTACCTACATGTAGGCACCTTACTAGATGTTTTGTTCCTACAGTACGAGTAGCACGTGGCTCCCAGTCGCGCAATTGGTTGTCGTGAATCAGAAACGTCGGCACTACAATTCAATGCCTAGGAATTTAGCAAAGTGGCTCGCATTCTTAGCATCATGGTTCGACGCATTGCAACCCCATTGATACCGTATCATGACATTTGGGCACCAAAAAGATACACTGTCGGGCAGCTCTAGCCAAAAGTGATGGGGGGGGTTCCACATTCAGAGACATCTAGGACGGGTCCAGCCGCAGACAAGTTCCGCATCTATCGCCGATTGCCCCATCTGTCATGGTAGGGTTGACATTCCTGATACTCCTCATTTGGGATTGGCTTCTCCCAGCAGCTAATGGGAATCTCACGACCTCGCCGGCAGTTTACACGCCCATCTTAGCAAAAATCAGCACAGCAAACAATGCATCAAATCTATACTACCTAACCCAGTGAGTAATGTATCAACTAATAGTAGGTCGTCTACGACACCACGTATTGTGATTTATGGAGGCCGTCTTAGATCTGCCAAAGGTCGGTGGGCGAGAATGGTTTTATTAGTAGTGAAGAGCAGCCACCGCCTTTTCGTTCTCAGATCTTGACTTCGAATTCGCCTCAAGACAAGACTGAAAGGAGGGCTCTCATCATCTCCAGGGCTGTTGTCAGTTTACAGAACCCCTACCTAACTTGACCCTTAAGCTACCGCCCCGGGCTTTTATACTTCACTCCAGTGACCAACCAATATGTCGCGACTCATCCTTACCAAGGCTCACGTCGGGCGTACGTTACCGACATAAGCTGCAGAGAAAATATCAACCAATTCCCCGACGTTAAGCTTGTCATTATGGCGATGCCCAGTTACTATCACAACGTCCACGGCAGTAAACCATAGCGAAGCTCCGTTCATACCCGATATCATGAAGATGGCATCTTACTATGATGTTATAAGCAGACTTGGTGGGGAGAAACAGAGAAAAGGAAACAAATAAGCCGGGTGTAAGGCTGAAAGGCAACTGAAAAAAACAACTCAAGATCGGGATTTCAGACAATCAATTATACACCGAAAGAACGGTTTGCAAGATGAAGGGCGCCAGTTACGGTAATGCTGTCGTGTTCGGTGTAAGTCCAAAGATCGAGATCATTGGTGGCCTGCGGGTTGTGCGTCTACCCTAGCAACACGCAAGCGGTGTGGTCCATTACCTCCTCCTACCTATTCTGCGTGTATTGCTGTCCTCCGGTCCTCTAGTCCACCTACCTAATGCTATTGCTGTTCTCAGCCTGCTTTTTTCTTCCTGCCCGGACCCTCCTCGCCGTCTAGTTAGCCCACCCCTTCCTTGGAGAGTATACAATGTACCTACACAGTACGACCGTCATAACAAATATAAGCGTCGGAACCTCTTAAGTGCTACCAGATCCAACCTGGCTCCGGAACCTTGACAAGTTAAAGATACCACCACCATCACTCCTTATATTTTTCTGCTCACGTTCCCTACTCTCTTTTAACTACTTACTTGGTATCATCATACATCGTCCATACTACACTAAAAGCTCACAACAAAAGAAAAAGACAATACAAACTTGACTTCGGCGGAGCATAAGTACTCCAACACACAGCAGCTCGACTCACACTAACGCATTAATTAATGTACGTTAAACTCTTTCACATTCTTCGGGATCTCTCTTGGGTATGGATAATCACGTATTTGCCGTTTTCCCAACATAGACACTTTTTCAAGGCTAAGCTAGTGCTGTTTTTCCCCTGTGAGGAGGGATCTACAAGAGATCTGGGATGAAGATTCTAGAGCATTGATGTACATGTATGTCTATGCCTACCTACATGTGCTCCGTACTACTACGGTATGTAGTACAGGTACGTGTATGTTGTATGTGTGTTGAGTGTGCAGGCATGTATGGTATGGCTTTAGTATGGGATGTTATTAGTTTGGCCCCCCCTCTCTCATGACTGACTGACATGAGCCTGGGCTGTGTCACTTGCACTTGTCCCTCATTCCCCCCCATTCCCCCGTCATCTACTACGTCCTGCACGCTGGCCCCTCGCTGACGACGAGATCGTAGGCTGTAATATTAGTGCCACTAATAGGTATTATAAGTTCCGGGCATCCTCCCTGCTCTCTGCCTCCCTCGTCCTTTCTGACGCACAATAATAAGATTGTGGCCGATCGTGCTTCGATTCACACCTTGGATTAGAAGGGGCCTCACCACACGGACTCTTCGTTTTAGCCCTCTGAGGCGAAACGATAAACGATATCACTTACACCAGTTGACGTCTGTATCTTTTGTTACGTGGACGACAGAAGAACATTCGTCAATTCTCTGTCGCATACATACCTAGGTACATACTACCACTATTTACTACCCAGATCTTCAACGAGTGGCATTCTGCGACATACCGCGACATCTTTAAATACGGTAACTCAAAAGAGGTTACCGATATCCGGAGTGCATATACATTTTATCTAAGAACGGGTAAGTTGTGTCTCGCACCTTCTATTACATACAGTACCACATGCAGCAGCATTATCATTATCATTTCCAAGGTTTAGTATTGTCTCTGCCCTTGCCGGTTGTTGTTGGCATTATCGTATCATAACACTGGTCCGGACCTACCTCATTGAAAACATTGAAAACATTGAAAACATTGAAAACCTTGGAACATTAAAAACATTGGAAAGGGCAACCTGAAACGGCTTTATTGCATACGTCTCTCTTTAAGCCGAGTCTCAATCCACCTGAAGTCCACCAAAAAAAATCTCACCCCGCTTCTATTCGCGCCACTTGCAATTCCAACATTATTTTCCCAGCAGACAGCGGAGAGCGGACGGCAACCCAATTCGATATCCCTTTGCGCCCAACTGATCTAGTCTGATTGGAAGACCGGGACCCCCCAGGCAATTGAGAAGATCTCGGCTTTTCTGGCTTTTGCACCACACGATTATCGCTTGTTACAAAAAGCATCCAAATTCCTCAATCAGTCCTCCGAATTGCTCTGCACCACAACACGTACATACACGCTTACCAGCATTCTGCTTACTTTTCACCGCCGCTCGTTGTTCATAAAGCTACCTTAGTTTAAAGCTGCTAACGACTCTATCAGAGACGGTAGTTCCTTCGCGCTACTACTATTATCTCCAGCTTCCGAAATCCGCACACCGACGACAACACCTAGTTCAGGACGCTGAACTAGAATCAATTCATTCCCCTGCACGGTGAGGTTGGTAACGTTAGATACCGCCTAATCGCTACTCTCCCTTTGCTCCGACTTTCCTAGGCAGGTCGTCGCGAGTAAAGGGTACCTGAACGGCAAATCATCACCAATGTCGTAAGTAGCGATAAGTCTTACACTTGCTCGCTTCGTCAATTGACCTCAATCTAAGTCGACGAAATACAACATACCCTTCTACACGCCACGCTAGCCATAGCGGACATAACTCCGAAGCATATTACACGGACGAAGATTCGGGTGCAAGCGGAGGATCACGCGGCCAGGAAGGAGATTGGTCTGATTACGATAGCGAAGAATACGACGACGACGAGGAAATTGATCCAGACGATTCAGCTTCGACTAGCCCTGCCAGGCGTCAACATCAAGAGAGTCGGCCTCAACAACCTCCAACCCGTCAGCACAGGAGCGTAACGCATAGACCCGCCCCACCCTCCAACTACGATTATCGGCAGACGCCGAACCCATCTACCAGCCTGGATTCAGAATTCGACCCGTGGGGCCCCCGTGGGCCCTACCCGCCCGGGGCTGGGAGCCAGTATTACGGTGGCGGTCGTGGTGGCTATGCCCAAAGTCACGTTGGTGGTTATGGCCCTCCATACGGCGCTGGAGGTGGGCAGGTGGTGCCTTATGGTCCTCACTATCAGAATCCATTTGCTCCAATGAATGGGAACGGCGGTAACTATTTCAACAATGAGCACAGGTGGCCAGGCAACGAGGTGATGCCATTCGGCGGCGGGCCAGGCGGACCTGGCGGACCCGGTGGTCAGGGCTTCTTTGGAGGGACTCCATACCCTGTACCGCATGGTATGGCTCAGTATCAGTGGTCTCCTCCTCCGCCTCCACCGACCGATATTGGCCAGCCCCGAACACCCGCGCCTGCGCCCGCTCCGGAACCTCCTAAGGAAGATCCCGAAAAGGAAGCTATGAAAAAGAGGCTGGCCGAGATTGAAGCTGAGCAAAAGAAGAAAGAAGCGGAAGCGAAACAGAAAGAGCTTGAAGCTCAGATTAGGAAAGAAGCAGAAGCGGCGTTTCAGCGCAAGATGGAGCAGATGAGGAGGGATGAGGAGGTCCGGGCCGAAGAGAGGAGGGCTGCCCTAGAGAAAGCGAAGAAAGAAATTGACGATGCAAGAAAAGAAGCTGAGAAAGCGGCACGAGAAGCTATAGAGGCGGAGAGGAAAGCCGAGGCAGAACGTCAACGCAGAGAGGCGGAAGCAATCGCTCGAGCCGAACGGTCTGCACGAGATAAGTTGGAAGCCGAGCGAAAGGCCGAAGCCGAGAGGAAGCAAAGAGAGGCAGAGGCCGCTGCCCGCATAGAAGCAGCTGCTCAGCTGAAACTGCAGGCCGCTATCAGAGCCGAAGCTGAGGCGAAGGAGGCCGCCGCAAGAAAGGCCGCAGAAGAGGCTGAGCAGAGGAAGAAATTTGAGGAGGAGGCCAAGGCCAAGGCTGAGATGGAAGCTCGGAAGAAGGTCGAGGCCGAAGAGGCTGCTAAAGCGGCGGCCGCAGCAAAAGCCGCCGAAGATGCCGCTCGGCAGAAGAGGATAGAGGAAGAGGCTAAGATCAAAGCTGAGCTCGAAGCTCGCAAGAAGCTTGAAGATGAAAAGGCGAAAGAAGCTGCCGCCAAAGAGGCCGAGGCGGCCAAAAAGAAGGAAGAGGATGAATTCAAGAAGAAAGCTTTAGAGGAAGCAAAGGCTAAGGCCGAAGAGGCGAATAAAAAAAACCTTGGTAAGGACAAGGCGCCCATTCGGTTCAAGGATGCCGTCGGGAGGAAATTTAGCTTCCCCTTTCATCTATGTCAGACCTGGCAGGTGCGTAAAAGTCATATGGAACCCTAGCTGAGGCTCGCGTGCTGATTTACTATATCTAGGGTATGGAAGAGCTTATCAAGCAGGCCTTTTTGCACGTAGACATTATTGGCCCTCACGTGCAATCCGGACACTACGATCTTATCGGGCCCAACGGTGAGATCATCCTTCCTCAGGTATGGGAGAAGGTGATTGAGCCTGACTGGGCCGTCACGATGCACATGTGGCCAATGGACCGGCAGCCCATGGGTATGGGACGTCCGCCGGCTGGACCAGTTCACCCCCAGATGGCCGGAGCTAGGCCTGGTCAACTCCCACCACGGGGTGTTGCAATGCCTGGCCATCGGCCCGGCGCGGGCCCCCCTCCTCCTCCTAACCATCACCCAGGGATGATGGGACAAATGGGTGGCGCCATGGGTGGCATGAGAGCCCACATGGCGGGTATGCAGAACGGGAGACCGACTGGACTAGACCCAAATGCACGGATTGTGCAGGTAGAGAAAATTTCTGGCGGCAAGAAGGCAAAACCAAAGTCCAGCGGAGTGCTTGGGTGGATGGTAGGAAGTGGAGGCGGAAAGTCTGGTGCCAAAGGCAAGAGGTTCGTGGTTACATCCATATATCCCGTTTCTTGCTTCGTGAGCTTACGAGTCAACTAACAGTGGCAGGCCCAGGCGTGCTTAATTCTCTCCCTTCATAACTACATACGAGGCACCTCAACGATTTCAACCAGCTTGGCGAATGCCAGCCTTGACTCGGTGCTTTCTTGTCGACGCTCCGGTCTTGATTTCAATCTCACCTCCAATTTTGTTTTCGAGGAGTTTTGCGATGGTCTTCGATAGCTGATTCTGCATTATACCCCGGCTCGAGACGACGTCATTGTTTAAAGCGGCATTTTACGCGGGCTTTTTTCCTTCGAGCCCCTATTTGTGGATGGACGTAATGACTATCAGGGGGGACCATATTTATAACGGCTTCAATACGGTAGACTTGTATAACTTCTACTGCTGCCGGGACCTATTGCATTTGGCACTATATTTTATTTACATCGGATGGGCATGTGATGTCTCACGAGCACAAGACTGACGAACTGTACGAGACAGGAAGACAAGTACATGAATGTTCTTCTCTCAAGATGGGTAACAAGCATCTACTTCGGATTTGATTTACCACATCCTCGAATGGCGCCGTGAGCAAGATTGGGGAGAGAACGAGATACAACCGGACCGATCTGTTTACATATCTAAAGTAGGAGTTTTATCAGGATAGGAACCTAATTGATTTTGAGAAGTTTATTTATTTCGTTGGTAGTGGGTTGAATCATGATCTAGAGACTTGGGCCATAGACATTATAAACAGGCATTGTAGCATGACTTGATTGAGTAAGTCAGCCAATGCTATAGAAACCCATGCGAGAACTAACCTCAAGCGGCAGGTCATGTAGTCCATAGCCATCCGTGAGAGAAGTCTTCTTCAACCAGAATATAGTACATCATTATGGATATTATATCATACTATCATCAGGTGGCCCAACAGATCAGAAAAAAAAAAAGCCGACCCTCAGCGCAAAACCTCCACATCCCTCCCCGTCTCCCCCAATATACGCCTCGCCTGCTCGACAAACGCCTCCACCATCACGGGCGCCACCTTGTCGGCGACGGCGGAGCTCACGGCCATGTACAGCGGGTTCGCGAACTGGTACTTGATGCTGAGCCGCACGTCGCTCCACTCGTGCTGGAAGCGGTCGTCCCGCGTCGCCCGCTCCGCCGGCCGCACCGTCCACCGCGTCACCAGGCTCTTGAACACCCCGCCGCCGTCACTATCGCTTCTCGCGTCCGGGCCCTCGGCCACCAGCCCGTGCGCGCGCAGCTCCGCGGCCGGGATCTCGCTCACGGCGTCCCCGCTCACGGCCTCGACGATTCCGAGCGCCGGCACGCAGAGCAGCCGGCTCGTGTAGGTCTCGGTGAGGCCGCCCCAGCCGGCGGTCAGGTCGGCGCGCGTGGGCCACCGTCGCTGGTTGGCGTCGGGGGTGGTGGTCCAGCGGGTTACGCGGGAGACGGTGCAGTAGGGTAGGAAGCGCGCGTAGGAATCTACGTCGGCGATTAGGTCGTAGAGCGCTGCGTGGTTGTAGGGGAGCCGCCGCGCGGCGGTTAGGAGTTGTGGCTGCGGGGCTAGGGCGTCGGGGATCGTGAGGAAGGTTCGGAGGGAGCGCGGACGCCGGTGGTGGTGGTGGTGGTGCCGGGGTAAGGAGAGGAGGAGTCGGCGTGTGGGCATGTGGGCGAGGACGCGTGGTGTCGACATTGGGAGGGTGGGTAGGTAGGAGGTATTTAAGCTTGGTGGCGGCTTGGAGTATAGGTGAGTAGAGTTGCGACGGGAGGTCGTAAAAGAGAACTGAGATCGTGGAAAGTCTGTCTATAAGAAACCCATTCTATTGTGAACCGGTCCCCCCTTCTTCTATTCGTCTAAGTCTAGAGATCCGGTGGAAAAGGAAATGATAGTACACGGCAAGATGCTTTGTTGGCTTCAATGTTGGAAAGTCTATCAAGTGATATAAAATAAAATAATTAGTTAAAGTGCGGGACGGGACGGACGGTGACGTCTGGATGTAACCAGCCACAGATTGTATTGCGACCAGTAGTGGACATCAATAGTGGACCTTAAGGTGTCGAGGCCTTAACGCTGAAGGCCGCTATAATCATAGCAGGTTATAGCGCATCATCACTACCTATGTTCCCTGGACACCAACTTATCGAAAATATTTGATATACATGAATCAAGCCAGTATCAATCGAAAGAGCTTAATCAAGCGACAACAGAAATTCATTTTCATAGAATCAAACTTTGGCTTCGTAGAGATATATAACGATAAAGGTAAACTGGCGCAGCCGATTGACGGTGACTGAACTACAGCTTCATGTCCATAGCGGTTAAGCACTAGAGCCCCAGCGCCTACCTAGGTGCCATATCGATAAGGAAACCCTCCTTAGCCACAGCCCATTTTGCCTTTAAATTTTCGAGCCAATTTTTTTCGCTCACCAACTTTCTTTCCTTCACTTTTCTACGAGCTCTAGAATTGTCACCCAATTCCTAGAATGCCAATGCCGCTATATAGACATTCGCGGTGACCGAGAGAAGACCTTTCTAAAAGGTTCTTACCTCTAAATTCACACACCGTCGTTTGTGTTTCTCACAATGGCGTCTACCGAACCTGAGATTGCGGCGTCGCCAACCGACGAGTTGTTAGAGAAGGCTTCGGCATTGACTGTACAAGAGGAGGTTACAACGGCAGCGGCCCAATTGCCTGCCCACCGAAACCATGATCCACAATATAACATGAAGAGGAGCGATCCCTTCCAGTTTGGATCACGCTATCTCCAGGAGGAAGACGATGTCTTCGAGTTCAATGCCTGGGACCATGTGGAGACTGACGACGCGTATAAGGAGTACGCAGAGCAGCAGTTTGCTATGCAGCGAGAGTCGCCAGTCTCCGACTTCGACAAACGTGAGTCTCAAATTCCTTTCACTATATTCTTAGTGTTGTGATGATACCCAAAATGCATAGTTCATCTGAATATTCATGATGACCAATTACATCAATTCTTTCGCTCCCATCTGACGCACGTTCACCTACACAACTTTCAATATTGCCCTCCTTAGCTGGTGTCATCACTAACGAGCGCAATTATAGACAGGTTCAACTCGGATCCTGCAAAATGGTGGAACCTCTTCTACAAGAATAACACGGCCAACTTCTTCAAGAACCGTAAATGGTTACAACAGGAATTCCCCATACTTGACAAGGTTACAGCAGAAGATGCCGGCCCCATCACGATCCTGGAAGTGGGTGCCGGTGCCGGCAACACTGCTTTCCCCATCCTGGCCAACAATAAGAACCCCAAGCTCAAAGTGCATGCTTGTGACTTCTCCAAGAAGGCCGTTGAAGTAATGCGTAATCATGAAGAGTATAACACCGACTTCATGCAAGCTGACGTATGGGATGCCGCTGGTGAGGATCTCCCTCCCGGCCTCGAGGAGAGTAGTGTAGACGTTGTCCTGATGATCTTCATATTCTCGGCTCTATCTCCGAAACAATGGGAACAGGCCGTTCGAAATATCCATCGGGTACTCAAGCCAGGCGGTGAAGTTTGCTTCCGCGACTATGGCAGAGGTGATCTAGCACAGGTTCGATTCAAGAAGGGACGATACCTGGAAGAGAACTTCTACATTAGAGGGGACGGCACGCGTGTCTACTTTTTCGAGAGGGATGAGCTCGCGCAGATATGGTCTGAGACAGACGGAACAGCCGTAGTTCCATCAGATGGGACAGAGGTTGACAAAGCTGCAGACTCATCAGGGTCAGAGAAGCAGGCCTTGTTTGAAGTTGAGGAGTTAGGCGTCGATAGAAGGATGCTCGTAAATAGAGCGCGGCGGTTAAAGATGTACCGCTGCTGGATACAGGGTCGCTTCCGAAAGAAATAGACATATTATCCAATGATTCAATATTGGCCCATATGAATGTGATGATCAAGGTTTTATTTGAAACTTTTCTTTTTTGAGGCTAGATGTCTTATGCGCCCAACATCTCAACAAGTCGCTGCCGCTCAAGAACACCAAATCCTATGCTATCCAGATAACCATCGACGCCACCGTACTTAACATTAATACGGTCACCAACTCTCGTAACAAAGTCATCGGGCACGTCTCCCCACTCAGCTCCCAGCCCAATCTCCCTAAGTTCCGCAAGCCGCGTCTCCCTCTCGGGTTCTAGGCCCTCACGCGAGAGCAAGTAATCGTGTGATATGGCCTCCGCCGGCACGCCCAGCACCATCAGCGCGAGCAAGACGATAAGACCTGTTCGGTCCTTGCCTTGCGTGCAGTGTACAAGCAGTGGGAGAGAGGATGGCTCGATGAGTGTGCGGAGAGCCTGATATTGTGTGAGTTTAGGTGAACAGGGACGGAATATAGAAGAGCGGGAGAAGCAAAGAAAAGAAAATACTCACCTCAGCAATCTCAGCGCCCGACTGGTCCATCGTGATAAATCCAATACCCACGAGACCCCGCGGCTGCAGAATCTCGCGGCCCATGATGCTGATGGCTTGGGTGCGGTAGCCGAGGATGAAGAGGATTATCAATTTGCTGTTTGTAGGCCATTAGCAAGGCACTAGAAGTCTCCCTCTACATCTACATATACAAATCTTAGCAACGAAAATGCAGCGCAAACTCACAAAAAACTCCACCACGAAAGCTGGCTCACCAGGAACCGCTCGAAGCGCCGACCCGTCACGCGGATCTGCCGGTACCGCAGGCCGGGGATCTCGAGGGGCTCCGCGAGCGCGGCATTTGATTGCAGCGTAGCTGGTTTCTGTGTCACGTCGGACTGCCGCTTCTCTGCTTGTTTGAGGTGCTCTGTCCTAGCACGCTATGTTAACTTCTATAGGCAAGGGGAGGAGGGGTGCGTTGCGTACTTGGTCCGGAGATCTACAACCGTTCGGATCCCGAGGTCGTCTTTGAGTTTCTTCCGGTCTGCTTTCGATGCGTCGTCTGAGACAGGCAGTTAGCAAGCCGCTCAGTTGTTTCGAGAAGCAGCAGAAATATTCGCACCTGGTCGTGCGGACCGGTATAGCATGCCTTCTCGGACTACCCTATACCGATTTTCATGTTAATATAAGTCTAGGAATAGATTACAATGTATGTAGTTGTGGAGCTTACTTGCGTCCGAGATAGTCGTTGACAGTCTTTCCGACATCTCGGAAATTGAGGATATTGTCGAAGGTAAGCGACATATTGGCGCTAGTATGATCGGTGCTTTTCTGAACTTCTCATATAACAAGTTCATCCAGGAAGAAAATCTCGTAATTGAAAATCTATTATTCAGCAGTGTAGTTTCATGGTGATTTAACAGGGTTATGACTTAAATATGTACGAGGTGGTTGTTCATTCACGAAATACCCTAGTGCCTTCAAGTATTTAAATGATCTATTCCATCTCCGCCCTTAGAACTATTTCCATATCATCTTTCAATATCATGAGCTTTTATACTTCTGACACTATTTCAATATCGTTAAATTGGAGTATAATTGATAGGTATATTTGCAAGTTTCATTCTTATAATTAGATCATTCAAACCTGGATTCCTAGTAAAAACTCAAGATATATCCTATTCAGAAACATGGCCTCGGAGCCTAGTACCAGCTAGACTACATGTACATATCCAACAACCTGATTCATAGTTTCCGTTGAAGATCACGAGGTCCATAAACTAACATCAGACTTAGAACTAATTGCCGCAAAGTAAAAATATTGAAATACCATATCATTGCCGATTAACTCAACAACTCAGCCTTCCGCTTCTGAATCAGGTGGTAGTACTCCTGCAGTGCCATGGGCGCCGTAGGTTGCCTCTCGCCCTCGAAACTGCCCATTCCGCGGCCGTCGAAGTGGAGTTTCCACGCTGTTCACCGAGTTAGCACCTCGGAAGCATACCTCTAGCACGAAAGTATGGGTATGTAGTTAATAAAACGCAGCGAAAACTTACTACTAGCGTCGAAGCCTAGATACGACCAGCTGTCGTTGAGATACGCCTTCTCGGAGCCGACCTGGATGGTCTTGACCTGGCCCATCTGGCCCGGCGCCGGGCGCAGCTGCTTGAGGTCGGCCACCAGCTTCACGAGCCCCGTCATGAAGGCCCGCGCTACGTCCTTGGCGATGCACTCGTGCTGCCCGTAGCTGAACGCAGTTACGGACTCCGTCTTCCGGTACGGGTCGAATTCGTGGGCGTGTGGGACTTCGGACGGGTTGCGCATGGCCTCGCCCTTTGATGTACTCAGTAAGTACCATATCACGAGTGTCTAAAATAGGGGGAAGCTTACAAGCATCATAACCACAACGTTCCCGGGCTGGATAGTCTTGCCCTCGAGCTCAGCAGCCTGCGTCGCAACACGTACGTTGCGCTGTGTGCTCGTGAGGCGCTGGGCCTCGGCAACGTACGCATGGAGCGTGGTATCGTCGCCCCTCTGCGCGAGGCCTTGGACCTCGGCCCAGATAGACGCATTCTCAGGACGAAGGAAGAACTCCATGACCTCGTAGAACTAAGAGAAGATTAGCACCCCTGATCACAAGCATATATCTATCAAGAGTAGGCAGGTAGCTAGGTTGGGTACTCACCGCGGTAACAGGCACGCCGACACCGCCAAAAGACGTGAGCCACAAGGTATCAACGACGTGCTCAGCCGAGTTGCCCTGCGCAAGTAGCTCCTCGACGAGTTTGTAGCCGCAAGAGCGCAGCGAGCCCTTCTTGATGTCGGCCTTGCGCGTGAACACGCTGGACAAAGTAGACACAAGGCCGAAGCCCGCGCCACGAGATAGTGCGATTTCGTCGACGAGCTTGCGCGTGGAATCGATGATAACCTTAGCGCCTTCTTGAGCACGACGACGCCGTGTCCACGACTGTGCCGGATCATTGTTATTGACACCCCAAACGCGAATATCGAGGAGATGACCGTAGAGCTCGGCCGTGCCAAGGGTGCCGGAGGGGTTCTCGTCAGTGCGCAGGTCGAAGTAGAACAGGTCTGCGAGCAGCTGGGTGTTCAACGGAATGGCGACGTCGCGGATGATGTCGATCTGGTTGAGCCCCTTCTTGAGCTCGAAGGTCTCCTTCTCGATGAGCCGGGCGCCCACGCGCGCCACGAACTCGTGCACCGCCGTGTGCAGGTTCGGGATCTTGCGGATCGCCTTGAGCAGGTTGGCGCGGTCCTCGAAGTTGCGCGGCTCGTCCGCCGCTAGCATGAACCACCCCAGGTCCTTCTTGCCCGGGAACAGCGCGTTGATGGGTTGTAGCCAGGGCACGACGAATTGCCTAGGGTGGCTGAGCGCCTCCTTGATGGCTGGGCTCGTGAGAAGAACGACGGCCTTCCTTGGTGGTTTCGGATCGTCTAGGGTGTACTGGTCCATGGTACCAAGCTCTCGTGCGATTGCCTCGTTAGCCTTCTTCGTGTAGAAGGGTTGCATGACGGCGACCGAGTTGAAGGGGAACCAGCCAGGGAGACCTCGTTGTATAAGCTTATACATCATCGACCCTCCTAGCGTTTTGTTGTCTGATTGCACTTCGTTGTAGCCCCAGCTCGTCAGGTTCGACACCGTGTAGTCGATGGTGTTGAACCTATCCGAACGTACGAGTGTGACGGCATCAGAGAGAACGGCACGTCCAACGGAGTATGTCGGGGAGATTCCACACCCAGTGTTGCGTATAGGCTTGACATCCTCGATCATGAGTCCCGGGTAGAGCTCTACCATGTCAGGGTCGGTATACAGTTTCTCGAGGATGTTCGCGATATCCGGGTCTGCGTTGATATCGCCGAATGTATCGTACCTCTTGAGCCCGAAGAACTCGCGGAATTCGTTCAGAGACGCAACTTGCCACTTGCGAGCCTGGTTAATGCCCAGAACCTCGACGATCTTGAGTGCCTTCGGGATCGTACGAGCACCGAAAGTACCGGCAGGATCATCCATAGCCTCTTTGAGTATACGGACAAGGTCTTCATCCTTGAACGTGCCATCGGCCTGACGCTCTAGGCCGTCGAATGTGCGGACGCTGGGGTCCTTGGGGATACCCTGCTCAAAGGCTAGAAGGGCCTGGCCGAGCTCAGTCCAGCTGACGTTCTCCAGGTCTTCTGCCCTGCGGCCGGGGAAGAGCTTAAGGAAGAAGTTGTTGATCCAGCGCTCGTCTTTCTTAGAGATGCACGAGTGGAATCTATACAACAGGTTGAACTCGACGCTGACCTGATTGCCAACGCCGCGCGGCGTTCCCTCGCCGTCGAACTGTTTGCTGATCTCAACCCGGGGATCCAGAGTCCAATCGCTATTTGAGTGGTGCGTATTGGTGATGGCCCGTAGATAATCGTGTAAGCATATGTTCACGTACAGCCCGCCGACAATCAGGCGAGCTGTGTTGAAGAGATCGTGGTCCTGCTTAGCGACGGCTCGGGCTTTATCTTCGGGACTCGCGTTGGGTGCACACGACAGCGTGAAGCGACCGTTCTCATTGATCTTCAGCAATATGTCCGCGACATAGTTATGGAAGCGGTTGTAGAGTACGAGCATAACGTTAACCCCGGCAGGCTGCCCGAGAAGTCTCTTCTCATGGAAGGTATCGGGCCTCAACTTGCCCTCCTTCATGGTACGGATCTCCAGCTGATCCCGAAGAGAAGAACCGTAAAGGGGTGCCAGGTCCAGGTACGACGACGTATCGGACTTGTTCATGTCCGTTCGACTCGTACGGAAGATATCATGGATGATGATGGACGCGTGATAGAAGAACATCGCTGAAATGCCGGCTTCGTTTTCCTTGAAGTAGCCATCGTCGCGGGCCATCAGGAGGTCGAAGAGGAGGCCGGGGTCAGGCTTGACGCCGTGAAGACGCTTTACGCTCCTCACGGTTTTGGCATACGGCGTGCCAGCTCGGCCAAGATTAGGCTCGAGGGGATTATTGTAGCTCCCGTCCGGTGTACGGTATTGATAAAGGCCATCAGGGGACAGCGGAACGTGTTCGCGGAGGATAATGTCACTGTCTGGAGCCTTGAATTCGATCGCGTCGTATGGTCTTGGGTTCGGATTTTGCGGGGTGACCGATTCATTCTTGTTGACAATCTCGTACTTAACGTCACCGCCGACATAGCTTAGTGGTGGATGTTGCAAGTTGTCCCACAGAGTGTCGATGAGTTTGTTGGTTAGCTGTGTCCTGGTCGTCGATGTGGAGGGAAGAGAGGTAAGGATGCCAATCAAGAGTTCGGTGTTGCTATCACTCGTCAGAGTGTTCAGTTTCATACAATATCTCCCTTCCTTGCTTACCCATTCTTATCATTCAGAGGTTCTCCCTTCTGCAGAAGTTCCTTGACGAGACCTGCGAGCTCCGCTGGAGACGTCTCGCTGCGAAGCCCAGCATAGTCCTTTAAGAGATCTGTTGCAACTCTCACAGGATCAGAAAAGAAATTGCTAGACTTTTTCTCCTCCTCTGCGTAAGCCTCGCCAGCTTGAAATTTATCGTAAATAGATGATATAGACATGGTTGATCCTATTGCACACTATCTACATGTACGTTAAGGGGTGAAATGGGCGTATGGGTATAGGGGGGGTATCCAACTAAATACGGCACTACACTCAATACCTTTTATACGATGGACGAAATCAATGGGTGTCTACCCCTGTGTAGAGAGGCATCCATTTCTGTGTGAACAGGTGCCTGTCTCCGTGTATCCAGAGACTGGGGGAGCACATTATCGCACCCGTTTTGTTCACCCAGACTCACTGCCTGAACCATGCGAGCGACTTCCATGATGGAGACATATCTCAGGGGTATGATGGACCAGTTCCACTATACTTCAGCTCTCAGCTCTCATGCTTCGAAGGAAAGTCGCTTAGGGGTCTAGAGCTGAGAACGCAAGTAGATTGTGATGAAAAGGCTTGTAGTATCTAACCATAGCCAATCGATCTTGCGATAGGACCACGCGGCATCTGCTCTGAAGTCGGCGACCAAGATAACGGCGCGACGCCGGGATGAGATGGGAGAGGAAGTTCCAGCCGCCAAGAGTAGGACCTGATTAATTGATGCGGGCCGTTCCTCTGGGCTACCCAAAGCGGATATGAGGGAGGTCATCACACCATCCATTATTGGCTGGCCGTGTCTACCCCAGAATATGGCGACTCCGACCATAGTCCCTCCACATCCTCACGTTACACAACATCCTATAAATGTACGACTATATGTCGGCGATTCAGAATAGGAGATGGTGGCTTCTCTTGATATAGCTGAGACAATCCCCATGGTTGTCATATCTGAACCTCTGAGAAAGATGAAGGCTGCTGTGCCAATTACATACCCGCCAATCTGCAAACGTTGTAGAAATTCAACTCCCGTTGTATGATATGTGGCTACCTGAATATCTAGAGATGGAAGGCGCGGACCCGAAAGATCCAGTCCGTATATCGCTTTGCCGCGTTAGGCTTCGAAGTTGTGGGTTGCTGTGCGTTCCATCTGACACCCTCGCTGACCCCGACGTGATTATCATCCTGGTTTTCTCGTCAGCAGAATTAGTCGTTAGGTATGTCAACCATAATACAAAGCTCCGTGAGCATGCTTCATTGCGATTGGAGGGGGCTGTTAGCATCAATAGGATCTCAAGAAGAGGAGACGGGATTTGATAATACGAAGAATGGGTGATAAATGGAGCTACTGAGTCTTCAGACGAAATTCTGTTGCTCGCTATATTCTGATTTCGACAGTTGAACGACCCTTATTTCATCGGAGTATAAATTATCCAAATTCTCCGTCGATATGCCCTATGTTAACGAACTAGGGAGTAGCATGGCTACTACCATCGAAGGCTTAGGACTGGCTCGAGAGCCTAAGAAACTCGTCCTCTGTTTCGACGGTACGGGTAACACGTTCACCGGCTCCAATGCCGACACCAACGTCGTCAAACTCTTGAACAAGTTAGATCGTAATGATCCTCACCAATACCACTATTACCAATGTAGGTCCGTTCTCTCCCCAGTAAGTATCCCACCGCTAATCAAACTTGTTAAGCTGGTATCGGGACGTATGATATCAATGAGACGTCCGTAAACAAGTCGTGGCTAGGCGCATTGCTTAGCTCAATCTCGCAAACTATCGATCAGGGCATTGGTACGACGTTTGACGCACACGTCATGGCTGGGTACCGATTTCTTATGCGCTACTATGACCGCGTATGTAGACACCTCGATACGGTAGTGGTTGTTGTTGCTTACCTATAGCATTCAAAGGGCGACAAGATCTACATGTTCGGTTTCAGCCGTGGCGCCTTCACAGCTAAGTTTTTAGCACGTATGATAAACACCGTGGGATTGCTCTGTAAGGGTAATGAAGAAATGGTCCCCTTTGCATTTCGCCTATACCAGCGCTACCTCGCAGGCGAAACAGACAACTTTAAGAAAGGTGTCATGAAGGTCGGCGCGGTCTCGGACGAGGCGGAGCCGCTGCTAAGCCAAGGGGACGGCATGTACAGGGGACATTCTGGGCGGAGGTACGAGGTGGCGCGCGACGAAATCACTGCCTTTAGCAGTACGTTCTGCCGAAAGGAACTGATAGACCACTGCGGCAAGCTTGAAGAGACTAACGTCAAAGTCTACTTCCTTGGGATCTGGGATTGCGTGAACTCGGTCGCAGTACTAGAGCGAAAAACACCCATGCCAGTGCCTGTAAAGGGTACAGCTCACTTCGTCCGACACGCCGTCGCAGTGGACGAGTGCAGGGTGAAGTTCAAGGCTGCTCTTCTAGCCCAGGATATCCGCGCCTCGACCCACAGCCACGAAGACATCAAGGAAGTCTGGTTTCCCGGCAACCATGGCGACGTCGGCGGTGGGTGGCCCGCTACCGAGGACCATCCTCTTGATAATAGTGAGCTTAAAATGACCCTCTGGCAGCGCGTCAAGAACTTCTGGACAACTCGCAAAGCCAAGGAGCCAAGCAAAGACGTTAGCTCAGATGCCTTCCAGCTGAGCGATATTCCACTGCACTGGATGATTCGCGAACTTGAGCTCGTCGGAGAGAAACAACCCTCGGCGGCGGTCAAGTGGTGTAATAGTGTCCACGGTTTCAAGCGGCGGTATCAGAAGAAGAAAGACCAAGCCATGAAGGGATTCGTACACGACCCGCTCAGCTTCGGATATGGAGTAGGATTCGCAACCGTTCTACTGTGGAAATTCCTAGGTAAGCAAGCACCTGTTTAACCAACCCGCACTCTTCCTTACTCCATTCCGCGTGTTCCGTTGGCGCTGATTCAGATAGAATGGTTTCCCCTTATCACGCGCTGGGAACTTGAACACGAGCGCAACGAATGGTCGAACGTCCGGTTCCCGCTCAACAGAGGAAATACGCGTGATATCCCACGTGATGCGGTATTACACGAATCGCTGGTGTGGCGACTACGTAACGACCATTCGTACCACCCCAGGAATAATCACGGCGGGCCGTTACCGCCGTGCTTGAAGCACGAAGGCCGCGCTACCGAGGTCGAACCCATATACGAAAGAGAAGAGGAGCTGTTGGACCCCGACCATCAGACCTACAAATTTGTAAAGCCGATTATTAGTAATGGGAATTGAACGAAGTCGTTGGTAGTAACGTGAGTAGAGAGTATTGTGGCTATTCAATAGGTTTATTACTTGCGCTGCTGGACAGCCTGGTGGGAACGGACAGAGTGAGGGGCGTCTGGAATGGATTCATTTTGTTACTTTCAATTTAATATTGTTTTATCGATAATGCAGGCTATACCGTACGTGGACCGCACCTGCTTGGCAAATTGCAGTTTCTTTTTCAAAATGTACGTCTAAATGCCCGACTTCGTATAGTGTCGTAGGACAATGACGTAATGACGATTGGTGTCTCCAAAGCCGCAGATGATGGTGACTGCGATGATGAATTACACAACAGAGTCTCGTTGTAACATTAATGTCTCGCTCAAGGACCCTTTCTAATCCTTTCCCTTCCCTATGAAACAGGCAGGCAGAAGAAGCTAAGGCTACATAATCCATAGATGTCAATCAATCATTGATCAGCTCGGCTCCCTTCTAAAGCAAGCCAACGTCCTTCCTTTGCCTTACTTGGCCATTAGGATTGTATGCATCCGTCTCTCTGTATAATTGAGCTATACCCAAGTAGTTTAAATCTATTGTTACCTTATGTGCTATTACTATTCTTGTTGTATTTGTATCTTTTAAGTCATCATACCTACATCATCCCACCTGTAAAACACTACGGTACCAAGTAAACCCCTACGTTTATATCCTTACTTCTCACATCAATTGATCTCTCATATCTCTCACCTTTACTCACCTACAAACCCACCTTTTCTTTACCTCACTCGACCCAGTCAATCACTCATTCATTAGTAAACCTCTTATAGCATTATTATCCCCAGCCGACTCCGGCATTCTATGTCGATCCTTCTAAAAAGGACACGTACAGCTGCAGCTGAGTGTTGACGGTTCCCAGCCACACAATATGGCCACAGCCAATGAGACGGAGACGCCGGCGAGTCTGGGACGACAGCTACCCGATGACGACACTAAATTGGCAGGTAAGCTTCTTGTCGCCTCGTCGCATCGCCGCGAAAACAGCCGCAGTCTTATTTATCTATATTTGTCATATTATTAGAACCCGAATTCGCTTTTTCCTTTCGATGATCATATTCTTCGAAATTAACAGCTAATTTCTCTTTGTTAGTTCACTCGGGAAAGCTCATCTACGCCAAACCTCGAGACCTTCCGAGCTTCCCGTCTATTGGCCTCTCAGAAAAAGGATCCGCAGCCAGTGCAGCTGCAGCTTTAGGCTGGGTCGCCAATACATCACCAGAGCTGTGGAAGCCCGATAAATCCGCACCGGCTTCAGCTGCCGCCGTCATGGCGAAAGATTATAAGTTGGGCCCTGCGTGGGAGCCCGTACCAAGTCAACACAGCGCGAAAGCCGCTTTGCTTGCCTCGCAATCTGCTATGCATACAACCACGACTGGAAGACCTCGCACCTCCGATCCTGGATTCTCTGCCGCCAATGCTGCTTTTAGGACCGATCGCAGCGTGCCTCGTACGACTGACACGACCGGTCTAGAGCGCCGGAGATCGATGCTTGCGGCCAAGGGCGCCATGGCAAATCGCCAGAGAGCCAAGTCATCGCCAATCCCGAAGGAATCGTATCCGGACGAAGCAAATGCCGCTGCCAATGCTTTGAGCGCTGCGACTAGAGCCCATGGACCAGTGAGATCGCCAACAATTAGTGAAGGAAGCGAGAATGCTGGCTCTGTTGCTTACACCAACATGAACAGGCAGATGTTCACGTCTCGGCCGCCAGTTAAATCCGAAGTTGATGACCAGAAGAGAGCAGATGTCCTCCACGCTTCTGCTGTCGCAATGGCCAAGAAGATGTTTAATCAGCAGCAGAAAATGATTGATGCCAAAAAGGCGCACGACGACGCCGTCTCGCCTCACGACCGCGCTGACGCATTTAGCAGTGTCAGTGATGATGCACAGCCCATACAGCTTACTACTCTGCAGGATGCCGCTTACAAGCAAGCCCAAGCCCGCTTAGCCAGGATGCACGAGGAGCATAGCAAAAACCGGGATTACCAAGAATACTATGGATCTAGGCAGGTCGGTCGACGTTTTTCGATCAGGGGCAAACTTAGGAAAAGGTCCTCTAGTGACGGTGACGTCATTGAAGACCGCAGGAGATCGCAGCAGATTAGACAGCAGATGTCGCTTTTCTCTAACAAACTTTCTGAAGTTGATGATAAGAAGAGACAACATGACCAAGAAGTGTTACTTGCTGCGGCTCAGAGAATCGTGCATGAGCGCTTAAAAGGGATGGACGAGAAGATATTAGCTGAGACTGGAATGGTTCCTCCATCCAATCCGACGCAATGGGAGCTGAAAGCACATGCTTTGGCTAAAGCTAGGAGCGACCAACGTATAGACCAGAGACACGGGAAAATTGACATTGGTGCCGGGAAGTTTATGGACCAAGAGGATATCGATGCGATTGCAGCCGCCAGGGTCAAACCCGTCCTAGACGAGATTAACGAAAAAGTCGAGGAAGAGTACGCAAGGCAGACGGAGCTACGCTTGGAGATGGAGAGAAAGAAACAAGAAGAGGAAATTGAGAAGGCTCGCCAAAAGGAAATCCATGATATAAACAAAAAGCTTAAGGGTAAGTAATCTTCATATTATGTGGTAATTATTTACTTATCTGATCGTCAATTATAGAACAAGATGAGCAGGAGCAGAAAGAGAGGAAAGCCGAAGAGAAGCGAGAAGCTAAGGCTAGGAAAGAAGAAGCCAAGGTCAAAAAGGAAGAGGACCGAGCGGCCAAAGCAGAACATAAGCGACTGGCGAAGGCGGAAAAGCATAAATCCACACCTGACCAACCAGTAGAAAGCTACGAGGAGTCAGAAGCCGCACAAGGCACGGTCGTCATGAATTCCGCCGGGCAACCTGTCAGCGTCCCCCTGTTGGAGCAAGATACCGCCACCGCCGAGGACGCTGAGGACGACGAGGATGCTGAGGATGCGACGGTCAACAGGGAGTCCGGTTCCCCCGGCGAAGGAACATCGAGGGGTGGCGTGAGAACCTGGCTTAGAAACCGGTTTTCTCGGGGACCGAAATCTCCAGATGAGAAGGATAGATCGGCTGGGAAAAGCTTCGTTGGAGGCGCAGCCTTAACAGGCATGGACAGGTCAGCAAGTATGGACAACCGCAGTGCCAGTGTGCGTGCTGTCGCAATGGCTGGCAGAGAGCAGGGTGTAAGGCGAACTCCTTTCGAGGACAATACTCTCGGCAATGAAGATGCTGGTCCTGTGTCTGCGATGAGCACCTCGAGTGAAGACGAATATTTCCCCGACGAAGGAAGAGACCAGCCGCGGACCGCTTTGACTCCACCCAGACCTATCAAAGATTACTCGTCAGCTTTAGGTCACAGTCCGAGTAGGGATTCCAAATTTGTGGAAATGGTATGAGACAGCAGCGTTCTCCTTACTCCTATGTTACGGCGCGTTCTTTGGCTATAACCCGGAGCATCTCTGAAAATATGATGGAATGTATGCATATTGGCCTCTCACTGGCGTTAGGATATGTTGGTTAGGCGGACTCGATGGGATTATGGCCACAGGAAAGGGAATGGGGCGTTCGAATGGTGTATTGATCCTGGCGTTCATTCTGGCAGTGGGTTTGGAGGCTACGATTGAATACGACCAAACAATACCCTATTTTCTTCTCGCAGGCAACAGGTTACTCATTTTACTATGTACTTTATACGTTTTTATTTCGTACCGAATATGCAGTATATCAATGGTTTCTTTTGATCTTGGCTTACCTTGAACTATAAGCTGTTTGAATATCGTTTGATATAAAAAATTATTAAGTTAACTAATTGAACCTTGAATGATAATTGTAGGATATCTTTTTCATTACGACTCAATCACTACTTGTACAGATGTGCGGGCGGAATCAGAATCTAGGTATATCCCAAACACGCCAAACGCCACAATATGTCGCCCCCCTAATTCCGTCCTCTATTGTGTGCTACATTAATATCGCTATCCTTTACTCATTTCTCCCAGAACCTGCTCATTGCGTCCCTGGCAATCGTCAACTCATCCTTAAAAGATATTTTTCTAACATATGGCTTTAGAAATCTCTTTGGTCGGTTCTCGTCTTCGGTTGTGCGCCGTTGGTATGACCGCGGTGGGTGTGACCGTGGCCATTTCCACTTGTCAGCGTCCTCTGGCTATCTTGTGTATCTCTTGGATGAGGAAGGACGCTGGGATGGGTTGCATAGTAGGTCTCTTCCATCTGGCGCGCGCTGTTCATCGAGAGGCGGTTGGTGCGCGTGGCCACCGCTGGGTACAGGTCGACGCAGAACGAGAAGACGTAGAAGGAGAATATGAAGGCGATGACCCACTCCAGGATAGCCGCCTGGTCGTAGTATTGTTTAAAGTTGGTGGCAACGAAAGCGATGGCAAGAAGTAGCTCGACGATGACGAATATTAGCTTGATGAAGAAGGAGATGCGCAGAACGCGGTGCTGGCGGTTTTCTGGGGAAGTTATCGTTAGTACTCATTTCTAATTTCCAAATAAATCGGATGAGAAGGCTCACTATGTCCAAGGCGTTGATATTCCCAGCAAATGAAGATGGCCGATAGCAGGTACCCAGCAATGAAGAGCAGCAGGAATATATCGTGTAGCCTTGGATACCGGAGGGTATCGAAACCGGACAAACAGGTCAAACCCACGGTGCCCACTACGGCGAAGAATATAGTCAATCCGCTAAGGACTTTCTCGCCGGTTGAGGTGTTGGGCACCAGGCGACCTTTGTGCCGTAATAATCGGTCGGCTCCAAATGACAGGTCCAGGAATATAGTTGTAATAATACAGCCCGTGACAAACAACGGCTTGAGTTCCGAAGCGCCAACGTCTGATATGTATGCGATCGTCTGGTTTCCTTGCATAGATGCATACTTGGTTCGGTGCGTGTCTACGATCCAGTGTATTAGAAGCCCCAAAAGCGTCGCCAGCCACATAAGGCCGGATATGATAGGGAATATCTTCGCGATAGTATTAGTTACATGCACAAATTCAATTGAGATACAATTGAGGCTCTTCTGCTTACCCAATACGATAGGAACCGCATGGTGGACTCTCTAATCTTGGAAATACTCTATGTCTAAGCGATAGGAAGGACTGAAACGAGTGGAAAGTAATGTACTGGGGACAATAGCGAGGGCGAGGGCGAGGTCAAGATTAAGTCCAACACGAACTAGTAATTGCGACGACAAGGAGCTTACGCGTAAGGTATAAGTTGTAAAAATTTATCACGTTATTACTATTGATGACGATGAAGTCCTGCGAAGGATAGCTCCAGGGGGAGGGATCGGCTTATGACTTCATTTTTACAGCCAAGACTCTCGGGCAGCAGGACTCTATCAATTCCCCGGGACTCACGGACATAACGAATAAAACAGCAGATCGAACCAAGACAACGAAATTGAATTCGTCATTGGCGTAAGATCTGAGGCTGGCTGTGCTGCATACATCCGTCCATACACCCACCATACACGGTAGGTGCTTAGTTATAAGTCTAGTTAAAGAAACCAAAATTTGCATGTTGACTTGACTCGGGGCCGTGGACGCGAAAGAAACCGGACTATTGATTGGTCGCCTGGATCGTGGTATGTTTGGCTGCTGTTTGCGACTTGAATTAAGAAATAGATGACGTCAGAAAGACTCACATGGAATTCCAAGCCACCAATGTCACCACTGCCTATTAAGGAATAAGGGATAGTTAGGTGGGTACTTATCATATCGGCGATAAGCCGCCATGGTACAGTACATGCACATGTAACTGCAAGCTCTACCTAGCGCCGTTACTCAGGGTGCTGCCGCCAGGGTGCTGCCGCGCACGGTCCATATATATCCATAATATTAATAAAGAAACGCGTCTCCATATTCAAGTCTACCAATCAAACCCCAGAAGGAACTTTAGAAGTCCCTATGTATGTATACCGCATGTACATATACTATTGATTCAAGGCCAGCCTTGTTCTTCCTCTTCATAGCCTTGGGAAGAAGCAGCAAGGCTGAAGGAGAGCAAGTCATCCATCTTACAACAACTTCCTCTCTCTGGTTTCCCTACCTTTGAGTTACGTCGCGTCTCTGAGTTTGGAGCATAGACAAGACTACTACTCAAGATGGCGGTGTCGCCTCTAATCATGCATCCTACGGATGCTCTACAGAACCCCAGATCTGTATCGTCGCCCCTTAAGAACGTAAATTCGGCACAAGCTTCTTCCAACGGAACACCTGTGGTCGTCGCACCGAGCGCAGCTGCTGCTGCTGCCCAAGTAACCTCCCTTGATATTGCTGAGCAGCTTAACGAGGAAGAAAAGCGCAAATATGTGAAGGGTTTGCCTCCCGAACCCCATCGCTTGCTTACCGTTGGATTTTGATGTACTAACAAACACTGAAGGGAAGAAGCTTGGTGAGGGTACCTACGCCAATGTTTACCTCGGTTTCCTCAAGAATGATCCGTCTAAGCTAGTTGCCATCAAGAAGATCAAGATACAGAAGGATTACACCGAGGGGATGGCACCTGACGCTGTTCGCGAGATCAAGCACCTGCAGGAGCTTTCTCACCCGAACATCATATCACTCCATTCTGTCTTCTCTTCCAAGGACCAGAACCTCAACCTTGTTCTGGAATACCTCCCTCTGGGCGACTTGGAAATGCTCATCCGCGATACTGATCGAGTTCGATATGGTGCGGCGGACATCAAAGCGTGGATGGGCATGCTTACGAGAGCGGTGTGGTTCTGTCACGAGAACTTCGTCCTGCATCGTGACATTAAGCCTAATAACTTGCTTATCGCCGCCGATGGAGAGGTGAAGTTGGCTGATTTCGGTCTAGCTAGAAGCTTTTCAGACCCTTACAAGCCTATGACAGCGAACGTGATCACGCGCTGGTACAGACCTCCCGAGTTGTTGTTCGGGGCGAAGCATTATTCGGGGGCGGTGGATATCTGGTCCGTTGGCTTGGTCTTTGCCGAGTTGATCATAAGAATGCCATATATCGCCGGTAACACCGAGATTCACCAGATCAACCTTATCTGCAACGCCATTGGAACGCCCACAGAGGAGAATTGGCCCGGAGTCACCAAGCTGCCCGATTACACGATAGAGGGAGAGGTTCATCCGGTACGAGGAAGGGACCATTACATGTCCTTTTTCGGCACGGTTGGGTCCGAGGGTGTCGAACTCTTAATGAAAACGCTGATCCTGGACCCTAAGAAGCGAATCACGGCTGTCGACATGCTGAAGCACGAATGGTGGCAGAGGGAGCCCAAGCCCACGCGCAAGCGAGACCTACCCAAGAAGTCTGGTGGACAGGAGAAGGTTGGTGCCGATTTGAAGAGGCGACCCGGCGTGATTGATGAGGAGAAGGGTAGTAAGGTCGCACGGAGACTGGATTTTGGAGCGGCAAAATAGAAAGCCTCTACGACAGATATCGGTTCTATTTTATTATACTTGCATTGAGGAGTTTGATGGCAAAATAGGGAACCAAAGGGTCTCGGCGTTACTCGGTATTAGATACGGATCGCATCATGGGAAACTGGATCACGGCGCATTTTGAAAGATGATACGGCACTGCGCGGAACTTGTTGTGATAGTACATATAGTACAGGAGCTGAGTCCCTATTTGGACTGGGTTTATAACTCGCCTCGTTCCCTCATCTCGCGCCGCTCGGCGATGCGCTTCTTATAACGGACTTCAGTCCTTCTCCTTTCACCACCATCGATCTTGTGACCCCGGCGGTCTTCCCACATGCCTTCCGTAATGCTTATTCGGGCTCCTTCGCCGTTCTTGATCGGGAGCGCATACGGGCCGACGATAGTCTTGGCTCCTTGCACTTTGAACCCACGCACCCTAGACAGCTCCTCGATGTCGCATTCTTTGACGGACCGCCCCGCAGGTACGTTTACCACATATTTGTGGGGATTCACTGCGTCCTTATCCGACTCTAGAATTTTCAGATCTGCCTTGCCGTCCTCTACGTGCTGAAGATCTCCCCCGATGCCGAACTGACCGAGCCGGAACCTTTGTCGCCATTGAATGAGGTATCGCCGCGTCCTTGGGGGTTCAATTCCCAGCTCCCTCAGCTGGTCCGAAGATAAAGAAAAGAGTGCCTCCCAGGTCGGGAACTTGGAGGCGTGTTGGCTCAGACCTCGACCGATCACCGTCAAGAAAGTCTGTACGTCGGGGATGAATGGTGTCGGGGATGGTATCGCCGGAGGTTGGGCAGAGCTCGACGAAGCTGCCCTTATCGGTTGTATCGACGGCTGAAAAGCGGATCGGCTGTTTATTGGTGTCAAGGCAGAGCGCAATTGCTGTGGCCTTATAAAAGGCTGTATAGGTGTTGAGCGACACGGCCGTCTTGATGTGGTATATCAGCTTCAGCTTACCTTTACGCGCACCATTTCGACTTCGGCCCGCCGATATCTCCCGGCCCTGACTCTAGATGAACGTAGCCGGATTACTAAACGCTTGTGGAAAGCGAGCGAATATACGAAACAACTCGACCTGACGATACTGAATGAGACGTATTCGACAATTACCGGTACTAGCTTGAGCTGCACCAAAAAATTTAATGGGGATGTCGGCAAAGGAAATTTGCATCTTCCGACGGGTCTGTGCTTTCCCCCGAAGTCGACCCTGGCCCCTGGGCTCTGGAGATCTCCATACGCTAGGGCTTCGACAGGGGGTAAAGCTGCCCCTAGTAGGGGGTTCGCGCCAACGCCTTTGCGGAACCTAATCTATGAGTCAAAGGAAGGAAGAACAGAGCACAGCTCTTATCGGACAAGAAGACGTACTGCCGATTGTACCTCTGCCCCTCGATGAGAGGAAGGCTTCAAGGCTTCCTTGAGTTTTCCTACGCCACCTGGCAACCTACACCAAATTCTTTATTCTTTAATTTCGTGAATTCTTCGCCTTACTTTCTCCCTTACATTTTTCAAGTAAAGCTATAAGGATTTGCGTTAGTCCGGACTCACGTAGACAGTACCAAGAAGATTCGACTGGTTGCTGGCAGCCTTGCGGCCTTGTCATGGGCCGTCCGCATCATTCGCAAATTTCGGGGCTGCCCGCATCCCGCCAGAAGGGACCTATCCGTGTCCAGCACGTACGATCAAACGGTTCGTAGCTATTGAACTTCTGGGCATAGGCACATTAATTACTGATCGCTCCTAGATCCTATCCCCACGAGTTTCCTCGGTTTCCTACATGCTCTTCCGCCTGATACACTCGAGCAATCCGATCCCGAACCCCCGAGGAAGCGCGCTAGGATTGAACATGTCGAAACCATAGAAACGATTCCTATCGCAAGAACGTCCCTCGCCTTCGAGCGACCGACCCAGTCCCGATTACCCATTACCGACCGGGTCTCGTTTGCGAATATTCAGCGTTACGTGAAGGTACAGTATCACGAGCTTGAGCATGTCTTAGCCATTTCTTCACAAAGCAGGTCTCCCTATGGCGCCTTCAAGATAGAGCTAGATTTAGGCCACTTGAGACTAGCCAACGAAGCACTGGACACATTGATGGTCGCCAGCCGGAGTCGCGACGATGATAGCCAAGAGGGTGCACTCTGGGTCCGTGTGGCCGTCGAGTTAGAAAGGGGAGATGATGGGAAAGACCATCTGCGATTTCACCTAGAACTAAACTGGAATGCATCCACGTATTCCCTCCGCAGTCCATCCCAGCGGACCATCAGTCAGAAAATCTTAAATACGTTCTTCGGAAATGCAACTCAGGGGCCAAGCGGTATTGATGAGAAGTTATCGCCTCAAGCGTTTTATGATGCTGCATTTATTCCAACGAGGGATCATAAAAATTCGTTGCCCCCGTCGGCTCCTAGGTTAACTTCAAAATTATATCCTTTCCAACGTAGAAGCTTGCAGTGGCTCTTGAAGAGAGAAGGCGTCAGGTGGAGTGACCGTCTCACAAATGGGGAGCCCGGCCTGGAACCAATCTCTCCCCCAGCCGACGACCTGCCGCTATCTTTTCGGATGGCAAACGATATCGATGGGAGATCATTCTACGTTAGCGATCTCTACCACATTGTGACCAGGGATATCACCCCATTCCGTACGAGTGAGGCTCTTAAAGGCGGAATATTGGCAGAAGAAATGGGGTTGGGCAAGACACCTGAGACAATATCACTTATTTGCGTGCACACACGCAAGGACCTCTCGCAATCGGCCGCTGATGTAGCTCAGGATGTACGTCCTAGCGGCGCTACTTTAATTGTGACACCTTCCACCTTGAAGAATCAGTGGATATTTGAGCTGAACAAGCATGCGCCGGATCTGCGTGTGATGGTGTACGACGGCCTAAAGGGTATCAGCGCTAAGGAGGATGAACTTGTCCCTCGGCTAGCAGAGCACGACGTTGTCATCACAACATACAACGTTTTACAAGCTGAGATACACTATGCCGAGGAGCCTCCTAGCCGCTCGATGCGAAACCCGCGAAAGTACCGCCGCCCGAAATCGCCACTAGTCCGGATATCTTGGTGGAGAATCTGTCTAGATGAGGCTCAACAGGTTGAGAGCGGCGTAAGCAGCGCCGCGAGGCTAGCGACGTTAATACCTCGCGTCAATTCTTGGGGTATCACCGGAACACCAGTAAAGGAGAATGTGAAAGATCTTTGGGGCTTATTAGTCTTTCTTCGCTACGAGCCCTTCGCCTCATCTATGGCCATATGGGATGGACTCATGACCACCCACAAGCATCTCTTTAAGCCTCTCTTCAATTGTATCTCCTTACGGCACACGAAAAGCGCTATCCGCGACGAGTTGCGACTACCGCCTCAGAAACGCTACGTTATGACTATCCCCTTCACGACTGTCGAGGAACAGCACTACCAAGCGCAATTCAAAGAGCTGACACAAAGGTTTGGTCTCGATGAGAGTGGTGCACCCTTGTTGGATAA
Organism: Hypomontagnella submonticulosa; assembly: GCA_022984865.1. Classification (NCBI taxonomy): domain Eukaryota; kingdom Fungi; phylum Ascomycota; class Sordariomycetes; order Xylariales; family Hypoxylaceae; genus Hypomontagnella; species Hypomontagnella submonticulosa. Next base: position 1,632,525 of record JAJKLF010000001.1, read on the forward strand.
CTGGGATCCTGAGGATCCACGTATCATAGATTTAATGAAGCGTGCCCTTGCGCGGCTCAGACAGTCAATTATGCATCCTTCGCTTGGAACTCGTCGTTTTCTCCACGCAGGAGATCAAAAAGATAAGGGTCTCCGAACGATTGATGAGGTCTTAGATATGATGATTGAACAGTCCGACGCCGCCATCAAAACGGATCAACGTAATCACCTGGCTGGAAAGCTGGAGAGAGGGCAGGTTTTGGAGAATCAATCCAAGATACCCGCAGCTATTGAAGTATGGCAACAGGTTGTAGACGAAGCCATCGTTCTTACGGAAGAATGCCGTGAGCAGCTCCGAAACGAAATAGAGGCGGCCAAACGAGCGAGTGCCGATGGAAGCAACGGAGGCAGTGACAGCAACGACGCCCAAGGTCAGAATTTCGAGGATGACAAGGCGACAGGTAGAGTTAGTGAATGCCGACGAAGGCTCCGGTACGTACTTGACATCCATCACCGCGCAGTCTTTTTCATTGCCAGCGGCTATTTCCAAATGAAGAAGGAAGTCGAGGAGAGAGCCCCAGATTCGGAAGAATTCCGAGCGCTAGAGGAGAAGGAAGTTCACGGATACGAAACAGCGAAGAAGATCCGTCAAGAGATACTTCGCGACGCGCGCGAGAAAGCAGCATCCTTGATTGGCAAAATTCTGGAAAAGGCGAAGACGCAATCGTTTGCGGAGATCCCCGAAATGGAATTTCCCGAGTTTCACGGCATTGAGAGTAGGCGAGCTCTAGATAATTTCCAAATGCTTAGCGAGACCCTTAATGAGCAAGCGAACTTGATTGATGAGTGGCGCGAAGCCATCATCCAGCTGCTAAGTCGACCGCTAGTCGACTCGGAAAATGAATCGGAAATCACGGGCGAGGAGTACGAGGACTCTACCAAAATCCAGGACGACCTTATGGTTTACACCCTGGCTCTGCGAGCGGCCATCGCAGATAGGCAAGACGCCATATCGGGCCTGGAAAATGAGCGCATCAAATATGATACCCGCTACGCGGAGAGACAAGCTAAGAACGGCGAAGGCCATGCGCCCGAGAAGGTGCTGATGCTGCTGGAAAAGCGTCATCAAGTCAGGCCTTTGTCACGCGGGACCTCAATTCGAGGAGTTATTACAGACCTTAGAGAGTTAGCAACTAAACTCCGGTACGAGGCTAACGATGGGAGCCACCGAGCTAGAGTCGAGCTGGAGATCGTGGAGAGGCAGCTCCGATTAACGCAGGAGCAGAGTACGGCCCAAAACAAGGTGGCGACAAATCTGGAACGAGAACTGGATGGTTTTGTTACGATAATGAATGCTCGTGTCGAGTATTACAAGCAACTTCAGGCAATTTCCGATACCGTCGTTCCGCTCGACGTAGAGAGAGTCGGAGATCTCGACGCAGCGCTGCAGAAGTTGCTGTCGAACGAGGCAACCATCCAAAAGCGAATCAACGGGGCTCTACCCAAGCATCGCTACCGTAAGTTTCATCTTAATTCAGATTATTAGTTTGAATTATACTGATCAGCCTCGCAGTGGTTCATCTCAAAGAAAAGGGGCAAAATGCGACGGAAACCTGCATAATCTGTCAGACGCCTTTCACTCAAGGTGTTCTCACCGTCTGCGGCCATCAATTCTGTAAAGAATGTATCCTGTCTTGGTTTAGGGTGGCCCACAGCTGTCCTGTTTGCAAGAGATACCTCACAACGGCCAAGCTTCACGACATTACACTAAAGAAGCAGACATTGAAATTTCACCAGGAACATCCGCATGAACAATCGCAGGTGCCGGGCGAAGCAAGTTCGCCTAGCAAGTCGAAGAAATTCGGGATATATTCCGAGTTTGGCAGCGAGAAACTCGAAGCTATCAAGAACATCGACCTCCACGGCCCATCCTTCGGCACAAAGATTGATACGATCGCTCAGCAATTGATGTGGCTACGTGTTGAAGACCCGGGCGCTAAGTCGGTGATTTTCTCCCAATTTGGAGGATTCCTCGACGTCCTGGGCCGTGCTTTCGACCAATACAGTATTGGCTATAGCTCTTTTAAGATGAGAGACGGTATCAGGAAGTTCAAGGAGGACCCAGCCATCGAGTGCTTCCTTATGGATGCCAGATCCCACGCCAGTGGCCTGAATCTCGTGAACGCAAGCCACGTGATTCTCTGCGAACCTGTACTGAACACGGCGTTAGAGCTGCAGGCCATCGCCCGAGTCGACCGAATCGGCCAGGAGCATGAGACTACCGTGTGGCTCTACCTAATCGACGGCACGGTCGAGGAATCTATCTACAACCTGTCAGTCCAGCGCCGTCTAGAACATCTTGGCAAGAATGCCCAAGATGCCAAAGGAAAGTCGAAAGAACCGACACCGGAGTTTGACCTCAACCTCGAGGCAGCGAACTCTATGGAACTCCAACAAGCTGGGGCTTCCTTATCCAAGCTCCTCGATAGGGATCAGACGCTTGGAGAGGTCGTCGATAAGAACGACCTCTGGCAGTGCCTGTTCGGTCAGGTTGCCAAGACCCAGGCATCCACGGACGAGCGAATGAACGACCCTGCCGTAGTACGGTTTCTGGCGGGCGAGGCCGCGGAAGGCAGACGTGAGAGCTAAGTGGGGAGGAGATGTCTCGAAGGGGACTTGTTGATGCGCATAATAAGCAACAAGATCCCCAAAGGCTTATTCGCCCATGCACTACGTACATACATGAATGAAAGATCCCGTTCAAACCTGGTTAAAGTAAGAATCATGGAGGCGCATTTGGAAGCATTAGGAGCGAACCAGGGCGTCTAGGGATAGTGAGTTTTAGGAAGATACCACAACAAGTGTCTACAGACTATAGTTTGAATTAACGGAAGACAAAAAGTCCTCGCATTATTACCTACATGTACGTGGTGTGAGTAAGTCCGCCGCCCAAAATGGGATGTCATGGGCCGTGGTGCCAGTGAGATCAACGTCGCGTCGCGTCTTGTAAGCCGGTAGATGGAGGTTCTGGCCAGGTCGCCGCTTATGTAACACGCTATTGGACTAAACTTGGCTTGATATTGGTGTATTCCAGGTTAGTGCTATACTCCATCAAATCCCGTAAATTGATAAGTGACGATGGAAAAGGCTATTAGCAGTATAGAGACGCAGGATACTGCTCTTTTTTTTTTCTCTCTCTTTTCTTTCTTCTTTGTATATCGAAGGAGTTCGACATGATCTGATCTGACTTGCCTCCTCACGAGACAGGACTAGACTATACTAGCCTCTTTTTCTTGTCTTCTTTTTTTGCACTTTCTGTTTTCTTACCTAAGCTGTGTGTTCCGTAGTAGGTAGACCAGCTTTGGCGACCCCGACTCTTAAGCTTAAGTTGTGTAACACACACGTGTGTTGGGGGTTTTCAGCAGGTAAATACATTACACAAGGAAAGGGAAAAAAGAGGAAACCTGGAAGTCCCTTATGACAGCATCTGAAGGTCGAACGGAACCGTGGCGGATAGGATGGGATAGGGCTTTTTCGGCGGTGGCTGCGCCGGCGGAATGCGAGATACGGGTGCGGGCATACACGTACACGTACTTTACCTAGTACGCAGGCACATGCGCGCACCACGCAGTATCGATGTGGTGTAGTGCAGTGCACGCTTGGTGAAATGACCTGTAAGTAAGGTAGCCGTTTGGGCGTCACGCCGGGGCGTTATCTGGCGTTTGCTGTGCTATGTAACGTCCCTGCTTACGTAGATGTATGCGGCCAGCAGATTATGTAGGCATGTATGTAAGTGTATGTATGGATATTGGGGATTCTACTGAAGCTGTAATGCGGGTTGTCAAGTATGTAGGTAAGTAGGTAGTACTGTATGTAAGCTGACGGGGTTGTCCAGAATGCTGGATGATGTATGCCAACCGCCCGATGCATCTCAGCTGCGTGGTCAGCCATCCAGCCTCGTTCAATAGATGTCCACCTCGAGGTTACCACACACAAAACCCAGATGACGGGTAATGATGGGATGATGAGGCGATGTACATGTGTAATCTCGCCTATTGGAAGTTCTGGAAGGCTTCTGTTGCACGCAAGTCATGTAGGATCTGCGCTTCCAAGTTTATTCTCGAAGCCTGCCTAAATAGTTCGAACCATGGAGGGGGGTTTCTCTTTTTAGCTTTGTTCCATTATTGTTCGATTAATTTACTTAACTAGGTTAAGTAGCGTATAGCGTATCCGGAAAACGTACCTATTTTATCTGCCTACATGTGTGTAAATTAGCTGGCGTTTTCCCATTCCCCCTTCTGTCCTCTTCTTGCTCCCCCCCTTTTCTTCTGCAAGACATAGGTAGTCTAGTAGGTCCTTACGCCCACATTTTTACTTCCGAGTTACGGTTCCCCAACAGCTTGACCGACGGTGGGACCCCTTTTCTAGGCAGATGATTACTGTTTTGGTTCTGCTACAGGTCTCGGTTCCGCGTGGTCTATTTGCCTGCGTCCGCCGCATTGCAGGTAGGGCTGACTGGGCGGACCAACTCTATTGTGACAGCACGCCTCCGGCTTATTGGCTTGACTGAGCCTGCTGTTACCCGCGACACCGTCGTACCTAAGAGGCTCGTAAATAGAAGGGAAGGATCATAATAGGCTGTCCGGATGAACGAACATGCACTTGCCAATCAGCTCATAGCCGATTGACTCGTTTTCATACACCGCATGTTCCCTACTGGAGGCAGTCGTATGCGAGATTCGGCCTTTGCTTTCAAAGCCCTCTCATCTTCTCTCCTACCATTTTCACGACGGAACCGAGCAATGTCTATGATCAAGAGGATCGAAGTAGCCTTCTATTATCTGGAGACCAATAATGTTACAATACCGATATGGGTATGTCTAGTAAAAGGGGGTAGTTGTATTACACGTTGGGTCGTAGAGAAGGAAAAGAGAGAGGCAAGGAAACCAACGTAGTGACACCATCCAAACGCATGTTCTCATCACAAGCCATTACCGTTCGTACCCCGGCCAACTGAAGGTCGGCAAAACCGCCATCCCCGGAGCTTTGGTTCCTGGGGATTTGAGGCTGTAAGTAGGAGCTGAGAGCTCTGTTAGGAAAGAAGAGACGAAGATGAACGGAGGGTTACGTTCGCCTCTGCAACGTGACCTGCGTTACTCCTGCTACTCCTTTTGGCCCCTCTTCCCATCCAGTCTTTTAAGTTTGGTGATGTGAATTTTGCCCGTTATTTTGATCCAGGTCGTAGTAATAGGTTGACATGTCCTGATACGAGTAATCGTCTCCTCCGTTGCTATTCGTGCCGCTGCCATAGCTGACCGTCTGGTATTGCTGGTACGGGCTAGATGTCGCGTAGTACTGCGCATGTTCATCCTGCACCGTGTCGCCTCCGCTTCCGCCGCTACGCCGGCTCTCGTCTTCGTAGCCCCTAGCCAGGACATGCGTCATGCTCAAGCTTCCCCAGGGCAAGCCTGAGAGGTCTACTCCGTCGTCTTCTGCGATCTCGTCCGACGAAGGGAGGCGGTAGCTGCTACCTGCGTGCTGTAGGTCGCGCGTTTCCCGCTCCGCCTTCTCTTTCTGTTCTCTGGCCTTTTCTCCTGTTCGCTAGCTATTAGCCTCGTATTTTCACGGGGAATCGTATAGAGTTGCGTACGGAATTTGCGTTGAGCAAGTCGATTTTGTATCCGCCTCCTCTCCTCAGGCTCCGTCACGTCGGTCCAATCATCTGTTGCGGCTTTGGACCTAGACTTTGAGTGCTTCTTGGGGTTGGATTCTTGTTTCTTGGACGAATTCGAAGGCATTGCTGTCTTGGTCTGACACTCGTATATAAGTCTGATTCTTGAGTAGGGCCTCCCTTCTAAGCTTAAGGAGAACAAAGGTGAGATGCTTTGTATGCCTCTTCAAGTGTTATGGCAAAATCGTTCGTATCTTGAGTAGTAGAGGTTGATGTTTGTATAAGTCGTCTCAGGTTATGAAAGAAAGTCTTTGGTTTGAGAAGAGGGTGACTTCGGACACTTTGAGACTCGCGATCGACCTTCGTCGTATAACCTCTTATATACACAGAACGGACAACATAGACCGGCAGGCAGGTCGAATGTAATATGTACTCTACATCTGGTCATGGACGCTGGAAGAGAATTTGGGGGCCGTCTAGTCGGTTGACGGAATGTAACTTTGAAACCACACATAAGGCTGATGACAAGGATATATATCACACAGAGCATTGTCTATATGATATGACCATGGAACTTTGTTAGTGGTACCTTTGGCGAAGCTAGGGCCAGACTTGTGGAATGACCATCGAGGCTTATGGTGTCTGTCTATACCCACTTGAGTCTCGAGACAGAGCGATATACTGGACGTATGCGGTAGGACGCGTGATAACTACTATGCAGGCACGGTGAGGTAACAATGGATCAACCTGGACCCAAGCCACGAGTGTAACCCGATGGCGACGCGTGAATTGACAGCTGTGGTTAGACAAGACCTTCCTGCGTGCATAGCCATTGCTGCAATGAGAAATTGGGAGAATGGTCAGATATGAGACCACTAGGTCGATAGGCCATTGCTCTGGATGGCCGGACGTGCGTGAGAGCTTCTATCCGAATCGGTAACGGCATTGTACCGCATCGTCTGTCATCATGTTAAGCTCTCGGGTTTTCCATCTGGAGCCGGCAGATCCTCAAAGCTGGCATCTTGGGATCTACAGGCCATAGCCGTTGAAGCTAGACAAGCTAGAGACAAAAATGATCGTCAAAGCCACAGCTAATGTCGACCCCGTATCGACCCGTGGGGTAAGATCAAATGGAAAACGAAATACGATTTCCGTCTAGTCCACAAAGGGAAACGACAAATCATCGACTAGATTGCCCTTGGCACTCGTCGATACATTACTACATCCATGGTGTAGAGAGCAAGGTATGCCGTGGTCGATTCTGCAGGTGGTTTGATAAGTCATCCCTCAGATTCGTCGGTCGAAAGGGCTGAAGTTCAGCAATGATTGACGAATAGTAAGTCGTTCGCCTGCTAGATTGGTTGTGAGTGGGGTATGAAACGAATGGAGTATTCTGTATTGTTGCGTTTTAAGGGAAAATGCGAATACTCGAAAAGACGAGGGCGTAGATTTTCAATTTCCTCGCTGGCTGGCCCTGGCGTCATTGATGCAGGTGAAGCTCTTTAGCGAATAGAAATAGAGGCCGGGCGAGGACAGTGGCCTAGCGGATCGTATTGCCGTCGCCTAACAATAGAACTTACATACAAGCAAATCCTGAGATAGGGGTACCGATAATTTACTAACCTATCATAATGTTGGTTCCTCGCATTACCCCCACACGTTTGTTATTCAAGGCAACATATTCTCCTTAAAAACTATGCGTAATTAGTATGGCAATGGAGAAGTCTCGAGGAAGGGTCTCGTGACCCTTGTCGAATTGTCGAATTTATGATGATGAGGTTTGAATAAGAAAGTCCCCGATGCCGTTACATAGGGCTTATCTCATTTTCTAGCCGTGTCTCGGACTCTGCCGGCCGGCAACGGAGATTGTCGAAAATGACTTAATTGTTTGCTTAGATGCTTGGGGCGCTTGGGCGTGTGATGATACATGTGCGTGGGTAGTATTTCGATTGACAGAACCGTCGAGTATCGCCCCTCGTGCGGCTGAAATCTTCCAAGCCAAAGTTGCTGGGCTCCTGGTCTTAGAAAAGGGTCTTGGGACCTTGTCCAAGACCCAATGCAACTGCCGTATTCATACTTAAAGAAAAAGATCATCCCAGGTCTTGCAAAGGTACCAGACAGTGCAAGGATAATATCTAAACCCTGTTGCATACCCGTTCAGGTTCGCCTTCAGGTTCAGGTTCAGGTTCAGGTTCAACTTCCCCGTTCCAGCAGTTTTAAGGTGAGTGGGGGGTAAAATCCTACGCGACAGGGATCTGGGGATGTTTCTATGCCATGCTTAATTCTTGTCGTTGGGTCTGTATAGTAAGAGGAGCCGAGGTTTGCCATCACCGATGTGGAGCGGTAGGGGGGTTACGGTAGGTGAGTACGACTACACCATCCACAAGCCACGAGACTCGCTAGGCTTGCGTGTGGTCACACTGCAGTCCTGCGAGATGAAGGAGATGAAAGGGCTGAATTAACCGTTCCAGCCCTAACACCTAACATTATGAATGCCATGGTTCTGCCGTTCAGCTGCTGTAAATTGGCAATGTAGCGCATACAGATCATACCTTGGTTACTAGTCGCGCGAGGCCATGCAAGCCATCGAAAAAGACACCGACTAAAAGGAGACGAGTCTGATCACTCCCGGGCTTGTAAGGTTGTAAGGTGACTAGAAACGGCAAGCCGCCTTGGCAAGCCTCCTGGCTTTTGAACCAGGCACTTGCATATCTCTCAGGGACATGCCGTCGATATAAGGTATGCTTACTATTGTCGATTAGCTAACGTCGAATCTAGGAGATGATGGCATTACGCCATCGAGTATCGTCCAATATGCAATGGTACACTCGCCTTTCGGATGACACTGCTAGGACTTCCTTCTGTTTGTCAGCACCTACACAGCTTGCGACGGTCGACTCCATCGCGCATCCGTAGATTGGGCGCCCTTCCGGAGCTGGGGAGTATCGAACGGGGCTGTCGGGGCGGTTGTATCTTTGACCTCACTGAACACGATGAAGACCCTGGCTTCTCGAAAATTCTGATGCTGCGGCCCGGTGGATTGGATCTGCTTCAGCCGTCCCTCCATGCGGCCAATGATCTATCAACACATTACATAAACAAATCAAGTAAGCAACGCCAGGTCTACGCCAGGAGACCAATCACATGTCAGATTGATCCAGCATACCAGTGTCGTCAACGCTACTTGGCATCTGCCTGCGGTCTGCTCGTGGTGCTCGTGAGTCAGACGGCAGAGCATGTACTGTACTGCGGAGGAGTTTCTGCCCAGGCAAACAATTAACAGCTTCAATATTGTTCGTCTTGGTACGAAGGGTGGTGCGTCCACCCCGGAATATTCTCCCTCGACCACCATAGGCAAGGCAAACTTGTCAGCTTTCCGAGTCGTAGCAAGATTTCTAACGGTAATTGGTTCGTGAGCAAGGATCGCAGGGAGATCCCCTGCTGCATAAAGGTGAAAACTGATAGTTGTGGTCCGTGGAGCGAGGAATACGCCCTATCTGGGGGACGTTAGGCGTTCTTCGTCTCACACCCTTTTATTACCAATTATGGAAACCACGCTATCTTGTTGAGATATACCTCGATAGCAATAGGCCTGTAAGTCGTTGGTTGACGCCGTCTATTTTCGTGACATCTGCCGTGGAACTTCTGTTACCGAAGTCTGAAGATGGCCAAGTCCGTGATGTCGATGCGTAAGGCTCAAGTCATATTCCGTCAAAGAGGAGATCTTACTGCTGACATGCTGCTGTAATATCCAAGTTGTCGGGCCATAGATCTGCCACCAGCCTCATGGTACTGGAGATCGTTGACGCACCTTTAATCTTAACGATATGGGTCGCATTCTAATCGTTCGTCGGGCTATTTTCGTCGAATCGATTAGACTCTACCTTCGCCCAATTGGAGCTTCAACGGGGTTGTTGCTGTTTTGGGTGGTTTGGGTCTTCGGTCTAACCACATGCTGCCGACATAAATGCACATCTCTTATTCTAATTGACATATTGCTCTAAAACGTCTTAAGGTTGGTTTTGCGATAGTATGAAGGAATGCCTCCTTGATGGGTCGGATTTGCATTGTATTTCGAGTTAGTAATTGTTGCACGCCTTTACATAATTTGGCATTCGAGCCCGTACATCGCCCTCTCCACGTCTCTCTTGACTTGATACCAGTCAGCTCTCCTTTCAGCGAATTCATAAACCTCTTCGGCCCGGAATATGCCGCCGAATCGATCACCATCGGCGATAATAGTTGCCATCTCTTTGGCATGCCGGGCATCGATCAGATATATCTGACTTAACTCTCGCAGGGCTTTGAAATACGCCAGTAGATCTTGGTTCTTAAGCGTCCGGATATACTCAAAATACATGTTCATATCTGCAATGAGTTTGATGGCGCCATCGGTGCTGATACGCTGTCGTTTAATATGTTTGCATACGGCCGTGAATAGACGGAGTCCGACCTCACTATTGAACACATCTAGCATGGTCTTCTCCGTACTTCCTATCAGCATCTTTGTATGAGAAGATACGAGCTCTGTAACGCGTTTTGCTGTTGTAGTAGGGCCAATATCAGGGTCTTTGGTTATTCCGGTCTCTTGCGAAGGTTGCGGCGGGTTAAAGTCGCTAGGGAGTTGTGTCGTAGCACAGAGGTATTCAACCTCATCCATAAGCACGTCGATACCCTTGTTGAGACCAGCCGCCACATTCTCGTCTAACATTTGCTCGAATTTCTTCTTCGCCAGGCCTGCAGGGTCGAGGAAATCGTTACGGTCCGCGATTTTTGGCGCTGCAAGTTGTTGCTCGTAGAATACGTCGATCATTTGCGAAATAATGTCGCCGACATTGACGAGTTCAATAAACATGACTAGCGGCGCGACTCCAGTCTGGCTATGGTCGCTAATTTCACGAGGGTTGTACCGAGAGAGATGTTCTACGGCTTTTGTGAATCCGTTTTTGACGTGCGTCTGGCCGAGAATCCTAATCAGGGCCACGAATATTGCCTGACATTGTTCTCTAGCCTCTCCACCAGCCTGATCACCAAGGTCAACAAATTTCGCGGCCCTCCCTAGGCTCTCCTTTGCAGCATGCACAAGGTCGAGGGCGATCTCGATGCTGAAGAGGCTTCTAATCCCTTCAAGCCGGTTCGCCATGAGCGCAGCCTTCGCTTTGAGTTCGTCGCTGGGTGCCTCGGGAGGGAGAGGGCTCCCGGTCCGTTCTGAAGTACCACCAAGCCCTGGCGTTTGAGGACGAGAGGATGCAGGCGTGCCCGCTGCTGACGGTCGAAGGGTGGAGCTATTTGTGGCCGACGCCGGCTTACTGGCTCCGAAAGAGATGGCATTAGGCAATACCGTGACTGGCATCATGACTACCTTTTTGAAGGAGGTTAGGAAATCGTTCTTGTCGGCTTGCCGGTTGGCATTCCCCATATAAAACGATTCGACGGTAGCATCCTGCTCCGAAAGCTTCTGTTCCCAATTGCCGACTTCGCGTTCGGCATATTTTGTGAAGCTATCCAGCTCCTCTTGAAGATACAGATCGAGATGTGGCTCAAAGACTTTTAAAGCTATGTCTTTTACGTGATCTTCTAGATCCCGTTCTGAATTTTTCGGTGGGACTAAAGATCGGACGAATTGCGTGCACTGCTCGAAAAGGCCGGACACCGCTTTGAGGTAAGAGGGCATGTGCCGATCATGGCATTCGTCTAACAGAGGAGTGACATAGTCCATGATAATTTCTTCCCGGACCTTGTCCACGAAGGCCCAGAAGACGGATGCCGGCTGAGGGAAGATGCGGCTAATGACCTCGCTCTGCTCGTTTAATTTCGTAGTGAGTAGTTCGAAAAAGGCGCGAGAAGGATCGAGGGTAATATTGTCTCGAGGAGCTTGGTTGATACAATCCATCGGATTGCCCAGGGCTCCGCGATCGCTGAAAATCGGGTGCTTCTGAATGAACAAGTCCATGGCTGCGTTGCCGCCATTTAAAGTGTGTAAGACATGTGCGTACCTCCGCATTCTGCCATCGACGTCCCAGAATTCGTATCCCTGCTCGAACTCCCGCAAGACGGCATTTTCGAAGATAGTCATCATGTTAATAAGTTTGCCTTCCCGCTGCGCATAACCTTGAGTCCAGTCGCTTTTGCTGAAGGTTTGTAGGTTCGACAGCATCTGCGCCTGCCTCTCAGGATCCCGGAACACTGTAAAGACAATCGGCTCAGTATGAGACTTCGCTCTTGCGAGATCCAAATAGAACGGTGCTAGAGCTCCGTATACCTTGCCGTACTCTTGTCTTGCGTGGCCCCGAATGCTCCTCACATTCTTGAGCACGTCAAGTAGAGCGGCTGGATCTTCGTAGGGTGACTTAGGTTGCGTTGGATTTATACTCAAAGTCTCGAACCCATCAAGTCTTGATCCTTGGAATTGCGAAGCTTTCTCTTCCTGGATCTTCCGGCGTTCGTCTTCTAAGGCAGCGTCAAATATCGTCGTACTGGTCTGTTTTCCGGCAATCGCATTTGCTGCGCCGTTAGCATTCGTTCGGTTTGCAGCTTCGCGCTTCCTCTTCATAGCTTCTTCAAATCTCCTCCGGGCTTCCAACTCGTTCCAGCATCCCATGCTCTTGAGTCTCGCTACCCATCTCGTATCATCATAGACCATCTCACGCATCCGTGATGATGTCCTCGCAAATCGAAGAAGATCTGGTATCGGTAAATAGTTGAGGATCGAAACCATAATTTCTACAACACAGGTCAATGTCTGCTCTGATAGCAAGGGAGCGCAAGTTGCCAGCAAAGAACTCCAGCTTACCAGCTGGCAATGCAGCCTTCGTATCTACCATCGAAGTTGCTCGTAATGTACTTAGGATACTCGGTCGGGTCACCGCCCCATGCTGCGGCGCTCGCTTGAACGTGGACATGATGATTAATGTTGATCGTAGTACGAGCTTAGGGTATTCGAAAGGTTGCACGATATCGCTTGAGGTAGATTGCTTATGAAGTAAAGTATTACGAGATAAAAAGGAATATTAAAGAAGGAAACGATTCGGCGGCCATCAAGTCCTCAAATAGACTTCACGCAGCTTCTCCAAGCGATTCCGTCAAACTGGCGGAAGCGACGATTTTGAAGTCAATGCCAGCTTACGGCGCACCTTAAGTTAACCTTGGAAGTCAGTACCTGAATTAGTTGGGTTTAGCAGTGGCGTAGCCGCCGTTACCAATTGCTCCAACAGCTGTCAGCCTCAGCTATAGCTCGTACCTACCTAATTTTAGGTACCTACTCACCGCCTTCTGTCTTAAGGTACATACTGTACTTAGGTAGTACCTACATGTACTGTACTAATGTATTCCCCGCGGCAGAATTCTTCCAGATTTTAAACTTTTTTCTGGGTCTTTCCGAGCTGCAGGGGAATCGCTGTTTCTTTTTTCACGACAGGAACCTGCCGGCCGTGAAGTTGGATTATGTTAGTCCACGTTTTCAATTAGGTCTCGCTCCCCGAGTCTATTTAAATTACATTCAACGCCATTCTTCCAACTTTACTTTATTCCTTTCAAATCCCGTTCCTCATCCGTTTTCTCACGATGGAGGCTGCCGATCCGTCTCCCTCGAAAAAGCTTGACCCCGAAGCTCGCAAGGAGAAGCGTCATGCCAAATCCGCAGCCAAGCAAGCACGAAAGGCAAGCCGTGCCGCCAAATGGACACCCGAGCGCAAAGAGGCCGAGAAGCTAAAGAAACTAGCCACCCGCCCGCACAAGCTGGAGAAGCGACGTAAGCGTTTGCACCTACGCGCTGCGAAGTTGCAACAACAAGCCATCAAGCTGATGGAAGAGGCAAAACGAGCCAAAGCTCGTGCCGAATTCCTAGATGAGCAACACGAGGTAAGACTGAACCTAACCAGTAATCCTATCCTCATGTATTGAACATATTCCCAGAAAGAGGAAGCCGAGGCAAACAAGCTGTCCCGCGAGATCGACGAGACGGCAGCCGACCCTGACAACAATAACCATGTCCCTCTTGATAGCTCTAAGCCGAAGCGTAAGCGTACTACTGTGACAGAGTCCTCGGACAGCGAAGGTGGAGGTGTCACAGTCTCGGAGAAGAAAGCAAAGAAGCAGAAGAAGGACGCGAAAGCAGCCGACGACCAACCTTCCGCTGAAGAGCTAGACCCGGAGGTCGAGAAGGAGGAGAAGCGTCGAAAGAAGGAGAAGAAGGCTGAGAAGCGCAAGCGGAAGGCAGAGGCCGAGGGTGCCCATGAGCCCACCGACGCTGCCAATGCCGATGCTCCGGACGATGCCGAGACGACCAAGGAGAAGAAAAAGAAGAAGAGAAAGCTAGAGACCACCGAGGAGTCGGACCAGGCTGAAGCACCCAAGAAGGAAAAGAAGGACAAGAAAGACAAGAAGAAGAAGGAAGAGAAGCAGGCCGAGGAGTACGTGTCCTCTACCACAGTTGAAGGAGGACCGAGTGCTAATGGAGGTGAGCAGTGGAATGCACAAGCTCTAGAGGGTGGTGACAAGAGGAAGGAGAAATATCTCAGACTCCTTGGTGCCATGAAACCCGGCGTGGCGATTACAGACAATGGTCACAACCCCTCTGCCAAATCGAAGGCGTATCTTGATCAGGTACAACATGACTTAGAACGCCAGTTCGACACGGGGATGAAAATGAAGCATAATGGTCAAGGGCAGAAGAGGGGCCTCGGAGCCTAGTGACTCACAAAATGTGTATTCATATGAAAATGGCGTTTGGAGGTCGGGGGGTCTATTATACCATCTGGATTAGGCCTGCTCTTGCAGGATGAGCACTCGATTGGCCCAGTCGTCCTGGTCATCAATTAAGAAATCGATTATTTTAAACGTATTTTTTCCTGGGTGTCTCGGTGTATGAACTCAGTACAGCTATTCCGTGCGTAGTCATTATTCATCACTATGTCCTCTCAGGATCCGACGTCAGGAGACTCCCCGGCTGAGGGTCCATCTATGCATGATATACTTATCATTTTGTTGTTGAAAAAATCATCTGTACACGAGTTGCGCAGTAACGCTTAAATCAGTCCTCCTAAAACATGAACTGTTGTAGAGCAAACGCTCAGATATCATATAGCGCTCCTAGGCGGCCATAACGTGTGTACACCCCAAATGTGCATTTTATAAACCGATCCCAACTCGGCTAAGAGCCGGTTTTTACACACGAGACCATAGCGGATTGTTACAGAACTCCGATGTAATATTCCTATGAGTTCGGTTGTTCGACGAGGCTTGACTCAGATTATCGCGCTCGTTGTATGCGCTACACGGAAGTCGTCCTTTACCGGAAGAAGATGCGCGAGATGACCTCGAATACCAACCCGCCGAAAACGATAAAGGCGAGGATACCTACGCGCAGACACGATGCATGTTAGCTACCTTCGAACAATATAAACAAGGTAGTTGTAGCTTACCGAGCCAGAAAGGAGAGATGGGCGACTTGGGAAGGTCCTTGGTGCGCTTCTTGATGTCGGTTTCTGACTTGCCGCGGCGAGCGTCCTGGTCCTTGACGAACTTGGCATTCCGCCTTCGCTGCTCGAGTGTTTGGGCCTGAATATCACAGTTAGCACTATATTAATTACCTATTATTACGACCCTGAAAGGTTCTTAGCGCCGTAGACATACCATTGTGTATGTGTAAGAAAGGAGGCCGAAAGCTTATACGGAACTTCGCCGCTGGAAATGTAATTCGGTAGATGGGATCAGGGTCTTGTTTGAATTGAATTAATAAATTTAAAGTTCTGGCTAGAACTCTCCTAATACTGCTATATATAAAAGACGGGAAAGTAACGACAGGCTTCCAATTGAATCTGAGAACAGATTGTTCACAAACGACACAGCCGGAAGTTTGGAGATGTATTCACTTTCCCTTTCCCATATGGACACATCTGCCAATCTATAAGTGCCTTCCCCCTATCGATAGTGGAATAGTTCGAGAATAAGGGACCTACCGATTTAATACGAGCGCGCGTGCTACTTACCTAAATAAGCTAGACAGAGCCCACTTCTCGGGGGATCTCCAACAGCCTCGCGTGCCAGGGGTACGTCCATGTTAGCACCGCCAAGCCACTTTGAGAGCTTCCGAGCTTTGCAATTGCAATTTGTGGAGGCTTCACCGGCGCAAACATTCAATCGATTCCCTTTTTAATTACTCGAGACACCCACGAACGGCAACACTAAAACAGAGCAGCTTCCAAGGTTAATACACGATGCTCTCCCGAACAGCCCGACACCTAGCGCCGATGCGCACTCTCGCTTCACGCCGATCCGTCTCCGGACGTCTAAATCCCCCCTCCATCCAGCAGCTCCAGCGTCCGTGTGCGCGCTTCTCATCGTCATCACCACAAG
Organism: Hypomontagnella submonticulosa; assembly: GCA_022984865.1. Taxonomy (NCBI): domain Eukaryota; kingdom Fungi; phylum Ascomycota; class Sordariomycetes; order Xylariales; family Hypoxylaceae; genus Hypomontagnella; species Hypomontagnella submonticulosa. The sequence continues at coordinate 1,648,531 of JAJKLF010000001.1, forward strand.
GACAACAACCCCCTACATCCTCTCAAGAGCCTTCTGCAAACGTTAGCAAGCGTCTTCCTCCTTAGCCATAAGTTACCATGCGGATACGGTAGCGATATCTTCATTCAAGAGAAAGCAGCTCACACATCGCAGGCGCAATTCTACCGAACGTTCGGGCGGCCCATCTTCAAGGTCTTCCTGCTGGCTATCTTCACTTACCAGCTAGCGTACTACTTCTGGGTGCGGCTGGAGCAGGACGAGATCAAGAGCGAAATGCGAGGCATGCATACCCCCTACACACGCGATATATTCTCACGTGCGACATCGGGTATAGCTAACACGGACAATCGCAGCGACGATTGCCGATCTGGAAGCGAGAATAGAACAGCTCGAGAAGGCGCGGAAGAAATAACGGATTTCGAATCCCTGAAATGGGGCCGGTATAGTTGCCCGGGAATCGCTCAACGAGACGAAGACGTTATATCCACGATAGGAACAGCATATAAGATGGCCGTCCATGCGGAGCAGCCAAGGCATTAGTTTCGTTGCAGCTTGGCAAGGGATATTTTCCGCGTTTTGAGCGTCTCTATGGCAGGTAAAGTAGCATTATCCAAACGAACTATCACGCGGGTATCTGACATTGCAAGAGTAGCCCTAGATTGGAGGTTCGCGAAGTCGCGAATATACTTCTTGGACATTGGACTATATATAAACCAAGAGGGCTCGCTCAAAACGAAATGCGAAATAATAGCAAACCCAGAACGCCTGTACGATGCCATTCATTCGATGCCTCTTGCCTGTTCTTCGTGAAAACATGACCATTAATAGTATACGACCCAACCAAGCCAAGACGCCCTCATCCAATGCTCTATGATCCCAGGATAGGGAACCCCTCTTATAGCAAAAGCGGCAGAAGTATGCCCATTGTAGCGAGAAGTCCGTTCCAACGAGGTAATATCGTGTCCGCACCCGCGGGGAAATGTGCAGATCCGGGGTAATTACACGATAAAGACCCGTCGGATTTCTGTCGCCCATAGCTAGAGTTAAAGCCGTACTTACTATCCGGTTGCGGGCAACTGAACTCAAGTTTAGCCGGGCAACTTTGTACTAGCTCATAGCATAAGTTGTCGCAAGGGAGAACCTCCTTGTAAGGGCCTGGCTGAACCGTTTCATCGATCATGGGGTTTCGGGACGAGTTGAAAGCCTTCAAGCCTCCAAACTTGTCCAATATACTCTGATCCACCTTTGTTCCGTCCGGAAAGGGGGCACCGATATTGCGCATCTGTAGGTATTCCCTATCAGGCGACGAAAAGTCCTCGCAGCGCGGGACAGCCACCGAACACAGCCAGTTCTTATACGCACTTTTACAGTCATCGCAATCCCTCACCAGGGAATACTTGGAACTCGAAGCAGTAGTTTCGCAAGGAACCTGTTGTAGGACCTTGTCAAAATTATCCCACATGGTTCGTGTGTAATTCTCATAGAATGTGGCGAGGGCAGTGCCGTTAGGGAAATTCTTCAAGTTTCCGGGGACAGCATATTGCGTCTGGTCGCATAGCGTCAGGTTAAATATGAATGTACATGCGCCGTCTTCGTTTCTGTTAGCGATCTTACTTACCACTTCCAACAGACCAAAGGGTACTTACTAGGCTTGGTTTGAAATGTGGCCGGGTTGAACACGATACCACCACCGACGCTTGAGGGATCATCCTGTCGCTGCTGGAGGCTCTTTCCAGGCTCACGGGCAAGGATGGCGGTATAGTTGGAGCTCGCATTAAGACCGCTGACATAAAACTCCTGCCGTGTCAAGTTCAAGTCTCCCATATTTTTCAGCCCCGTTGTTATCATTCCGCCGCTCCCATCATCAAGGAACCGAACCTGGGAATACAAACTCAACCCACAGTAAGAGTTGCGCAGCCCATTGATGATCAAATTATCCTGATTATGAGCAAACATAACGAAGGGTGGTGTGGTTATCACCTGTTCCGTCTTATTGTTTAGATAATTAGTCTGTAATAAAGCCGCCGTTGCGTCGCTATCGACCCATATAAGATCAGTCTCGGTCGGATCATCGCGATACGAAAAGTAATATCGATCAGTGGAAGCCACCAGTTCGAAGTTGTATTGTTTTGTAGTGTCAAAGTCGGCTGACACGCTCGGGGCTGAGATGCTTAAGTAGATATCCCGATCTACGGATGTGTTGAACATAACAGCACCCTCCTTGAATTCAATAACTTCCTGTCCATCATTGCCCTGAGATGGCCCCGGAGAAGTATTATCGGGGGACGTCGAAACATAGAGAGTAAGTTGTGGAGGGTCCGGTTTCGTTTTATCCGACGAAAGGCGCAAGGGCTGCTCACAGGTATTTGCGGAAATCCATAACGTTGTGGCCTTTTGTTGCCGCCGTAAAAGTTCGTCGTTACCATGACCGTCCGCCGCCGCCGCTTCCGATCCATTCGAACTTCTTCGCAGCTCTGACGATTCATCCGAATCCCGTACCGCCCTACCAGCCACCGACGACGCCTGAAATACGTAGGTCATTGTAACGCCAGGACCAAGGTTACTCTTTTCGACCCTATTGTTGACCATAGAGACTACACCATTTGGGACCCTTCCTATGATGCTTCGATCGAATAGCGCGAACTCGGGCTCGTACGTTGGGTTTCCAATATCCAACACCTCCATATCTTCCACGGTCTCCTGCATTTCAAAGGCGAATTCGTGCGCGTCATGGTCGGCGGATATACGATCGAGCTCGGCGGCCAGTGCGAATTGCGGCGACAGTAGAAGCAAATAGATAATGATCAATAGACATGACGCTATCACAGACGCAGCGAGTCGCGACTGCAATGGACTAAGCTGCATCCTAGGAACATAGCCCCGTTGGGCATGTCACAGCAGGTGGGATTGTGTTGCAATAGCAGCAGGTTTGTCGATAGATAAGTCGTGGGAGATCTATCAGCTGGAAAGGATCATGCTCGTCACATTCGCTTATGTTTCTGCGCCGATATGAAAGTGCGTCTATAAGGGAGTTGAATTCGCTAGAAGAGAAGTTGGCGGTAGATAATACAATTAGTACATAAAATAACGGCATGAGCTTATCAGAAAGATCGGAAAGGGGGGATGAGCGACGTAAAATCGTCGTGGGGGAGTTTCATAATCTAGAAACACCAATGCGCAGTCGCCGATACGTACTTGCCTGGGTGGCCCCTGGCAGTGAAACTGATTAGTACATCTAGCCGCAGGCCTCCAGGGGAATGCGCTGCAGAATTACCAAGATTTCAAGGTTCCAACTGGGACTAGCTAGACACAAGCAGACAAGCCACAGGAGAGCCACACGAACCGCTAAAGTGCGGGTGTCCCAGTTAGAACTTGCATTAATGATGCATAAGCGCCTGCCTATATTTATACATGCCATGAATACATAATTGATACGGACATACATACCCTGAACTCATTGATTGGATTCAGATTGAGTTGCGAGGTCACCTAAATTTAAATAACTTTTTACTTAGGCTTGCGCTTTTTTGAGCCATTATAACGAATAAAAGTGTTCGTAGATGCTGCTTATCATGCAGGAACGACAAAATTTCAATCCCTTTCAAGATGCATCTTATTAGCCGTCAGGTCGCACGTTGCTCTCGAGAACCATCCAATTACAGCAAAGTTGCATGTCTTACTCTGACAGATTCGGGTTGGTACCGCTCTCGCTATCGTATCCAGGGTGGCACAACAACCCAAAAAGCATCATGTACCTACACTTTTAAGATCGCCGAACTTGCCATTGCTTATTGGGGTTGGTAGACCCGGATGCTTGGCTTGCAGTTTCTCCTTCGGTGTACTAATTCAACTCTATTATGAAAGAGCGAACAGATTCCATATAAATACAAGCTTGTCTCCCATATGTTTTCTTCCCAGACTCATAATAGCTCTCCCAACATCATCAGAGCTCAGCTAACACTAACCCACTTTGGTGAATACTACGGTACTTGCATAGCCACATGCAAGTCCACGGAAAACCATGTATTGTGGCAAATGCCCACTCCCCCAGGCCGCATGGCTTCGGGCCGCTCAACCAAGATGGGCGTTCATACGTCTATCATCCTCGAATATAGACCGCCGGTAGAATAGCTTCAAGCTAGCAATGAGTCCAAGACAAGCTATCACCATATTATAGTGAACAAGCGGAACCGCAGGCCTGGTCTTGAAGGACTATTGGCCCCCATCTTAATATCACGAGGCCATCGCAGAATTCGTAAGCAACCGAGATCGACTTGAACACAGGCAAATGTCATCCAATTTTCTCGATATGAACGACGGCAGTACACAAGAATCTCGGCCACGTGGTCCGCGCTTATATCATAAGAAGTCTCGCACCGGGTGTATGCGATGTAAGCAGAGACGAGTCAAGGTTAGTTAAACGGATTGCAGTGGATCTCGTCTCTTAAACTACCACTCACTCAAAGCTTATAAAAAGCTCATTTATTTGTGTGATTAGCTCGTTTAATGCGTTCCTGACATCCCGTTGCAGTGTGATGAGGGTCGGCCTAGCTGTGGATCGTGTACGAGACATGCAGTTGACTGCGTGTATTCGAATGCGAGTCCAGCACCTCCGATCGGCGCTAGGAGAACGACGTCAGCCACTCGGCATGACGGAGGGTCATCTATCTACCAGGCTACGGGATCCAGTCCCCCGTTGGCATCCAGCGTGGTCGCAAATACCTTGAGCCCTCCTAGCAACGAGAACAGAACAGCATACTCGCCGCGAACCCCAGGCTCCTATCCCTCGCCAGGTTCATCTCATCTTACATCCGTGGACGATGGCGGAGACGCCGATATCAATCTTCCCGAGAGCTCTTGGAGACGCATCTGGGAATTGCGCTTACTCAACAATTATCACGCGAACATGGTACAGCCGTTTCCTGTGGCCCAATCGCCGGAGATCGTACATATGTGGCAGCACGATATATCGGAATTGTCAATGAGAATGGCCCAGCAGCACAACAGGTGTAGCCTTCTTCACGTGACGTTTGCCAACTCAGCTCTCTACCTCTGGACGAGAAGCACAGATAGGCGAGAGCGCGAAGAGCTCATGAAACTATTGCAGTGGTATCAGATCTCGTGTAGCAAAGAACAGCGGCGCGATATAGACGAGTTGCACCAAAACCTAACGGAAAACGCCGACTACGTCTGCTTCACGAGTATAATGATCTTGGCGCATTCAATAGCACTAGTGCAAACACTAGTGGTAGATCCGTGGGAACCGCCGGTAATGTGGTTACACATGGGCCGGGGAGCCGGGGAAGTTTTGAATATGGCACGGCAGCTGGTCAACCCCGAGACCAAACCTAAGATTGGTCTCTTTGCAAAAGGGCCTCCCGATATGAGCAACGCGGCGGAACTAATCAACTGTGACCATAGCTCGCTAGATTGGCTGCTGGAACATCCCGCGGGTTCGGGATCGATCGCAGCACAAGAGGATCGGGAATTAGATGACGAAAACGTGAGAAGAGTGTACAACAACGCTCTCTCATATACATGTAGCGTATTGAGAGCAATTGACCGAGGCGAACCGGATTTTGCCGTCGTCCGAAGACTCGGGGGGTTTGCGCTGTGGGTGCCAGTCGAATTCACCAGATTCATCGAGGAGAGGAGACCGAGAGCGATGGTGGTGCTGGCGAACTTCATGTCCATATGGTTAGACTATAGCCATATCTGGATGATCGGCCGAGCTGGAGAATTGCAGATCAGGGGCATATACAAAGTATTGCCGATTGACTGGAGTTCGAAACTCGACGGCTTGTTCGCCAGGTTAAACAGCCGGAAGCAGGTAGGTGATGCGATGGTGGCTTAACAGCGGTGTAGAATGCAATTTTATGTACCACATAACGAGATCGATGATATATATTGTACTATGGATGCATGTATATGTATGTACCTACATATCAAGCCTTTTCTTTTGGCATGTTGCTCTTACTTTTGATTTTCGGATAATTTAGTCTTACTGTGTTTTCTATATCGGCAATTGAGCGGTCACGGCTACACGGGTTTCATGAGTACGTGTAGGTATCCCGAGACAGAGCTCTTACTATCGTCTGAGAATTCCATAGCCGAGCTCAGGAAAGGGATGTACATCCATGGATATTCCCACTTCACGGTCATGCCGTTGCGGATCTGCGGATATATCAAGTGGACCTTAAGCTTTACATGTACACGGTCCGCAGCCGCTAAATGTGGGGTCACATATTTGCCCCACCTTCTGCTTGCATCCGTAGTAGATCTACTAGAGCTCTGCCTTTCTACTGTAGGTATACCTCCAGAGCTAGTACAGCTTCAGGCTCGACTACTGGATTCCTCTAGGTGCCGTACAAACCTTTACCTTACCGACATACTAACAATGGTCAGTCCTATGTCACCAAAATACAGAGATATATCCCCTACCGTAAAGGTAACTAACTCTAGCTAACACACACCAATGACGTAGCCGCCAAAACGCAAAGCCGCCGCAGCCTCCACCTCCGCCGCGCCGAAAGAAAAGCAATCCAAGCTCGCGAAGGAGCACAACATCTCGGCGCGCGAAGAGCGCGAGATCAAGGAAGCCTTCGCGCTATTCGCGGAGCCCATGGAAGGCGAGAAGGAGGGCGTCATACCGGCTAAGGACGTGCGGCGCGCCATGGTGTTCGTTGCCCTTTCTTCTTTGCTTCTTTCTTTCCTCCCTTTCTACACACACAGTTACGCGATATACGTTGTCCCCATCGTGCTAACCCCGGTGAACCCCAACAGCGCCCTAGGTATCCCCCCGACGAAACCCGAGCTCAAGGAATTCCTCGAGATCCTCGACCCCGACGACGAGGGCTACGCCTCCTACGAGCCGTTCGTCGCCATCTGCGCGCTGAAGCTCCACGCGCGCGCGGACAGTGGCGGACCCGCCGCGGACGAGGTCGACGAGGCGTTCCGCTTATTTACGGGCGGGAGCGGCGGGGACGACGCTACGCTTACGCTTGCGCACCTCAAGCGCGTGGCCATGACGCTGAAGCAGGATGTCGACGAGCAGCTGCTCAAGGACATGATCCTTGAGGCGAATGGCGGCGCGGGTGTGGGGAAGGGCGTTGGACGCGCGGAGTTCGAGGATGTTATGCGTAGGGCTGGCGCTTGGAAGTGAAGGCGACGGAAAAAATAGGAAGAGATGGCTTATAATAACCGTAGAAGCGTCCTATGGCTTCTTCGCTGGCCCTGTCGGAACTATCACATAATACAATGCTCCGATACATAATTAGCACCCGGTACAAAAGCGAGCTGGGTCATACTGGGGATTGGGGATGAAGCATAGTATGCTTGCTAATCCATTGGCCCAGGGCTACTTAGTAGGTACATATGTATATTGCATACCATGTGTCTTGATTAATTTCTAACAAGCCTCCAGATGACAGCCAAGGAGATAAATCGGTCCCTTTACTTAAGCCTCGAGATACCGAGTCCATTCTCTCTCATGAATCTTAGGGCTTGCCTGAGAGTTTGGAGTTTGGAGCAACTAGGAATAGGCTTGAGGATGTACATATGGATCGAGGAGCGCCTTGGTTTTCACATTCACGGGAAGATAAGGCAAAGGAAGATGTTCACTTCGAAACAGCTACGACTCACATTTAAGTCATATTATGGCCAGACAAGTCCTCAGAGTAAAGAGACATTTCTAGTCCTACATAAGAATCACGTGTTCGCCTCGATGTTTGAAGAATCACATTGTAGCAACAACAAAGGTTACGAACTACCCAGTATTGCATGTTCGGTCCGTGAGACTTCAATTCTCTAGCATATAAGATATAAGCTCTACGTCTTTGAGAATGTTTGGTATGGCAGTTTGTATCCGTTGCGAACGCCCGGAATAATGCAACCCCCGCCTCATATGGTCCTGCGGTCAATGGAGGTAGAGGGGACATCATGGATGATCCCTACTGTAGACACGAACCCATCCGGTTGTTCACCCCACGCCCCATGTCTCATGCCCATGGATTCTGTAAACCTAGGTATGCACTAGCAAGGTCTAAGGATACCTACTCCCTGCTTCCGTCCAAAGTTGTTCTGCTTCTACGCACGATGCAAGTTCCTTCTCAAGCAATGCTAGAAACTACTCGGCCGGCGTAACAGTGACATTAGCGCTCTTAGCCGCCGCAGCCTCCTGAGCCTTCTTCTGCGAGTCCAGAACCGCCTTCAACTCAGGAGGCGGGTTGAAACCAGGGTGGTCCGAGTGCTTCTTGTAGAAGTAGTTGTCAGGCTTGGGCGTCAACTCGGGCGGCAAGTCCTCCAGGACTGCCTGCAGTATGCCGTCGATAGACTTCTGCTTGGACGCATCGCGGTGCCAGATCGAGATCAGGTGTGAATTAAACCGCACTGATAGACCGACGCCGCAGATCGTGTCGCCTTCCTCCAGGGCCTCTTGCAGCTTCTCGCCGATAGCCATCAGTTGGATGCGTGTCCAGAAGTCGGGCCCCGCGCTCTTAGGCACGCGGAAGGTCCAGCTACCTCCGAGCACGTTGCGGCGGTCCTCCCAGATAGGCTTGAAGCCGCTCTTGAAGAGGTAGATAGACTCGCGCATCTTGATCTGATCTACGGGCGTGTTGTTGTTGTATCGCCAGAAGTCCTGGACCGATTCTATCTGGGTCCCTAGCTGCTCGAGCGATGCCTGGTAGCTACTGTCGTCATCCTTCTTCTGGTCCTTAGCCTGTCTACATACAACGAGATGTTAGGAAATGGTATCGAAAGAGGGGCAGTGTGCATATGAAAAGAGGGAACTCACCGATCGAAGTAGACATTCCAGTAGTGCTGAGTGGGCAGCGGGCGCATAGTCTTGAATAGGTTGCGCTTCGCATCATCTCGCTGCTCGGCGGGCGAGCTCACATTGGGTGAATTCGCATCTGTACTCTGAGATAGGGAGGAGAGACCTCTAGTAAACAAACTCGGTCGTGTGGCCATTGTCGCTGTAAGTTGACTACTCGTTAACTTAGACCCAAATGTAGAATGCGAATAAGTATGAGGGGTTGGAGTTGATGATGGTGGGGTTCAATGTTGCCAAGACTTTCTCGTTCCTGACAGGAGCACGTTGAAAGTAGTGTAGGTGGGGTACACAATGTAAGGGGAAAGGGGGGAAGGAGTTGGGGGCTGGAGACTTCCTGGTATCGAGGACACAGGAATGACTTAAGACGACCGAAACGTACATCAGTACAGCGCTAGGTTCAATATATATTGGATATATTCCTACCTATCTGTATTGCAGACAAAGGCACTTGTTAGGCTCTCAAGGATGAACAGGAGTAAAAGGAAAAGACTAAGGCGAGAAGGGTGAAGATAAAAGCAGATATTAAGAGGCTCGGAATCAATACTTGACAACCATGTATTTGGTTGTATTGTACTATTGTACCTTTAATGTTAGGTAGGTGCAGTGGGTATATATTGATCAGGGGGCCAACTTTCGGAGTAGGGGGGGTGTCAGTGGTTCTGAAACAGGCACGGCTGGGTTTCAAGAGCCGCTGTATGTATGATCGCTAGCTCACTGTCTGACCTCACCTGCCAATGATACTCAGGCCCTCTACATTAGAGTACGTATTTCACATGTATCTCCTATCTCAGTGGATGAGCTTCATGGCACCCCTTTCCACACGTGCTCTAAAGTTGATTAAAAGAGGTATATCTGACTTGGTTACCACGCCAATTGGATCTCGTATAATTAATACGAGAGCCATGTTGTTCCATAGCAAGTCAGTTCTAATGACAAGGGACCGTCCAGCCTTTAGCGAATAGCAGTTTCTACCTATCCATGGATAGTACTACGAAAGCTGAAATTGAGCATAGGTCTACCTACTTAACGGGCACTAAACATTAGCTATGTTATCTAGCGGAACTCAGCCGCACTTCGTCTCAAACCTCGCTACGTCCAGCCCCATCTGCCACCTCAAGGCTCATCCAGGATTGCCACATGCCGAATCTGATATAACATAGGTACTCTGCACCGCCTTCCAGGCTTCCCATCTTCGTTGAGGTCAAGTTATAGCTCCTCGACATCCTCAAATCTTATACCGTACTACAATGAGATCCTTCACCCCCTTGATCTCTAAGAGTATTCAGCCTCCTACCTATTTCGGCGAACCAGTGAACGTCGCCCCGGTAGCTTATTCGTCTGCATATACAGATTGTATTATTCTTAGAAACATATCTCGCGCCATGGAGATTAGTCAAAAATCATACTGCTTCTAGCTACATTACCCCTAGATTTCGTTAGCTACGTTAAAAATTAACAGCACATAAGCTCTACAGGGCTCGGAATAGTATATTATATAACATGGTTGTAGATTGAGACCTTCCAGAATTCGGTCACGGATGAAAGGTTACACACACAAGGGCGACGCCTAGCTACTTCCGCTTAAGAGCCGATAATCGTATTGACCTAGCCATTGTTCATGATTCCTCTCCCAGATCGCCCTCGGTGGCTAAGTGTATTCCTTGGTTTTCAAATGACACTATGGTGCATGTCATCCAACGACAAATATGTGGCTCGACGAAGTCCTACGAGGATGTATTATGACAACAACTTATTTCGACTCCGTAAGTAGGCGTAGGTCACAAGAAAAGATTTAAGGAAATATCCGTATAGTTGGCGAGAGCGTGTCTAGGGGACCTCCTAGGTATGAAATACCAAAGTATTCGGATTATGTACTAACACAAACCTGATCATCGAATCCCTATCCTTACCTTCATACGTACATAGTAGTTCAGAGAGGCTATTCAAGGGGCACCACAGAAAAGGGGTATTCAAGCAAATCGATAACTGATTCTTCACTAGCCCGATATAAGCCCTGCAGTGCACCTGGCACGGTATATTCGGAATCCTCTCAGGGGCTCGTGTTACCATGGTAGTTCCATCGTAGCACACTCTTTAGCTATGTATCCGGCAGTTTCTAACGTGGTGTATCCAATGTGTCACCATACCTCGCTCGTATTAGATACGTACAGTATAGGAGAGGTTCACCTAGCATCGTCATTCGATAATGGATGATGCATTCACCCGATTGCCATGTTCGTCTCCAATAGCTACGAGAGATCATAGAGTAGCCGAGGGGCTCCGGATCATTTCCTCAGCATCTATGACGGAATTGCCTTGTAGTCAATATATCCGGCGGAAATACTCGGGAGTGTGTGGTTGAAATCAGGACTCTATCCCACGCATTAAGTGGAATAACTTGACAATCTTAGGGGACCTGGCTCAGAACCCAAGCCAGCAGCTCACTAAAAGTTGTCCATCTCTTACCTCGAACACTCAAAGCAAGAGTCGGCTCGAGGCCATCTTATTCTCTAGCTTACTTATACCAAATCACACCTCGACGTGAGGAAAGGGGGATGCCATCGAACGATCGATTGGAACCAATAGCAACTCGCCGGACGGAAACATAAACGCACATAGCCAAGAGTCAAAGATCTTAAAAATGGCCTTAATCTCATTCTCGCTAAATCTCCTTTTCTAGGTATACTTTATTAAACAAGCTTTAGGTGATTATAATACCCATACACGCTGTACTAGAAATACTAGTTGCACATTGTGTAATACGCTCTTGACATGTAGTCTGCTTATGTCATAAGCATTGATATCATATCTATCCACCAAGGCATCTGACTTCTGACTGTCATGTCAGCCCCGTAATATATATGTACGCTGGCTGGGAGTTGCCTGACCTTATCTGACGTGGTCCAGTATGATCCAACTCATGTGACGTATATACCAAACTTCAAACGTCTACTATGCTTAGGGACCTGTCTCGTCGGATTTTGGAGCGGCTCGGGGAATACCAGTATTACGACGTACCACGCAGTGGATCCAATTCATCACACACGACTCGAATTTTTGAATTGGTTTCATTGATCTTCTTTAGTTATAGTAAAAGATACAAATCGGAGTTCGGGCTTCGGCAAGTGGCCTTGCCAGGTAGTAGACTGATCAGGGTACACTTCGTTCTTTGAATTGGGTAATTGGAGTGACCGCGAAGAGGCCTTTATATCGTCTCGACCGAGTACCTCGTCGGATGCTTCCTCAAACGCGCCGAGAAGAGTGGCAACCATTCTCTTCGCGATGCCATCGTGGGCCGCCGAATGCAGCCTTTATATAAAACCAATGGAACCAACGGATCTCCAAGATATCGAGAACGAATAGCTGGGTTATGCCCCGGCGTCCTCAAAATAACACTTTCCTCCGATGAACCGTGGAGACCCAACAAACTAAAGAAATGAAGAGTGCGAGCAATTCAAAACTGCCAGAAGCAGCTTGCTCGATGGCGTTAGTAGGCGAATGGTTGGCAAGACTCGGTCTGATTCTGGCCGCTAATGAACCAGCTGAGGACGCTTAACCAACACCATCCACGACCACCACCATGGGAATTGGCCAATGCCGGTTATAGTATTGGAACCTAATGACTTTCATGACGTGACGGTGAGTCTGATCGGATGCAAATGAGGTGAAACTTTTGAGAAGATAAAAGGGAGCCGCCTGTCGTAATAATCCGTTCGTTTGGCGGGTGGTAACAAAAGAACCGTAATGTGGAGCAAAATCAATGGTATCAGCGCAGACGCCATGTTCGTGCTATGCTTGCTTTCGCGATGCAATTCAACTCATGAATTCAAGTCGACCGGGTAGACATTATGCTAAGAACGCCATGTATAATGAGATGACGCGAAATCCGCGACAGAGGGCATCATCATTGCGAAGCAGCAACACACCAATGGCGGTGGAATGCCCAAGCGCTCTTTTGGCACTCTTTGCTGCAATATTTTGTTCGGCGGCATCGACGGCACTTAGCAAATTGCCGCGTGAACGCCTCCCATTTACCGCACTGGTAATAGGCACACTGTCGAATGCCACCTCGGGTATCGTCCTTGCGACAGAGATTGCGCATTACGACCCCGGCCCAGTATTGCATATCGGTGCTATGATATCTTACTGTGAACTTCTCGACCAAGGGGAAAATATTAAAGTCGTTGGGCAACAGATATTCCTCTTCGTATTCTTGTTGGCCCAATGACTCCATCGGGACATTGTCCCCGTCAAGCAATTGTAATTCCTTGCCTATCTGAAGCCGCGGTACCAGATGACTTTTCTGGAAGTATGACCTGAGATTGCAGTATTTTGAAACGTATGCAAGCAATTGGAGCGACATTAACACATCCTCTTCCCTAGGCATTGCGGCTAACATTTGCGGGTTCGGAGGAAGTGGCCGATCCAGAAGGTAGCGAGGTACGCTCGCGTGGTTCGGAAGAGAGGGTTGCGGCGTGGGAACGATGGGCCGATTGGGCGAAAGGCCCATTGCCGTTACGGGAGTCGGTGTAGTGGTGGGGATGCTGCCATCTAAAGGAGGTCGGTGTGTTATGTTAAATGTACCCGCGTCCGGAATCTCCGAGACTGTTGGCGTCGCAAGGTCGAGCGCTGTGCCGGCCAAAGTACTATCGCCTTCTTCCATAGCAATATCCTGGAAACCAACTGCGGGCGGCATATCACTAGTGCCAGACATTTCTGCATCCTGGGACTCGTCCGACTGCACACTGTCAGTTGCATTTAAATCGTCTGTGTCGGTAGTGGAATTCTGATGCCGTATAGAAGGACGTCGTCTGGGTCGATTATTAGGTGCCAAAACTGAGGTAGGCCGGATTGCTGGCGAATGCATTTGGGGTGGAGGTAGAGGTGTAGTGGGCGATGTAGGCTGCGACGGTAGCCCGGGGTGGAAAACCGGTAGCATGGACGGGAGTCGGTCGATGTCTCGGACAGGGCGGATGAAGCCGTCAACTGCCTCCATGGTCGGAACCGCGCTCGCCAGGGGTTGGATCACCTGCCGTGATGGAGACACAATACTCGGACGGCTCTCATGTCTGTGATGGTGGTGATGATGATGGTGATGATGGTGGTGGTGGTGATGGCGGTTATTGGGGAAAGTTGGGCGCTCTGGAGGAGAGGTGATAGGGAATGAAGGAATAGTTGGGATAACTTCATTAATTCCCTGCTCGATTGCTGCCGACGTGCTCGCAAATGATGCAGAAGCAGCTGATACATCGATTGACGGCGGCGGAGCCTGTCTACGAAAAGCTCTTTGCTCGAGGTCTAGACGGGCGGGTCGGTTTGTAAAAGACGATTTGAATGGGGTCTCCCGATGGCTGTGACTCCTATGCCGATGATGATGCTCTGCAATTTGTTTCTGTTTGGCTTCTTCGGCTTTCTCGCGGCACTTCTCGATAACTTTAATATAATTGTCGAGTATAGTCGCGATGACCGGGACCATATCAGCCTCGACCACCCGAGTCCTTACGTTCTCAGTCCCACGAACTCCTATGTTAACAACACACTGGAAAGCGAGATTCCATTTCCACATGTCCATCATATCCTTGCTTCGCCCTTGTTTCAGAATGCATACCAACCTCTCGATGCCACCATCGACCGTTAGGATGTCGCGAATGCGAGCAGAGGATGTGGTGAGGTAGGCGAGATGGTTGAGTGAGTTGATGAGAGGGAGCGTCGAGGTGCAATCAAGCGCCCTTCTGTCGTATAGTGCAGTGGTGATGCCCACTGACGCCTTATTGACGTTTGGGATACTGAAGTTTACTTCCCTCATCTTGTATGGCGTTGGAATCAAAGAAGGTTGATGGTAAAGGGGGATTCCGAGAAAGATGCCGTGGTAGGATGGGCTTATGACGCTACTTTGGTTTCGTGTTCGGGGTCTAGATTTTCTACAGACGAAACGCAGAGTAGGCCACCTCTCCAATGGGCCGGAAAGGACGCGGCGGATTTGATACAGAAGATGAAGGCAAAGTATGAGAAAATAGTAGATTTTAAACGTAGGCAGCGGGAATCGGAAACTGATGTGCTTTGAAAATGCGGAATAAGGAAACCAAGGCTTTTTCGCGGCGCAATTGCCAACCGACGAGTCGACCGAACAATAGAAATCGAGGATCTAGTGTTTCTGACCGATGGAACAGTACGTCGGTCGATGTCTTTATAGGAAGTATCGCGGTTTTAGGACGACGGCGGGAGAATAGGATTAATTGAGTCTGTGTATCCTAACGTTCGATCGTGACTCGACTGACGAACTCGCCCAAATGCCTCAGACCGCCCCTGATATGCCCTAATATGGCTAGGGTACGGGATGGCTCACTCGCGACGGACAGCGGAAAAAATTAGATGGAGGCCCGAATCTCCAGCACAGCGGACTCTATTTGAAAATGGACGTCTCCATCCAGATCGGCAGACGGGACTAGAGAATGGAAGTTTGATGGGAGAAAATTCGCTGTGCTAGGAGGAGGACGACGACGAAGGGGGAGGAAGGTAGCGGTTCGTTTCGGGGGTTGTGAGATGGATGGTTGGTATCGGAGGAAAAGATGGGCTACAGTACCTAGACTAAGTAAAAGTACATAGAATAGGTGGGCTAGGAGAGGTAGGGGGTGAGAAATTCAGAGTGGAAAGAAAGGGAAGTGGTTCCGCTCCGGGTACAAGTTTGCACCTAGTAAAGTAGTGAAAAAAGAGGCGAAAAGGCGACTTGGGTCCGCCTGGTCACTGCCTTGAGGGCTGGTTACTGGATAAGAGTGGTTAGGGGCTATCCACTGCAGCTGCCAGACCTTGCCAGACGAACCGGGGTCATCTACTGTAATGTCAAGTGCCTCTGTTCGGGACAACGTTTTGCTTGGGAATCTCGCGACTGCTGCAGGCACGCTAATGCTGCTAACTTCTATTAGGGTAACCAGCCCACTGATCCGGACTGGGCTAGCCTCTCTGATTCTGAACGTTGAAAGTTTGAAGTCTGTGAGATTAGTACGTACTAATCGTACATAATTGTAGTATTCTGTACCATAAGTATGCTGTACTGCTGCCATGCCTGACTTGCATCAATGATGTTTCTTATAATTACATCTAGGCACATAACGCCAGCGTCACACCTTTTGAGATTTTTTTCACTTCCTTTCCAGCGAGCTAAGTCGAGACTTGAATAAGATCCACGATAAGGCGGCGAATCCGACATGACATAATAACGCCTATAACTCCTATGTATACAAGAAGCACTGCTTTTTCATACATTGCGTTCTGGATCATTCTTTATACAATAATCTCTTGCTTCCAATTTTGAAATGTATATAGCGTTGGAGGAAGCCATATTCCGAAGTCAAATAATCTAATCTAATTTACAGTATTGAAGATACAGGTCCTTCGGGGCATGGTCCACTGAAGCGGGAGCGCTAATAGACTCTAGGTACTGGAGGTGTACGTACACAGCATGCCATGCATGACGGTCAGTTGCATTGACTTTCCTTACATCCCGTATTAATAATTACATAGTACCTAGATGGTCAGTTAAAAGAAAGACAAACATAAAAGCAATAAAAGGGTCAAGCGTCTTGTACGTCAAGCCGGAAGGTAATCCGAGAAATTGTCGATTTACTGTTCGGTATGGAAGTAACAGAGCTGTGTATATGTTGCTTTTCGTCAGCGGATAGCCAGAGACCATTTCGCAGATCGCTGTCTAAGAACCACATGCCATACTACATTATGTATAGGTAGTTAGGAAGCTAATGATTTATGCGACGGCTAGACATCTACTACTTATTACTTCATTGAGAACTTACAATAGGCCTTTATTATACACAATCAAATAATCAAATCATTGCCGCGTTAAGCGACCTTTTGTCGAGCACGTTGTCGTGGCAAGGAGCCTAAACCTATAGCTTCGATGAGCTCCGATATCTCACACGTGCAAATTCCAAACCACTCGACATGTCACGTTACGACCTGACTACTGTCTCCCCCTTGTACGGTTGCGTGACTACCTACATGTAGGTAGCTAGTACACATGTGTAATGAAGGGCTTGATTTTCAAAGGAAGGGTGAAAGTGGAAGTTGGCTTGAAGTGTAGATGTAATTCCCCTTTCGAGTTGTAATAAAGAATAATGTCTTGTCTTGTATATAGAAATAAATATATTGGATGACGATCTCCTGTCTAGAAACGCAGAAAACACAAACGCAGGGACTGTGGCTGAATTTCGACTTGACTTGTCACTTCGCCGAGCCCGTCCCCGCTTCGGGGGATCCTTTAAGATCAAGACCGGAGACGAGACACGGCCGAGAAAGGAGGTTGGTAATCTCTTCATTGGGTTTGCATCGTGGACACCCTGCTAATATTAGGTACTAATAAGTTGCTAAAATTCTGGAATTGTCTGTGTGTTTTCTATCCAAAATCCATGCCCATGCTGGCGGGTTCGCTTTTTTCTTTCTTTTTTTACATAGTACTTCCTCATTAACGATCTTGGAACAAGTTGCGGACCACTGTACTAAAAGATAATAAGGGTCTCCTGCTATAATATCATTGGGCGACCTACCTAGTATGCTTCGAGGTTCTACAAGTCAAGACCCCTTAGCTCCACTGCTAAGCTCGTCAAACCAAAAGAGCCTACCGTTGTCTAGCCATTACATATCAACGGTTTGCGTTGTATGATCATCAATTATGCTTATAATCAAGTTGTCATAGCCGTCTGTAAGTGAAATCCAAATTTCAAGGCGATTTCTTGCCTCCACCAACATATAACTTGTCGATTGATGCTTTCTACGTACGTAAGAATATAATAGATAGCTTCCTGTAGGTGGCACACTAATGCAGCTCATGTCAACCCAATCGTCACCAATCCCTGGGTGAGAGACACTGCAGCGGAGCGTGGAGGCTAGACCGGCTTTCTTAAGTTGAGATGACATAAAGAGGAGATGCCGCCCAGTAGTCTAGAGCAGCCAGAGTTACACTCAACAGTAAACTATCCTGTGTAAGTGAAATCCGTCACGGAATGACTCTTGGCATGAACTGAGTAATGCTCCGAATCTTTGGAACCTTTCCATGCTGTTCAGAGGAATCGGAGGTGCCGCTCGGAGACTAAGAGAGCGAACCGCGAGTCGCCTTTTTAGTGTTGGACCCTTTGCCGGATCCTATCCTCACGAGTTTATTTGATGGTCCCTCACGACTCAGGAACCTTCTCTGTCATTGTTCGGAAACTATGCGATCCTTATATACAATTCGTACCTGCATATCGAGAGATAGTCTTGTGGGTTAGGTGTATTAGGTCGGTATTTTTAGGTTGTATGCCCATGGATATGATGACGGAGCTTCCGTTAAATTCCTCGGGCCTAGCCGACATCACAAGAACCCCATGTTCTCCCGACCCTATATCATCATGTAATAGTCAGGAGAAACCGCAACTCACGTCTCCTATCAGGACAAGTAGACAATGACCTCTAGGTGTCAACTCGCTCAGGAGTTGTTCTAACGATGAGTCAAAAATAAGTTGATCGTATCCGCGCCTAGGGCAGCGGTTCATCAAGGGACCAAATATGTTAGTCACGGTCTTAAATACACGCGGCTGAAGTGGTGCATCTACCCAGCAGATGTGCATGTATCTTTAGAAATAGCCGAGTTGCTAAATTGTAGCATGCACAGAACGTTGCCGGAGCCGAATTTCACTCGTCAGGAAATTTCCTAATGGCTTATTTGACGCTCATGAGCTGGCGAATAAGATCTCTATGTGCCTAAGTAGAGAAACACCGTGGACACCGCACGATCCTCCTGTTCGTGGAATCGATTGGCTCTGACAGGCCTTCTCTGCCGCTACCCACGCCTCCCTACCGGCGCTTACAAACCCCAATGGTCTTTCGTCTATTCCGTTTAACGGCCTAATCAGCCGCGCCTTAGCTGACGAGCGATTTATCAGATTTTTCACCAGCCTCGCATGTTATCCGAGACATCAAATTCCAAGAAGTCTCACCGCTGACGTCGATGGCTTTCTCCACGTGAAGGAGGCTGGTTAGACGCCGTCGCTATGCGCGCAGTGCGTTTTGGCCTTCTAGTGTATCTATGTACTGGCGAATCTGACGGCTTGACGGGCCTAGCGTGCTTTCGGGAATGGGCATAGCAAAGGACCAGGTTGGCCAGGACCAAGCCAAGCCCCACGAGCGATCTGATGTCGTATTCAGCGAGCCTCCCGTTCAGCCCCCGAAAATCGACCCATCCAAGATTTGCTGTACATGGCACCACATGTAAATACGATCACAACTTATGTCTGTCAACCTAGGAAGTGAAAAGGCCACCCCTTACTAAGAAATCTCTCCTCCACTTCAGCCTCACGATTTTTCACCGCTGTTGAAATCACAAGCTATGAGTACTATGTAACGATGTCTTATGCGTTCTAGGGTAAGACTAAGTTGCCATGGGTGGGATGAAACACCACACGTCTCGATAAGATTACTACTTGCATAGGAACGGCGATGAGATGTAGGCAAAGCTCACCTGGCCGGCATCAACTTCCAAATCTGATCCAGTATCGCTCACTAGGATCAATTTATGTTGTGCCGGAGCAATGCTACGACATGTAGCTGCTCTTAACGATTAACTTGATGCTGTTGCTACGCCGCTACAGCGAGTTTCTCTACGTTGTTACCTGTTACGCATTGGGGAGGCAGCCTGTTCGGATTGGTAATTCACCTGGCAAGACGCATCCGAGCGAACCGAAAATATACTTTGCCTATTATTTTCGTATATGAAGGAACGTTCGGCGATAGCAATCTCCCCTGTGTTTATCACGAAAGGCGTTGTGACAACCTTGAAGAATATAAGGATACCACGTCATTAATCGGCAATATCAGAGTTGTTCATTCCTCCCTGGTCTTCACGTATTGTCTAATCTTGCCCAATCTTTAATATCGACAACCCCTTTGGCCGCTTCAACTCCCCCCCCCTTGTTCCTACGCAACAACAATGTGGCGCATAAGAGTAGCTAAAATTAAGCATTATCTTTCTGTGGATGTTCCATCAAGGTATAATGGCTTCTAACCAGGTTTAGTATTGAGCACATTTCTACTTAGCTAAGTTATTCTTGGGAGATAAAGACAATGGTTGGGAGGAAGTATCCAAGGCAAAACACAAGGCGCACTTCTAGTTTTCCGTCATGTCTCGCCCTTAGACCTGGAAGATTGCAGGATAGAAGTCTATCAAACTAATAGCGAGTCAAGAGTACGGCTGGGTCATCGGCGTAATGCACCAGCGCGTCGCTATTCAGATTAATCCTCAAGTGTGAATAGAATGTGGTGATGTAGATTTGGGACGATTTCTACGTGGTTAAGGCCATATTGATAATCCTATCCCACCACCTTAGCAAATGGGTTAGCAATGTAACCATGGTTATAATCAGAGCAACGTCCACATCCATATCCACATTCACGACCGTAATTCCGTGAATCAAGTTTGAACTTCAGTCATTATTAATAAGGTGTTATGCATTACCCTAGACTCAATCGCCGCTTATTTTTGCATGTCTAAAGTATTTCATGCCAACCCATGCAACAATAACCCAGACCCAAGCCATAATACACGTTAATATGAGCAATGATGGGTAATACCCGACTATCGGTAGCGTCGGGTCGTCCTCGAGCTCCGGCGGCGCGTACGGAGTCGTACCTACATCCCAGGCCCAGCTCCAGACGTTCAGGCAAGAACCCATGCCTATCACGAACACGAACCACGTCAGGATGAGAACCACCCATCCCCACCATTCTGTCTCGGTGTAGTCGTGGTCCACGTGTCCTGCTGGAAGCGGGCTGGCGGCTAGGCCCTGGAGAGATAAAGGGGATTTGGCATGTTTGACCGAGCGCCGCCGCTGGATGGAAGCCATTGGCCCACGATTCGGGAAGTAAGACTCGGAGCCGGAGGATAATGAAGACAGCTCGGGGCGGAGGGGCGAAGGAACACGGATAGGTATAGATAGTATGTCTTCCTCATCCGTAGTAGATGTATAAGATATCGTAGGACTCGTAAGCTGCGACTCACTCTCTGGGGATAAGTGCGTATTGATAGGGATACTCTCTTTCTGCGCGTAGCCATCCATTGATGGACGTGGTGTCAAATCGGAGATTCCTAAACCAAACCCTTCGCCCGTCGCCGTGGCTTGAGGCTTAGGGGTGGTATCTGGTTCAGCCGCCGGTTGTACGGCCACTGATGTATCGATTGCCAAAGGCTTCAGTTCCCGCTTCTCTCGCGCCGCGCCACGACCTAAAAGGGCGACTTTCCGAAGCGACCCTTTACGCCTACGGGTCTTCTGTTGTTGGGACATAGCGGCGGCGAGAGCGCGGGACGGTTTACCGGAAGAATCGTGGGTGGTATCGGCATTTCGCGATTCATTGAGGCTCGACTTGCTATCGGATGTGCGCAAAAAGGGGAACTTGGACAGGATACTACCGCCAGAGCCACTCCTTTTGCGCCCCCCCGTCGCTATATCCGGCGATGCCGTATTGCCATGTCGGGCTTCAACTGACGGTATGTTTTCCATCGTATATTGTATTTCGGGCTTTGGTGTCCTTCAAGCTGGGGGAGTGTCGTGACGTATCCCATCATGCCTCAACGAGCAGGGAGATGCATTTGGAATTAAGAGATCGTCTATTATCATTACTCATAGGAATCAGCGGCTTGTTTCAAAGGGGGGAAGCAAAAAGAAATGTAGCTAAAGTAGATTCCCCGCTGTAATAGAAATAATTATCGTCTACATGTATACTGTGAGATGCGAAAAGTAGAATGAGCGTTCGTAAAGCCAAAGTGGTGCATTCCCGAGGTACTGGCACACACGTGTAGCTACCTCCTAATTAGAATAGAATTGAAGCGCGTAGCGGCTCTTTCTTTTTTTCTTTTCTTGGCGCGGGTTGGCCTGCTTTGGGCGGCCCCTCGGTACCTTCCGTTAAGTCCTTGAGTTTGCAACGGTACCTATCATAACTCTAAAACACGCCAATAAGATAGTGATGTGGCGCCTGCATCTTCTCTATCTTCGGTACTTCTAGCTACATGGATCTCCCAGTCTATTACCGGGTAAATTGAGGTATACTGTCAGTATACTCCCTGCCAAGTAACAACAGTTGAACTAAAAGTGCCAGGTGCATCGCATTTGATTCGGAAAGTCAATTCATGCGCGACGTCAACTAACTCGATCCTCCGCATTCCAATTCGGCTCAGGCCCAGGCACCGCTGACACTTCACCGCATGCGCCTCCCAAACGGCGAAGGCGGCTCCGGCTCTGAGACAACCTGTCCCAAAAGAAGAGAGCCGTACCGGAGTATGGACACGAGATGAGGGTCGATGCTCGATCGCATCAAAGCGCAAGCACACGGGAATAATAGTACATTACCTACGTAGCATAGGTAACAAAGTAATTCCCCCAGTTCATTTATTTATCGTCTCCCCAAATCGGGAAAAGCGCCGAACTGCTGGCTTGGGGATGGCTCCCAGTACCAGCCGCCTTGCACCACCTCCCATATCCGTCACTCCTATTATCCAGACACCTGACGACGACGATCAAGACCCAATTATCGACATCGATATCGACGGTGGTGACGACGACGGTCGGGGTAACACCAATTACTTCTCACAACGTCGTAACAACCTCCTTTCTCCCGCCCGCGACTCTTTCTACGATCCCAATCGCTTGTCACCCGTTGCTCCCTCGTTCCACCACAACGACTTCTTAAGTCCCAACATGGCGTCCAGCTCCGGCGGTCCCAACGAGAATGTGTCTCCTATCGATATCCCCACGCCGTCCAATAGCAACCCGAACCCCTTCAACTTCCAGACGCAAATCATATCCACCTCCCCCGTGAAACCAAACGTCGGCCAGCGAAGGGGCCACAAGTACAAACACTCGAGCATCAGTGCCCAGCATCAGATCTTCCAAGAGCCACCACCACGTCCGCCGCTCGCGCTGCCGCGTGACCTACCTATACCCACCGTCAAGGAAGCCTGGAAATCCATGTCAAAGGACCAGCGGCGACGTCTATACTGGTGCATATGCCACCTGCTAATCGCCGTGTCGGTCTTCATGTCCGCTCACGGGTCACTCGCCATGACGGCACTATCCCACCTCGTCCTCTTCGACGTCGGATCCGCGCTGATCTGCGTCGCCGTCGAGGTGCTCGGCAACTTCGAGGTGTGGAAGCGCAGCAGCATCCGGCACCCGTTCGGACTCGAGCGCGCCGAGGTCCTCGCCGGCTTCGCCCTGAGCATCTTCTTGATCTTCGGCGGCTTCGACCTCGTGAGCCATAACCTGAAGCACGTCCTCGAGGGCAAGGGCGGCCACTCCCCGCACCACCCCGACCCGCATGATAGCACACCTAGGGTTCCGCTGGGGGAATTAGATATGGCGAGTCTGGCTGCTATCGTCGCGACACTCGTCAGCGCGTACGGGCTGAAGAACCATGCTCGGATTAGCAAGGTCATGCGGGTGAGCTACCTCGCCAGCCTACCCAGCGTGCTCTCCAACCCCTTCCACTTCCTCACCCTCTCCACCTCGGCACTGATGGTGCTGCTCCCGCTCCTCTCCGTCCCCATCCACGTGCTCCTGGACAGCGCCATCTGCGCGCTCGTCGCCGTCGCCATGTTCGGCCTCGGCACGCGGCTCGCCATCGCGCAGGGCCTCATGCTACTGATGAGCTACGGCGGGCGCTCCGGCGCCGGCGGCCCGGGCAAAACTAGGGATGTGAGCGTCGCCGACATCGTCCGCGAGATCGAGGCCGAGCCCACCGTCGAGAGGGTCGAGGAAGCGCAGTTCTGGCAGGTCCATTACGGCCTCTGCATGGCGAATATCAAGCTGGCGGTTGCGAAGGGCGCCGACGACGCTACGCTTAGTCGTTTGCGTGCCCGTGTGTCCAATCTCATACAGAATAGACTCGGCGAGGGGTATGGTAAGGGCGGGAGCCTGAGGTGGGAGGTTAGTTTGCAGATGGGCACGGCGGGGAGGTTTTAGTGTCCGCTGCTTCCACGCACATGTACTCATCTTGGAAGGGGGCGCTCTCGGCGTTGGTAATGCTGGTGGTGGCAGTCTTTGCCAGACCAGGTAGACAAAACCAGACTAGATAAGACCTGATGAGGGGAGCCGGTGCGTTATGCTTTTTGGACGACTTCGCTGTATATTTTTTAGCGGCTATAGCCATGACCTTGTATATATTGTTACCTATTGCGTCGATGAGAAGGACGGGAATATACGAATATTCATGGGTATATCGACACGCATATGGTAGGCGTCATTGCTGTGACATGCCGCGACATGTTCTAATAGTCTAAGTTAGCATAAAGGGATTTAAGTTGCTGTCTGAACTACGGGTATGGGAATTCTATGATGGTTACTATTGAGGGCAATGAACCGATACAGTGACGTGTATGGTAAACGATGGTGAGCAAGCAGGTTCGATGGACAGAGCATAGAGCTTCCAAAGAAACAAGAACAGTTCAACATATATGGTAGCGAGACGTATTTACGAATTGTATGGGGAGTGTAGGTTCACGTATATGTACGCTGTATTTTGGAATGTCTTCGCAAGTATATAAAGACTACGGAAACCCCCTGTGTATCAGGGCGTCTAATAAATCCGCCAGTCAAGCAGCAACGTTTACAATTACTTTAGGAAGCTACTCAAGAAGAGTGGCATATAGCCGGCTTCACTTACAATGCTTCAATGCGAGCCTACGGGCTGTAAGGAGTAGGAGGGAGGGGGAGGGGAGCGAGGGATGTAGGTTGAGTCCTTCAACCTTGATGGTCAAGTCACTCACTCGGCAGGTAGGTGGAAGTGCTTGGCTCTCATGTACTGTATATTGCATTAATCCTCCTTACTAAACTACCAGTTAAGAATACAGATACGCTGATATGAGTAGGCGAGCTACCATAATAAACGCTGATCATTAGAGCATTGCATATGTCCAATATGTGCGTAGCCCCCCCGCTGTATGCCTAAGTACATGTCTAATCCGGTAAAGAACGGATGGGATGATGGTGTATGTTCATTGTTGTCGCTCCCTATACTGCTCATGGCGCGCGTTTTAGAACGACATTCGACGACCTCGCTGGTCTTCGGCCATGAGTTCCGATTGTTCGGGTTTCTCCGCTCTGTCCATCGCGTCGATGAGCTGTTCACGTACCTAACGGAACGCGTACCAGAACTCTTCCAACAACTCCCCCAGCTCCTGCTGCTTCTGGTCTCGATACCGTCTCGCCACGTCGTTGAGCACGATAAAGCCTTCATGCTCCCGTCTGAACAGCTCGTATCTTTGGTGTAAATTGGAGTGCCTCTCCCTGAGTTCTGTGAAGGCGGCGGGTGACAGTATGATCGGGATGTTTGGCCACTCCTCCTCGAAGTCTTCGACTTCTCGTTGTAGCCCGTTTATCACTATCAACATATCTTCGGGATGCCCGCCGTCGAACAAGTCCGCTACGTCGATCCTTTTGGCATTGAGCCCGTTTAGCCCGTTTAGCGGAGACCCTACGTCTCCTTGGTCTGCGCAATATTGCACAAGGCTGAATACGTAGGCCTTGGGACGCTCGATATTGGGCTCTTCTACAGGGTGAAGGAAATGTTCCGCTTCAACTTCCTGGTCATCTTCGCTGCCCTGAGTGGTGTTTGTTGGGCCCGACGGGTGGTCCCAGTCGAGGTCCTCCTCCTGAGGCTCTTCTTCCTGAGGCTCTACCTCGGGCGCATTCTCCTCCTGGTTTCCTCCCTGAGGTTGGTTTGCATCCAAATCCAGGTTGATTGATTCGAGGTGTTCTATTATTTGCAAAATTTGTTCACCGTCCACGTCCGAGCTCGAGTCCGAGCCTACATGCGCCAAATTCTCCAGATCTCCCATTCCATTTCCCTGGTTGAAATGAATGTAATACCTTGCTGGGTTCCATGGCCGATCTTCTGGTCGATCCGTATGCCCGCCGAAGCTGCTGGCAGAGAAGGTCGGACAATTCAGTGTATATTCGTCTTCTAGGATCGTGACACCGGGGCGCAGGAGATGTTTGGAGAGAATGTCGTCACAGTTATAAGTAAGCCAAGCGCGACACATGGGACATCGTGCCCGGCCATAATGGAACTCGCCTACTTCGTACACATGGGACCAATGGATAATGCATTCGGGATGAAATGAATGACCGCAAGGGAGAGTTGTGAGCTCTGAATTTGGAATCAAGCCCCAGCACATGGGACATTGCGTTTCGTCCGGGCCCAAATCCGGGGGAGCAATATCCTGATGGTCGTTGGGTCCTTGAGGCTCGTTGGCGGACGACCCAGCCGAGTCTGCCGCAGGTTCTCCCTGCGTATCTGCCATTGTTTTTCCTCTTTTTACGAAACTAGACGAACATATCCAAGCGAGTGAGTATCCGGGGACTAAAGTAGATTTAACGATAGTGGAGGTAAATAAAAATGTGTCGGCGATATCGAGAGAAATAGGAGACTGTCCGTTATGTGTACTTGGGTGTTTGAGAGAACAGGTGAATATGACGAGACGGCGTGTGGAAATAATACTTAGACCATTATACTCACTGCATGATGTCAGTCGAAGCTACACGGCTCACTCAATTCAGGAAGTTACAGACTGAATTTCTGATAATTAGAAGTAAGTTAGGATCCGACGGATGTCCCTTACCTCTCAACATGGACCTACCTACTTCGATGCTGTCTATCGATGGGGTGTTCAGCAAGCACTAGGCACTGGGTAATTTGTTTATATAGACACTTCCTGCCAAAACACCAAGAGGCTCAACTTCCACAGTACGTGATTCCTATTCGGACACGTATAGCATGTCTCAAATGATTCTTTATTCCTTCTGAATTGCATAAGTCTTCACTTGCTTGTGAGATTCCGAGAGACTCTGGTCTCAATCGCTATGTTTCTCGGCTATGTACCGCATAAATGCGTGTTATGTCTACCGCCTTAACCCTCTCTCTGCATGGTTCACGTGGCGTCCTAGTTCTAGCCGGCGTCGTAGATGTATATATGGAACAATGCATTTGTCCATATGGGTTTCCCGAAGTCGCTGTGCAATGGAATCGGTCTTAACTCATCAGAAGGATGATGCAGACAAGGAGACTACTTAAGATGATACATTATAGCTCAACTTTCGGTATAGATATGCGCCGCACTAATACGCCGTCCAAGCTGGGAATTTACTGACAAGAGGTAACTAAGAGGTAGGTATAGTTGCGAAGAGCGAGCACTTCTGGACTAGCATAAGCCTACCGTGGAATCCGAGGCAAAAGATAGTGACGGCAAGCTCGGATACCAATAGGACAACTACAGTATGTATATAAGCTAGCGTGGTTGTGGCTGTAGAGATATATAGTCCTGGCAGATTAATGCCGCAGCGTTGTTCGAGATGATAGACATCTCAAGTGCCCCAAGTGAAATTTCAAAATGCGGTGGAATGACTTGCCTGTGGGATTGGCTCGATATTGAACGCCCCTGACTGGGATCAAGATGCTGAGCCTTGCTATCATGATGGGTAGATAGATACCCTGTAAATATGCGTACACGACCTTAGCGAGCACATCTTCCAAGTCATCTCTGACTACCGGTATCGTATCATCGAACTGATTAAGCTGACTTTGCCATCGGGTTGTACTGGCATTTTGTCCTCATCTATTGCCGGGCACTGGTGTTTCGTGGAAACCGCCGATAGATTATATGATATGATGACCAAAAGGAATTGACGGGTGTCAAAACAGTTTTCAGTTGGCGATACACAACGTCCAGCCCGAGAGCGAGCGTGTATATACGTATGATCCAATAGGCAGGCGTTTCCTCTTGCAAATTGCTATCCGAGTAGGAAACCCTTCGAATGTTGTAGCTTTACTGTAGTTTCGAATGCATCTGGTGTGCCTATCTCAAGGCTAGATCAATCGACGTAAAATGTTGAACGAGAAATATCCGTGGCGCCCGAGACTTCATCCGGGGAATGCTCAATCACAGAGGTACATTGACTTGCAGGTCATACTCCTTTTAAGCGAAAATCGAGCCTCAGTACTTTTTATTTCCTCAGTAATATCGGGTTGTCTCGCCTGCGTGTCTTTCCCCAAATCTGTCGTACGGTCCGTAATAGTCCTCTCGTGTTTCACGTAGAGGCCGAACTAGGTAAACAGGTAATCGCGGGAATAGTTACTGTACCGACGTTTCCGCCATCGAGGCATCATCCTCGGTGCGGTCGCTCAGGATACTGACGACACCGTGTAAGATGCAACAGACGGACAGACATACGAGAACAGGATACGGGATACGGCACCAGACCTAAAGTTACAAGTCTGGCAAGTCGTAGTCGTGGATACGCCACGGGTTCAGTCAATATCGGCTTGAGTGGTCTAAGAGACGGGTTGCATTCAAAGTTTGCCCTGTAAGCCGATGAGGAGACTTGTGGCACTTAAGGGTGTGATGGAAGGAATCGATCCAAGTTGTACTATGGGTAAGTTAAGTAGCGGTCAAACGAAACGCCGAGGGATTAATTACGTCCATGATCTGACCTCGCGAATTAGATTATTTTGTTTCGATGTTGGTTTCACCAAAGGACACACAATCAAATGACGCTGCGCGGTGGTGGACGGTGTGAACGGGTTGAGAAGGGGGTAGACGTGATGGTGGTGGAGTTGAGAGAAAGAGTGGCGTCCGGTTTTCCCCCTTGTGGCTCATCGATTACCTCACGTTTGCTAGCTAATTAGGGCAAAAGTTTCTAAGGACCGGTGACGGCATTTTATGCAGGCTGGCAGGGTGGCAGAGCCCATATCGGATACCTCCTAACGCAGCTTGGTATGTATTGACTTGCGTCCTGGAAAACGTGGCACAGCATCAACGAATATGAAGAAACTAGTGTGCGTTGGGGCATGCTATCTCGATACTATCCTCGAGTAAGTCCCCCTGTCGCATAACAAGCATGACCTGACTCAGATCCATCTCACGCCATGTAGCGTGCCTTACTACCCGGGCGAGGATTCGAAATTACGTGCTACCAATTTACAAGTTCGCCGAGGCGGTAACTGTCCAAACACGCTCGAGGTGCTTCAGCAGCTTCTCGGGGAACAAGAGGGTGGCCGTGTCAACCCTTACTTGATATCATGTTTACCTGATGCCGACGCACCTGCGACGGCTACCATAGTGGATTCCTTTAGGCCGCGATGCCTCGTCGACTTTACAAAATGCATCTTCCGAGCGGGTCATAGCGAACCGGCGAGTAGCTATATCATACGTAGCGAAGCCACCGGGAGTCGGACGCTCGTTAACTACAATGACTTACCTGAGATGACGATCGACGAGTTCAAGGATGTTGCCGGCGATGTTGGCGACGACGCCTGGTTCCACTTTGAGGTAGGTAAGCTAGCCACGCGGATAGCTGGTTCGTTTGGAGGCTAGGAGACGCATCGATCTGGACTACTCACCCCAAGACATGCACAGGGACGAATTCCTGAAACGACGTTGCAATGCATCCGGTATCTGAGGCAGTCGTTCCCCAAGACAAGAATAAGCGTCGAAGTCGAAAAACCGGGCCGAGGGGGATTGGAGGATTTGGCGGCTGAAGCGGACGTCGTCTTCTATTCGCGGAGTTGGGCTGAAGTGAGTCACTTGTCATGCGAAGACGGCAGCCAAAACAAATCCGTAGTAGAGTTGAGTTGACGATAACCCGGTCCGCAGAGTAAGCGGTACCAGAATGCCCAGCAGTGTCTAAGTGCCCAATCGGGCGTGGCCCGGAACGCGTGAGTTGCATTGGACCTAGTCGCTTAGGTGATGCAGCACTTAAGAGACAACGGTGCGTTGAGACGAAAGAAAATGATAATAATAACAATAATACTTGCAGGTCCCTCCTCTGTTGTACGTGGGGTTCGGACGGTGCGTCGTGTCTATCACTTCCCAGCAAGAAGGCCGTGTCTTGCCCGGCAAGCTTCCCTGGGCAAACCATTTCCGTGGTGGAGTATGTCAGACCGCCGGACAGGTCCCCCCTCCTTCAGAAGCCGGTTGCGAAAAGCGTCATTCAAGAACAAGATTATGGGCTAACAATATATCCCTGCGTTAGCACCGTGGGAGCAGGTGATACCTTCATAGCCGGGATGCTGTTCGGGCTGCTGTGCCACCACGAGGACTGGGACACCGAGAAGCAAGTCCAGTTTGCTGTGCAGCTTGCTACGCTTAAGGTGCAACAGGACGGATTCGACGGCCTTGGGGCCGAGGCGTTGAAGCGCCTTTGATGTGGCGTCTCGATGAAATTGGACGATCGGTTAAGAACTTATGAGATGTGACAAGCGACCCGTGGTCGTGTGACGGGTGACTTTTCCATCCGGACAGAGCTAGGCAGTCAGCCTAGCAACACGGAATTTATTACGGTTGTATCCTGTATCCTGTATCCTGTATCCTGTATCCTGTATCAAGTATTCTGGGGTGCCCTACTGTCAGCGTATGGCTAGGATTGGCATGCCGAACACGATAGGTATTTAGAAACAATTCAGGTGCGTAGTAGTTCGCATAGTTCGGACGCAAAGCAAGAAACCGTCCATTAGAGGAATTGCATGGATCGATGGCTCGCAATGAACATGTCCCGGGGGTAACCCATCCCTTGGATTGGCAGAGCGGCGTTATTAGTACGTAGGAGGGCCGATGTGTCTTGTTGTTAGGCGCGGAGAGGGAAGGTGAAAAGACCGGCCGAGACTGGACGATCGTTCTGCAAAGGAGCCCCCCCGAATGAAATGCTAGTAAGTAATAGGGTGCAATGAGCGGTGAAACTGTGGATCAATGGTGTGTAAGATGGGTTTTGCTGAGAGTGGTAATTCGTAACAGGATAGGGGTTGAGGGATGAGGGATGGGGGGACCTGGCACGGGTAATGGCCCCGTTAAGTACGGAATACTAAGGGGGTAATACATAGTACCGAGGGCTTGCTACTTAAGTACCATACCGCCACTCATATTACCAAGTACAACATAGTAATTTACTTCCAAGTTACGTGGGTATTTTATCGATACCGTAGGATAGCCTGGATAAAAAGTACTGTATGTCGGGTCTTCCATAATACTAGTATGTGTTTGTGTCCAAGTGCTATATCTGTCACATCACATCCCACCTATTCGGCATCCCATGCGAGCTTCTTGGACGCCGGAGCCGCTTTCCTGTACTCCGTAAGTCTGGACCGCCACGACCCGTCTACGATGGAGAAACATGATGGGGAACTTGATGGCACGATGAGTCGTATCGAGACATCCTTTGACGTGGGGTTGGGCGTCGTAGAGCCGACACGAACGAATTCATATAGTCGGCACACGGGCCACTAGTCCACGACAGCTCCCTCTTTGATGAATCCTTAGATCAAATAGCCCTGTCCGCCCAGTGGCTGTTCTTGGAGGCGCATATTGCATACTATGTACTCTACGGATGCTGAAAAGCCGCATCGACGTTAGTAGCCCGTCGTGCCCAGTGGCCGAAGATCCCTCCTGTCAAATCTTCTTCATCCGAATCGACGCCTTCATATGTGTATCTCGATCGGTTGGATGGATGGGTTGCCTCCAGCTCAACTTGATATGCAACCAAGATACCGTACAGTAGGTTACAAGCGACACTGAACCTATGTAGTGCTCCGGAGGATAGGCAGCCGGGACGGTCATTGGTCCATTGGCAAGTCTCTGCGGAAAACTATCGTCATGACGCAACCTATTCGTCTATCTGCTGTGTACAATACGTTGGACACGGGGGTCACAAATCACTCGCTGAGGTGCAATCAAGGGTAAGTGATTCTACGCGCTCAACGGTGAGCTGCTGAAAGTGATGATCGACCATCCCTGGATGGAACAACTCCTAGCAGCCAATGTGTACCTACACAGCTCGGGCGTCTCGGCTAGCCTCAACAGCACTTGCTCGGAAAGACAAACCCCTTTTTGTAATCAGACAATTATACCAAGTACGTTCATCGATTGCTCGAATTAATGCGCGCGCTGGACGGCCCTGAAAATACCGGTAGGGTTTGCTCACTTGAGATCTCGCTTGTCTATTTTTGAGACGTATGCGATACATGTGAGCTTACTTACCCGGGTATGTACATAGCATGCATTTGGGCATGGATATTGTAGATGTTGATGATCTCTTGGGACACATAGACCTAGACCTACTTTTGTAGAAGCTGACGGCGCCGGGCCAGGGAACACGAGTCTGGATGTATTCAATTACCAGCCTTGGAAAGATGTCCGTTCTCCATTGCTAAACGGCTGGTCGGAGTTTGAGTAAGTTAATATGCGAATTATGTGACATGACAAACAAAAGTTGTCTCGCTGCTCTTGGAATTGCGGCAATCGTGCCTTATTCGGGTCTAATACATAGGATGTTCAACGCTATGGCACGGGTGTACTGCAACGGCGGTTCAGTCATCGTCTAGCGGGGAATGGACCCTTCACTGGCGTTCGAATGTAGGTACTGACTAACAGCTGCTTTTCGTCCCGGGACTCAGCTGTGCGATGGACTTATGGTTCGGAAAGGGGTGAGGGGCGAGTGGTTCGAAGGGTTCGAAATACATACGTAAATAGGTAATAGTATCGCGATTCCAGGATTCCAGGTTTAACTCGCCCAATTATTGCCGGTGGTCATTTGATCCAAGGGTGACGACGGGCCGGCTTGAGCTCATAAGTCATCTCGGAGAGTTCGTCAGCCTCCTTTTGAGAAAGGCGTCAAGTCAGGCTCGTTGAAATCCATTCCTACCAGATACGTACATGTACGAAAATTTGTCTCAAGACGAGAGACTTGCAAGTGGGCATGGTTGGATCCGTTTACGGTGGAGGACGGCCAGCACAGACGAAGCTCGCGAATCCACTCAGCGGATGTATGCCGTAATCATATTGACACTTACGCAGCGTACTATACAACTATACACAGTAGTATCTTGGAACACAAGGCTCCGTTAATGCGCCTAATTAACCAACCTTGCATGGTATGAGCGATTCCTGAATGCGTGGGCTGAAATTGGAGTATGAGAGGGAGTTAGACAGACCTACTTAGCGCCTATGATCGGGACCTCGTCACAGCGGAACATTGGCCGAGCCCGAGTGTCTTAGGTACATGCTGTAGGCTGTAGCCTGTAGGGGTCCTTCAAGGGATGCCCATCGTAGCTGGAGGGATGTAACCCGTGTCTTTACATGTATGAATTGTACAACCGTTGGTGAGTGGACAGTCGCTGGCAACCATAGGCGATCTTTGCGGCGCCCTGTTGCTCGACCCCCACAGTGAGACAGACAGGTTACAGCAGGGATTGATTGATAAACCTTGTGAGATCTAAATCAAGTGGTCAGCCAAGTTCTAAGCTGGCAGGCAAACAGGGCTCGGATGGAGTTTTACTGTAAAAAGAAATAGAAATCTTCCAGAGAATTCCCTGACATCGTTTCGTCGAAAATCCGCAATCTCTTCCTAAATCCCATCCCGTCGCTCGCCGATACCAAGCTGCATGTACCTACATGTAGGTACGTATTGTTTACGCACGTCCGTGGCTGGATGTATTTACACTTTATGCGAATGCCATCATACACCTTCGTGGTGCCGCCGACAGGACTTGCTGCTGCAGACATCATTCACTGTTACATATAGTGGTCGGTTGCAAATGTAATCATCTGACATACATACATGGTAGGCGTGGCACGGGGATCAGCGAGTATCTGTTATGTGGTGGGACGGATTGGACAGGCAACCCCCCTTAAGCGTCCCTAAGCACTGGCAGCGGCCGTGTACTATAGTATATTATTGAATCGTGACGATGACGATGGTGGAGTTTGGGTCTTCAAAAGGGAAATGCGCTCTGCGCAACCTTGAATCGTGAGCGCGCCTCTTTAGCCCCTGAATGCAGCGCCACACTTCCGACAAAATCTACGAAGACTGGGTTAGCGCCGGCCCCGGTCGAACCCACAGCTTACGAGTAGAAGTACCGTGGTACTAGACGGCACGAGGGAACGGGTTCGAGCCTTCGAGCGAATCGAGCCTGCAAATTCGACCGCACAGATCGCCCCCCAGGCCTACCCTTAAGGTAGTTGGACCACTCAGTTGGCAACGTAACCACGCTTAAATAGGTTGGAATCCCCTATCAAAACCCTGACGGCCTGATGGACGCGCCATGATCATCGCTTGGCTAGCCCCAAGCTTTGCAGAGGACCAGGAGTCCAACTGGCTTACACGATCCTATTGCTCAATGCTCGCTGACACGAAGGTCAAGATCGGTTCGGAGTCCCAAGGGATCGCAGTACCACTTCACCCTTTAAAGGAATCTTAGAGCGTTGTATTAAGGAACCTGTTCCAGATGAATACAACAAACAAGCAAATAATAATAATATCTACCGCATTCGGCCTTTTTGCGAATCTTATGTAGCTCTTGGGTTGCCCGGCTCGACATGCATAAGACCATATGGGTATGGGTCTTGTTTCACCGAGGCTCTTTTTAACCTTGTGGGCTTCTATTAAAAATGTGATAAAGTGCAGAGCCTTTTCGACGCCACCTTGAAACTGTCGTCTGCGGGTAACCTATGGGTACATAGTAGTTTAGTAGGAACTAAGTAGGTAGGTAGCTTTGTAGCTCGTCGCAATGAACGCGGGGGGGCCTTTTTGGAAAGATTTATTGGTGTGGGACTGTAAGAATGGCAAATTGATGATCTCTGACTCGCAGAGTACTTGCATCAGTCTTTTCATTGATCGGTGGCATCCATGTCCGCGACGTCGGACGGAGGAGACACTTTCCAAGAGGAATAGTGCTGCTGACCGAGGGATATGCGAGATAAATTACCGTAGTTCCACTGTCTCGATATCCAGCAAGGCAGCCAGGGCTAAGGAACTCTGGTCGACAAGCCGCTTGTGTGACACCTGGAATACTAGGCACTATGTTACCACAGTATGTGCTTCAACGATCCCGGGGAGGGTGTAGGCGTTAGTTGATAAAGAGGTTATGAATCGTAGGTAAGACCAGCTCCCTTCCAGGGGATATGGTTGGTCGAGACATGTGTTGCACTGTATGTAGCTCATGCCTAGCCAGCACCAGCACCTAGCAAAGCCGGCAGATGCTCCGTTGGTGAAGGAAATTGGGCAACATGTTTACCTCTGGACCGGGATCTTCCTACCTGTCTGGGGTCTTGGGCTAACGGCTCCAAGCATGGATGGTTTCATTCTGCGCACTACGGTGCTTACGCAGATACACTTCTCGGACATTGAAGAGCCCTGGAGGCTAATAAGGACCACCAAATTTAATGATCGGTGGCTGAGTATGTACTTTAGTACTCAAAACCACAGCCGGGGTAGATGTCGTACTCTTCATTACTACCTTGATCATTCGTTCGTACCGGCGGCGAGAAGGCCCTTTTTTCAACTAACGTGAGAATAAAACAAATGCGGCTAGCCACACTTCATCGCCGTTGATGTCGTGTCAGATACGAGCACGTACGTATTGACTATGAATACATAAAATATTGTTAGCATATTATTATTATTATTACGAAGCATATATGGTAGGGGGAGACATCATGGATACACGTACCATGGATATTGATAATCAACGGTATGAACAGATGGAATGTCTAAGAGCCAAACCAGATTAGGTATGTGAGAGGCTTTGCGATCTGCATTTGCTCTTATATTTTCCGCAGGCCCTAGGCCAAACTATTACACGAGCGTCTGCCGAGTGCGCGGATTATGTGCATTGAATTTGTCGTCGTTTGAGATTGAAAAATGTCATCCGTTAGCTTATTATCCACATGCACTGAATGATGAAGGATGGATAAACAGCTGGACAGCTCGGATCCATAAGACCTGATGCAGCTAATACATCCAAGTACGTACTACGTAGTGACTTAAGTACATCACGGACACCAGTAAGGAGGTAGTCGCTGCTTCAATTTAGTCACTTGGTTAAGTTCTTTCCATCCATCCATACATGTAAGTTGGGTAGTTACAATTAAGGTCAGCTACATAGTATTATAAGACACTGGAAGCAAAGATTGAGTTAGCTTATATCCATGCAGGACATATACGTACCAGATTATAGTATAATTGAGCTACCCGCCCGGTACTGTACCTCCTCCTCCAGTTTGCCACTAATAGTAAGAGCCATGGATCTCAATACATGTACTCATCATAACGATTCTGCGGACCTAAGACATGGGGAATGCATGGTTGTGCTTGTGCGTTCGTAAGCGAATTGAAAAATTGCTTCGTACCGACAGTGGAGCTTCAACGATTTAAGAAACGTTCTCCTGATGAGGTAACAGACGCAATATCAAAATAAGGTGCAAAGGGCGGGCCATTAAACATTGAATGGATTGGCTTATGAAGGAGGCATCCGATGTAGGTAGTATACCACATAGTATGTGGCTGGGTACGTGTCCCATCTCAATGTTCAATGCTTTTCAAGCTGTTAGACGTTCAATGTTAGGCCAGGGTAAAGTTTTAATAGTACATGTAGTAGGGTAGGGGGAAGAGCCTACAGTACCTCGCCTGCTTAAAGAAGGAAGGCAAGGAGCATGCGCATGGTTAGCCTGGAGGTCACCGGAAAAGTACCCTACTGACGCATGGCGGGCGGGGCTCATGGATGTCTGATATTACAGCTATAGTGTGATACGTACCTAGTGCCCATAATACACACTTTACATTAATAGACCCTGCCCTTGAGAGACATCATCAACTCAGATCCAATCATCCTTCCGAAGATAGTCCATTTAGAGCCATCAAAAATTCAACCATCACAGGTACCATCTCGGCCAAGTCAATATTTAGCATTTCGATGCTTGCTTCGCCTACGAGTAGTACGTACGCTACCGAACCGCATGGATCCCTTCTTTGTTCCCTGCATCCATATCCTGTCGAGAACCGCGAAAGAAATCCCCCTTGTACATAGTACAAGCTCAGAAACGCACTGCATCTCTTTGACAAGACATATTAATTACAGTATATGCGATCCTCTTACGTAGCACACGACATACACAGTAGTGCCCAGCTACCCTTGTGCTATACAATACAATATTCCCTATGGGATGTACATGTATGGCTGTCATGATGATCCGCCAATAGGAGGCCACGTCCATTTCGGGAGAGCGAGAGCGACGTATCGGGCACGATTTTATGCTCTGGTCATTTGTGTAAGAGAATATGAAATGGTGTCTAGCCCAACAATGATTTTCTTCTCTTAGTTTCGACATCATACTGCCTTGAATTCTACATATGCAAAGAAAACAAAGGTCTAGCTTAATTGAGGGACACTGCAGTCATGTACTATGTATGTGTGTATGGCTCTCAAGAAGCATGCCAACATGCAGAATGAGTGTCCGCCTCCACCCACTCCCCACACATTCCGCCAAACCTCACCCCCTTTCCTACGGTACATTGTACCTCCATTCAAGTCCTTAGGGAAGCGTTTCATGTCTTGGCGCGGTGGCCAATTTTCGAGGCATGGAGAGAGCCCTGGGTTGCTTTGTGATCCGTGGTCCATGTCCATGGGCCACTTGCATGGACCATCGGGCAGGCTAATAGTAATAAAGCAGCTATGGATGTGGTAGTCACAATCTAGAAACCCCTGGGGTTAAATTAGTACCTTGTCACGTACTCTGTCGGCAGCAACCCTCACTTGCAAGGGGTCGACATAGTACGGTATAGTGTGTGTACTTAATGCTATTATCGAACCAATCATACTGACGGGGCCCAGGGTTACCTTACCGATGGAACCGCTTTGGATTCGAAGAAGCGTCTGCTGGATCTTACCGGAACAGTTAACTCGTTCTTGATATAGGTACGGATGTACGTGCGGTTTTCGAGCCCTGGCAGCCCTGTCAGTGGTCAGTTGCCTCGTAGCAAATGCCATTAATGAGATGGCGCACCCCCCTTTCGTCTTCTGACATCCACGCCCCCTCTGGCCAAATGTTATGAGTCCACCAGCAATAACCGTCAGGTTGAAGCTCCTCTTGCCGACGCTAGGATACGCACACGTCCCTCTCCATCTCCTCACGCGCCCTCCCGTCAAGTTTCTACTCGCGTTCTACAGACTTACACACCCCCTTCTTCCCTCACCCCCTCCATACCCATCCACTTTCGTTTACGCCGCAGGGCACGGTACGGAAAGGGCAAGGTAATAGCGGCCAAGGGTATGTATGTCTACTACAGGCGTTTAGCGTACCTTTGTCCTTTTTAGACGTCGTTCACCCGTTCCTTTGACCGCCCACCTACTTGGAATATACCTTGCAGCAAGCAATAGGAAAATCAAAGGCTGCAACCTAGTCTAGTCTACTACGCCAGCGCTGCCATCACCATCCGTCCGTCCCCGGTTATCAACACAATGAAGGATCCCTTTTTAGACGGACCAGATCCCTGCCGGAACCATATGACGCAGAAAAAAAATAAAACAACTAGGCGGGAACCGTCATACAAGTGAAGCAGACACGCGCAGACACGCACTTACATGCATACATACACACACATGCCAAACCGGACCATGTCTCTAAGTAGGTATTGTTTCTCGGCCCTACCGCCCCAATATAACCATCTGTATGCCATCTCACATAGCAACTCTCCCCACGCTTTTGGGTTGATTTATCCTTTTAATGAACCCTTTGCTTTCTCATCACATTACATTCTTGGACTTAGTAGCCTAAGCCAACCTTTGAATAAACCTCATATTTTACCTGGTCGTCCTCCCACCTACTTGGTGCTTCTTACTTGATCCCCATAACTCTCTTCTTAAGCCTCTGCCTCACATCTCGCATCTCCTATACGACGCCATCTCACCATGATGCCCTCTCTGTTAGGGCCGAACATGGGCCATCTTCCACCCCAGAACTATCCATCAGATCCTACTTTTGATGAGCTCTCACGGCAACTGGCTATGTCCGACTCGATACGAAGAATATCTCGTCCAGCCGGACAACGGACAGCGGGCACGATGCGCGTTGTTAAACCTAGCAGTGCCAATAATAGCCCACAGGCTATGATGGCCCGCCGGAGAACTATGATGAACGACAGTAACCTTGCCCGGCGACGCCAGCAAGCCCTGGACCAGGCTGTCTTGCAGCAGATGCGAGAGTGCACATCATATTCGACTCCAGAAGATCCTATCAAGAGGAATAACCGCCCAGTTAGTTGGCACCCGTCGTCACA
Organism: Hypomontagnella submonticulosa; assembly: GCA_022984865.1. Classification (NCBI taxonomy): domain Eukaryota; kingdom Fungi; phylum Ascomycota; class Sordariomycetes; order Xylariales; family Hypoxylaceae; genus Hypomontagnella; species Hypomontagnella submonticulosa. The sequence continues at coordinate 1,687,480 of JAJKLF010000001.1, forward strand.
CCAGCAGCCACAGATGCATATACCTATGCCGCAGCCAGATTTTTCTCAATATGTCGTTCCTGCCCCGATGACATACCATCAGCCGGATCTTTACGCCGGATACCAAAACTTACCTCCAACACCTGCGGTTTATTCCGGCCAGACCTCGCCCTTGTCTACCGTATCACCGCTGTGTCTACCGTACGCCGCATCTTCTCAGCCACAAGCTGCGCCAGCGTACATTTCACAAGATGCGTGGAGTGCCGCGCAATCTATCCCCAATTCTTATGCGGCAGGTGGAAGCCCCGGAGAGTCCGAACCCTTCCCATCATTTACTATGGGCCAGGCTTCATTTGATTGGGATGGTGGCCTCGCTGCCCAGGGATTTGATATCTGTACGGCACCTCCAACCCCGGACGAATTTCAACCAGTTCAGCAAACACCACCAACAGTTCCTTCAGAGGAGTCCATACCCTACCAACCTCTCGAAGAGCCAGAAGAGGAGGAAGGAGAGATATTAGTAGGCATGGGTCTATACGATCCACCAAACAAGACGGAATCGGATCCAAGTTTAGACAATTACCGTACGACAACATCACAATTACTAGGTACGACCTATAGAAGGGGTCAGGGCTGGAAATTAGAGGAGGCTTGGGAACCACCAGCATCGGATGATGAAGAAGACGGTGAAGGCGACGGTGAAGAAGAGGAAACAGAGAAGGACAGGGCAACGGAGTCAACCACGGCCGAACAAAACTGGATATAAAACCAGTAATACGTTCCAGGATGACCATCTACAACTCTATTCGAGGGTGGATTGGGAAAGCTATTTGGAGCCCATGAAGACTACCAGGACCTGGGAGACATAGCACAGAACAAATTTTGTAAAAGACTTGATAATCAGATCCAGTCTAGCGTACATAGTAGACACATAGTCTCGATCTACTAAAAAAATCAAGAAAATGATACCACATGAACAACATTAGCCGGTTGTAACTCGCAAGTATGAGATGAAAAGTGAACATGTGTAACAACTCATATGTGACGGCCAGTTGGGCAGTGCACTCTAACAATGCAGCACAGAGTTGTTTGATCTTGACTAAACCCAACCCATAGAATTATCACGATGTTGAAGGACTAGCTTTAATGGTCTAGGTAAGTGAAGTACACCTGATTGGCTAGACCGATTTACGTTTGTCGATATGCAGGGGACTAAGCTCAGACCAGTAGGCTAAACAGGGATCTCCAACGTTCTATTTGGGGCTCTGCGTCAAAACCGACGTGCGCATGCAGAGTACGTAGCTACTTCCTCCCTACTAGCGCCTACCCACGCCCTGGCCCGAGACGTCCCATGTGGGCATACCCCACCTCATCCACAGAGATCCCCAAGTTAGGAGATCCATGTGGGGCGCTAACGGAGCTGTGGATCTGGCACACATGCAGCCATGCTTGCGTCACATGTCACCCAGGAGGTTTCCATGCAGGTTGGAATTTGTGGACTTCGGGCGATGGATGGGCTGGATCGTGACGGCCAATTGATGAATACGTAAAGAAACTATGCACTAAGGTACTAGCCACTTGGAGGTAGATGAAAAACTTCCCCATCACGAGATTTCGGCCACGGGCGGCCTGGATTATAAGCGTCAACGATTACCAGACTCTACCAGACTCTAATAATCGTTCTGCATTTACGGTAATACCCAGACACAGCCAAGTTGCCCCGCATTTATTTGCTGAATACACATTGTTACATGGATGCGACGGGACTTATACGTGTACCACAGCAGCATACTATGTACAAAGATAACACCTTTCATAGAATCGGCATCGGCGCATGCGTTTGCTGAACCGGAGACGGTCTACACGATATTTTTTTAAGGTTTCGATAATAAGCAAAACGGACCAAACATACATATGTACCCTTAGAAGACCCATTATAGCAGGTATATCAAACGTCCTCATGCCCGACTCATTAGGAAGGTAAGTTGTCAATTGGCCGTAGGCGGGGACAATCTTACTGAGATACTAGAAGTATAAGCTTCATGCAAAACTTTACCGATAGCATGACAAAGGAAAAAGTTTCATACTCCTCTCATTCATAAGTTCTGGACATAGGGAAGAGTCATTGCGATTGCTTCATTCCCCTGAGAGTTCAACGAGACTCAAAAGTCAGTTAGCGCCTTCCAGTGAGTCGTGCCAATCTCAGAACCCCACGTACCCCTCCATCGTAAAATCCATCGTAAAAGGTAACCTTTAACTTTACCGGCGTGAATGAAATTTCAACAACCTTGGAGAGTTTAAATCATTACATTCTTCTACCTGCACGGCGATTCATTAAAAGCTCGGGCACCGCTCTGTATCTCTCATTCTCCGCAGACTTTACATGAAGCTATTTCTAGCACGCTTGCTACGATCCACATAACATCAAAACAACTAGGTTCACCAGACTCAGTGGAAGATTCTGATCTTACCATTCTGCGTTGGCTTGCCAGCCCCTGAAGATTTAGATCAACCTCTCAGCTATAACCCGTCCGACCCTCATACGGAATTCTCTTGATCTAGCAGAAGACCACCAACTATTAGAAACACGTTAAGGTGTGGGTGTCGTATCATCAGATCCAGGCTAATGCTAATGGATATATGAGGCCGTAACTTACCCTGGTTATGATTTTTAATATATCCGAACCAAGACTTGACCTTTTACAACGAGCGCTACCATATTCTTAAGAACGTTCTCGAGAGGGTCTGCTACGTGGAAAAAAACATCCTGACCTGGGAAGTGTTCGTCCGAGTTAATCCATTAGACCGCTCATTGATATGAAACGCTACTATATACTATGTAGGCAAGACAAAATACCTAATAGGTACCTACGAATCAAACGAAACTCTACCATATAGAAATCAGCATTGAGTCCCATACACGTACCTACTACAATGGATTATATCCGATTATTTGACGTATCGAATACTTTAGTTGCTAGCTAATATAGAACGAAGGTGAACATTAAATGCTAATATGATATTTAGAATTCTTAAAAGGAGGCTAAAAATTTTGATCCATCAATGATGGATTCTGTACTCCGGTATTTACCTAGTAGGTACTATGTACCTACTTATCCATTAAGCACCAGACCGCTCGCTGAGCACTTGCAGTGGGCACTGAGGTTATGTGGGGCTTTTACTTCCAGGGTTATCAAAAAACTTCAATTAATTACAATTTTCACCCATGACTCGGAACATCAACCACCACTAATAACTACCTAAATCATTCTAGAAATCACTCAAGTTAAATTACAAACAGGATACCTGATACCTTACCTTCTCGCCGCAACTTCTTTAGGCACTTGTCGCAATCTGGTCATATTGAGACATTCCGAGTTTCCTGAGTCGTTAGCCATAGTTATCCGGTCGTCATGGTCCAGTATCTACACACGCCCTGGCGAGACCGCAAGGAACTGCTAAGAGTGCGACAACAGTTTTATCCTTCACCACCCAACGGCTCTATACCTACAACTAATAACCCAGCCTTCTCCCAAGACAACCAAGACAACCAGGATGACAACAACGACGACGATGGGGCAGGTATGAAGGCGGAAGAGGCGGCAAAGCAGCATGCTGTTTGTCGTGTCTCGATGTGGATGCAGCGCGGCGGCTGCCCCCACCTGGTTGAGTCTACTGCCCTTCTGATGGCCGCCATTCTGAGCGACCTTCATGAAACAAGGGCTAAAGCCAATTCTTCTTCCTACGCCATTAGAGCCGCTTACTCGGCTGCCTTCAGTCGGTACGTACAGCATCCGTTTTCATGAGGTCCGTGCCCGTCAAACTATTACGTCTCGCTACGTGACCTAGAGTGGTCCCCGAGCCGTTTCCAACTTCGTTTAGTGGAAATCCACCTCGCTCACCTGCTCGGCGCACCCGGAGAGTCTGGACGATAACTATCTAGGTTCATGCCAGCTCACGTGGTATTGCGGGTGGTTCAGCTCGCGTCCCATCGACTAGGTTCGGCGGAAAACGTGGTAGTCCCGAGCATGCTAAACCGATCGAGTTTGATGATTTCAGGGCTGCCGAGCTATACCTAGCTAACGGTAAATGCTTAATTATAGTTTCGTGACTGGCCTTCTAGACAGCCAGCAGGACAAACAACGCAAAATGAGCATGTATTCGATAGCTAAGAACATTGGCTTGCCGGCAACGTTTGTGGAGCTTCGGCATCAAGCCACGCACGAGCAACTACCTTCTCTGTCTAAGCTTAGGACCGCCGCTAAGAAGGCCCTCGCGTGGATCTGGGACTACTATTGGAAGAACTTACCAGACGAAGGCAACAATGCTAATGAAGAGAAGTCAAGCGTTTGCCGAGATTTACTACTACGTTACCTCGAAGAGGAATCTTCGGCACGGAATAAAGCTCTCCAAAAGCAATTGAAACAGTGGGATGAGGCAGTCTTATTGCAGAACCTAGCTGAGATCGGAGATTCATCCGAAGATCCTCAGGTCATCTCCCGGTCCCTACGGTTCTCTCAAGCAATCCTGGACGGAAACTTGTCGTTCTCGCCGATCGCGAAGAACGATACCGAACGTCTATCGGTTTCTAAGTTAGATGCCATTATGGCTGATGTGAAGGCGTCAGAGGGTGAGCTCGAAGCAATAGATTGTACCAATACCGCGCGTGAGTCTACCGAGACCCCTATACATACCCGTTCGAGTCAAGCAAAAGGATGGTCGAGATACGGAGGCCCGTGGAAACCGAAGCCAATCGGAGTTGTTTAGATCTGTACTCAATCATGTGGTACGGTCAACTTATTTACAGGATTATACCCATCTGCGTCAACGCGACCCCTTTCTCAAAGCCTTGCCAGTTTCGCGACTCGTCGTAATTTAGGAAACTCATACTACACGTATTTGTGAAGATAGATTCTGCCATTGGTGTTATACCCGCCTGGTGTTCATGAATGAGCTGTGGATATCGCAGACCTTTGCTGGGTGTACCTAAACCTAGCCCACCTTGTCGACTTCGATATATACCTCAAATTAATCTATGCACTCGTAAACACCATGTCGTATCTTACCCAATATTAGAGCAGAGTAGATGAGACGTCAACCTTGGAAACCATTGTTATTCAGATGAAGCCCGGATAGTACAATTAATTATATGAGTTAATGTTACAAATCCAAGCAATTCTATAGGCCATGCCGAGAGAGCTTGGTATAACCTGCCAGCTGGTGTCGTTTGTTTCTAGCTACCTACCGGGCCGCCTCATTACAAATCGACGTCATGGAAAGCTCGCGTCGGCTTTGAGCTCGCAATCCCCAAATGGGTTTGTAAGCGGAGGAAACTCGTTACATCGGAGTATGGATTGAGTGGAATCACGAACCATCACCGCACACTCATGTATCTTACGAATTACCTCGCGAGAGCAAGACCTCTATTAGCAACCCGAAGAATAGGCACTTTGACGGCGGCTGTAAGTCACCTGGACGACGGTGCGCCATCAAGGGACTCACTACTCGTGTACTAACTCCGCTGTAGCTTGCCTTCACCCGCGCAATGCATATCCAATCAATTCCCATGTGTAAGTCATATGACACGACGAAGAAAAAAAAGGGGAAATATAGAGAGGTTCCGGACTGAAACTTTCTAGGGACGGGCACTAGTGACAACTACGCCTACCTGCTCGTCGACGATAAGTCTAAGGATGCCGTTATCATCGATCCCGCGAATCCCGAGGAGTGAGTCAAAGCTTATATACAATCTATATATATACTACGACCCGCTGACCTTAACCCCCAGAGTCGCGCCCGTATTGAAGCAGGCTATCCAGGGCGGCAAGATCAACCTCACAGCTATCGTCAACACGCATCAGTAAGCAAGCTCCCTACATGTATCCATGCCACTAACGAACTACTTGATGCTGATTCCCGCTGCAGCCATTGGGATCATGCCGGTGGCAACGACAAGCTTGTGAGTTTGTTCTGTGTATTCTTATATACATGTATCCATACGTTTACCCATTTCGTATACATGATCCTGACTCTGTTGCCAACGTAGCGGAGCGAGTTGGGCACACCGGACCTACCCATTATCGGGGGCAAGGACTGTCAGAGCGTCACCAAGACCCCTCCCAACGGCGAGGGATTCAAGGTCGGGAGTCTTGCCGTGAAGGGCTTGTACACGCCATGCCACACGCAGGATAGCATCTGCTGGTTCGTGCAGGATGGCGATGATAAGGCTGTCTTCACCGGAGACACCTTATTCCATGCTGGTGCGTATTAACTCGCCTTAAGGCTTGCGATAGTCTTGGCAGCCCAAGAAACTAATGGGTGACAGGTTGCGGGCGGTTCTTCGAGGGTAATGCCGCGGAGATGCATACTGCCCTGAACAAGACGTTGGGCTCTCTTCCGGACGATACCAAGGTCTACGTAAGTATTTAGTTGCCTGCGCTGGTACTTGTCGACACTGTTTGCCTAAATGAATTCTGTGTAGCCCGGTCACGAGTACACAAAGTCCAATATCAAGTTCGGCATCTCAGTTCTGCAGAATGAGGCTACCAAGAAGCTGCAGGCCTTCGCAGAGAACAACAAGGAGACGCAAGGGAAGTTCACGATCGGGGACGAGAAGGTAAAGTCTACTGTCGTAAATACGAGGTGACAAGTCGAAGCTAATAGGTCCGATTCAGCTACATAACGTATTCATGCGAGTCGAGGTAAGTAACATTGTCCCCCGCCAACGCTGAAGTAGAGAGGTTAACTGACAACCCCGAAGGATCCTGAGGTCCAGAAAGCCACCGGCAAGACGGACCCCGTGGAGGTGATGGACCAGCTGCGAACCATGAAGAACAAGTTCAAGTGAGTAAGTAGACTGCATCGGTCGAGTCTGGTCGGAGACTTGAGTTGTTGTGCTTCGCTGACGACCCAGGCCGCCGAGCGATAGCAAAATCTAATCTTGGTATATGGGCGAGTTTGGCGGGAAAGCAGTTTGTATCATCGAATTGCCAATGATAAGTGACAGGATCGCAGTACCAATTGAACTCAAGTTATACATAGTCTGGTCCTAACTAAATGATGCTCGACTCGATAATACAATATAACCTCAACGAGTTTCCAGATGTGCTTATGAATACAGAATCTATCAACCATGAATTTCTCCGCAAGCACTAAGCCTCAGCTCATCTTCAACGAGCTAGATGCGATTAGGCGCCTATGGAACGCCGATCTCTAATGAGAGCCGGCGCAACTTTTTCATCTTGCTTCACTGTCCACACTTGCGCGCTGTCTGTGTATCGAGACGGCAAGCTCTAGCATAATTTGAAGCTATTTGATACGGATTTATACGTCCGTCATGTCTGAAGAGACCTTGCGTAAACATACTCTTTCGACTGTATCCTCTGCCCGGGGTCCCTAAGCCTCCAGAATCGTGACACGCGTCTACCTACCATAACCATCATTCGAGCTTTCTCAGCATATCCAATCTTTCGCAGTTAACGTTTCGGTGCGAGAGGATTAGTGTGCAAACTGCTTGGATATATGGATGTTTTTATTCGGTGTGTTTCGTTGATTTCGGTAGTGGTACCTCCAATGAACCGTTGTTGTGGAAGTTGTAGAAGAGACGAATGCCAGCATAGAAAATTTTCTGCCAATTTATGCTAGTGACAGGGGTGACGATAGTGGTTGACAGCTGACAGCAGCCGTCAGTCACTTTCATTGGCCCGGTCCTCTTGGACGAGTCCCGTTTTTAACGGTGTACTTGAATTTGAAGTATATCCATGGATGCTTTTCAATTCAAGTTGTAGCTTTTATCAATATTGGTTCTCTAATGTGGGAATGTATGAGTATAAATTTAATTATCTGAAGAGACGCCAAGACATCCCCGTGTTCCACCTCAACACTCATCTCATTACTCCCCCTAAGTATCTCTCGTTGAACGTTATTCGTACTAATACCTTTGGTATTTCAAACCGTCGCAGAGGGATACGTAGTAGGCTTTTTCATTCGCTTCGTTGCGGAATCTTCGGGACGAGCCACCAACTAATTCCGGCGGCAACAAAAAGTGCCAGCACGATGGGTTGTAAGACGGCTACGCCCGCGTTTGTAGCGATTATACCCGTGATGGAAGGGAACAGGGCGCCTCCAGCTTGCGCCATTACGAAGATGAAGCCTACATATGCACATTAGCTCTCATGCTACTTAAAACCCCCTCAACTCGTTATGAACTGGTAACTGTTCCTTACCTAGGGCGGCAGTTTGGTCCTCCCGAGCAAATAATTTCGACGCAACAGACATTCCCTATAGAGAGACGTATCAGTAAACCACCTCCATCACGTGGAGTATATTACTCAAATTGAGTGAAAGGTAAGGAGAACGGCAGCACCACTCACAGTAGCAAAGAACGGACCCGTGAAGAATCCCATAAAACTCAACGCCACCGCGCTGCCAACAATATTCGGCTGCAACCAGAACACCAACTGCAAGGCAACACAGAGCACGGTATATACCAACAGCATGCGCTGCTCGCCATATCGGAACGTAGGCTCCGCTAGTAACATACGGCCGGCAAGCATGCCACCGTAGAAACCAGTCGGCACATACCCGGCGGAGGCAAGATCACCGCCACGCACTGTCGTCAGGAATTCGACGACCCAACCGCCGGCGGTAAACCCGGCTCCTAACGAGAAAAAGTAGAATAGACTTAGTAACCACAGTGGTTTGGATCTCATCAGGCGAGCCATTCCCACCATGGCGGCGCGGTTCTTATGGTTACTTGAGCTGCTGTTGGTATTGGTGGTGGTGGTGGCGCCGTCAGCGTGGTGCAGCCGGCTCCATAGCGTGTCCCGGAAGGCGACCATAACACCGGCCACGTTCAGCACGCATATCCCGATCAGCACGAAGTACACCCGCTTCCAGCCATCGGTAGCATTGGTGTTCGTGGCGATGGCGGTCGCGATCAGCGGGCCGATGAAGCAGCCCAGGGCATAGCATCTTGACAGCAAAAATTAAGTGAGTATGTAGTTCTTTAAACAAGGAGCCAAGGCGTCCCGGGGGAATAGCACGCTAACTAGGAAAAAGGAGACCAAGAGGGGGACAGTGAATTCCGGAATTTTACTCACGCATGGATAAAGCTAAGCCATCGGTGTGGCACGTTCTTCAGGCCGCTGACAAACGTATTGGAATGCGAGTCCTGATACGCCATGCCCAGCGACTGGACGAAGAAAGTGATGCAGAACAACGGCAGCGGGCTCCACGGCCGCAGACAGTGCGCGAGGAGCTGGAGCGCGGCGCCGATGGCGAGTAGCTGGCCTAGTGTGAGGTGTGCCGTTAAGATCGGATTTGTGACGGCGGCTAAGAGCCACCCAATGAATGTCGTTCCATAGCTATGATATAGGTTAGCATGCTGAGTGTATGATAAGTACCCAGCCAGCTAGCTGTACGTATAGAGTTGAGAGCACCCGTATAGGAATGAAAATCAGTCCGACTTACATGATGGCGATTTCACCGGTGCCGATGGCAAAGCTCCCGAGGATGTAGGGGATCAAAGGCCCCAGCGTGCCGTCGTTGACCCCGGCGCAGAAGAACGAGTACCCGGCAACGATGAGCTTCAGGAAGGGAGTGACGGGCTCGCTCTGTACGACGTTTGCCTCTCCTGCCGGAGCCTCGTTCGCGGATACGGGCTGAGCCTCGGCGTCTTTGTCTCTCGACGCGGGTCGGCTGAGCCTGAGCTCAGTCATGGGGAAGGACTGGGCCTCGGCAAGTGTAGTCTGAGTCGTCGCCATCGTATTGAATCGGGGGACAAGCGAGCCTCTACTCTACGTCCACCCACTAAAACGAATAGCTTATGAGAACCTCCTGATGCCAATGCCTTAGATTTATACCCATCCATTCATAGCTCCCCTCCACATCCTCGTCATATCCCTGAGCTCTGTCGGTAGAAGGCCGGTAGAAGATCGGAAAATCCCAGGTATGACGAATTGGAGAAGTTTCGCTCTCAAGGTCTTTCGGACCGGCTTGCCGACAGATCTGTTCCAAGGGTAGTTGACCAATCAAAGATTTAGATAAGTAGTAATTCGGGTATGGTACCTGAGTTGGAGATAGCTTCCTTGTGCGATTTCGTCACATGCGAGGTAACGGGAGGCTATTTAGACCCATATATGCCCACCTTTTCTCATGCATTTTGGTGGTTGCACTCACGCAAAATGCTCAGGTATTCATGCATGTCAAGGCTCATAACCATCCGAACTTTTACCGGTGCTGCGCAGTGTCTGATACTCGTTTTCGTAGATGACTTTCAGTGTTTCCATCTGGTTCTAGATACGAGGGCCGTAGGAACGAATACTTAGTATCCCATCGAACGGCTAGATACACCAGAACTCTCGCCTTGCCTGGTCAGGATTGTTGGATCCTGTGATCAGATTTGGGAAGACACTGGTTCAACGCCTACCGTTACATCTTCCGTCTACGGCCATATGTAGAGTATGTGACAATTCATATAAATGGCCATTTCTTGGTTGACGGGTATGTACTTCTGTTCATGGGTCTAATACATGAATGTCTAGATATAACATTGAAGCACATAGATCTTGATATACTGCTATAGTCCAAGATATAGCATTCAATCGAATTCAGACTAAATATTTATAAATATCATAATTGGTAGTAAGTTTTAGATAATTCAGTACTAAATAGGCTATGTATTGAATCCGGACAACCGTCTTAAGTCGAAAACTCAACCGTCCCCTTGAGTACTATCCCTTATTGTAAGACGAATGTATGTTCTACAGAACGAACGTCATCGGACCATCTCCCTCGCTTCAGCGGCGCGTTACTATGTGCCCCGCTGAGGCGGTAAGCCAGGAGAAGCCGGGGACGCAGGCGCGCCTCGTAGGTTGATGGATCCGATTCTTGACACGATATTACTACCGACAGCATCCACTGCTCCACGGGGTGATGTCAGGGTAGGGCCCTGAGCCGCCGTCTCTTGCACTTTGAACAGCTTGATAGCCGTCCCGTTCCAAACACCGACAGTGCCCTTCGCCACTTGCATCTCGCTTGTGAAGACGAAGCTCCAGATCAGGGACTCATACCAGCCGAGAGCCAAGGGTGACCATTCGAAGGAGTGCACTCTGACCGGAGACGGTTCGATGGCCACTAAGTCGGCGTCTTGAATAGCTTTTAGGGTCGCCGATGATGGTACGTCGGCGGTGAGGCCTTGGCGGTTGATGAGGACTGTGAGTTGCTGGATGACGGTGAGAATCGTATGGAGGGGAAGTTCCGGGAGCCAACTCTCGATCCATTCCGCCGAGGGCTCGAAAGCACCCATCACAGACTGGCCGGCTGCCGAATAGCTACCAAGGCTTGTAGTACTATTCTGCCGGGAGAAAGTCGCTACCCCGGCAGGCATCTTTCCTCTAGCCTTCTCCGACATCCCTCTCAGCTGTGTTGGTACGGCGTCTTCTACATCTGCAACCGAAGAAGCTCGAGAGGGATTCTCACTCGGGCTCGATTGTGCCGGTGTCGGCTGATCGTCTTCGTCACTCTCGTCCTCGGCATCACCAATAGCAAATGTCGTATCCTCTTCCGGTACGTTGCTTAGGATGGGTGTTCTTGGCTGCGCCGTTACGGGGCTGCGCAGACTATCAATAGAACCTCGTATGGAGTTTGCGTCAAATGGATCTGTTGGCTGCCCAGCTTCCTTCCTTCGGCGATTCCTTCGTTCAATTTCCTCTTGACCGCTCTCAAGTGTGAACGTTCGTAGGGCTTCAAAACGTTTCCTATTTTTTAATATTAGGTAAACGAAATGTGCGTTTTCTGTCCCGCGGTTAGATTCTTTTCGTATTGTAGGTTGGTAATTGGCTCACTCTTATATTGATGCTCAATAATGGCGTTCATTGACTCGAGAAGCGACCTAAGAAGGTCGTGGTTGCTATCATTAGCAAGGAGAAACGAAGGAGAGGACATTGAATTGAATAACTGCAGTAATTTTGAGCATGTCGTCCCGTTGATGCCCTCGAGGTAGGCGGCTATGTTGTTAATTACGGCAAGAAGCGCTGGATAGATAGCGGACAGCTTGCCCTGACTTCTCGTGATGAGATTGTATATCGACTTTATAGAAAGTTAGTCATGTCTCTTTCCGAGAGTTCGTGGGTTGCTCACCTGTATCAGGAAATCGGCGTAAGTCCCCTTAAACCCAGGGATCCTAATAACAGGCGGCAAAGTATCTTGTCCTTCAAAGTGCTTGTTAAGGTTGACGCCGAAGTTCTTCTCGACACTTAGGGTCTGTAGCAAGAAAGCACACATTCGAACAACACCCTGCTTCGAGGCATCCGCTTTGTACTCGGTGGCGTAGAAGAGGATGAGAATCACGAAGTCATGTGCCCTTTGGGTATCGATCATGAAGGATCTGAATCGCTTGTTGCATTGGGTGATTTCCCAAAAGAGCATAATGATTTCGGGGGAAAATCGAGTTGTAGTCTGCGTGCCAGGAATATACGAGATATTAGCTTGAATAGGTTGGTTCAATATCCGTGTCATCCCATCAACAATGAACTGGAAATCTTGAGGACGGTGCAATCTTCCAAGGAAATGGCGATAGTAGTTCTTCGGCGCAGACCCAGTGACTGGCTCGGGTATCGGGTAAAGAAGTACGACTAGTAGGAATTGTAGGGTATAAGTGACGAGTATTTCCTTGGGGTCCTTAAACACGAGAGTGTTGTAAGGCACGCGCCAGCTCGCCGGATTGTACTTGAGGGTCTAGAAAGATTAGCGCTAGGATAGTAAGTCTTGTTGCAAGTTGAACTTACTGTGTTTAGTAGAGAGCACAACACGGATAGGACAACCTGTTTATCCGGACATGTGCAGATATAGGTCAAGGCCTTGGTGCCCTTGGTCGGTAGTACGCTGGGAGACATATACATGCTCCGACTTGTTAGAGTCAGGAGTAGACGTAGTATCTCGCAGCGATTACTCTCATACTCCTTCGTCGTAGCCACGGCGGTATTACAACCGACTCCGCTTTGCCAGATGGCATAGGTGACCTTGGGTTTGCCATGAGGCTGCTTCGGGAGAGTCAGATCGGAGAAGAACAGCAAGTCGATCAGGGTGTCTATAAGCTCCTCTGCCAACGGTTTCGCCTCCTCGAACTCGTCGGTGGGCGGCTTCACATCTTCCCGCCCTTCATCGAAAAGAACTTCGTTCGCGATGGCGGAACGCCGTGTTCGCTTTCTCCTCGCGCCCCAGAAGAATTTATCCTCCCAGCCATGCAGATGGTCCACTTCGTACAAATAGGGCAGGACACGAGTTAGGATGCGAATACAATTTAGAGCGTCACGTTCGGGTGCGAACTCAGGGTCGGGAAAAGAGGGATGATGTCGCAATATGAATAAGCGAGAAGTTACGGCGAGGATGAGGGTTTCTAGGTTCTCGATTGCCCTATCGCGAGTTCGGCGGATGTCGGCGGGCGCAAAGAGGCTGAAGATGTCTTCAGAGGCCTCGGGGAGCTCCCAGAACTATAGATACATGTAAATTATTAGACGAGACAACAAAGAAAGCTAATAGGGGGTTTATGACTAACGGAGGTCCAATAGGGGTCATCAGCAGGTATATGTCGTTCTTCCGACAACCTAAAGATGCCCTTCTTGAAGACTAGCTTAGAGTCGCTGGCACCCATCGCGACGAAGTTACCATGCCTACATCGAGCGACGTGGTTGAAATCGAAGAAATGGATGCTGTGTACGAATAAGTTTTGGGAAATTCGTAGCGAGATGCAATCTAACTTGTCAACGATTACTTTTTGGCTGTGCGATGGACTTCAGAAACACCGTCTGATTCTAGAATCTCGCTAATTACAGATCAGCCAAGTATGATTTGGTGGTTTGGGTTGTCAACTGGTTGCATTCTGTTAACTTCAAACAAGTTACGTACCCGGTTCGGTACTTGGGTACACACGTAAGGGTGGAGACACTTCAAGATAACCGCAGCTCCCAGCTCCCGCTCGGTCGGAACTAAAAAGTACCTAGTACTATGTATACTTCAAGTTCCATAGTACCTATCTGATGTGACACAAAGCCAATTAGGCGCTTTGACAACCTTTTGACAGGCAGTTGATACGCCTCACAATACCTTCCCCTAATTTGATTTTAACATCAATTGATTTCAAGGTTCTAATATTAAGACCTATTCTCTTCTACCACTGTTTATATGAAGGCGACTCATTTGACATATACATATCTATAAACACCTCTATTTGAATACATGTCCAGTGGCAAATTCGAACCGAATTCTACTTAGACATATAATTTCCTCCATATACAATATGTCACCTCCAACTAACTCAAAATAACAGGATATCATTCACTTGTGTAACTAATGCAAATGCACGTTTAGATCAGAGCAGAATCGATTTATCTTAGCGTCTCCTCGGCTATGTACGTCTATCGATCCCATATAGCCCATATAGACCAAAATGTCCTTCCTCTCATTTATCGTTGCTATTGAAAAGGTATCATCAACAAAAGGGAAGAATTGCAGCCGACAGGTGTATATCAACCAACCCATATTCTAAAAGACAGCTGCGAGCTAAGTGGTGAATAACTCGCAGCTCAGAATCGAAGTGAAGCAAATCAAATATCAGATCCTGTCCCGAATTGGTTATCATCCTTCGTTATCTGGCTGTTCCACAGCCGTATCGTCACTCGCCTCTCGGCGGGGAGGCGCTCGCTCATCACTGGGTGGCGCAAGATGGGCCGGACTAGGCGCTTTGGGACCCGGAGAGGGCGATTTACCGGTAACATTCTCGTTGCTTCCCACCGCGGTCTCCTCGCTAATCTCTCGATGAGGTTGACTACGCTCTTCAGCACCCGGAGGCGCAAGGAGTGCTGGAGTTGGGTTTGTTGGCGCTGATGTCGGTTGGTTGCCTGCCGTGTCGCTATGAACTACCACCTGCTCTAGAGGAGCTACTGGTGCCGATGCTGGCGTTGGTCCTGTAGTTCGTCGAAGCCGGGAATCCCACCTCATCAGTGACGCAGCGATTCCTCTAACACCAGCACCGATGATTTCCGGCCGTTCCCAAGCCAATAGTCCCGGCTTTCCGGTGGCACGGTTGGTATAGACTACATTATATTTTGCATTGGCCCAACTAGGGCATGTATACTGGTCCTTCGTATCGTCCCCCGCCGATTTGCCTGCCTCCGTTTCAGCCTCGACAGCCGCGCTTGTATTCGGCTCGTCGCCTAGGAATACTGTGATTCCGATTCTCGGCCTTGACGTCGTCTTTTTCTCCACCTCTGGGTGCCGCACACAATGTGCCCAAAATCTCATCGACGCCTCAGGACCAGGTAGCCAAGCGAGTTCAGTGAAGTTAATTATCTCTGTTGGTGTGAATTCCTTCTTGGAACCAAGCAGACGGAGACTCTTCAAAACAAAAACCAGCAATCCCGTGGGTGAGTCGCACAGAGCATATGCTAATGTGTTAGGTTCCCGGAGGCCTAGACGGTTCAATCCGAATTGAGCAGGTGTTGGCCCTTTTTTCGATGACCGGACATGGCCATTACGTTCTAGAGCGGAGAAATCCTCACTGCGATATCCTAGAATCGGCGCTCGGAATAAGCTTGCAATAGACCATTTTGCCCACTCGAGTGGTGATTCCTGAAGCTTGGGTTGTTCTAATGGTGGCGATATGAAATGAGCGCCCAAGCAAGAGTCTGGATAATAGGTTGCCAAATAATTAGCAAGCTTGAAGTCGATTTCTGCGGGCGAAGCGGCTCCGGAACTCGCATTCGTCGCCAGATAATACGGATATGAAAGGCGACTCATTAGAGAGTTTAGAATATCCGCCGTCGATGAGACCACCGAGGTATTATTCGGAAGCGCATCACTGAAACCCACGCCTGGTAGGGAAGGTATGACCAAGTGGAAGGGCTGGTTATTTCCGACATCCTCCGGGTCCGTGAATTGTTTGATGAGATGTCCAAAAGAAAGATTTGAGAAGGGGAAAGGTGGTATTAAAAGAAGGGGTATCGCATTTGAATGAGATGAATGAACATGAACGAAGTGGATTCTAATGATTGCTTCAGAAGAGGGTATTACGAATCCAGTGCGAAATTGCGGTATCGCAGTATTCAGTAGGTCTTCCTGTGCTCTCCATGAATATTGTTCGAGCCTATTCAAGCGTCAGTTTTACTAATACTCTTCATAGTGATGTAGGTAGTATGGGGATACATGAGAATTCTACGAATCGACCCAAGACTGAGGTGAAATGAAACCAAAAACTTACCAGAAGTCGATGAGTGGCTCAATTTGAGACTTTGGCTCCCACCAATCTTTCGATTTTGGTTCCGAGAGTTCATGAGGTAGTCTAGTGACTTCAAGTTTCTGTTTTGTGAGTTCAAGATACTTGGATGAGACCTACAGTAGGGAAGGGAGGTGCGTCAGCCACAAATTCTCTACTTGTGTGAAGATCGGGAAGTGGCTCACATGTATTTTGTATGGCTTGATCTCATCAGCACCGCCAGCGGGAGCAGCCTCTTCTACTTCTGCAGCCATTTTGACACAGAAGTTTCCATGCAACACATATAAGTGTCACGTCGAGAAACAGCACAACATCAGACGAGGTAACGAGAGAATAAAACGACAGGTAGCGAGAGACGCATAAACAAGTTACAGACTAAGAAACAAAATTACTTAATTCATATTATCTTCATGCTGCCCCAACGCGCCCGAGAGGAGGACTTGTTTAATTATACTTCGTTTTAAGGGACCTCGGTGGCTTGACCTCATGTGGCTAAAAACCCTTCGCAGTACTTCCGAAAAACAAGGCACAAGCAACAGGGATGATGCCTGCCCCGAACCAATCATGATCGAAGTCGACCCCGAATTAAGACTAACATGGGTGTGAAGGGTCTCGACTCTCGAGAGACAAGTGGCGGTGCACGCGTACACCCGCGAGTGCCCATGTGGAGAAGCGGAAATGATCGCCCTTGCTTCACTTGGTACGATGGAATATCATACCTTATTTTCAAGTTTCAAATCCTGACTTCACAGTGCCGTCACATTAGTGTATAGGGGTGATGATAAAAGGATATTTACTACAGTATTGTACAAGATTTGCGAGAATTGAACACGCCGGAGAGATCAGACTCGACTATATAACCCTCATCCGTAACGCATGACGCTAGTACCTTAAACTTCTCCATACTAATTTCGTAGGGCCTATTATTAAGGCTTAATAGAGCGAGCTCTAGATGGCGCGTACGGTGGTGCAATCAGCTGAACATGACAACTTCCGGTCGAGCCAAACTCGAACCACTTGCGATAGGTCATTATAAATTCCGATGTGGAAGCTATTTATATAGACGTTTCCCCAGCTTCACTCTCAAACTGTTATATCCAATACTCTTAATAATACCGCCAGTCCGTCATTTCGGATTATCTTGTATAACAATCTTGGAACCATAGGAAATATAATAGCGTTGGGAGTCGCCTTGGAAAAGGCGCTCGTTGTTGGACTACAGCTGGCCAACGTTTGATCAAGTAGCCCACCGGATAGGCACCGTAGCGCCAACGCTTAAAGGAAAGATCAATCGTTGTCCGAAGGGTGTCGTGAGCAGCACACGCTCCTTTAGATTGAGTGGCGAATTTGCCTCCTCTGAGGCTTCGATATAATACAATAATGTTCTTTGCGACGCAGAGAGGCGCTTCTCAGCTTAGCTCAGAGCGACGGCTGCCGTCAGCCTGACTATGAGCGCCGACAGGAAAGCAAACCCGATCTCAAGCTTTGCTTCTTGACTGGTTATCCTCGTCGCCCGACCACCAGCGCCGGAACCAGTTGTAGTAGAAGATGGTTTCCATCGTGCCATAGATACTTAAGGCAATGAGGATCACGATTTTGGCAGTTCGGGATATGGCCAGGTCTTTGAAAATGGAGCCCATTGGGATGGGGTCCTCAGGGGACTTGGAGGAGTCCTTTTTGGGCTCCTTCGTCGTGAGTCTCGAGTAAGAAGTTGAGAACTTTGAGGTAGTGATTTGGGTTGATGGTTTTGGTGAATATGAGCCGTTCGCAAGTCTATAAGGAGACGCGATACGTCCCCGACTTACAGCGCCGGCGCTGCTGCGGACGGTCATTGCGAAGCGTGGAGCGAGCATTTTGATATTTCTAATATTGAAGATAAAACGACAACTTGAATGCATGGAAGAACGAATTCAATGAATCTGCATGATGAGAACGAAAGCACCAGCGAATATATACGCGATTTCGAGCATATAGGAGAGATTGAAGTCATTCGAGTCACAAGTCGCGAACTGGGTCCGATTCTTGGCATCATGGTTGATACGGCGTATATGCAATCCTCTTACTCGCTTGAGATATATCGTCTACAAATTTTTCATGAACATGACATAAAATCAAGGAATGATAATCGCGATTGTATTCTAGCGTTTCTAAGTTTTTATTGCGATCGATAATAACCCGGACTCGAATTTTGACGAAGGATAGGAGTGTTTAGGAGTTGCAGGTGGTGATATAGTGGTTTAGGTTTCAATCCTATCAGCGCCGCCTGAGGTCCCCACTGTCCCCACCTTTCTGTCAACGAATACTTAGGTAAGCACTTATGGATGATGCGGGGCTAACAATAGCAATACTTAAATCAAGTTGACAGAAAATTTCCCAACGCACTAATGGGGTAGTGGTAACCTCGGAGTTTCCCATCTCATGAAGATACTACTCTGGCCCCGTGTTCGATTCACGGTTAGTGCAATTAATTGCAAACCCATTAGAGACAACTCTACTTTTTTGCCATTTTTTCCATCCTCCGCTGTTATTCTTTTTGGGGGATTTGAAAGAATGGCATTGACCGCGACGCTGTATCTTGAGTTCTAACTTGAGATAGGCACGATTTAGATAATTGGATACATGACATCAACTTGGTAAATGTAAGGTTGCAATCGAATTGATGAATCTCTATCCACAGCAACAAGCTCGCCTCCAAAGCTGGCCCGCAGGGAGAATTGGTGGTTGAGCCAGAGTACCTCCGTATACGTGGGGTAGATCCAAGAGCTTGGACCACCGCCTACAATAATCCCAGAGTTTATGATGAATTCCACCGGTCTGTAGTAACACATAACTTCTTATACACACATATATCCATCCATATATCCATCCTGTCTTTCTTTCTATGGAATAATATACCTATACGACACACCGAAAATATGGCCGGAAGAGGCGACAAGATCGACAAGATTATTACTCGCCTGCAGTCGAGGATCAGTGAGGGGCAGTTCTACGAAGCTCAGCAGCAGACCCGTGTGGTGGCAGCGCGGTACACGAAGGCATCCAACTGGGACGCCGCTATCGATATCCTCTACAATGTCGCACAGTCGCTTCTAAAAGCCGGCCAGGGCGGCAGCGGTGGAGATCTCTGTGTCCTCCTGGTCGACACCTACAAGCAGGCGGAGCTGAAGCCTGACTCCGCTACGAAGGGCAAACTACTCACGTGTCTGCGGTTGTTCGATAGTGAAGAGCCTACTCGCAAGAAGTACATTGGAGAGATGATATCGTAAGTCACGCTTGCTGCGCTGGGCTCGCGTGGAACTATCTACTGATATCTGTCTAAACAATAGATGGTCCTCCAAATACGGTGAATACCCCGCAGGCGATCCCGAGCTCCATCACGTCGCAGGCTCTTTATACGCGGAAGAGCACGAGCCGTACGATGCGGAGAGGCATTTAATCTTGGGGACGAAGGATTCGGCCGAGGTTCTGGCTCGACTAGAATATGAATGGTTCAAGGAGGACGACGCGCACACAGCTGCTTTATACGCCGCCCGGGGGATCCTGCCGTACCTTCTGACGGGCAATGTCCGTGCAGCCAATACATGCTACCGACTTTTCACCAGCGCACTGAACCAAGACAAGGCAAGCCAGCTCGGCATTCAAGACGTCAGTAGTAACAGTGCCGATATCCGCGTATATCCTAGTATACCTCTCCTCAACTTCCTCGGCCTCCTCTTGCTCGCCATCCAGAGAGCCAATCCAGATTTATATAAACAGCTTCACAACAAATACGCACCGCTCCTTGCTGAAGTTGAGGCATGGCATGAATCTTTGGAAATGATTGCTGAGATGTACTTCGGAATCCAGAAGCCTCGGCAGAGTAATCCTCTGATGGACATGATGAGCGGGTTCTTCGGCGGCGGTGGTGGTGGGGCTTCGACGGGTGGAGGTGCGAGGCGGCCGGCTGTTCAGGCTCCTACATCGATGCCGGCGGCGGAGGGATTGGATTAGTTGTCTCGAGGATTGGCGAAATAGCACTCGTATACCTAGAGTCCGTAATGTCCATTCTATCCATTCTAGGCAGGTCAAATATCACTGTGGTCGTGGTTGTTCTTCCGGCTCGTACATCCAATTATCTTCGGCTAATGCGGCTACATTGGCTTTCAAGCTGGCTTTGAGAAGTTCTAAGATTTCTTCTTTCCGAGTCAGCTTAAGCTGCAGTGATTTCTGCGCGGTCTTACCTTCGGGATGCACTGGCGGGCGATTGCGGTCTTCTTGATAGGGTTTGAGGACCTCTGCTAGTCTTTTTCTTTCGCCTATGAAGTGTAATATTAGTAACCCCTATCCCGTAAAGTTACGTAGTTAGGTATAATGCAACATACGTTCGCTCTCCTGTGCGTCGTCCAATGCGCCGCCGTCGTCTAAATCGTCTGGAGGCGGGGTAGGCGGATCGCCAACCTCGAACTCGCCATTCTTATCACGGATAACGATCTCGGATGTGTCTGATAGAACTTCGACGTCACCGAGGCGGAGCGTCTCGGTGGAGTTATTGGAGGAGCCGGAATTTGTAGGTGTTGGACGACGCGTGAGATTGCTCTGGAAGAGGTTGCGCCGTACCCCGATAGTATTTGTGCGTGCAGTCCTGTTAGGAGGTGGACGAACATGCGGGGGCGGGCGTTCGGCCATTAGATAAATATGAAACGTCTATCTTTCTATTGCGAATAGGTAGGCGGGCGAGGGAAGTGATTCGTGTAAGACTTTCGATGATGGTGTTTTGTAATTGTTTCGACGAATCTGTTAGGAAAATTCCAGGTAGCATGTATGTACTAACATTGAATGCAGGGATTAAGCTCATTAGGAGGTGCGGGCTAGCTCCTTGCCGTGTGGGGTAACCCTGTGTAAGTGACATCCATGGGTTTTTCCTACCTGACCCTGTAGCCTTTGTCTTGAGCCTCTGGATTCTTCTCAGAATCTTAATATCAAGCTCATTTTTCAATATTGGGGTAACTTCATCTATCGATGCTCATTTCTTTGACTTATTGAATCTAGTCCTCACCATAAGATCATAGTTTTTCTTCGCTATGGCGGGCGCTTTCGAGATCCAGCCCATTGGCCGTTTCAGCGGCGAAAGCGAAGCTGTCAAAAGGCCTAAGGTAGGCATATCTCTATTCTGAGCACAGAAATAGAATCTTCTTTCGTCTCTATATTGTACACCTCGGAATTATTAATATGTACTGATACCCCAGTGTACAGGAAATAGCGTGTTTTTCATACGACGAAAAACACGAGTTTCATCTAGACGATCGGTCATTACAGTGGTACTATCCCCCTGAGCTTGGAGCCGACCTGTCTAAGGGGTTCGACCAATTCGACAAGCATGACGATTCAAAAGATGAACACCTTGATAGTCTACTCAAGACAATCATAGCTCACGAAGAAGAGGAAGGAAAGAAAATCGACGCACACATCGTTACCTGGCGTGGCATGATGACCAAGGTATGGAACATTGGCGAAGTATGCGCTTATTAACCTCCTAACTGACTATCACAGATCATGTCAGCTCCATTCGAAGACAGAGACGGGTACGTAGGCGTATAGCCAACCTATACGCTACCAATGCAGGTCTAACGTCGTATTAATATCTAGCTTCGAGATGAATGCTACCCTCTACCAAGTGCGCGACTCAAATACTCTCCCATGAAACGCCCATAGCTGATTATTTAACGAAGGACTGCATGTATGCTCAGCTGGTCCTCAGTAATAGTTCTTTTATCTAATAACACCCCAGCTTCATCGAGGAGAACCATGCTTATAAAGAGGCTACGAGAGAAGAGCAACAGCGTAAACAACAGCCACGACGCGGTCAACCTCCGCCTGAAGTCATGACGTATTGGGGTCAGGATAAACAACCTCAATCTATGGGCTATAGCAGCTAACCCTCATTTAGGATACAAATTTGAGACGTTATGTTGCTTGCCGCGTCCGTGGGGAGAGGTGACTAGAGATTTCATCGAGAACAGGGATAAGGAAATCGTCAGCAATAAGGCCCAGTACTGCTCAGTGGTTCGCACTGGACTTGGCAAAACAACTATGTGCTTAGGAGGCGAAGTCGACGCTAGTAAGGTCCTCACTCGTACAATAGTGTGGCTCGGAGTGCGATATGCTTACGCTGATATTCATGTTCAGTCTGGGATTCGAAGCCGATGCAAAAGGGAGCGCCGATCAATTGGATTGAGCTCAAGACCAGCGTCGAAATTCGCGACGACAGGACCATGCAGAATTTTGAACGCAAACTTATGAAGTTCTGGATCCAGTCCTTCTTACTAGGCGTGCCGAAGATCATCGTAGGCTTCCGCTCACCACAGGGTATCCTCACGAAGCTAGAGGAAATACAAACAGCCAAAATCCCCGATACGGCTGCTAAGCGAGGTGTTCAGAGTTGGAACGCGAACATGTGTATCAACTTTGCCAGCTCTTTCTTGGAATGTGAGAGTCCTCCCACCGCTTATTTGCCGGTCACACATTCACTAATCTGAATTTAGGGTTACGAAATACCCTTAATGACGAAGGTGTCTGGAGGATAAGGAGACAACCTCGGTCAGGAACTATCGAAGTATTCCAAGTCGAAGAAGTCGGTCACGGAAGGATTCTCACGGACGAGTTTATTGACTGGCGCATAAAGCTGAGTCTAAATACCGCCAGCGGCAACACCTGACATGGTAGTTCCCTGGCAAACTCTACGGAGGCTATTCTATGATTTCGCGCCATATATAACCCATTTCTTTCTATAGATACCCTATTGCCAATTCTATACATTCTACATTATCCAGCCCGCTTACTATGCCGTATATATAATAATAACTCATTGGTTCAAGTTTACATGCATTTTGCGTCGAATGGGGTCGTAGCTCGTTCCATGCGTAGGATTTCCGGAAATTAGCGTGCCCTTGGCATCGTCGTCTATGCTGTCAAGATCCACTTCAAACGCCATATGGTTAAGGAAGTTGCAGATCTACCGGTATGTTAGCAATGAGTGTTGATACCAACTTCGGGACTGGGATGTCTCACAGGTTTTCCATGCCATCGCCCGCCGCCGATCTCAAACCAGCCCAAATGACCGCCTAGCGACGTGGTACATAGGACGGTATACGGATTCGTCGACGCTTCAGCATATGGCACACTCAGATTTGAGGCAATAGGGTCGTCCACGGCATTGATCGCTAGAAACGGAATTCGCACGGCCAGCAGCGAATCCGAGCTCGACGCATCTCTGTAGTAAGCTTCCTCTGTAGGATATCCCCAAGTGGGACATTGGTATGCTCTGTCGAATTCGTATAGATACTTCAACTTGGACAAGCTTTCAGTGTCTATGTTTGTGAACTTGTCGAGCTCCTCCTTATGTCTCATCGACAAAGTCCTCATGGCATCTAGGGATGACATTAGCTTTTGTTTCAACGCCTATATAATGTGATTTTATCGGCACTTACCACCAAGCACTTTTTGGTATACGTGGTGTCCGATGAAGCTGCTCTGGAGCATCTTTGACGAAATGTGAAGCGCCCATGGATTGGCAACGGCAACGGCTGCTTTAAGCGGACATGCGGAACCCTCCTCACCGAGATACTGAGTAGTAAGTTAATATATCTTCTTAGAGGTTATAATGGTTTGCTATATGACTTACGTTTGTGAGTATGCAGGCTCCTAACGAGAAGCCTAAACCAAACAATGGCCTATTGGGATACGTCTTCCTAAGCCACTTGATAGTCTATATTCGTCAGGGTTAGTAAGCCATCCGTACAAGGGGAAAATGAAATGAGGAATAAACGTACTTGCCTAACATCCCAGGTGGCTCTCGCATTGTACAGCAAGCCTGTGGTTATCTTACTGTTGGCGCAGCCCCTGGAAATGACGACACAGGCCTCCCACTTCCCGCTGTCGACCAGCGGCGCAATCGCTTGCCTGAGGTAAATTTCGTGCGATCCGCCTGACAATCCGTGCAGCACGACGAGCATGGGACGTTCGTCATCAGAGCCCATAGCCTCGAGCTCGCTCTCGGAGAAATACGCCGTCCGCGGGGTGAGTGTCTCGTCCGCCTCCTCCTTAGCAGAAGGATCAGTTACGGCGAAGTCCACGACGAAGCTGCCGTTGAACTCTTTGTGGTCTGCCTCGAAGACCCGCCGCTTATAGCGGATCGGAGGACCGTGGGATTTAATGGCCGTCCACATTGTCTGCGCGTGCCCGTTGAATAGCAACGGGTTTAGCTGACACGGCGGTACTGCCGATTGGCATATCTTGAGTAGATCCGTTACTTTTCCATCCTTTTCCTTTAAGCTGAGTGGTTTCGGCGATGTTGTGTAGTCAATCTTTGCTCGTCCGAACCACTCCATTTTCACCGCCGTTGAACTCTCCTTGCCTTGTGACTGACCTGCCCGGAAAGAAAGTATGTAATCTGGATTAGGGTTCAAAATACTATGAAGAGATAAAGATATATAATTCAATTATATGATAAAATGGAAAAGGAATTCTATACAGGAGTTACTATAAGAATTTGAAGAATATTGTCGATAAAAATTGATGTATACCGAGACCTCGGAGGTTAACGAACATTGCCTCGTTATTAGAATACAAGAGTTTAGGAGGCAATTCGGCGCTTCTAATAGCTCTCCACATACCTCGGTTTATACCAAAGTAGGTAGTAGTGGCCGACTTATTTGTAACTAAAGCTTCATATGCGCTAAGTGGGGTTCCCGAAAGAGTCTTGATCCGGGGGTTACATCTCCTTGAGCCGCAAAGCATTTTAGCATCTGATTATGGGTAGGGAAGTAAGGGTTTACTATATCAACCAAAAAGGTTACAATGATAGATAGGATGTGTTCCTTTTACATGATTCTAAGTTACGTCCATCTCATGTAATTCTATCATTCGATGAAAAGGTGAGATTAAGTGAGATTGTGCATCCTATCGCAATAGAATTGAAAGCTATTTTTTTACTCTGCCTATGCTTAAGAGTGAATGGGTTTCGACGAAACCGAAAAACCAAGGATCCATGGATGAGCCCTGGAGATATCGATTCAACGTTCAACATTGAAATACTTAATATCTTAAAAGGGTAGCTGGAGGTACTTAGTACATGGTAGTCCTTTCCTGGTAGGTCTACGGAATACAATTATGATGGTATTGTACTTTGTACAGGGCGCCTTCCGCTATCATTTTAGTCACGTGATTGTCTTTAAGAACTTACAACGTCGCGGCACGCGCTTTCGTCGATCTCGACTACCACCCTGACCTACTCTATATAATCAATTTTTAAGACATCGGCTCCGCGATTCAACAATAGCTTCGGATAGAGAATTGATTTGATCGATAGGGGGACCTTATATAAGCCCGAAGTGCGATGAAATTATGACATATCGAGGCTCGATGCCCCACGGCCACGGCTCGGGGTTCAATGGCCAAAGTCAATATCCCCAGGTTCCCCAGGCTTCCCAGGCTCAAGCCCAGGGCCAGGTCGTGAACAATGGCTACGATGCCTGGGGCAACCCGCAATATCAACCTTATCCGACCGCCGTTTTCGCCCCCGTTTCCTACCCGAACCACAACCCGAACCATAACCAGAGTCCCCTCCCGCATTCGCACAATGTGCTTCAGCAATCACATCAACAACTGCCACAGCAGAATATCAACTACCAGTTCCAGGCCTACGACCCCTCCTTCGACCAACGGCCTCCCCAACCCTCACCTCAGAACCACATAAATCCGCATGCTATGCCTCAGCCAGGCCAACAACCCGAATGGCAACATATGCCGCCGCCTATGTCCATGTCCATGTCCATGCCTTCGCCATCCTACCAATCCCCCCAATCTCAGCTCCCTCAGCTCCTACCGCAACCGCAACCGCAGCCACAATCACAATCGCAATATCATCAACAGCATGGTAACCACCAACTTCATCAACGCCAGCAGCAAAACCTGCAACGGTCCGTACCCTCACATGCCAACTCTCCCGTTGCCGGCCAGTCACCTCAGATGGCTCCTCAGTTCGTACACAACCCGGGCAACAGACATGTCAGTACGAGTGCGCGAATGGGACATGCCAGCCCCATGTCCGCAAGTCCTCGACTGAGTAGCCACGGCATTAAAAGAAGTCCCAGTGTTGGTTCAGCAAGGTCGCCGGCTCCAACTCCGGGGCTTTTACCCCACCATGCTGATACCAACTCCCTCTTGATTTGTCTCGCAGAAGAGTTCTTTTCCAAAGCGCGAGCGCAAACCGTATCCGTGGTAGACGATATCGATGCTCAGAGCCTTCACGAGTACCAGAAACTTGTTGCGACGGGATTGGGTTGTCTAGAAGTTGTTCTGGAGAATACGAAGTTGGCACCACGGCTAGAAGCCAAAGTACGATTTCGATATGCTAGCATCCTATGTGAAGAGACGAACAATGTAATGGAGGCAGAAACTGCCTTGACCAAAGGGATCACCCTTTGTGAAAGAGTAATGCCGCGCTTAATAACCACCACGCCTAATCAATCATTTGCTGACCACTAGTTATAGAATCGATTTACCGACCTAAAGTATGCTATGCATTTCCTCCAGATCAAGCTGCTCTTTTCGCAGCAGAAAGTAAAGGCGGCCATGATCGCAGTAGATGGCCGTATACGAGATGCCGAAGTGTATGTGCTCTTTGTATGTCCCACGACATGTACAATATTCTAACTTAAGCAGAGTGAAACACTTCCCCTGGGTATATGCTTTTCGCTTTTTAAAGACATCCATGTACCTCCAGTCTGCCAATCCATCTGAGACACACGCGTTGGAAAACTTGAAGGCCATCACTGCTCTGGCTAACCAGAGGAACGATCGTGCTATCTTTAAGGTAGCCTCCCTGCTCGAAGGCCTAAGTCTTCTTAAGACCATGAAAGATGACGCTATAGTTCGTATACAAGCCTGTATCGCCCAGGCGTTGAAATACCAGCTCGAGGATTCGGTTCGCATCCCACAGGTCGATGCTCTGGCGTATATGCTTGACCTCGCTTGTAGCTTGCAGCAGAAATCGGTCCAGGCAATAATGCAGAAGTTGAAGTGTCTCCAAGACCACATTGACAATGCCCTGACCAACAAGTCATGGCAATCTGTCAACGCAGAAGTCCTCCTTCCTATCGAGAAATGTGGCCAGGTAGTAATCAGCCAGGACACATCGGCTGTATTACGGCCTGGGCCCGACGATGCTTCCTATGACTATCTCGTCATGTCGTTCTGGAGTAAACTCGAAGCATATGCCGTATCGTAAGGTACCCCGTCCTGCGTCCGGCGTTCCCGCTAATGGCGTTACTAGATACACGTATAGTGGCCTTGCGCTTTTGTATCAGAATCCTCGCCATGATAAGAGGATATTCAAGTTGTGGCAAGAGGCGTCAACCCAATTGCAAAGAGGTAAGAGAATTATTTATAGTATGGTGCTACGATCTCTAACTCCTAGCAGCTGGTGTCAAACTACAGGGGCTACCGAACTCACTCCCGGACGCTATCACGAGGGCAGATCGGCAAAGGGAATGGAAATGTTATCTCAACATCCTCCTAGGTTTACACTTTGCAACTCACACTCGATGGGCCGATGTTAAGCAATGTGTGGTAGAACTGGAAACCAATGTCAAACCACCACTCGAGGGCATCGTCGTGCTATACTCGAAGTATCTCGCAGGAGTATATCATCAGGGGACTGGCGATTTGCGAACGGCCAGCTCGATTTTCGGCAATCGTATTTTTAGCTTAGGGGACAATAACGGAAGCAATAGCAGCAGCAAAACGACCGAGCTCGATGTGTCGATACTGGCAACTTTCAATCGGATCTGGATCATGCAGCATCCGGACTACAAAGATGATCACTTGACACAAGAACTTCTAGGCCAGCTCCATCCGCTCTGCAACGAGCATCCTAACCTGGAGATCCGCACAGCGTACAACCTAGTATTAGCAGCGGTTCAGACGAACCCGCCTACCCCGATGACGGCCGTCAAGGCCTATATTTCCACCGTGCTTAATAATTCGCAGCACTTAGGCAACGTGCAGTTGTTATCTATCGCGCTGAACGTCATGCGAGCCAAGCTCTTCCAGAGTATCGTGGGCGATCAGGCGCTGAAGAGCGCAAAAGCGGCCTCCAATCAGGCAAAGAGGAGCGGTAACACGCTCTGGATGAGTGTCGCGGACGGAATGCTTGCGCAGAGCTACGATGTTCAGGGCCAGAGTCTGGACGCACGGAAGGCGTGGGAAGATGCGACGCAGTATGCACGTCAGGCCTTTGATATGATGAGAAGTGAGAGCTCCGTCTAAGTTGGGGGTCGCAGCGGGTGCAGCAAATCCGGGTCTCTTTCGAAGGTAGGGCGTTATGTACGATACCATGGCATTGCATTGTAGGATTGATTTTACGGGCTAGGTGGGCGGTATCGAGTTGGCGTTTGTCAGGTCACAAGGGGAGCGATTGTCATTCTCGTTGGCCGGTTTGGGACGGTCAACAATATACCCTTCTCACCCTTGATAGGTCGCGAGGACCTTTTGACAAATTCCGACGGCACACAAGCATTTATTGCAGGAACTACGACTATAGGGACGCAGTGAAGTAGAGAAAAGGTATGACCCGGTTGACGTTACTCAACATAGAGAAGAGCCGCGTATGTATTCGAGCCTATTCCGACGGACCGATATTCAAAAATGTCCGGCATATAAGCCAGGACGATGTGCTTGCTGCAGCTCACCGTGATTCACCGTCGCAGTTTGTTGTTCGGACCTCGTATTGTATATGGATCCTCTTTGCACGAGCAAACTCATACGGGCTACCCATCTATCCCACCCCCATTTGCATCCCTACCCGTATGTATGGGCTACCTAATTGTTTTTCCCCCTCCATTCCGACCGAGGACGTTCCTCACGCGGCGATTTTTCTCAGGTCCCCAACAGCAGCAGATCCGAGAGCGTATATCCGTGAGAGAGAGACACAACATACACAAGACAGATTCCGAACCTTCCTCATTGGGCCTACCTATCCTATCTGACGGGCAGGGAAGCAAAAGGGCGAGTCCAGCCCTGACGCCGAGCCCCCTGCCCACTAAACGGGCGTGTGTGTTGCTCCCCTTAGCCAACCAACCGCCCGGCGCCGTTGGCGTTACACAGCTAGTTTATATGTATGTATGTATGTGAGGTATGTACATAGCATATGTAACGTGCGTCTATGTATGTAGGTGAGACATGATGATGGGTCAGTCTCGGAAGCGCTGCCGAAGAAGCAAGCCAGGACCAAGCAAGATATAGGTGATAATAATAAAATTTTCTAAATAGACATAAATCCACGCACGTTAGAGGAGGCGAACTACACACGAGAGAGATATGTAAGGTTCGCGCTCATTTTACTTTTTGTTTCCCACGTTTTGATGGTTGCGGGCGGGCCCGGCCCTCGATGCACAAGTGTTCGCGATTACTTACTTACGAACTTACATACGAGGCACTCGTCTCGGCCGGTTCTTCCCAAATCTTCGGTTTAGGTTGAAGCTGAGCTGAGTCGAGTCAAGTTGTGCCGAATCCGGCGAGATTCGAGGGTTACCAAGTATATGTATGTAAGGTGAGCAGAAAAAAAGGGGGGGGCTAAATTGCGCGTGAGAGGGGGGTTTTTTTTGGTGCCAGCGACGGTAGTGGTGGAAATGGGTTTGCCTGGTAGTGTAATGTAATGTAGAACAGACGATACGATGATGGGATAGTGGATAGCGAGTGAGTGGATTGAGGATGACGAAGACACGACGCAGAGTATACCACTTGTAGACGTGCGGGTACTCGGTACCAAGGGGAGGGGATGGAGTGTCCCGTCCATACGATTAATTGGTATTTGAGATGGCTGATGCATAATCCAGCATAACTACTACACTACCTACTTACTTACTTACTTCTCGCGTAGTATATGTAATAAATGTAAAAGAAGCGAGCAAAGAGCTGTCTACGATGTATACATAGTATATGGATGTATATACGTACCTTCATACGGACCTCCATGCCATGCCACGGCCATACCCACTCCCATCCCACGCGCGCGACAAGTGTCTACCCTGGAAGTTGAACCGTGAACCCACACCACCCGCTCCGGCGGCTCGAAGTCCCGCTCGCGATCAGGTAATCAAGATGTAATCAGCCCGACGCTTGTTACTCTGCCCGACCACTCCCCTGGGTCCCCGCGGTGCAACCTTGGGTTGGTGTCTTATGTCTGATTTATTGATTTTGCAATCTATTTGTTCGGTCGTTTTTTCTGGGGGCGCGGTAGTAGTTGGTGGGGGCGAGAATGAGGGGGGAAAAGACGGGGGGTGGAATCTATATTATGTATACTATTGTATATCTAGATGGATAGATGTACAGTATTGGCGATTGGAGTATGTATGCTACTGTATGCTATGTAGGTAGGCCTGGTATACCACCTCTCCGAATGTATGTATCTTCAGGTGTGGATGTGTGGTGTGTAGTATTTTTTTATGGTTTTCGGCGAGATACGACCTCCGCGGCGTTACGCTGTCCGTTTTCCACCAACCAATGTCGATACGTAAGCTTGGGGATGGGTATGTTTGTTGTTTGTTTCTTCTTGTTCGTGACGCTCGCTACCTTTCCTGGGATAGGTACATAATACATAAATCCACACACACACAGCCTAACCCCCTGCGATTGGGAAGGGATGAGAAACCAAGATCTAGCAGGGTACGGAGTTAAGGCTCTATCTTTCAAGGTGGTGTGGATTTTTCTGTGTACTTGTGACCCGTCGTCACCAGTTAGTCGGTAGGATTATCGTTCGTTAGTTGTCTGAGGCTATACTTATTTACACATACTCATATTACTATGTTGTATGCTGTGTATATGTCTCGTTAAATCATCCTACGCTCTCGTGAGCTGTGGGACGGTTGCATATGCGTCTACGGAGCAGAGTAAGGACTCCGTGGGGCGTGGCAAGATATTACTTATTCCTTACCTTACAGCGCGCACTTTTCATCTGCCGTAGGAATGTGTGGCGCATGCATAGGTAGCTTCAAGACATATACCGCAATAGCTGACAGCGTCGTGCAACGTGGTTCTGAGACGCAGTCAGCCTACATATTCTGTACATAAATCCCGTTCGTACATGCTGACTTGACGAACGTGGGTAAGCCCAGATAGCTGTTAGCAGTCAGCTGTCTACACGTATGTACCTATCCCTAGCCGGCTCCCTATGTACGTAGGTAGCTAACTTTCTTGACGTTGGTTACGCTTGTTACGCAACCGGCCGTAACGAGTTCTGGGACATCCCAGTATTCGTATCTCCGAGTGGAAATATTTCCCCATCGGTCCATTGTCGTGGTCTACCGCTACTACTACGGTCTATACTAAGTGAGAAGCGCCGTAGCGGGCCAGGAGCCGCTTTGGGACCCTTCCCGGCGACTCATCGACATCACCATGGCAAACCGAGGCAATGACATGCTGATTGATACCATACCCGAAGTCCACCAAAAAAAGGGAAGAAAATAGCACCCCGAGCTACCCCGGAAGAGTGAAGTGTACGATGTACAGAGACCAGAAGGAATAGCCGTGGCGTTGGCATTCCCGCGTGGCATCAAATGTGAGAAATGACCTGACGGGTGGCGATCTAATCATCAGTTCAGCCTGCTTACACCTACCTATGTACACCCAACCGTCGCACAAAGCCGACATGACTCCCCTTGAAGCCACGATTGGATCATCCAACCAAACCATTGCAGGGTTCCAGGCGTCGACCAATGTGCTGCTCTTGGCTGTCTGGTAGACATGACACAACACATCCGTCACTCTGAACTGAGAAGCTCGAAGGATTCCAAAGAGTTACCTAGTAGGGTATGTATATGTGTGTTATACATAGAAGGACGTTTGTGTAGCCAGTGTATTTGAAATTCCGCAACGATGGGTGTCTGGCCAGGGGTCGCTCGCGGCAGTTATGTTCTATTTGACTTTATTATTCATCTCTCTTTAATTCGGCTACTCTCCTGGCTTGAACTTCCCTGCTTTCCTTCATCCCTCTTCCGTGATACAATGCTACGGTACAATATACTTCAAAATGCGGCGAATATACATATAGGGGTATAGTACAGGCAGAATTGGCTATGCTTGTAAACAATAGACATGAAACTGGGGATCAACAACCTACCGCGAGGCGGATACAAAAACGCGACGGAAAATGCAGTTAACCCAAATAGATAAAAATAAACCACCCAATGCAAATCAGGATATCTGAGTCTCGTCTCCATATGCCTGCCCCGTAGATGCTTTATGGCCCCTTTTAAATTTGAAATGAAAATCAGACACCAAAACGCCGGCCAAGATGCTGCCCTGATCAAAATAAAGTCCGGGTCACCCTTTACCACTCAAATGTTCGACCTCCGGTCGTTGGTCGTAAATTCTGTATATGTTCTCGTGATGAATGTTCCAAGCCATCGTAGAGCTCACTATTGCATGCGAACTTCGTCGTTCATACGAGGAGTTGTCAAGGTACCACGATTGCCTAGAAGATACGCCTATGGCAGGTCTCATATCCTAAAATCGGCTTGGCCATAGTGAGAGGGCGGTCTGGAGCCAGCAACTTGGAGGTTTCCTGCACCATTTTCCCCATCGGCTGAATAATATCCTGGTAAGCGAGTCCAGTGTTACGGTATCCTTCTTCGCATCTTCGATATCCGGTATGAGCTTTACAGTAGAACCAGATAGAGAAGTGAGCTGCCGGGGAGCAAACGCGGCTTTCCCTCTAGCAGATTGGCATGAGGAGATAGGAGTGACGCGATCATGTACCACAAGAGACACAGGCTAATGCTTTCAATGGGATGAATGCATCAAGACTAGCCATCCCTGCTCTTCGGGTTGCTCCCCTAAAGATGCCGCGTCTCTTGTCTTCCCGTCCTCAGTTTAGTAGACCTACGGTCAACACCATCAACTTCGGTTCGGATGATTTTTCAAGCGTCTCCGGATAAGCTCAATCCACATCGTGATTCCACCGACATGGCTTGCTATTCATTAAATCCCCCATCCTTTGATGTTTCATCGATGTCCTCACGTCAACGCCTTAGATCGGTTTACCCATCTTCGCCGACCCTTTTCTCACGGAATCCGGGTGATAGATGGCACAATGTGTTCGATAATGGGGGTATCATATGCGAAAGAATTACGGCGGCAGACTCAGCAAGCCGGCTGAGCACAGTCCAGACATTCGGGACATGAATTACCACGCGCCCGGTTCTCCTCCGTTAAGTGTGTCGATGCTGTTGAAAGCTTTCGAGCGCCCTTCATGTTCGTCCGGTCGAACGAACGCGATTTCGGCCTATCTGTGCGTACAAACTTCAGGCGAATCCATTTTTAGATCTTAGATGCAAGCCGAGCGTGAAGATATTATACACGTGTATGAGGTCTCCTATATGTTCAGATGCATAAGCGCCATATTCACCATTACTTCCTGTTTCGGAGTAAATATGTGCGGATTCGAAGCCATGGTATAAAAACGGTTGATGAAGGAGGTTGTGGCCGTAGTTGCTTAAAGGACAAATACATACGGGTCTGTTTGCCATGGCCGGCAAAGGATATCACGAGGCAAGTCATGATGCTGCCAAGTCGGCATCCCATTACTCGTTGCCTTCTTGATCTCAGGGATAGGGATCATCGTAGAAGGCCGGCTTGTTGGAGGCGGTGGATGCCTCGGGTAGTCGTCGTACGAAAACCTCATCCTCTTGGCGGATAGACCCGGGAGTAGTTCGGGGGAAGGATGGCTGTTCTTGTTTGTTCGAGGTGATACCGGCGTACTAGAGGCACTCCTCGGTCGACCATAGTCTGTCGCACCGGGATGAAGCCCGAGTTGTCTAGGGATTTCGTGCTCGGCTGGCGAAGCCACAGGTGATGTGTTGTGGCCGCCACGTGGGCTAAATGAGGAGTTAGCATATACTAAGGAAAAAAAGAAGAATATTTCCACAAAATCAACCATCAAAAACTTACGCATTCTTGAATTTGCAGACCCGGCCGAATTTTTCGCACTGAACGCATCGAGGGTAGTCAGGGTCACACTTTATCTTCTTCTCTCGGCACGTGAGGCAGGCGATCGCCAGTCGCTTTCTTGGCTTCCCAGCTTTTGTAACTCCCCAGTGAGCGTTAACTGGCTCTCCATCAATAACCGTCTTGCAGTGAGTCCCGTCGTCATAGAAATAACATTGTCCCTCTCCAGGCACCTCCGCCTGCTTCACAAAGCGAGGCAAAAAGTGCGTCCCAGTCCAGATCTTGGGCCCCAGTCCATCTTTGACTGGCGCACCTTCTGGCGCAACAGCACTCGCGAGAGGCGGCGAATGGTTTGGCGGCTCTAGACGGATTTGGCTTTCCCTCTTGAATGCTGGGTTCGACTCAAACCCCAGGCGTTGATTTAAGGGAGGGAGCGGTATACGCTCCATGACTGACCTGAATGGGGGAGTCGGTGGTCGAGATTCAAATACGTACTCCCGCCTTGAATCCGGGTGGTTCATAGGCGGCCACCTCCCAGCCGGAGTAGGCTCGACTCGTGTTGCATGATGGGGATGCTCGAGCTCGTTGTTCGGGGATTGGAGCGGCCCAGGAAACTGGGAAGCAACTGAAGGCAGCGTCTGCCTTTCGACAACATCCAACCTCGGCTCGTAGACACTGCGAGGTTGACTTGAAGGGGGAGATATATTTGGAAAATAAGATGAACTTCTCGAGTGAGGTCTATCTAAGGGAGAGTGCGCACCATGGAGAGGGCTTGGGCGGTCAGGGAGAGGGGAGAGTACCGGACGGACATGATGAGGAGGTCCGAATAAACTGCTTAAGGACGGGAGTTGCTGACGAGGTGCGCTATTAGGGGTTTCTCTCCGCCTCTGGCTCTCTTCTGGGTCCTTTGTGGTCGACATATCTGGTCTGGTACTCGGATCATAGCTAGACATGGGAGGAGATATTGGCACGATAGGGGCAGTCCAAGTTGGTTCTTCGGAAATCCTGGGGGTATGAGTCGACGAGCTCGGGCTCACCAGGCCAGGAGGAGTATCAGGGATAGCTGCGGGACGATGAATTTCTAATCTAGCTGGTATACCCATTGAGATCGAGTGCGAGATGTGATAATTCCTTATGGCATATCAAGCTAGAGCTGAGTAACTGTTTGAAAGTGCCTAGATAGACTTGTGGAATCCACTGGGAAACGGTAAAGACAGGAATATACGCTGAGTTAGCTGAGTTTTGGGTATCTGCCGGATAAAGGTCCTTCGGCGGCGCAGCTAACAAGTACACCACACCCTCTGAGCTGTAAGTCTTCGAACCGAGTTGCTGAGACTGGCCAGAACGCCGGGTAATTTGCCGTTGGGATTCAGATATGCTGCTGTCTAATGCAGACTGTCTTCTAGTCGAATATTAGACTGTTCAAGAACGTGGAAAACAGTCTACCTGGTGGTAGATAGACCACGGCGGCGAACAATGTCAGATCTAAAAGCTGACGAAGGCGAAATAGAGAGATAGAGGGTCCCTTGACTCGTGTGATAGTCAAATTTAGCCAAGGTAATGTACGATGATAGACGAGCAAGTGAGTTCTCGTAAGTTTGAGCGGCGTCACGAAACGAAGCAAAACAAAACAAGTGCCTCAGTGTCACCACAAGGCGAATGTACAGATACAGTAAGTAATATGGGTAGGTCGATATGGAAATATGATTCGAGGAGAGAGGAAAGACACCAGGATGAAATGGATAGGGAGGATGAGGTATTGTATTCTCGTAACTGAACGGTCACGAAGGGCGGGCTAAGGCCTTGTTACCGAGGGGCAGGGGTGGTAGTCAAGTATAGGTAGGAAAGTGAACCTCGTCTGTGGTCCAAAGCACATGTATGCCCGTGTATGTATGTATGTAGTTGTAAGTAGGAAGACCGTCTAGAAACAATAAGTTTTGGTTTGATATGTATGGAGTGACTGGGAGAGACTAGCTAAACCTAGACCTCCAACGCCATGTGCATAACAAGGATTGTGTATAATTATGTACGTAGACGTAGACGTAGATGTAGGGTACTACTATGTTAGTATGTTATGTAGGTAAGGTGAGGTAAGGTAAGGTAAAGGGTAGGTACGAATAACCGGTAACTGTCACATAAACACCCCCCCAGTCACAAGTTAAGACGAGACGAGAGGAGCACTTTCCAACCCCAGATGGATATCGGCTCCGACGGCATGGTGTTGGTTTCCTATTTCACGGGAAGCACCTACCTAGTGAGAGAAACGGCCGAGTAGAACTAACCGCTCTAAGTCTAAATCATTATACAAAGTACATTTCCACATGTTTAGGGCGGCGGCTCGGGTAGAGAATAATTACATAGTAGTTACTAAAATACATACTACTAACATGCAACATGCTACGTAGTACGTACTCGGTAAAGGGTATATTACTATGTAGGTATATGAGTGAGGTCAGGGAAGGGCAGGGTCAGATACTATCCAGGTGTGTCCAGGGACTTGTTATTACGGGGTTGCACCGATAGAGCTAAGGGGATGCCTGGAGAAAGATCACAGATCATAAGGCGAGCCCCCGTAGATTCCCATGCAGGTGTGGTGATGAATCTGGAAAAGGCAATAAAAAATGGTCGGGAGGCCTAGCTACAGGTCACCAGGATGGTAAACGTTAGCGGCTCCGCATTGCCTCATTTCGACCCACGATAGTAAGTATGTATCTAACCAGCTAAATTTATATCTAAAAGTACGAAATCCTTATGCCTTGCGGAATATTATTTATGAAAAAGCATAACCCTTATATACTTAGTATTTTTATATAATTTTAAATAGTTAAATATTTAATTTTATAAGGTTATAATAAAGTTATAATAAAGACGTTAACGTTTATCATTTTAATGACTTGTAATAATATCGTAGTATGGTTTATAATTATGGCGTATATTATGTATTTATATAAATACGTATTTACAAACCATACCATTACATTACATACGTAAGTAAATAAATAAGTAAAGTTTTAACCGGCAGGATTTTTTATTTAAATTTATTTTTAATGAAAAATACATTTTAACCCACTTTAATCATATAAAACTGTTTTTATATTAACGTTAATTAAATTTAATTAGCGTTTTTTTAAAAGCTCATCGCTTACTTTTTTAATAATTAAAATTTTAAAGCAAAATCGCGTTTTTTAATGGATAATTACGAATAAAAATTATAAGCATATACACGAAATAAAGTCTTATAATTTAAGGCAAAAAACGTTAATTTTTCTTTAATTTAATTAAATTTTACCTTTATTAACGTGATATAATGCGACCAAAGCTTTAAACAAATTCTTATTCGTTTGACTTTATAAACGCTGCCAAAACAGGTAAAGCGCCAAAAAGAATTAATTTTCTGAATATTTTAACGCTTCGAATAAGCTCGAATAAGCGTTTAAAAACGATTAAGGCCGTTGCCGGTCAGAGCCTAATGCTTGCTTGCTTGGTACTAGTAGCTTGGTATTATGATGTATGCTTATTAGGGGTAATGGATTGAGGGAAGAGACATGATGTCGAATTCATGTGGGCCGGTACATTTTAGTCGACGGAGCTGATCGACGAAAGGAGACAAGGTACCTGGAAGTATCCCCGTGGTGTAATCCATGTAAGCGGTACCTGCCGTGCTGTGTAAAGGTACGTACTGTTGACTTTGTCATGGTCCGTCCATGTCTCTCTCCCCCCTACGAACTTCCCTAATCTCGAGCTCGATTTACCGGAGTGCGCGTTTGTCAACCTATCATCAAAGTTGCATGCTTGTGAAACGTGCTATATGTATATGGGGTAATTAGGAATTAGGAATCATAAGCGAGGGGTACTGTAGTACTTACTACTTAGTACCTAGGATCCTAAGAGAACCGCCGGTCACATATCCATGGCTCGATTTGTTACCAGGTAGGGTACCTTAGCTACCTGCGTATTCTAGAAGCGAGTAAAAGGGGAAGAAACACCTTGTCGGGGAAACAGAGAAAATGAGGCTGGTTCGTTACCCGAGTTTGTTCGTACATGTATGTAAGTCAACGCTGATTCCATTCCAATCCTAAAGGAACATTGAATGTGTTTATGTGGCTGATCGGCTATTAGCGAAGTACCTATCTACCTATCTACTTAGGTATCTACCTCCTACCTATTACATGTAGTAATTAGCTATTCACTGAGTGCATTATGTACGTACGGTAGTAAGAGAAAGGCCAAGATCGCGTATAGTAAGTTCTGGTATTAAACCCCCCTAAGAGAACAGGTTCCAGACCATGTATGCACCTACGGCTGATACATAATGTATTATGTGTACTATGTGTAAGGTACTCGAGTGCTGGGCAATATCGAGAAAGCTGGGCCAGCTTCTTAACATAGTATCATAGTATACTGGCTCTATGACGGCTAATTGGTAACAAGTTACAAAGGCAGAAAGGGTGCTCGTGCGCCGGCATGTAGCAACCCTTAGTGTGATTCCAGTGCTCTGGGTGCACTAGTAGACCTCATTTAGTCTCCCGTATCGCCGCTGGTATCGGCTTCATCTACCGCGAATGGAATAAGCCATCGTCGCTAGTATAGTACCTAGCATGATCTAGCAAAACCAGCTAACCCTAAGTCTCGCGACTGCATGGACCTTTTGCAGACGGGACGCCTGCAGCCGCGCACTAAAGCTCGAAAAGCCTAATGTATATGTTATTAACGACTGGAGTCGAGACTCCTTTTATTAACGCTAAGTTATCTTAACTTGTCCCAGGAGTTTCTAAGTTTCGGAGGCTACTGTCTAGCTCGAGTCGAACCCAGCTGGAAGGGCTCATACGGCTGATACGATCAATAGCCGAACAAAAAACCTTGGATAGCTCGACTGCTAGGCCATCTCGGGAAACTCGTAGGCGATATAATACTTTAAAGTACCGTTCCCTAAGGCGATTCCCCACAGGTTTCCACATCATCAACCCTCATCACGGGTGCTCTAGCTGGCCTCTGGTTGGACTTTGGTGTCCTTCGTTTATGATTTTGGGGAGGAGGAACAGCGAACCCGACGATTTATTTTAGTGTTAAAAACATAATGCTGTCGGCCGAGTGGGAGGAGCCGCGCTATGTATTATTCATCGGCTGGTGTCATGTCAAGGGTTCCAAGGTTGTCAGCACTCAGAGTCAGCAGTGGTGTCTGTTAGTGGCTTAGTACAGTACTATGGTACTCATGGGGGACCGGACTGGACCAGGCTTCTGGAGTCTGGGCAAATATCCCACTTCGTCTCCTTAGCACACTTTGGACCCCGAACCCGCATTCGCTAATATCTTCCTCGTAGGGAATGGGCTGACGGAGCTAGAAGGGGAAAGGAAGCTGGGCTTCTCGCTCCAGCCCCGCCACACATGTAATCATCGCTGCAGAAGGACGGATGGCGTTTTCTGCCTTGTCTATTTGCCTGCCGGACTTGTGCGTCGCGCGTCATTTTGCATCGCTACCTCTTGGATTGACAGTAGTAGTATCTCCAACGCTATACGAAGAGAAGAGAAAGAAAATGGCTTCTCTCCGCTATTTGCTCGGCGGTATTCGTAGATCGTCAAACATGCCGGCAGCGAATCCGGCCGAAAAGCCCGGGAACCAGCAGCCAGGGAGGAAAACAAGAGCCGACGACATGTGGAGAGACAATACCCCTCCAATAACAGGAGGATAGCATGGGCTTGGCTAAGGTTATCTTGGAACGAGAGGCTGCCCAACTGCGACCGGCAATTGTTTTCTTTCACCGGCAGCTAACTCGCAAACTAAAACTATTATGCAAGGGTATCTATTCCATCTATTCCATCAACTCATCGGAACTCGAGGATTTATGGGAATCGGGCACATGCTGTGACGCCTGTGACGCCTGTGATACAGCGGATTGGCTGCCGTCCCTCGCACAGCACGCTGCGAGCCTCATATATCAGCTCCAATTTACGGCTCGGGACTTCGCATTGTTGAACCCACGAGTCTGTGCCTGACTTAGAAGTGGAAACCCCTGGTGGGCATGTCAACAGACCATATTTCGCGTTCGCCACTAACCGTGCCCCCCCGGCGGAGGATGAATGGGGGGCGCAAGCTGAATTGACTGGTTCTCAAATTCCTTACAGCTTCGCGACTGGATCAACCTGGAAGCGCCATCTCACGACGCACCTGTTGCCTTCTCTGTGTTGCCTATGCCGTGTTCCCCAGATACCCGCCAGCCTACAGACCGGTGGTCGATCATCCCGACTTGACCCAACCAACTGGATTGAAGCAATCAACACTTTCGACGCCTGCCTCTCCTCGTCACAACGTTCATGTGACGATCCCGACTGGCGGAGGAAATTGTTGCGTTATGATCTATCGTAATGCCAGCAAATAAGTGGCACTCGGTCAGATTAAAGGATGCAAACCGAGGGCGCCCAAATAATCCTCTCCACGATGACCCTAGAATGGCATGATTGCAAGCCGCGGTCTTTCCCCAGTGTGTAGTCGGATCTAAGTTAGCATTGACAATTAAAGAGACCGGACAAACCACGACGCCATCTACCTTAGCGTCGACATTCAAGCCGGTCAGGTTCAAATTTAATCAAGGCGGTCCAAGCTCTACTAGCGCCCTGGGAACAGAAGGCCATCTCTCGATGATCTACCCGGTCTCGAAGATCAAGCCACGTCTCATAATCCCGTGCAGCTCCTACTGCGTCATCCCATGTGGGACAAGGCACTTACAGATTAGCGAAATGATATTCGTGGCTCAGCAATCCGCAATGCCGAATTTGCTAGGTCTTGGCCAGTCTAGTGCATATACAATGATGATCGATGCCCCCCCGGACGTAAGGGCCATGGGCTTCTTGCCCGCAAGAGCAAGGTTCTGCCGCGGAACTGTCAAGGAAGACTACCCCTTGGACAAGCCAGTCCTGAGCCGTCATTTGTGATTTTTCATATCTTGCCGTCTCAGATACAGGTACAGTAGAAACATGCCCGGGTCCGTACATGTACAGGTACGATGCATTACCGTTGGAACAGCTGGACATCCGACGACTCACAACCTTAGTAAATTTGCGGCTCAAGCCGAAGCAAACATAGATCTCCGGGATCACCGTCTCCATGTCCGGTGTAAATTGTGCCGAACGAAAGCTTTTTTGGCTCGTTTCCTAACAAACCGACATCCCTTGGAGCCTTTGGGGTAGGGGGGCGAGCTACTTAGTACTAAGTAGTGTCGATCCGGAGAGCACTGATGAGGCAAAACCTGGGCAATCTGGGCAATCCTCCCACACAAGGGTCTCTCTTAGACTTTAGTCTACGTAGGGGAAGTTAGCGTGGTAGTCTGTGAGCTAAGCGAAAGACGGTAGAGCTGGGCTGAGAATGGCGTGCATTGGCGCTGAAGGAAGTATGTGCTTTTTGCAGGCCAGGCTAACATAATCCGTCTGAAGGGGGCTTGTCGGCATTTACACCATCGCTTCCCCCCTACGGATGATCCGTGCCCCGGTATCTTTGAATTGGGGGACACCAGCAAATGACGGACGAAATAATTGCTGGTGCCTGGATGGAGGAAGGTTTAATTTTCGCAATAGAACCTACCAACTAAGAAACTAAGAAACTAAAGAACTGCATGTAAGAAAACTCAAATGCAAATAATTAACTAAGAGCTACATACGTAAGGTAAGAACTGAGGATCGGCTGTTAGACAGGGCCATGTGGCCGGGTCGTACTCAGCTCCAGCTTCCTTCGCGGCTGCAGACGCTTGCCGAGCGGCACCCTCTTGCCCTGTTGCCCCGTGCGTCACACACATATCTGACGCTATACATAGTACCCGTCAAGTACCCGCTACTATGCTCTATATAATATTCACTTATATGTACAAGGTAAATACATTGGAACAACTTTCTACAGCGCGAATGCGCGAGGTTTAACTTGTGGATGGGCACATACATTGTATCAATCCATATGGATATCGATGCACAAATTAAGCTTACAACAGAAAATAGATTTAATTTCTAATTAATAAATGTAGTTCGTGTAAGGCAAGCCATTAGTTATCCATTACTAGAAAAAGGCTACCCCGAAGAAAACAATACATAACCTGTTTGTCTTCTCCGTCTGCGGGTTTGTTTGTTTAGACTCGGAGCAACTCTCAATGCCGAAGTAACATCATTTGCACGTCGAATTGCATCCTGCCAATCGGTAACCGCAAATATTGCTACGTAAGGAGGAGTTTTAGCGTACTTTGGTATGTAGGTAGGGACTTCTGATCAATAATGGAACTCTATAATATGCCGAACAGGTTGGCAGGCTGTTCGTATTATTATTTTTTGCGGCGACTCGCACATGATTCTTACGGGAGTGGCATGTACAATACGCGAGGTTATCCATACACAAGTGCATGTAAGTAGGGGTTATCCATCTAAAATACTACGTAGTACGTACTATAGGCGCTATAATCTGATTAGAGTGGGTGAGATCGGTAATCAGCAACTGCCTCGTGCCAATAGAAGCTTGCTTCGGCGGCTTCTAGAAGCTTAGAAGTATTCTACGGTCCGGAGCAGCCCCGGGAACCGAACCCGAATGAACAAGGATCTCCGTTGTCTCACTTTCCTGTTCGAGGTCTAACCCCGATGCTCTGCCAATAGCCTTCCCAATAAACCGGATCAACAAGCTCTAAAAGAGGACCCAAGAAGACCCCAAACAAAAAAAAATTCAATCCTCCCTACCTTTTACTCCTTGACTGCCCCTACATAGTACTACATACAGTACTACATAGTATCCATATCGATGTACAGTAGGTACTTCACCTACCGACCCTGCGATTAGCTTGCTTAACTACTACATAGCACGCGCTTACATATTATTACAATTACATATTGTATAGGTATCTTTCGGGGCCGCTGCAACGTATCAATCGGTTTGTTGGTTAAAGGTCCGTACCCCGTCGGAAGCCGAGAAAATCTCGTGACGGGTATCTATGACCATGACCGACTACCTTAAAGAAATTCTCACGAGAAAGAGCTGATGGGGCCTCGGTAGTCACTTGGGTACGTCCCCGCTAATAGTCTACTTACGCGATATGTTTCCTCGCCTTCAGCAGGTTCAGCAGGGCGACGATGGAGCTGGCTGCGCCGTGTCGATACATCCCCAAAGAAATCCTTCATGCCGACCACGTTCTGTGGCGTCCTACGGCGTATGGCATTGGCCTTGTCGCAATTCATCCAAATAGCGATGGATTCTGCGATATTGCAACGGGGTCATTTCCGCTTTGCATGTGGTAAGTACGTATGTAGTATGTATGTGTAAGACATGAGGAAGAAGCAATAAGAGGGTAGAGAGAGGCGGGAGGCCACGGGGTTAAGCGGTTGTCGGGTCTATTTTTGGA
Source organism: Hypomontagnella submonticulosa (assembly GCA_022984865.1). Classification (NCBI taxonomy): domain Eukaryota; kingdom Fungi; phylum Ascomycota; class Sordariomycetes; order Xylariales; family Hypoxylaceae; genus Hypomontagnella; species Hypomontagnella submonticulosa. The sequence goes on from JAJKLF010000001.1 coordinate 1,731,079, forward strand.
GTCTTTTGGGAGGATGTAACATAATAAGACGGGCATTATGATGGAATGGGTAACGGCTTCGTCTCCCACAGACCCAACCGGGTATGTAGACACAGGAAGCACCTTACCGATTTCGACTTAGCTACCATTTTTAATAACCGTTCGATAGGGGGAACCGGAGTGATAATATATGCGGTGGGCTCCGGATCTTGTTTCTCACGACATCTAATGACATCTAGATCCCGCACGTAAGCAGCAAGACAATATGTACATACTTCCGTCACTCTCACACGACCAGCCTCACGAGGTCTCGCGTGTCGCGCAGCCGCGCAGGATCATGTGTTGCGATCAAAAGTCGATCCAACGAAGGTCGGCACGCGAATATGGAGTGGAATCAACACCGCCTTTCTTTCTCTTAGTGTAGGATTTGAGAGGATGGTGCAATAGTGCGGCGTCAGACCCATTGCCTGCATCTTCGGCCCGGCCCCATTTGATCTACATGTTAGACTAACCTAGGATGTTGTGCATACGCATCTTATGAACGACTGCCCCGTGTTAGGCTGCATAATCCGGCCGAGTCTTTTTCACACCTTGGAGCCTGTCACATTATTCTATTACTCGCACTCGGTGTCAAGAGTCAGCGAAGACCGCATGCCGGACACACCTTTCCCATCTTAATTTAAGGAGGTTGCGTTCACCTTGACGAATGCCGGCCACCTTCAAGCAGGTAATATGAGATTACTATCCAGCGCCTCGGCGGCGCATAGGAGGAGAACACTCCAGGTCTCTCCAAGACAACCAGAGACGGGCGAATATGCGCTTCCCCTTCATATTCGGTTCGCTGTCCCTCAGAACCGGCAATATCTAACGGCAAATAGCCTGTTTTCTTAATCTGCACACGCATAAGCCACAGTGGAGGCGGCCCGTCAAAAGTAGAGGCTGACGATATGTGGGACTCTAGGAATAATTATTAGGGATACTCGTCACGACAAGGGCTGGCGTTAGGTTGCTAGATTCGGTATCCCATCATCTGAGACAATAGCGATATACCCCTACGTATACTTCCACGGCACGCACATATTCTCTCACCTTGCTCTCTCCAAAAAGCAACTAACTCCTTTCGTAACAAAAGACGAATGAATGAGGGGCGGGCTTCGTAAGACATCCCCCCAGAGTAGGAGAAGCTGCAGGAGCAATACCGACGCAATTTCATCTTGCAGCCGAGTCCAGACTCCAGAACAGGCGGCCGAGACTTTGGGGTTCAAGGGGCGCCCCACGATTTCAAAGGACCACGCATGACGAATAGAAACGTTTCCTGTAAAAGCTAGAAGGGAAAGCCTCCCGCAATTCGTTAGTCACCGGCCCGGCATTCGTTTGAATTAGGTCGAGAGTCGTATTCGTACTGTACGATTTTAGTCTGATTAAGAATGATTGATAATTGGTAGTTAAAATTCTGGGGGGGAGAGTACTGCCGGGCTTCGGGACTCGACTATGTGAAAGGGGCTCTCATTCGACGACTCCGATTATTTTGAGACAACGAGGGACCGGCATAATAAACCGCTAATAAGACCTGGGTTGGGACGATCAGCACGTGCGACGATCTCACCAACGGTTCTACTATGTACCTCCCATAAGCAAAGCAAGCCACAGGAGGATTGACACACGGCGTATCATTCGTCCACTGTCGTACGCGCCTTTTCAGCTTCTCGCATTCATGAGACCAACTGCTTGTCGCCCTATGCTGCCCGTTGTAACTGTGGCGTCATCAAGCGCTACTGATCAACATGTCAAATGTACTCGCTAGGAAGGTCAAATCCGCTCCCCGGTTGACCAGCGAGCGCAGCCGGCACTCGGTCTGCTACATCGTGGACATTTATTAATCCGTATTACTTTTTTTTTCATTTACTACCGAGTAGATTATCTTGACGCTTCAGAAGCCGGACGCGCCCAATCTGATGCACCAGAATGAATTAAAGAACGGCTTTCCAAAATGACACGTCGTGCCGCACATGATAAACCCGTAAGCGCTCTCTCGTTCAGATCTAAGCGAAGTAACGAATAGGACGAAGTCATTTCCGGGTTCGGTAGGTATCAAGCAGGAAAGGGGTCTGGACTGGCGAACTCGTTATTATAGCCCCGCCTATTATATATACCTTACCTCCGTATGGGCATACGTATATCCACGTCGGTACGAATCGTACGAATCGTACGAAATGTACGACGCGGGATACGGATACGGAAATGTCTTAGAAGGCTTCGCGAAGAACCCAGATTGCCAGAAACGTCACTAAGCCGAAAAATTGAAATCTGAACCGAATCGTGGGAGTTTGTGGTTGTGCCATTCGGAGAAACGAGGCGAGATACCCGGCTGCAGGTCAAAGCGATGTCTTGGCTCGTTATGTGCCGCAAACCAGGGTGAGACAAAAGTCCATCGTCGCATTGCCGAGGAAGAACCTCCGTGCTGCTACCTGGCATACTACCGCACGCTACGGCAGACTAGAAGACTAGACCACATGGTAACCCAATACAGACCGAATTATATTAGCGTAGACAGAGTACTGGGAACACGAAAAAGACGGGGTTCTTACGTTGCTCTCAGCCGCCTCCCCTTTCTACAGGTCGGTCACGAAATAGTTGGTTAGCTACCCGAATCCCGTACTAGATATACCGGACATACTACATGTAGACAAGCTATCGGCTCCTAGAAGGCATGGACTCGCGAGGTTGAACCTATAGTTCCTTCAGCTGAAAGGGCGATGCCACGCTATGATGATGAGAAGGATCATTACATGCGGTATGTTTCCGTCACACTCTCCCTCGTGGCTTGCATGGAGCAAATGGAGCCCGGAGATCCCGGCAATTGACTCCCATCCTTCATCCGGTCGCGTTCGGAGTGTACATACATATATAGGTAGGTACATAAACTGACAAGCGCAAGCATAAAGCTAAAACAAATCTAATCCGGTTTCATAGCGACGCGAATAATAATCCCGCCATCCAGATGCCCAGTGATAATATTATCGTAAGAGCCGTCTAGTTTCCATCGTCCGTCCGCCTACGGACCATTTCACGCATATTCTACCTCCGAATATAGGCTCAAGACTATTCCCGTCTATTCTATACCCGAAGAAAGGAAAGTAACCGGGTCTACGTAGTAATTCCTATACTATTCTTAGAGATAAATGCGAGATGATCTTCTTGGAAAAAGTAGGTGATCTTCTAATAATAATTACCCCAATACCCTTAACCTTAGAACCTGGATGGATTACAGATGGATTCGGCACGCGAGTTTCGATGACGGGGAGCAAAGCAGCTTCTGGATTGAAGGATTAAATTGTTCCGGGATATGCAATGCGAGTCGGGACCATGGTCAGATCATATTCGGTTATCCTACTACGCAGCTTTCCACCTAGCCTGCGGGTGCTGGCAGCGACTTGCCTAACTTTATATTCCCAGCGATTATCACCGCTTGCTGTCTCATTACCTACCTAGTCTAGACAGCGAAATAGGGGATTAGGGAAATAGGGGTCAACACATAGTCACGATCCACATTGGGTAGCGGACCGCCGTTCCTTGAATTGATTTGTTATTGATTTGTTATTGAATAACTACCTGGCCTAGCTATGCCTATGCCTATCTCTTCACTCAATATGCAACAGCAATGAACCTCCATTCGTGTCTCAATAGATTCTAGTAGCTCATTTAGGATTGTTTCTCGTCTTACTGCGAGTTCCGAGTGGAGCGACCCTTGGATGCAAACATCTGAGCCTCACTGACCAATCTCCATTGCAGTAGTTGCGTAGGCCACAGTGATCGAGTAGATAGAGGATACGATGACTTGGTAATCTGAAAGCTAGGTCGCGTTTTGATGTCGTTTTGTATTACTAAAGGATTTCGCGAAGTCGATATCTGGATATCTGACCAAAGCATACGTAGAGACTTGTGGGCACCTTCATCAATAGATACAGTTGGTCTATCCCACCCATCGTCGTGCACTTCTGAACATCCTAATCCAGGGTCCGAATTCTCCCCATTGCTCGAGGCGAGCGGGTGGTGCATATGATGCCGTGTCCGCCACCACTGAGCGTTCAGGGTGAGGCATCATGGCTAACACACGACCGTCTTCGCTCATGACACCAGCAATACCTCCGGGACTACCGTTAGGGTTGAATGGGTACTGTTCTGTTACATTCAGGTAGTTGTCCACGTAACGAATCGGAATCATGCCGGTTGTGTCGAGGGCGTGTAACGAGTTGGGCGAGGAGAAGGAAGCCCTTCCTTCACCGTGCGAGACAACGATGGGGAATGCCGAACCATTCATCTCATGGAGGAATACGGAAGGCTTCGCCTTGTTATCTTCGATCTTGACCATGCTAAAACGAGCCTCGAACTGTTGGCTTGCATTTTCCACGAATATTGGCCAATGTTCCGCGCCGGGTATAAGCTCCTTTATTCGTGACAACATCTGGCAACCGTTGCAGACACCGAGAGAAAATGTGTCCGGTCTCCTGAAGAACCCCTCGAACTCTCTCCGGGCATTCTCGTGCATCAGGATGGACTTAGCCCAGCCTTGTCCCGCTCCGAGCACATCGCCGTAAGAGAAGCCACCACAGGCAGCCAAACCTACAAAGTCTGCCAATGAGCGACCGGAGATAATATCGGTCATCATTACGTCGACTGGGTCAAATCCTGCTGCTTTGAATGCGAATGCCATCTCGGCATGTCCGTTGACGCCTTGCTCCCTTAAAATAGCTACTCGAGGATGCTTGAAGAAACCAGTTATAGATGCTGTTAAAGGCAGAATCGTGTCCGAGGGCTCAAATGTGAGTTTATAAGAGAGACCTGGATCTGATTGATCTAGAATAGTCGAATATTCGGATTCGGCACAGGATGGGTTGTCCCTAAGCTTTTGCATCTCAAACGAAGTCTTCGACCACCATTGTTGTATTTCCCTCCTATCAAAACTTATGACAGGTGACAACCCATATCGGATAGTCAACGCCTGCTTTGATCTGGGCTGGACAATACCGAATTTCCTGATCAGACCTGGGGGCGGTCCACAAGTCGCGAAGCATCTCTTAAAGTTGATCTCATCGGATGCTCGTACCTGGAACACGGCACCCAGCTCCTCGTTGAACAGTGCGTCGATAACATCAGAGATGGAGTCAGATGCGGCGATTCCATCCATCATCAGGTCAACTCCACACCTTCCAGCGAACATCATTTCGGCCACAGTAGTAATCAGACCGCCATCGGATTTGTCGTGGTACGCAAGAACGACGCCACTCTGATGCAACTGGTTTAATGCATCGAAATAGTCCGTGATCAAGTCAACATCTCGCACGTCTGGCGCCTCATGACCCAAGTAGCCGAATGATTGGGCAAGGGCAGAACCTCCCATGGCCTTCTTACCATTCGCTAGGTCAACGAATAACAATACTGTCTCTCCTACTTCTTCAACTCGTCGAAGTTGTGGTGTCCAAGTCTTTCTAATATCGTCAACGACAGTGAAAGCTGAGATAACGACTGAGACAGGAGCGGTGACGCTCTTTGTCTTTTCCGTCTCGCGGTCCTTCCAGGTCGCCTTCATGGAAGTTGAGTCTTTTCCAACTGGTATGCTTATTCCTAATCTAGAACGAAGTTAGAATCTCGCATGACTACAGCGAAACCAGAACTACGACGAAATAAAGGAACGTGACATAATTGGTTACGTACCGAGGACACATATCGAGACCGATGGCTTCGACCGCATCGTAAAGGGCGGCCCCTTCGCCAGGATGATTTACGGCTGCCATCCAGTTGGCGGACAACTTAACTCGTCGGAGATCACCCATGATGTCTGCGGCACCTAGGTTCAGCAAGCTCTCCGCAACTGCCATACGAGCAGACGCTGCAGGGGATATCAAGGCAATCGTAGGCTTCTCGCCCATAGCCATCGCTTCACCATGTCTTGTTTTCACACCCATGTTGAACGATGTGGCCGTAACCGCAACGTCTGCTACGGGCGTTTGCCAGGGCCCTACCATCTGATCTCGTGCGGTAAGACCACCAACAGTTCGGTCGCCAATGGTAATGAGAAATGACTTAGATCCTACTGCTGGCATCCAAAAGACTCTCTGTAAGGCACCCTTCAGGAGTTCAGCATCGGATGCTTTATCTCCAAGTGCAGCCTTTAGATTAGCAATGGGATCGAACTTAGGGAGAACCGGCTTGCGAGAGTTGACTATGCGTTGCAACCGGCGACCCGGGGGGAACAAGGTCGACATTGGGAGGTCAATAGGTCGCGAGGACACTTTGTCCCTGGCGTTTCTGTCAGTTAGAATAAGTTTAGGGACACCACCCTCGTCTTCCGACACAACGGTGCCAACGTCGGAAAAGCCGCAGCGTTCGCGTCCTAGATTACAAGTCAGATTTAAGCGATACACTTGAAGGGTTGTTTCGACTTACTGCAAATGCTCACGAAGCGATTCATTCCCTCATTATTGACCAACATAACGTATCGCTCCTGGGCTTCATTACACCCTAAGACCAAAGTCGTTAGTCAATGCCCCAGTGTAGTAAGGAAAAGAACCATGACCACAGGTAGATGCTTACAGATTTGAAGAGGGCTCATGCTACCATCGGCGCTTTCGACTTGACGAAGTTCGAACTTGCCACCGAATCCAGCATCCTTAACCAGTTCCGGGAGGGCATTAGATAAACCACCAGCGCCCACGTCATGTATCATCGCCTCAAGACTCAATTAGTATGTATGAATTGGGGTAGAATGAAAATGGGAGTAGGCCGGACTCGAGTTAGATGGACTTACAATGGGATTCGAGTCACCCAGACTCACGCATGCGTCAATAACCATCTGAGCTCGACGTTGCATCTCAGGGTTACCCCTTTGAACACTGTTGAAGTCGAGATCTGCGGTGCCTTCTCCCGAAGCGCTGCTAGACGCGGCACCGCCGCCAAGGCCAATGAGCATTGCGGGGCCACCGAGTACAATAACATGAGCTCCCTCATGAACGTCAGTTGGGTTCTTGAGTGCGTGTCCTGGCCTAACTCTGCCAAGTCCGCCTGCGATCATGATTGGCTTGTGGTATCCTCGCCATTCTGTCGTCGTCGAGGAGCTCGGTTCGTTCTTATTGGTACCATCTGTCAACAGTGTACGGAAACACCCTGTAAGGGCAGGTCGACCAAACTCGTTGTTAAAACGAGCAGCTCCAATGGGTGCTTCAAGCATGATATCTAAGCTACTAGCATAGTGAGCCGGGCGGCCGACATCAGTCTCCCAGGACCGATGGCCCGGAATGAGCAGATCGGAAACCCAGAATCCACTAAGACCAGCCTTGGTGGACGATCCTCTTCCGACGGCGGCTTCATCGCCTATAGTTTCATAGGTTAGTAATATACCAGGGAGAAGCTCGTCATAAGAACCCAGATAGCTGAGCTGGAGAAACAACGGCGCCCCAAACGAGGTCAGACCGTTAAAACTGAAGACAGTAAAGACAAAAGGAGGTAGGGTTTAACTTACGGATCTCTCCACCCGACCCGGTAGCGGCCCCGGGGAACGCTGAAGACGACCAGTGGTTAGCACCGATATAATTAACTGACAAAAAGAGCTGTAGCGCGTTGCTGGAACACTTACGAGAAATAGCAGTAGGGTGGTTATGGGTCTCAACTTTAGCCAACACGTGCACGATTTCTCTGTTGAATTTCCAGGATCCAGTGGTGTAGTCAGGGGCCCAGTAACTTCCCATCTCACCCTGCATTACTGCGGCGTTGTCGCTGTAGGCGGAGACAGTGTAATCAGGTGTCCTCTTATGCGTATTCCGAATCATGTCAAATAGACTCATATCCTTAGTTATGCCATCTATGGTCCAGCTTGCATTGAATTGCCTGGTATTTTCAGTTAGCCCTCTATCTTGAAGCTGAAAGGTTCCACCCGGGTTATCACGACAGACAATAGCACTGCCCGAGGCCCACGTTCGGAATAAGGGATAGAAATTCGGGTAGCAGGAAGAATAACTCCGTCTAGGGCTTATGTTAACTTACTTGTGGCGACAATGTTCGGAATTAACCTGAGCAAACATGAAGAGCTCAATATCATTCGGTGGGCGTCCAAGTTGGCTGAATTCTTGGACTAGGTATTCCATTTCGGACTGGTCTAAAGCTAGACCATGCTTAATATTGTATGCCTTAAGCATGTCTAAAGGACTCTGCTCCCCAGAGAATATATCGACGACTTCCAGTGGTGAGGGTTCACGCTCTATGAACATGGAGTCAAGATTTGGCTGGTTTGGAGATATAATCTCCGTCATACGATCAAACAATAAGTCCTTGAATGGAACCTCCTCGTCACCGAAAGGCTGCTCGAACTCCAGGGTGACGGACCGCGCCCGTTCTACTCGATGAACTTGGTCTTTGAGGCCGCAGACCTCGCAGACTTTGGTAGCTTTGGAACTCCATGGGGAAATGTTCCTGGGTATAACGTAATATGTGCGAGTGTATCCGATATGTGTTAGAGGCGGGGAACTAGGTGCGCCAGGAAGAGGGAGCAACTGCTGGAGTTTGGGTTGGACAACATCTTTGTCTCCCTTGATATGCGCGTAATAAATCCAAGAGCCTAAGATGTTGGTGATCTTAGTAGATGCCGTCTGGTTGATGCGATCTTTCAGCTTCTTTGCCTCGGAAGGTGTGAAGCACGACTCTCCGGTGAGGGTAATATAGTCCATTGTGCCAGATAGTGACCGAATGGCCCAACAGACTTGAGGTTTGACGCTCTAATGAAGCTGGATATCCGCCTCCAGTACTCGAAGCCTTATCGAGTTATCGCGCCGTGGAAAAGAAAATGCCCTTCATTAGAATGTGGGGGTTGATTATAATCGATCAAGTTTTCTTTGGAGGGGTACGGCAAGACCCTGCATGTATTCATGTATTGCATATACCGCTAACGAGATTGGCCAATCGCCGACTGCCTTTGAACCCAATTCTATGCCAGATCCAATGTGCGATAAGGCGATAAGCCCCAGCGGATGTGAATTCAACCGTCCCGATCAGAGTGAGTTTAAACGCGCTAAGCCTGCACGAACGCGTTATACGTCAGTCTTGGGTAATGACGGAAAATTATTAAGGTTACCCCTGGGGGGTACTACATGTACGCACTCCTTAGCGTTGAATTATGACCAACATACTGTTTAAAAATGTTCCACAAGTCGCGACGTCTCGACTTATCGCGTACATTAGTCTCATTCTGGGGATGACAGACATTCGCTGCTGAAAATTGCAATTCTAAAGCTGTATGTCTATCAAAACGTTCACTCGCTTCAAACGGCCTTGAAATGCAACTTCAGTATTCGTCAATGGGTCCATACACCAAGATTTCTTTGTAGAATTGGAACAATCGGTTACATCGAACAACATTGGAGCAACTATCCGCCTTGCCCGGCCAGACTTTTTCCAACACAGCAAGCATGTGGCTCTTCACAGCCTTGGCCGGTTATGCCGCCCCAATATTCTTAATATTGTCTCCGATCTTGTCATACTCTGATCAAGCGATTGCTATGCATAGGGCAAAGTCGAGTGCTGGCTTCTCACTTGATATTCCCCTGATTATGCTTGTCGCATCGATATTTAGGTTTGCTACTCCCTCTGATCCTATATCAGCAAGTTGATCATACTAATTGTATCCATCATAGGATTTTCTACTACCCTGGTGCAAGATTTGACACAGCGTTGCTGATTCAGTCGTTCTGCAACATCTTCATCCAACTCATCCTCCTCAAGATTGCTCTCGATCACCGACCACCCCCATCATCGAAGGGCGGCGACGCCGCACTTCCTTTCGCAGGCGCCCAAGATGGATTAGGGGGTCTTCGGAGACCATATAATTTTTGGCAGTGGCGCTCACCGAAGCCGTGAGTGAGCTCTGCATCATTCTTCTCGTGCTTGTGCTAATCTTATATGGTAGTTATTGGCAATTTTTGTTGGCCTTGTTTATCAGTCTGACCATACTCGAGCTGCTAATCGGTCCCTTTGATTCTATATATCCGAGTTATTCGTCTTTAATAGGGTATATTGGGCTATCCGTCGAGGCGACATTGCCACTTCCACAACTTGTTGCCAACGCACGTTCGCGTTCCTGCAAAGGCTTTCGCTTCTCTGTATTGGCAAGTTGGTTACTTGGAGATGCGATGAAAATGTTCTGGTTTTTTACGTCCACTACTTCTATCCCATGGGCTTTTAAGCTCTGTGGCATCTTTCAGGCCATTTGCGATCTGATGATTGGTGTCCAGTACTTGATCTACGGGGATCAACAACCGACGATAACAATGCAGCAGGGATGGCCGTACGCGAGTGGTAAGCCGCATCTAGGTGTACAATATAATGGGGGGCGCCAGACACCTACTGGAAGGAAAACTCCGTTGGGGGAGAAGACGATTTGAATGAACCAATCACTCTCATCCAACTACCTACTGAGCCTACTGTGCTTTGATGTGCCTGTGACTATTTCTATATGTAGGCCTAGAATCTAGTAACCGGGGAAGCTACCCGGTCAATCGCTTATCATAAAATTGAATGTAGCCTTGGTCATAAAGCCTGTCTTCTAGCCTCGGTGAGAGTAAAGGTACTACATTTACCAATAGGCAACGATGTCACAACCACACCAACACAAACCCAACTTTAGACATGCAAGCATCAATTATATGACATAACCTGATAACAACACTAGAACAAAAAGTAAAAAGGAAGAAGCAGAAGGCACGAAATATTGTACTTTGCTTGGCTAGAAAACCCCCTTGGAATACCTATTAAGTATCTTATGCGTGGGGTCAGTGTGACATCCCCGCTAATTGGTCTCTCATCGACTGGGGGATTATTGTGAATAAGTGCTAGTGAGTACCTCCAGTCTTTGGTCTAACCTGCTAATAATCAGAAACATAAAATGTTGTTTACGCCCAGATGAGTTCCCAGTAAATCAAACGAAAATTATTAACTATCTTATGTATAATTTTGTAGATAACTGGTGTGGTTGTGTCCTATTATGCGGCCGGAGATCCAGAGCCGGAGTAGTGGCTTAACACCCATTCACCTTCGCAACTCAAGGAACCACAACTTATATTCCGACCATCCCAGCTTAATTCCCAGCCACTCTCTTCTTAACATATCAAAAACCTTCTCCTCATATACTTATAGACAATATTTTATCATTATATCGGACGTCATATCAGATTCGATACTTCTCAGCTGGAGTTGTACCCACCTAATCTGTTATACTTGTTAGAACCTTTATATCATACATACATACACCCATCACCTTACTCAGATAACAAGATCTATACGATCAAGCCTCTTTACAAGACATTACAATACTACTACTAGCCATTACCGTCCCCTACCCATACATTTAGTTGTTTACCTATCCATCACTCAATCATACATACATACATCTTGAATCATAAAACCGAGTAGAGTTCCGAGTTGAATATCCTCTCGGTTTGGGATGAGTTAGGACAGATTATCGGATTCCCTCTAACTGACTCGAGACTTCTTGTGACTCCTTAGTTACATAGCTAAAGAGCTACCGATGTAAGTTAATCTCGACTACTATTATAACGTTCCATTTAGGTGTTATTGAGCAACTGTACCTACACAAACCTTATACACATGGCTCTTTCGTTCTCTTGTCGCTCGAGTCTTGAGCCTTAGGCCATGAGACATGATAAGATCGGCGGGGGTCGGTGTTTCCCTTGCAAGAATAAATTAATAATACTTGCCGTTACCTCTTTCTGAAAGTGCCCCAATAGTTGAATAGACTAACTCGCCTATAGTATCGCTGCTTCTCCATTAATGGATGCTTAAGTTTGCGCGCCTCAAAACCACCCACCGCACCATCTGGATATCAAGTTTCAACACTAGGCCTACAGCCTTTGAAACAATTACTTAAACCTGAGGCAGTCGAGTAATTACAGCCCCGAGAATTTAGTAACCACGTCTTGTACGGTAAGTTCTATTGTGACCCCCCGCACCTTCGTTCTCAGAGACAGTGCTGAGCAAAGACATGTACCACCATTCACTAACAAAAACAGCATCAACACTCCGGCGCTAAACAACACATAACTTCCGCCGTAACCGCCGTCGTAGTTGCCGCAACTTCTGTTGCTACGCCGACTGGTAAGTAGCACCTTCCCGCCGTTACGCCGTTTCCACTTCATATCCATGACCCACCCGATATAGATACATGCTGTACACTTGCCGTGTTCTCGCCATATCTTTCCCAACATCTATCGACTCTCATTCACTCATTATTTTCTCCTCTCCTCTATCTACAACCGAGGCTTTCGACCTACTTAATAACCGAACTCGTACTGGGATTCAGCCTACCATCAAAGTGTTATTCCTGAAGACTGAACTGACAAGCATAGCATTGCCTCACCGTAGCCACTTCGAGATTTTATCATCACCATCCAAGTAACGTATACAGTAAGTTATTTCCACCTTCCTGTCTCTTTAGTTTTTCTCGTCCACCGTCATTTCTTCTCCCCACGTTGGTTTCGCCTGTATCAAAGATACGTTCCTTCATCAACCTCTGTATCCGTTCCGGTCCGTGCCCCCTCGGACCTGACTCCACCTGCACAATCAACGGTAGGCAACAGCAAGCAGCGGCGAGTGACAGCAAGCAACAACAAGCAACGGCAGGAGCAACGGTGAGCAGCGGCGAGCAGCGGCGAGCAGCGACGGGGAAACGGCAGAAGCAACGGGGAGCAACAGGGAGCAACGGCGGAAGCGACGGCAACTTTCTTTTCAACACCTACCCTAACTACACATCACACACTAACTCCAATCTACTATATTGATTTAAACCTCGCCTCTCCATATCATTCACATCATTCTTAACATCAACTCTTAACATCAACAAACACTCCCGTCAATTGGTATTTAAAACATCCTTACCTTTCACTTATCCACTTCAACACACAACCACTCTTCGCCAATACCAAAACGACCTCAACGTCAATTCTAATCCTAATTTCCTCTCACAGGCCCCTAACCGACTATCTTGAAGATGCCTCCGAAGGCCAAAGCAAACTTCAAGACCTACGAGGCTAGCACGCGCCTGCTGGCTGCTCTCCTTGTTTCTATCCAGGGTAAAGTCAAGCTCAATTTTGACGGTATGTGTACTCAGTTCCTCGCAGTAACTCGCTTCATTGGTTTAGCATTCATTCCTCCCTTTCCTTTTACGACTCTACCTTGCCTTTGCTTTATCCTCCTCGTAACAGTTGTTATGTAAGCTTCTTTATGGGTTACAGGCTGTGTTAGCGACATCAACAACATGAGGGCTACTCATCCTTGTTGTGTCCTGGTTAAGAGTTATCTGAGGTGATGTATGACTTCACGGACAATACCTAGCCATAGTCCTGGCTCGGTCTCATCCTCGTGGGGAAGGGCATGGCTGGCGTATCATCACACATTCCTTTCCTCCTTTCCTCCTTAACATATTCCCATCACTTGGTGTTAACGGACATAGCCTGTCTGTCTCTTTTATACATCGCACTATACACAGGAAAACTCGGTGATTTCCCTGGACTGATGTAGAAGCAGAGATTGCGGCCCTAGTGGGCGGTGGTACCACATATTCAGCCGTGGAACACCGTATACGCCCCATTAAACAATTGGGCAAGATGCAGCTCGAGTACGTTAAGCAGAATAGGGATCCAGCCGAGCTCCCTGTAGATAAATTAGGTAGATCTTGCGCTTCTCATGTCATTACTCCATCCTTTGTTGGCGACTATGATTACACATAAAAACTTGATTAGGGGAATACCAGCTAACACTCTGTCGCAGAAATTCAGAAACTCTATGGAGAGTCAACTCCTAGCGGCATAGAATGGCAGTTCCGAGAGGCCCGTGCCATAGGCCGCGCCCAGCAAGAAGCGCTCGACAATGGCGAGAACCCTGCCGAGGTGAAGCTGCCCCCCAAAGGCACGCCCACACGCCGTCAAGGCCCTGCCTCGTCGGTATCTGCTAGTGGCAAGGCCACCAGCGGCTCGAAGCGCAGACGCGTCAACAAGAATCCCGGCATGTCAAATGACAATCCCGGCCGTGATTCCAAAGACCTTCATTCAGATGATGACGACTACAGTGTCGAAGCCACACCTGCTCCTAAGCGCCGAAACACTCTCGCATCCAATCTCAAGGCTATTGCGTCCATGCGTAGCAACACTATGTCTTCAGCACCTACATCTTCCGAGAAGAGTAGCGTCAACCGCACTCTCTTCCCGAGTTCCACCACTCCTGCTAGACCTGCTAATCGCGACAGCGGGTATGAAAGCCCGATTCAGGAACCCGGTCCTTATCAATCCACGCGTGCCTCTCGCATTAAGGCTGAGACGGTTCCCGCGGAGGAGGAACAGAGTGGAACACGCTCATTCCCGCGTTATGGAAGCAGTTCCTATGACGGTGGTCACAATGACGATTTCGATGATGGCGAGGTCTAAGGTGTGCCCGTGTGCAACATAGCTACGGCAAAACTGTGAATGTGGATTCACAGAAAGCCTCTTTTCTTCACTTATGGCGTTTTCGGCATTGCGTAATGAATTTCACTTCGGCTGGCTTTCTTTGTTTTCTTTCTTTTCAGTCCACGACGCTGACAGACCAAACTTTTCGTTCTCATGGAATTACACTACAGGGGATAAAAGTTCTATCATCGCTATCACTGTCATTGTCATCGTCGCCGACATACAGTCCTTGCAATTCTTGCAATTCTTGCAGACCTACGCCAAAATTTCGACAGTTTTTTCATTGCTTTCGCATTTCCTAGTCTACTTCGCAACCGACCAGAAGGGCAATCAGAAAATGGAGGGGAAAATGGGGGGCGAGAGGGAATTAGTGGCTGATGGCTTCATTGGGGGGGGGGGTTTCATGGCACACGAGAACAAGACGACATGTGTTCATCTATCGACTTGGAGAGGTGCGAGTTGACCACACCTCAAGGGGGGCAAGCATCAAAGGCGTTTGGGAGATTTCTTTCACTGCTTCCCCACCCTCACTCACATATCACCACTTTTGACAACAATTTCGATTCTTTTAGCACTTTGACCCAGACTTTCAGACAACTCGAGGATGTCTTTCCACCTGGACAGTGCAGTGAGCTTCTCTTGCGAGTTCTCACATTTTTCTGCCTTAGTGGCCACTTTTTTCTCTTTTCAAAACGGATCTCGATGGTTTCTCTCCTATGTTCTGCGAATGGATTAGATAGATATCGGCAACTCAGGCTACTACCTAGATTGCTAGCTAGCCAGCTTTCCCGAATACTATTCCGCTTGTTTTTGGCACATTTCTTTCAGTTTAGTAGCAGGTTCCACAGTGCGTCCTTGTCCACGTAATCATGGTGAATGATGTTGACCAACCAAGAGTCCGCCTTGGCCTTCTCTAGCAATTTTTCGCTTTCCGATCCTTTCCCGTAAACCTGTGCCCACTCGCCAAAGATGCCAAACGCCTCCTCACTCCATGCTCTGAAGCTCACCTCTTCTATGATGGTGGGCGTGATGATCTCCTTGCCCGGAAAAACGCCCCAGGTAACCGCGTTCGTGCTCGACTCCTTCACTTCGCCTCCTAGTCCGCCCGTCAGGTCCGAGGAGACGAAGTCTCCGGCAGCATTTGCCGCGTAGAAGCACACCGTATCATGTACTTCGGAGCTCTGGAGCTTCTCGAGGAGGACTTTCCAATCTGCCGTGGGAATGAAGAACTCGACAAACGCCTTCTGGAATACGAAACCCTGCTGCGGACCCCAGCCGAAGGTAGGATCCGAAGACTTTAGTCCATTTACCGCAGGTTGCGACGCCACTGTCCACCAGCCCTTCGAGTTGAGTCGAATGAGCTGGTCCGTAATAATCCTCGTCTCCTCGTTGAACTCCTCCTCGCTCCACGGGATAGCTGACAGCTCCCCTCTCAAATGCCGCACGAACAATGCGTTGATATCCTCCAATTTCTTGGGATAGCCCCAGAGGCTGACTGCCTGTGCATGGGACATGTGTAAGCTAGGGCCATACCCATCTATTTCACCGTAAGCGGGTGATCTAGCATCACCCCATCTACCGTTCGGGAAGTCATCCCACGTAGCTTCTCGGCCGAGCACACCCTCTCCTTCTGATATCGCCAAGGTATTGGCTCTGCTGTTAATAGGCTCGGCGGGTATGCTGGCTTCCGCCGACGTAGCTTCGTAATCGGGATTTGATACCGATGGCCCATTGATAATGACCCTGTTGTGAGGATCTGACCCGACATTGGACTGTCTACGACTTCGGGAGTTCTCCCTGCTCTGCCTGAGATGGTCATGGTCTGACCCATTGACCTGGAGCCTCGGGATTGTAGACGCAATTTCGTCAATGACAGCATCTTCCTCGATAGGAGTGATAGGAGGTATGAGGTGCGTCCGCTCAATAATAAAGGACACGGCCTTTTCAAGGTTTAGAGTGTAGAAGTGAAACCCCCTAGGGCCAGGCGCTCTACTCGTCATCTCCTTGACCTTCTCCACGATCTCACAGAGGATATCTATACCAACGCTCTTGACTTTCTCATCGTCTCCCTTCACTGTATCCAGCCGGGACATGATGGACTCAGGTATCTTGGCGTGGCTAAGCTTCGTTGTTCTCTTAATCATCTGATAGCTTTGGATTGGCATCAGTCCTGGAATGATGGGGATTGTCTTGAAAGCGCCGCTAGGGTGATTCCTCAGTGTCTGCTCGAACTTGTCATAAGCTTCCGTATCGAAGAATAATTGAGTCATCAGGAAATCAGCTCCCGCAAGGGTCTTATCGACCAGATAGGGGAGATCATGCTCCAGACTCTGGCCAAGGGGATGGCTCTCGTCGGCATGGCCTTCGGGATACGCGGCGACACCGATACAGAAATAATCACCATGGGTCTTCCTTATATATTTCACTAGATCAATGGCCCATGTAAACGTCTCGTCTATGGCATCCTCGGGATTCTCGTTGGGGTCCTGATATTCCGCAGCTCTGGGAGGGTCACCTCTCAGGGCAAGAATGTTTCGAACACCTAGCGCCTTCGCGTCCTCTAATGCCCTGTCAATCAATTTCCGGCTCATATTCGTACATGTCAGGTGTAGACAAGTTGTTAGGTTCAGTTCCCTCTGGCATATCTCAGCCAGCTCGAGTGACTTGGTAGCGGTAGATCCTCCAGCACCCCAAGTCACATTCACGAATAGGGGTCGCAACGCCCGTGCCATTCGATCGAGACGGTCGCGGAGGTTCGAGAATCCCATGGAGGTCTTGGGCGGGAAGAACTCAAGTGAGACATAGTTCGAGTCAGCCGGCAAAGCGGCTATCTTGTCCGTGATCTTCTCCATGTCGGACAACCCTACAATACTTGTTGTGAATGGTAGGCCACTTTTGAGACACAGATGGACGAGGTTATCTAGACAGGTGGACCACTGCTTTATTTCCTCCCTCGGCCTCGTGAGTCACCTTTCAAGACTTCCAAAGAGCAGTTGATGCAACCAATGGATAGCTGCTAGGGGACAGGGCCTGGATCGGAGGCCAAATCGGCGTGGAGGAACCCGGTCGGTAGGAACAGCACGAAGGACGGTATGACTGTAATGGGGCCGGGTAGGACTCTGCTTTGATTCTAGGATATATCGGAGGTAATACGTAGCTTAGGCCTTAAAACTTTGTTTTTGCCTGTCGTGTGCAACATGGATATTTGCCTTGAACAGCTTGTGAGAGCATCTTTTGTGGAAATTTTATACTAGGTAGAGATTCTCATCGGTGAGGGTCCATACATCGGTGGTGGGGGTACCTGCATGTAACCCCGCATTACCGCATCGCGGCAGTATGGTAGGTACATGGTACAAAACCCAACATGAAGGTTCCCGGCCAGACCTCCTTCACTTGTTATTACCTAATGCGGCACAGATAGGAAGGTAGAAAGCCATTACCGGAAGACGGAGAGTTCTGGACCCCTGAGTCGTTTCCATCCATGGATCCTCGGAATTGTTCCCAAAAGGCTTTAGGCCCTCTGCACCCTTATCGAATTTGTAATCCTCATTCAATTACCTCTCTCTTCCAGCACTGAGGTTACATATGTAGACGTCTGGTAGGGCGTATATCTACGCCAGATAAGAACATCCATGGATGGCAGAGAGATTCATCCCAGCCAGCATTATTATATCTAGGCAGATACGGGTGTAATTGATCTCTCTTTCCCTAACCCAACATCAATATTTATCAATATATTTATTGTATATTTCTAAGTGGATTTTATTCCCATTCTAGCTAGCTAGCTAGCAAGCAAGCATCTCTGTAACACAAAGTCCACATCGTCACATCTGGAATCTGCAGTATCACAAACTGGGAATTGTAGCGTTGATCATGGAAACGACTCGTGATGCCGAAACGGCTTTGCCGCTGCCGAAGGACATGTCTCACCACTTTTCCGATGTGACCAAGGCCCGGGTGCCGAGTCAAATGAAGCAATTCTACAAATACTTTCAGATCCCCGGCATTGGTCAGCTTGCTGGCGGTAAGGGATGATCCCTTACATACCTTACCCATCGCCTGCCTTGGCGATTATCAATACTTACCGGTACATAATAAATACTAGTAGCGATGCTGATTCAATGCCTCAGGTCTACCCAACGCGGGTCTCTTCCCATTCGATACCCTCGAAGCCCAAACCGCAAGCCCCGACCGATGGACCCCGTCGCCGAATTATCCGGATCCCGATGGAGTGCTGTCTTCGCAGATGGCGGCGACGTCCATCTCGAAGCAGGCTATCGCATCTCACATGGTCGTGCCACATGATGCACCTACATCAGATATGAAGAGGAAGATAGATCTTGCCTCCGCCCTGCAATACGGCCAAGCTGACGGATACCCGCCGCTACTTTCCTTCATCCGCCAATTCGCACGTGAAGTCTTACATCCGAACGTACCGTATAGGGGAGGGCCGGAAGTGGTCTCCACTGTCGGTTCGACAGATGGCATGGCTAAGGCTTTGGAGGTCTTCACCAATATCTGGGTGGATGGGAAGCACGACATTCGGGATCGTCCAGGTATGGTGTCCGAAACCTTCCTCTACACGAACGTGATCGGTCAGGCCGCACCTCGAGGTGTGCAGGTCGTAGCTATCGAGATGGATGAAGAGGGCATGGCGCCGTATGGCCCGGGAAGCTTGGAGGATGTGCTTGCAAACTGGGACTTCAGCAAAGGAAGACGACCACACCTTATGTACACTGTCACGTAAGTTCACCCCCCTCCCCTATTACAAACTCTTTGCTCGAGGGCGTTTGCATCTATTATGTGGGAAATCCGCAGCATGACTTGCTTAAAGCCGTATGGGCCTTATTAACATATTCTTGTAGGATGGGCCATAACCCAACAAGCGGTGTCTTGTCGTTGGAAAGGAGGAAGGAGATATACTCAATTTGCAGTAAATACGACGTCATTATCATCGAAGATGACCCGTATTGGTATCTTCAGTACCCATCAGCAGCGGTTGAGGAGGCCAAAGCGAGGAATTTACCTATGCCCGAGCCAAAGATAGCGAACACCCTCACCAAGAAATCCGGATACGAATACATCGATTCTCTTGTACCCTCCTTCTTGAACGTGGATGTAGATGGTCGAGTTGTGCGACTAGATACTTTCTCTAAGACCGTAGCCCCCGGATGCCGTATGGGATGGGTTACTTCGACGCCGGGGATCTGCGAGCGCATCCTCCGTGTCAGCGAGGCGGGCACCCAACAACCATCCGGCTTCGCGCAGGTTGTTATCGCCGAGACTATCATGGGACCCCAGCCCGACGCGGCGGCAGTGTTTACGGCCCGATCCGCGAAGGATCGGCCCGCCTTCAACGGTTGGAAGATGGATGGCTGGGTGCGCTGGCTCGCCGGTTTACGCGGCCAGTACGAGAGGCGCATGAATCGCATGTGTCGGATCCTCGAGGAGAATGCATATCAGCTTAAGCAATCCACCCCTATGCGTGATTCGGATGCCGACTGGGGTGTCATCACCAAGACGCAGCTGTATGACTTCCAATGGCCACGAGGTGGTATGTTCCTCTGGGTTCACATGCGCTTCGAGACGCATCCGCTATGGAAAGCCGCCGGTTCGAAGGGTAACATCATCAACGGGACCGCACTATCCACCGCATTGATGGTCTTCCTGACCCGCAAGCCTTACCTGGTGCTCGTCAGCCCGGGCCTGATGTTCAGTGCCACGCCCCAGATCCGCGAGGAGAGGGGTTGGGCTTACTACCGACTCTGCTTTGCCGCCGAGTCCGAGGAAAACATTGATGTCTCATCCCTGCACTTCGGCGAGGGAGTCCAGAAGTTCTGGCGTATCAAGGACGTGAGAGAGCTAGAGGCGCTCCTGGAGGACGTTAATAGCTTCCACACGGAGGACTTGAGCGGCGTGGCGAACTTGGGGACCTGGATGGGCTGCTAAGAACAAGAATTTGCACCGACATATTCGAAAAGACCTATGTAAGAGAGGCAGGGAAAGGTTTGATGCATACCTTTGGCAATGTTGGATAATCGATTGACGCTTTATATCCGCTAGTCTTGAGGAGCAATGAGCGTACTCGTAGATAGATACAACCACATGGGTATATTTCTGGGCTGGAGTTAATCTCAATTTAGAATCGAATTTAGGTCGAAACTGGATCAGATCTGATCATCCTATAGAAGAGGAATGGTTTGTGTTGGCCATAAAGTATTGGTGAGGCCCCTAAGCATAACGGCTTCTGATCGGTGTTGTCGTATTACCAACATTGAAATGGAGTTAGTATGACGGGGCTAAAAACTACCTACACATGTCCATGTACGATTTTAACTGCACTATATTGAGGCCTAAACTTTTAGAGTTTGGCCCAACATCTAAACGAGGTCTAGACGACATAACGATTCACATAACTTCATGCCTATCTCCTGATTGCATTTAGCAACGAGGGACACACAGGCTCGATAGAAAACAGAATATGTTGCGTAACACAATTAAAATAAATAGCATTTACAACATTCATATACCTTGTATCGACGAGCTTACTAAGTGAGTGCATCGCATACAGTCACCATTAAATAGGAAATATGGCGATCAGAATGAGAATGTCAATTGATTCATGATACCCTATGATCCATTACGCCGCCGTGACTGTAGCAACTGATCCCCTGATTTCCCACCAGCTAGACTAAACTGCTCACCAAGCTAGTCTGATTTAATCCTCACGCAGAACCTCCAGGAAAGTCTTGGGGGTTTTAGGAGGCTTGCCTTCCGAGGCCTTCTGTTGACCAACCTTGTTCTTTACGAAGGTGGCGTGGTAAGGGTTGAATCGCAGCATGACTTGCTTGTTGCGGAGAGGGTTCTTCTGGACACCAGCGCGCTTGGTCAACGGACCACCCTTAGGAGCCTCAAGGACGCTCTGGATTTCGGAGCTGTTAATGAGACGGCTGAGATCGGCCTGGGAGACCAGGTTGGAAGGCAACAGGAAGTCCTTCTTCAGCTCGGAAGGCTTCGTGGTGGTGCCGTAGATCTTGTCGAGGGCCTTGAACGCGGCCGAAGTCCAAACGATGAAACGACCGAGGTGGCCACCGGGGGCGAGCTGAAGGAGATTCAGGGCGAAGACGGAGCAAGTCTCGACACCGGGGAGGTTGCGGGTTCCGGTAACGATCTCTTTTCCGTCAACCTCGGGGTCGTAGATGACCAGAGGTCCACGTCGCTGGCGGTGACGGCGACCCCTCATCTTACCCTTTCCGGCGCGGAGCTTCTTCGACTTCTTAGCTTTCTCGATATCGGCACCAGCGCCGACAGCGTTGAGAATAGCAAAGGCGCTAGCAGTCTTAGCAGCAACACCACCCTCGAAAACGGACGAGTCGATAACCAGGGGAACCTCAGGGACGGAAGAGATCTCGTGGCCACGGGCGAGCAATAGCGGGGGAACAGCGGAAGCGGCAAGAGCAGAGGCAGTAGCAAATCGCCTTTTTAAGACATTAGTACACAAATGATGCTCGGCGAAACTGAATTTTACTCACTTCTGGCCCTGGTTGATCTTGATGTGCCACTTGCGCCAGATCTTGGTAGGGGCGAACATGCGACCGGAACGGCACATGTTACCGAAGGCGGCCTGACCGGCACGGTGAGTACCACCACCAGAGACACGGGGGATACGAGCGACGGCACGACCTGCGTAAGTATGTTAGCAACTGATAAGGCTAAATGAAATATTTTCGCTACTGACCAGTTCCCCAAGATTCGGCAGAAGTCTGGTGGCCAGCCTTCTCGCTCACGGCATAGGGCTGTCGCTTGTTCTTGGCCATTCCGGTGTGAACTTGTTGGACGATATCAGGTCGGATCGGAGAGGCAAACACGGTAGGAATGGTATGGGTAGCTCCCGAGGGAGAACCATCCTTGCCGATGATGGTGACAGTCGGTCGAGAGGCCATCGTGAAGGTCGTAATACTAAATTGAGGTTGTATGTTAGTCAATTGAAGAGAAACGAGAAGCGAAGAAGAGAAAAAGGCAAGTGCTAGAATAGAAAGTACTGAGCACTTGAGGGGACTGACTCTGCCGGACTTACCTCGACGCTGGGTGTTGATGGTCTCAAAGGGGAGGTTTGGTGATGTTGAATGTCGAGGAATCAAAAAGTACACTGTTGAATTAATTTTCTTGTGGGTTTGCGAGAGGGCTAAGCGAATTTTCCGGAGGGCCGCCCCACTTTCCTATTAAAATTCGCACTTGCATACATGTATGCACTATGCATTTAAAGCACATTTGATATCACAAAAATCTCAGAAACCATCCAAAGCACTTATGAAAATAGTTGATCAATACAACATTTGGAGTCTATAGAACAAGCTAAAAAAAGAAAATGAAGCTGGTTCTATGATGGTGTTGCATGGGAAATCTCTATGGCACTGGGAGGATACTATTTTATTGAGTCCCAAAATGAAACCGAGTGTGGTATAAGCGGTTTCGCGACTGATATACAAGTTAGCAGCATCAATTGATATAGAGCATCACCAATATCTCATTCCATCGTTCATGATCTTGTGGAGCCATCGTTCCTAGCCGCAGGAAAAGTTATCATATGGACTCTTTAGTTTTAGTCTGCCTAGTACACATAAATATCCAAGTACTTAAGCACATTCGCCAATAGTCAAATTTTTGAAGCAGTCAACTTAGACGTTAGGAGCAAAATGAAAATATAGGAAAAAAAAAAGGATAGACTCCGAATCGGGGAATCGAACCCCGGGCTTGACGGATCATCATTGATATGAGAGCGTCAAATGTTAGCCACTACACCAATTCGGATGATTTGCTGATAGTGATTCATGCCGAAGTTGTGCTCTATATCTCAATGTTTGGTGCGCCTAGACTTTACTGGCTAGGGCAAATTCTATATAGGCTAAGCATCTGGGCGTCCAGTTTAAATGTTACGTCACTACCCGACAATACCCGCATTGTAAGTACCCCTCAATGTTCAACATTGTATGGACTTTATACATAAAAATTATTCTGGAACTCATTGTGTGTATCCGCACTTATGTAAGTGCCTAACTACCAACACTGGAGATGAACTCTTATGCAATCATCAGCAGTATATTTTATTCCAACTTACGAACTAGCAGTATAGCAAAGTAGTAGTTCGAAGGCCGTGAAATGAAAGGATACAGGGCCATTCACACCTCAAGCGATGGTTTACCTTTGAAAGAAAAAAAGTTCATAAATTCAAATAAAGTAATCGGCAGATAAATACATTATATCTCCTATAAGGCTACAAAAGGTGTTGTCTGTTAAGTTATCTCGATGCCGTTAAAGATTTATATGAATCTATCTGTATAAGGAAGAAGAGGTATACTACCTAATACTTGACTGGATGGGCTACAGAACCAGGTATAGCTCATTGGCAAAGCATAATCAGATACAGCCGCCTTAGCACTCATAGCACGGTGTTGAGCTTTGTAAATGCCGCCATGGCATTTGCTCGCTTAGATGATAGATGGTACGCTGACCCGAGATGATAGGCACTAAGATGGGAGAGGAAGTTACGAATTTGAATTCGCGCCGAATTGGAGATTCCAGAACTTCGTGAGGGTAGGTACATACCTACATGCTGTGGCGGCTTCAATGTTCAGGGGGGTTGAAAAGCTTGGCTTTCCGAGCCACCCCTGATCCTCGTTGTGAATCACCAATCCCGATGCAGCTGGTCCACTTTGGCACGTGTCGGTGGTACACAGGGCTTGAGTCTCTGTGATAAAAAGCATCAAGTCATAATTTAGGTCCGGGACCTGGCATAGGGATGGAAAAAGAAATCGAAAAATGTGCTCACGCTTCCGCATTCAATAGTGCTTCGCGCTAAAGGCAAAAGATCCGCGCTTCCAGACTGGATACTCTCAGGTTATGAGTGCTAATTCCGTAAGATTTAAATCCCGTTATTAGCGTCTTGTTAGCGGCCAGGTCGCAAGGTTTTCCCAACACTGCTAAAGTACATAGAGTTCAAGATCTCCACCTGTCTCAACCCGGAGAGACTAAGTTGGCTTCCGAGCACGACGTAAAAACGAACCTCACGGGCCGAGTCCCAACTGCTCGGTCTCCTTAAGTATGAACCCGGCAAGCCGGATACTGCCGTCATATCTTGTCCAGCTAATTATCTGCTCTCTATCTACCAGCATAGGTACTCTATGAAGTGAATCGCCCGTTTAGGAAAAGGACCCTAACGAAGCTGAACGAATTGCATATCACGAATCAGCCCATCATCTTTTGCAGGTCGACACCCACGTATACCAACATGGAAGGTCCCCCCGCTTTGATGGGATGTCATGACAACAAGCTTTGCCCGGTGTGGTCGACTCGAGGTCAAATTGATCATGATAGCCACTTAATGTGGTAACGCTAATAGGCGGGCTGAATACCATGGATGACTCCCATCACCAGAGTAATTTCGAGTAACGCTCTAATTCTCGCTGCAGTGAGGCTAACCTGTAGGTGGCGTCTGATAGACACGCATCGTCCGATGCTTACCGGACTGCTGATAGAAAGTTTCAATTCATTGTTAGGTCATAAGATGCACAAGGGTCGAGAGCGCCGTGCATCGCTAATGACACGCAGGTAAATAAGCACATACGCTTATTTTTATGAGTGAGCATACGGGTTATCTCGAACGACTTGCGGCTTGAAGCTCTCATCAGAGGTTCGCTGCCAGCCAATCCGATCCCAGGCGCTACGCTGGGTTGCACTGCATCGCTGCAAGGTCTCGTATTTTAATGTGGCAGGGGTCCCGCAGCCATCAGGCGTGGGCGGCTCGGCCCCCCTATCTCGCAGATATTGCCAAAAGATTATCAGGCACAGAGTGCCTGGGTGGTAGCAAAGTATCATAATGTCGGTTCTCAGATATCTTCCGTGTATTTGCTAGCTGGGCTTTGAGTTTGGTTTTTCTTTTAGTTTTTCTTAGTTTTTCATCACCTGGCCCAGACGTTGTGCTCGTTCACTTCGAAGACGTCGTTGGCTTCCTTGTCATTCTTTTGCAGCTGAAGAAGCTGTTGTCATCTTTAAAAATTTATGATTCATGCCTTAATTTCTTAATATATTAGTAGAATAATATTATCTGACACAATGCTTTGGAACATTGTCCTTTGGGGGACCATATTGTTGTCGAGTCCCCTAGCGAGGTCAGATCCAACATGGCCATCCCCGAACGACGAGCTTGAAGAGATCATGTACCAAGTTACTGGGTACCGGTCCAGGAACTTTGGTGGGACCGTGATTCCGTGTTCGAACGAGGCATCTGGACCGGGTCGACAGAATGCAGCAGAATGGTTACGAGCGGCCTTTCATGATATGGCCACGACTACATTCCTGGGTGGTGTACGAGCCGGCGGCATGGATGGTTCCTTGCAGTACGAACTCACCAGTTCGGACAATCTGGGTCCCGGCTTCAACACCACTCTCAAGTTCATGGCCGACTATTACACGAGCCGGTCAGGCGTGGCTGACCTTATCGCTCTGGGCGTGTATTATGCGGTCAGGTCTTGTGGCGGCCCTGTGGTGCCTGTTGCTGGTGGTAGAGTCGATGCTGTGGCGGCTGGTCCCATAGGTGTCCCGTTGCCTCAAAATACTGCTTACACTTTTGAGCAGCAGTTTACGCGGATGGGATTTAACAAGACCGAAATGATTCAAGTTACTGCCTGCGGCCATACTATTGGTAGTGTTCACGATAACGAATTCCCAGAGATTGTCCCAGTTGGAACTACAACAAATGGCGAGGTTGCCATGGACTCGACTGTCGCGGCTTTCGATAATAAGGTTGTCACTGAATATATCGCAGGCAACACAACTAACCCTATGGTTGTCGGACCATCTATCAAGGCTACTCGGAACTCGGACTTCAAGGTCTTCAACTACGACGGCAACGCAACAATCAAAGCAATGGCAGCCCCCGCTGACTTTAATACCATATGTGCTACCACGCTTCAGAAGTTAATTGACACTGTTCCTGAAGGAGTAGTGTTATCTGACCCGATCCAGCCATATGCTGTCAAGCCCGTCAACATGCAGCTAGCACTTAACGCCGGAGCCTCAACAATGCAGCTAACTGGAATTATACGTGTTAGAAGTACTAGTTTTGA
This sequence comes from Hypomontagnella submonticulosa, assembly GCA_022984865.1. Lineage (NCBI taxonomy): Eukaryota > Fungi > Ascomycota > Sordariomycetes > Xylariales > Hypoxylaceae > Hypomontagnella > Hypomontagnella submonticulosa. Next base: position 1,757,687 of record JAJKLF010000001.1, read on the forward strand.
AGGAGACTCTGCTTCTAGTCTAACACTGAATTACAAGGACCGAAGCGGAGGCGATAACTGTGGAAGCTCGGGTTGCAAATACACAGCGACGGTTTTGGGCGCAAGTCAGGGCTTTGATGATCAATTTGTTGTAAGTATACGTTACAGTATGGAACCACCTTTGTTAGTTGAAGTCTAACATGCGCAAGTGGTTCCCCATTAATGCCGCCATACCAACTTCTACGGGTATCTCGTCATTTACCGTGACCCTTACCATGGCCAGTGGGACGAGTCAAACATTTGATAACAATGGGAATTCATATCCCATGCAGGACGCTATCTTAATTCAACAGCCTCAAAGTTGTCTTTTCTCCGGAACTCTTACCGTTACGGCAGCCGTAAGTTGTCCGTCGGCCTTAGTCGAAGGCGATTGCTGACATTTCTTCAGGTTCGCAATGACCGTAAATCCCTTCCTGTCAATATGTTCATTTCCTACAAGACATCCACGGGGAATCCCAACCGTCCGGTGCCCAGTCTCAAAAACACCACGGTCACCATGGCTGAAGGAGCTTGTGTAGGCGCGTATACATTTTATACGGCTAATTATACGGGTCTTGGTGATCTTGGGTATGCGTCCAAGATTGATGTTATCAGCGGGACCGGTTCTTCCACTCTTAAAGACGACTTCAATGCCGCAAGTGATTTGGGAGGAACCTGCCAGACTTTCCAAAACCCTCCTTCGTCTTTATGTTCTACCGGACAACCATCAACTACCTCCTCTGTGGACACTACCTCTTCGACATCGAGCACCTCGATTAGTATCACCTCATCGACTTCCGTAACCTCATCCACCACTGTCACTAGCACGACAACATCCCCCACAGGCCCAACCGAGACACTGCATCATAGGCAGGATCTTGGTGAATATGTACTTGTTGGGTGTCAAACAGAATCAACGTCAGGAGGCCGAGCTCTCGGCGGCGCCGCGTTTGCTTATGACAGCATGACGCTGGAAAGTTGCATGTCCAATTGTACTGGGTTCGTCTACTTCGGGACGGAGTATGGCAGAGAGTGTGAGTTTCTGGAATTGACGGGCTCGTTAGCAAGGTAGATAACTAACATTTCACGCAGGCTATTGTGGCGATTCGCTCCAGTCGACAAGCCAAAACGCATCCTTGGCTGACTGTAACATGGTCTGCGGCGGAGATCCTACGGAATACTGCGGTGCTGGGAATAGGATAGAGCTGTACAGTACGACAGCTGGTCAACCGGCACCAACCGCCACGCTCGCTCCCAAACCAACAGTGTCACCATACGTTCGAGTCGGCTGCTACACAGAAGTTCCGGGTGGCCGGGCTCTGACTGGAGCGGCGTATGCAGATGATGCCATGACGCTGGAAAAATGTGCGTCTAATTGCGCTGGTTTCACGTTTTGGGCTGCGGAATATGGCCGTGAATGCTATTGCGGTAATATTCTAGACAGTCTCAGCACGCCGGCCCCCGAAGCCGATTGCCAGACAATGGCGTGTGCTGGGGACCGGTTTGAGTACTGTGGGGCCGGAGACAGACTCGAATTATATAAGCTTGCGACAGCTTCTTCAGCATCTACCGCGACGGCGACAGCGAGCCCGACTGGCTCGTAGTTCCTGGCTTCTTAGAGTGTTATGTGTTTATGAGCAGGTATGAGGAAAATTGGGTTAATCTTCCATATTAGGATAAAGTATACGACTTATAACAGTCATTCAGCATATAAAATTACTGTTAAACATATATATCTGACCCTAAAATAGACCACCAAATATTCAACTTCGAGACGTTACTATAATGCGAAGGAATATCGTCTAGTACCTCCTATTATTATGCTAGTTTTTCTTAGATGAGCAAACGAACTACTTAGTATGATGTGCGTATGTGATAGTCTTGATAACCGAATTCTTACTTCGGGAGAAAAGTAACAACAGGATCTTTTATAGCCCTAGAGGTTATACCACGGCGCAAATAGAATGAGCCAGCACGTTAGAGAAACTATAGATAAAGGAATATCCATAATCAATGCTATTTAGTGTTGAGGGTTATGTCGTCTACTCAGTCATGAGATGAGTGTACTGTGATATGGAAACGTCACAAAAGGTCGGCTCTGACATGTACGAGCCATCTTAGAAATAGTATGGCTTCAAGTATCATATGAAAAGCGAGATTTTTATTTAATTGTTTCGCATATAAATCGCTTCTAAAAATTAGAATGAAAGTTTGTCGAGTATTTCAACACTTTTAATTATATTTATACTAATTGCATAGGGTTGAAACCTTTTATTTGTGTTCATGTCAAGGTAAAATATGTAGTTTATTAGATTTACATTCATACATTATCTGGACCCGGCAGCTGACAGTAAGGGCTGCTCAGATTTCTGTATGGAAAAAACTTTTGGAGGCACCTTCAAACTTCAGTACAAGCCTTAGAGATGCTAGATTTAATTGGATACCCGCACGTCACGAGGTATCCCTAGTCGCACATACTATGCATGTGTACCGACCTACTTGGCGAGATTTTAGGGCGTTTTTGCAGCGCGTTACCCGTGTAAATTGGGTCGTCGGATGCAAGGCTGTACCCGGCGGCCAGGTACCTAGGTACCCAGTTACGGTGGGTAACGTCTCAGCACAGTAGAAGCCGCGACGCTTTGAACTTTGAAGACCTCCACCAAGGTCCATATGGAAGGCGTGGATCACGAATCATACCCATATTGACACTGCGTACTACTATGTACACTGCTCTATCTTTTCCTTGTTCTCTTAGTTCCTGATAGGAAAATTGCATATCTAACCACTACTGTAATCTCTCATAATAGTTTATTACTCTGTGGCTTGTTACGTGTTGCGGTTTGAGTTGCTGCCGTGCATTTCTACTAGGTAGTCCTGACTGCAGGCAACCTTCAACATTTTCTTTTATTTGCCCACCGTCTGATAACAAACGTCTGTGCCTTCCTTTGCCCACCCTCCACGCCGCAAAGCGATGCCTATTCATATAGGCCTTAACTTATTAGCATACCTTTATGCTATAGAGACGAATCCCTAGGGTCAAGCATGTCGACTGGTAAGTTCTTGCAGGCTAAATCTACCCTGCATGTGAATGATACATGGATAACAGCTGACTTCTACTATGTAATCCGAAGAGGTACGCGCTTTACAAACCCAACCTCACCTGACAATCCTATCCGAGATCGCCGGGGAGGTTCGAACAAATCCACACCCGGTCGCCCCTCACCGAACCAAGCCAAACAGCGCCTTAAAGCAGGCATTCGCAATATGCCTGACTATGTGGTAGGTTTGGGTAATGGATACGAATACATACTAGGCTCGACCTCTAATTTTCGCGGTAGAATAAGAGGAAACGCATTAACGACGCTGGACCCTCGTATGGGAATAACCTGAACGGGGGAGATTTTAAATCCCCGCATCCTATATCGTCCTCGCCCACGCAATCTCGTTCGAACCGGCCAGCCGCAAAACGTCAGAGAATCCAAGAGGGTAGTACCCATACCGAAGCTCAATTTGTTCTTAGACCGAGTCCTGACGGGCCTGCTTCCCGCAAACGCTCTTGCGACGGCTCTCAGCAGACGTTGGAATCGCAATCGTCCAATACTAAAGGCCCTCAATTGATGAACACAGGCATCGACGAATATCGAGCCACGCATAAATACATCAACCCGACACCGAAGAAGCGGCCTCGTTACCCGCCTAATGGGAGCGGGGAATTGTCAAATCGAATATCCGACGATGGGACTCCTCTCATGGAACTCGACAACGTCGAAGACGACGATGAGGTGAAAATCGTCAGTGGTATCGAACCTGTGACGAGCCCAAAGAGATCGCCAGTAGAAAAACATCTGAACATCGAGGCGATTGCGAGACGTTTTAACCACCCCAGAATCACGACTAGTGCGCGGAGGATGGAGTTAATTATTGATAAGGCGGTAGTACCGACGAGCATCTCTAAGAGCGGAGAGTCTAGCCCAGACGAACTAGCTCCGAAGGAACAAGATATGATGAAAAAGCTCCCAACGAAGCGACCTGTCACTCCCTCGCCGAGTTTATCTAAGAGGGGCGATATTCGACGGACTATATTTGGGGTCTCATCTCATGCTAAGTCGCAGGGTTCTGTGGTGCAAGATACCGCACCTAACTGTGCTGCCAAAATCATTGGTAACGGCCTTTGTATCATGCGAGCCGTCTCGGGCATATATAAGTACGAGGCGGACAAGGCCGGCAGCGGAAATGAATGTTTTCTCAAGCCGCGTAGGCTGAGCTACATCCTGCTCCCGGAAACTTCAGACGGACGTAGGTTGGAAGAATATACATATTGCACGATCAATTTAGAGAAAGCCAACCGGATAATGTATTCGTCGAAGCAGGATTGCCACCTAGTCTCGATTATTCGTTCTGCCGACGCTACGATAACTGCCCCCGCAAAGCTTATCATCGAATTGGGATCTTCTGAGGACCTCGAACGCTTCGTGCACTGGGCGAAAGAAATGAAAGGAACGGTTAAAGATGACGGTTCCAAAATTCAATTCGAAATTTCCGAGGACAAGTAAGTTCTACTGTCCCGCATTGGTGATAGGGTGCTAATGCGTCTAGTAGAGAAAATAAAGTCAGGAGGGAATTTGCGTGTATGATGACCAAGGCGAATAAGAGCATTGTTCGCAGGGACCCGGACCCGGACCCGAGGGGAGATGACATTAAACTCATCGAATACAACGAGAGGCAGGCAAGGTCTACCAACCCACCGCAAGCCTCAACTCGCCAAGTAAAGGCAAAGAATGCGATGAGACCTCATGCTTCTACATCCCAATCGAAAGCCGAAGTAACGGTCATACCAGACGATCCCAAACCCAATAGCGCTCCACGAGAACTACGGACGACCCGTTCTACCTTTGCCCTCAAAAGCCCTTCTCCAGACCCTGATTTTGAACGGTGGACGGCTGAACATGAAGGCTGGGACAAACGTTGGCGTAACTCTCTCGTTTTCCCGCCCCATGGCAAGAGCCGAGCTACCGTCGATAAGGAAGATATTCCCCGATTAGATGAGGGCGAGTTTCTCAACGATAATCTAATCATTTTCTATCTTCGTTATCTACAACATTCACTAGAAGCAGAGAGGCCAGACCTAGCCCGGAGGATCTATTTCCAGAATACATTTTTCTATGAGAAACTCAAGACTACGAGAACGAGTCAGGGTATCAACTACGATAGCGTCAAAGCATGGACATCCAAAATCGATCTCTTCACGAAGGACTATATCATCGTCCCTATCAATGAGTTCTCTCACTGGTATGTCGCGATCATCTATAACGCACCAAAACTACTTCCATCCTCGGACAGGGTAGAGGTCTCCGATACCCAAGCTAGTGACACGATCACTATAGAGGAGGATGCCGACGACTCTGGAAGGGTCCGCAGTGGCTCCCCTCACGGTGAAAAGCTGGGCGGGGGATCTACAAACGGGCAAGCTGTGATCGCAGCAGACAGTGATATGACAGACCACCTAAGTCAAATGTCAATATGTAGCCCACGCCTTCCAGATGATGTAACCAAACAGACAGCGGCTACTCCATCGACAGAAGAGGAGAAAGCCGTACAGATTTGCCATCAAGAAGATATCGAAAGCATCCGTGATAAAAATTCTAAAGCAGGGCCGGAACAGTCTTCGCCACAAAATGGGAATCTCCGGCAGAAGAAAACGGGGAAGAAAAACAGCATTGCCCCTCGGAAATATAGTCTGGATCAACCAAAAATCATCACGCTTGATTCTTTAGGACTAACACATTCTCCTGCTTGTAGCTTCCTCAAACAGTATCTAGTTGCAGAGCTCAAGGATAAGAAAGGATTCGAGATTCCGAATCCTAAATCTTTGGGAATGACCGCTAAATTTGTCCCACAGCAGACGAATCACTGCGACTGTGGCCTATTTCTACTGGGATACATACGGGAGTTTCTTAAGGATCCTGATGTATTTATTCGCAGCCTTCTTCAGCACGACACCGAGATCAAATGGGATCTGAATCCTTCACAGTTGCGAAATGAAATCAGAGATTTGATTTTTAAGCTTCAAGAAGAACAACAGAGGCGAGAAGATGCTCTTCAACAAGAGAAGCGCAATAAGGCTGAAAGATGGAAGAAAAGAGGCAACATAGGAGCCGAGCAGCAATCATATGAAAAACCTGTACCTCACGCAAATAAGCCAGCCCCTGGTCGATATGCGTCCGGGGCCGTTGAAGAGGACACCGTTCTCGACGAGGTCGAGACTGTGCCTGAGCCACGGATAAAGTCGCCTATCCCCAAGACTTCTCGTTCAGAAACTGAACGTCCGTTGGGTCCAGAAGAAAGCCACCATATTTCCGGGTCCTACCCTCGGTCCCCTACAATAGGAAATACAGAGGCGAGGAGCTACTACGCTACGACTAATACAGGCGAGCAAGGAGGTGAGACACAGGAGTTTATCTCGCTGCTCCCCGTATCTAGCTCTCCCTCCGACTCCAACCCCAAGCTGCCCTCAAGAAGGAGCATAGACGTCGACGATTTAGAAGCCCAACAAATGCAGAGACAACAATCCAGCCTTAACCATCACGACCGTAAGCCAATTAGCTCGCCAGTGGAAATAGATGAAGATACTGTACAATACCTCGGGGATCGTAACAAGACGAATATTAAACCCGGAAGTCGAGAGGCGGCGGCGACATCAACAAAAAGCCCCCATTTCGCAGGCAGGAAACAAGGCGACAGATTGGCATCGGCCAAGCTACGTGAAGACGCGGGCGGACTGCCCAGAATCGTTGACATTTCGGACTAGATACCGATGGTTCGGTTCATGGTTGTGTGGAGGCGGAGATTACCCAGGGCATCGAGAGCTACCGTCGTTGCCTCGTACATATCTTCATAGAAACGGCGTAGGTGGTTGAATTCGATATTTGCATCGCCCATATACCCGTGTGGAGAGCCGTCGCGGATTCGGGGCGTTTACGTAGGATGGTAGATAAAATCAAGTACGTTGAAACATGAATTTTGACCTTCGTAGATTTATCGTCTTAGCATCCAGTGTCACCAGGCATTGTTGATCAACTTCGGTTTGTTGTCATAAATACTAGCAAGTCCGTATGTGCCTTTCGGTTCTTGTTGACGTCGACAATGTAGATGACGGCAGGCTCCACGTCAAGTCCCTGATGCCTTTCTACCATGGGTAGCAGCCCTGGTTTCTCTCCTTTTCACATTTATTAGAACCCCCAATTTTTATGCAGCCTGTAAGAACCAGACAGTCTCGGCGTCACAATTTCGCCGGTGAGATGGAGCTTAGAAACTTTGTATTTCTCCTAACGCTATAGAAATCATGGCCTTAATTTTAAACCCCAGTCCTTTCTCACCTCGACTTCTTGGCCGTCGCCTCACCGTCCTTCTTCTTGAGGGCGGGCAGCGCGAAGGCCTTGCTGACGCCGCCGGCCATCTTCTTCCACCGGCCCAGGTCGAAGGCTTGGTTCCACGTCAGGATGCCGACCCACGGCTGCACGTTATAGTTCACGTGCAGCTTGACGTCGTCCGTCTCGGCGATCCGGCCTGTCGGGTGCGTGATCTGGTACTTGGGCTTCTGGTTCTTGAGCGAGAGCTTTCCTCTGTATGGTTATGTCAGTATTCTTTCACCACTGGACTAATTTCTGGGATTTGCGTGCGCATACCGGCTCGGATCTATCGTCTTGCCTGCGGCACTCTTGCGCAGCTTCTTTAGCGAGGCGGGCCCCAGGTTGCTGAGGTGGTCGGAGCTCGGGCTTGTGATGATGGCGTCCCAGATGACGGCCTTGTTGGTCTGGTTCATGTTGTCGGCGCCGGCGGGAGCGACGGGCCACTCGGCGGTCACGTAGACGAAGAGCTGCTTAGTGTTCCAGGTGAATAGCGACGATAGATCAGCGTCCAGCGAGAATCTGATGATTGCATATTCCTCTTTCTTGGTGCTGTAGTAGTGCGGCCGACCCTTGACTCTGTGCTCTCCCCGTCAGTCCACCTTGCATGTTCCACCTAACATTCCGATGGGAGGTTCTTACACTTGGACATTGGTCGTCTTTATCGTAGCGCTCGGGGTTCGGGGAGCGGTGAAGTCGGAGGCGGCGATCAGGGCGGCGACGACGAACGCGACGGTGGTGAAGAAGCCGAATACATTTTGTATCCGCGTCAGGGAGTTGTACATGGCGAGCTAGATGAGGCCCCGATAAGTCGGGGAAGGTAATTAAGGACAAATCTCTTTTCGGAGCTTGATCAATCTCACATATACGTGTGCGCGAGCGTCGACACCTATGAATAAATCGCCAAGTTTGTCCTCGCCCCCATGAACGTGTAGGATAGACCAAACGGGCGAATGTGAGGCCACGTAGTAGAGCACATGTGCACTGTGAGGATTCCTTATCGATAATTGCTTATCTGTCTTATCGGCTGCATTAGTCTCGGTGCTTCTTGGCAACCCCTAGCTCCCATTGTGGGGTGCGCTTCTTGCCCCTATTCCGACTACCCCTATTCACGAATCTCAATGGTCTTCAAGTCAAGTGAATAGAAGATGAAGCTGATACATCCTGAAAAATCCAAGCGTAGGTACTTTTAGCTTAATACGCCTTCAGCGAGCTTCCCTATTTCATCCCTTTGACCTCTACTATCATCAATATCCTGTTAATTCAATGTAGTTTCAACCTTGATGAGTACCAGTATGACCCCTCTCTCAAGTACAAGAGGGGAATCATATATCGTAATCACAGGCCCCTAGTTTCCCGCCGTAGGATAGCCATATTGCTGCTACCCTTATGAGACTAACTCCGAGCCGTAGTCGGCATCTTTGTCGCGAACATTTCGCAGGCCATAACCTAGGATCTTATCGACGGTAAGCGCTCCCGAGATCTGGACCCTATCAATAGATTATTAGTATATGGCCAGAAATAACTGGGTGTGGATACTTACCCATTCTTTGGCATGTGCATCTAAGGGAGCAAGCTGGAGTGTGCCGTCCGGAAGCACCATACCTTGAGCAGTTGAGACCAGAAGAGCGGTCGCCACTAGGAATGGAGATACCATTTTGTCAAAGCACCACCAGTGAAGACAGCCAAGTTATAAGGTACGTGACAGGAGCCGCCTATTGGTAAGTACAGAATTATCTTCAGAAATCTTAATTGGACTATGTCGATGTTGATGTCAACCGGGGGTCAGGTTGTCAGAATTGGGTTATAGACACAGCGGACCAAGCTACCATCACAACTGAAGTTGCAAATACATGAAGACAACCAGCTGCTGGAGGGAATTTAATACCTTAAAGGTACACTGGCATCCGTTGCTGGCCGTACGTGTGCGTTCCTCCTTGCCTGTTTCTGGATGCTCACTAAGAAACGTAAGCATGCTCATACCAATACCACAGAGCCAAGCAACAGGAGAATTGCACACTATAGAAAGAACCATAGGCGCATTGACGATCCTACGGATAAATGTCGATACCATATCGCAACATCATAAAGCATCAACTTTACTCTTTCATTACGTAGCGGACTCTTATATTATATCTCGCCCAACAACGTCCCCCCTTCAACATAACGACATCAGAGCTTTCCGGGGTGACAACAGCTTAGAAGGCTACAGTATAGCGGCGAATTGGGAGCCATAGAAAGTCACCCCCAGTTAAAATGAATGTATAATATGCGTGCACTTCTTATGACGAGGAGAGCAGGGAGGGCAACAGTCTTCGAACTCGCAGGACAAGAGAAGGCATGTCAGCGTCTCAATAATCGTCTCAATGATCGACAAAAAGCGACATATCGGATGCCGGCAACGGTAAAGTGAGGATCATCGGGGTTAAATCCTAGTCCACCGGTTATACAAGGGCTTTGGGACGATCATTGTATTATACGGACCGCGCCGAGGACGGGACAAGAGCTACCCAGCCAGAATATATCCATCTATTTCCACTTCCGGAAGTGAACTATCAAGGACACGATATTGATAAGAATTATTTCAACTTTGGGTTTGTCACGATCTTGATCTAGAAGAGGGTTGATTTTGCTGAGCAGTCGTGCCGTTGAGATATAATCCAAGGATTGACGGCACACGGTTGAATCGCACGTCAGTTCAAAGTTGGCGGATATACGGCATATATGGTCGCTCTACCCAATACCCACGTTCATTCTGCGGTAGATGTCTTGCCCTTAAGGCTGTTACTAAGGGGAGTCGGACATAGACGATTGATATAATTCCCGCTAATCACAGAATAATTTCCACCCATGCTAGGATAGTTCAAACGACGATATGTCATATATCACGGTTCATCCAGATCCACGAATTTATACGCCCAAAATGAACACCACTAAAAGATGTCTGGCATTAGCAACTACCTGCCGGTAGGAGATGAGGCAGAAACAAACCATAAAGCACGATCCGCCTACACCGAGACTAGCTAAGTAAAATATAGCCGCCTATATGAAAGTTAGTTGACGACCGTAGGCATAGGACTTGGTGGCCGTCCATATCTAAGAAGATAGCCAGATCAATACGGGGTGACCTACCTCTCTTCCACCCAAACTCTCATCGTAGAGAGGGTCACACACGTAGACCGTCAATCCCACTAGAAAGGCAATGACGGAGTATGCTAGGAGCATCATGGGAGCTTGCCATGTGAATACCATATTCCAACGGATATAAACCTCGATGTCATCGTTGACATTATCGCCAGCCGAAGTAGGTAAATCCTCTAGTCCCGATTGTCTCCGCGTAACCCTGCCTTTCTCACGGTCATCATCGCCTCCGCTTTCGGATTCTGTGAGGAAGAAACTACTTCGAGGCATGGTAGTAGCCGCTGGTGAGGATGGTGATGACAGTTTACCCTTCTCCACAATACGACATACCATCGCAACATCACGCGTAGGACGGTACGTACGTAGCTCAGTCCCCGTTCTCGACTTCTTCTTGGTGAGTGCGGTGAATATGAATGACTGCGACGCCGAGAGTAGGATGGCAAAAAGGGAGAGTACTAGGGAGCAGTACCGCGCTGCCGGGCCGATCCAGCGCTCAGATTCGCGTGCTTCCCAGGAGAAGCACCCGATGATAGCTGCGGAAAGGAGAGTGCCCTTATGTCGTCCTCGTTTTGTGTCAGAGTTTAAAGGTTGGTAAACAGTCATGTCTCCAACTTCGGAAGACACTAACTCTAGGAAAGGAAGGAGTAGACATTATGTGAGAAAGGGTCTATCGTACTGATATGACCAGGACGTGACATACAGCTACTTGGACGAAATAAAGCTCATGTAGTTTGCGGTCGCGCCAGCTCGACAACATGGCGGCGAGTTCGATATCGTTCTTCCGGAGCCGAGCACTATTGGCTATTGCAAGTATCGGCAGAAGGGTGTTCTGACGGAAGAACCGGTAGTAAGGTAGGGTGACAAGATTCATGACGGCGTAACCTGATGACGAGGCTATCTTCCGAAATATTGACCTCGACCCCGCCATACTCCTTCGGTATATTATGATCAATGGGGGCGGTAAGGACCAAAAACTAAACTGCTTCACCATGCGCTTATTGAATTAGCCTCCATGGCCGGAGGGTCTCGCAGCGGTAAGTTTAATACGAAGAAGCCATGGCGAAGGACTGAAGGATGATTCCTGTGAGAAGTGCATAAACATGTTCAGGTGGGAGATTCGGTCTGTTGTGGCTGCCTCACTATTTCTATTTGTTTCTTCCTGTAGGCTGTAGTATTGAAAAACGCCTCCGTATGCATGTGGTCGCCCGGGCTAACGCCGTTGGGGTACAACTTGTGAACGATGATGAACTCGTAGGTGCGCCAAATGATCGAAATTTTAAGTAGGATTTAATACCAATAAGTACATGTATGTATTATTGATATTAAATGAGTTTAGTTGTTAGATTTCTCTATAGTCTAAGCTACACCTCTCGTGGTTAAGGCCCCCTATATGTCCAATGTTCTTCAGAGCGCCTCAGTGCCGCCTCTATCTCTTCCTCGTTTACAATATTATGTCCTACTCTAAGATGTGCCCTAAATGTATCTTCGTCGATCTCGCGCCGGAACTCATCGTCACAGTTTGCGCGACATACGAAATACCTACCTAATGTGAACCGATTCCACTTGGCGTAATTCGCGTCGATTCGCGCCCGCCGTGCCGCAACCAGCTCCTCTGCGCATTTCTGCATGTACTCTATCATCTCTATGTCGCTAGCGAGTTCATAGAACGCATCTTTCATCTTCCTCACGGTCATCTCACCAGTCGCCCTCCGCTTCTTTGTTATCATCCCGATGATTTTTGCGCGAGCTACGCTCGGTTTCCAATCATCCATTTCAACTCCGTGAGGACCCTCTACGGCTTGATTGAGACGGTAGTACGATAATGTCGGAATTCTAGTCTCCATCGTTTCCATACGTTCATGTGTTTTTTCTGGATCTCCGAGGCGCGCTATGCTATGCCGAATGAGACGGTATAATCGCGAACCGGTTGACTTTTCCTTGGGCCTAGCGGTGCCGACACTAACAAATGTTCCAACTTCCGCTTTGCTAGGCAATTGTTTCCTAAGTTCCTCGAGCATCTCCCAAGATGGATTGTTTGCAGGTCCAAACCCCCCGTCTTCAAGCTTCGCGAACTGTGAATGGTCTACTGTCATAGTTGTTGCTCTGCGTGTCGACCGGCCGGTTGGCACGCGAAGCATTCCACCATCTATGGCCAGTTTGAAAGGCTTGAAGTACAAGGGGGCAGCGGTAGTCGCTCGCGCAACTTGCCATACGCAGACATCCCCGGGCCGACCGCTATATTGGCCCTGGACGTCCTGGATATAAGACACCCCTTCTGACTGGGCCGTGGGGCGCGTATCGTATGAACGGAAGTACCTATGACTTTCCACTGAGCGACTAGAGTCTGCAATGTTTGCAACTACAAAACTTCTGATGTGTTAACTTGGGCTAATACATACACAAATAAGCCATAACTTACACTCGGGAGAATCCATGTTCTGTGTCAAATCGAACGTCCTGGCGGTTATCCTTGCCATTTTCCACCCTACGAACAATTACGTCCTTAATCACTTTCTCGAAATTCTTGGTATCGTATTTGCAGCGAGGGAAGGGAGAGTTCATGTAATGAAGCCAGCGTGGATGACCAAATACATCCCCAGCAAGGTTGCTGTACTCGTGAATGCAGTCATCAACCGTCATCCTGAAACGGCCCAGCATGATCGCTATCAGTCTGCTTCGTTCTTAGCAAAATATTATACCACTTTGATGAAAGGATTCCTCACCCTCCCGTTGAAGTTCCCGCAATGTAATCGAAATAATGGCAAGGTAGGAACGGAATGTAGTTGTCGCCCAGGTGGGATACGTTCCTCGGTTCCTTCCGAGGAGAAAAGCTGGTTATACGGTCCTCTTCCACCTGTATGGAACGCCCACCAACGCTAACTATTTGGCCTCTTCTGAGTTCCTCTTTCTCAATAAACTCCATTAATTTGCGTATGAACAGTAGGCTATAATAACCTCTTACGCCGCCTCCGTCTACGTTATCATGTTAGCAACGTCATCTACTGACTTTCATTTATAACTAACCAAATGTGAGAACGTGTTTCTTCAACCAAGGATCTTGGGGAGAAGCCTGTGAGCTAGTACCGGCTTCAGCGGTTGGCGTATGATCTGCCACTTGCGGCGCTGCACTTGCAGAGTTCTGAATATAAATTTGCGGGCCAGTACCATCCCCGGGGATGGGTGTCTGGTCTGTCATGTGTGATGTACGGGCTGGATCCTCTGCGACAGTTAGAGAAGTTTCAGGATACAGAGTGACTTGTTGCTAAGAGGCGGCTAATACTACGCAGAGCAGAAGCGCCACCGTCACGACAATGATATGGCTTAACCAAAGTCCTAGAGCCCTCAAGTTTTCGGGGAAAGATGAGCAGTAAATATACTCCCCATGACGGCAAGGAGAGAAAGATGATACGGTATCCGTGATTATAAGAAGCGGATATCCGTGTATGTGGTTGAAAACTTCAAGAAGCCACATTTGTGTCGAAAATTGCAAGGCTACGTGAGGCCTACCATCGACCCCCAGGGACCGTTGATTCGGACCTCTAGATGTGGCACAGTTCGCGAAGAAAACGTCAAGAAGGAATCCCAACTTTCATTTTGGGATAGTACTGGTGATTACTTGCAGGAGGCATGATCCGTAGTCAGCAGAGTAATCCATAATAGTGCAGGAAAAACGCCTAGCAGCCCTGGACTGATAAGACTAGTCGCGAGGGATTTCCCACAACAAAATCAGCTATTAAAGGCTGCCAACACTCGTAGAAATGAGCACCATATTGCCTTAAGTGGAATACATTGGGGCAACATCACTACTTGTATATAACCGTTACGCATTCGCGCTATCATCGTCTAAGAATTTCCGGATAATAGCTGGAAGTGTCTGTGGCGACACTATAACAGTGTAAGTTAAATGGGAAATATCATACCTATTTCGATACGGTATGTATTCATAATCCCTACTAGTTGTGAATGCACATGTGAACTCTAGAAATACGTGTTGTAAGAGAGGTTGCCTCAAGCTTCTTAGAACTACATAGGTGTAACCCACCAAACTATTGGCCCCCATTGGAAAGTTGGAGCGACGCAACCTCTAGGCTCGATCGACCGCAGATAGTCTCTCACCGAGAAGCCCGGTGGCTGATATCGTAGGATCCCTGAGTAGCCCCCCCCAGCCTGGTCTAAACTGCCTCATAGGTCACTCGCCGGGTGTCCTCTAGCCACGAGAATAGCAGATAATACTTAGATGGTAGGCCGTTTCAGCCCGGGGTGTTGACGCTGAAATATGATGGTTGCCCCAAGCTTCCTCTCCCACGTAAACGTGAGGTTTAACAATAATTCTCGGAATATTTCCCGATAGTCAAATAAAGCACGAACTCGGTTCGTTGTCAATCAATTTCTATATTCTCAAAAATGACAGAAAGCCTCCTCTGTCCACATCTAGAGAACCGGACGTTAGTATATGACCCACGGATAGCCCAGGTATCTATCAAGAAGACGAAAAAGGTCAAGAATGGTAACTGAACGCCATCCCCTCGAGATTTTATTCACCGCTAATATGAAAAGACCGATACAACTACTGGGAATTGTCCCTCATCGAGCCGACAAAGGGCGGCCTAGACTGCTGGGATCTGTTTATGGATAAGGACGGAGAGAAGACCTGGGCGCAACGGCCAGAAGATATACCAAATGATGGCTATTTCATAGCTCGACTGAACCTCCGAACCCTGGGGATATTGGGCAGGTTCTATCGAAAATACGGGAAACTCCAGACAGTATATATTTTGAAGCCTGAGGGTAACTAGGTTGCTTTCATCAACTACATGTAGGTAGGGAAAGTGTGGGTATAGCTTGGGTGTTTCTACTAAGCGAACCTAAACGTTTGGATTTTGCTTCTATGTCTTGTGTGTTTATGTCTCTTAGCACGTACAGTATGTTCCGTCTTTATCGACTCTTAGAGCTATCACAGATGGAAAACTCTCGTTAAATGATGATCTAGAGTAGCCTGGCGATTCTTGTTCTCATATGATTTACACGGCCCACTGGAGTACTTAGTTGGCGTATGTGGTACAATATTAATTTAGCAAGCAGCATTTTGGTAATAGCCCTATGGATATGTAATACGAGTTACCTGGTGATCAAATGGACATCGGGAAATAAAATGTGGTACCTAGGACTACTCACCACAGAGACTGGCGCGTGGCGTATTCATGGACTGCGAACTCCTGGTCCCTACGTAATAAGCACATAGTCTATAGGACGAGGATGGTGTGGTGGTGTGACCAGTATCAGGATCGATGAGCAACTCCCTCTTACATCGACCCCAGAACTACGCCCGGGCCCCGTCAAGAGTCGTAGCTTCATTACCTACTTTTCGTGAAACACACCCGAAGAATAACTGAAGCCTCTTAGCAACATTATTGGGCAATGCTGAAAGGGCTGCCGCTAGCTCTCACCGCCTTAATCGGGTTTGTCCGTAGCTATATGTAGGTAGTATATAGACTATGTAGGTACATATCATATCATGTAAGTGTCCGCGACATGGCGTAATCAAGTGGCTAACCGGTGAGGCAATCTTCTGCGGCACATGGTGCCCCTCTTTATAACATTTGGAGGCTTTTGGAGGAGGCTCTGCAGGACCCCGTGTTATGAATCCATACCTATAGTTCCTCCCCGGCCAGGCCTCTGGGCGGTCAGCTGAAACTAGGCATACTCGCGGATGGCAACGTAAAGCCTCGAATTTGCTGGGCATTGCATATGTGAACGAAATCATAGCAATCGCGTTATGCCGCCCAAGCACGTTGCATTAGCTACGTTGGATTTGCGGGATGGGGCGAGATCCATATACGCGAATTCCGGTCGTAGGAGTAAAGCACCCTTATACTAATATTACCCTACCCCTTACCTTTCTACCCTCAAAACTTAACTATGCTGGACCGACGCGTATTGTACGCCGTGACTGTCCCTCACAGCCTGGGGCTCATTCACTAAAATGGGCAACATTTCTGGAGTTGGAGGCCACAGCCTCCCCAGCAAGAGAAAATATCGTCGGGGGCGACAATGTCATGGAAGGACGTGTACGGGCGATCTTTCCGGTAAAAGCCGCAATAGTGTGTCATTGGTGGTTACATGGATATCAGAAAGTCCGGGTAACGGGCGCCACAACCCAGATCTGTCATAGCCGATCCATGTTCGCACCCTTTCCCACCGTCTTCGCAATGTACCTCAGGCCTTACCTTACACCTCAGTGTTTGAGGGAATTGTCTTCAAAATTAGATCCCAGATATTAGGAAACATGTCATTTAACTTCCAAACGGGGAGAGACTGACGAAAAGTAAGGGAGGCAGCAATGAAGATGAGAAAGGTGAAAACAACTGCGGCAAGGGGGGGTTGCTGCAAAGGAGGCGCGCATTATAAACCCTCCAGAGCCGACGTGGGTGAGATGGAAGTTAAAAAAGAAAAACTTACTGTTGGAGAAAAGGGGTAAAGCTCAGACTATTGTGCTACATCGAGCTGTGCGGCCTCCAGCCTATTGTGTGACTTATCTCACGACCGAGAGTCGTAATCGAAACTCCCTTTCACCTCCGTTCTTCTTGTCACGTGGGTGTTAATTTTGAGGCACAGCCAGAGATTCACTGTTAATGGCCATGCATTTATACACAGAATGGGCTCCTATGTATAACAACACCTGAGTAGAATTACAAGTGCTTCTTCGAGATATTTTGAAATCTCGTCGACGACCAGCCCCAGCCCACCAACATATCGCGTATAAATCACTACGCAGCCCTGGTGCCTTTCTAGCCGCCGCCCAATCCTATTCGTACACGTTCCTGCGAGTTTCCACCTAGTGCTCCTCGAAGTGAATAGAGCTCAATTGTATATGAGCTCAATTACTGGGACTTGCTGAATAGCCAGTAATTGATTCGAAAAGGAAGTCTATAGTCATGAATTTTGATGCAGAATCCAACCTATCCGGTGGCATCTTTACCACATATAAAAGCAGGGGGTAGGCCTAGTAAGACAGGGTGAAAAAAAAGGAGGTTGGTACTGCACGGTGGCTCTAGCCTCAGCTCGTGTGATTAAGACTAGAGCCTCGATGCTGAACCACTAAGGTCGTGTATTCAGCGCGCAATGGTGAGAGAGGGGAGCTTCTATGCGGAGAAGAAAGTCATCCGAATGTGACTGAGATGGCGACTTAGAAAGGGATATTAGGCGAGGCCTGAGCTCCAAGAGCTTCTTGTTGCTCCTGTAACTCCTCACCACCCGTCTCGATACTAATTCCGAGGCCAACTTTCGCAGATTGCTAGAGGTGGAGTAGTTAATAAGTGCACTTGTCCTTGCGGTCGGAACAAACTTACACTGAAATGGTCAACATCGGCACAGAATGACATCATAACGGGCGGTGCTACACGCTTCTCCAGGATACAGCCTAACTTGCCCTTGGAGTCGACCTGTGCTCGGAAGGTTGACATGCGGAAATCGTATTTGACACCAACAGAGGTAATGCCCTCCTTCTGAAGGCCGCCTCCCATCAGACCCCCAGGGCCAGGGGCGGCCTGGAGGGTCATGTCAACACCAGCTTGTACTTTGTCTGATAATTTTCGCCAGTAGGTCGCGTTCAGGGCGCCCTGTGCGTGCAACTGCGCGGTCGCAATCCAGTCATCGGACTTGTACTTCGCGCAGTACGACAAGGCAGACTCAGGCGGCTGATTCAACGCAGCGCGTTGCCAGACAGCATCGATACCGAGGGCAAGTTTGCGGGTAACAGACTGGAGATGGCTGAGTATGTAAATACCGGTCAAGCCACCTTCGAGGTAGGAAGGATTTAACATCTTGAGGGAGGAGGTGAAGTCGCTTCCGGTATACTCGTGCTCAATTGAGGCCATATCCTGAGATCCTATTTGGAACTGGGTTTTGGTCACGAGCGAGGGGTTCCACCGATAGTTGAATCGCGTAGAGAGCAGGCCGCTGTTATCCATGCTCCCTTGAAGGAACACCTAGTGGGGAGTAGGATAGGTGTTAATTCAAGACCCCTTTTACGAGAATGAGGGGATATAACTGCTTTTACCAACCTTGTTCGTACCGAAAAGACCCGCAAAGGCATACGGGTTCTGATGCTCTCCCATAGCAAACTGATGTGAGACCTGGAATAAAGGTGAGAGACTGACGGCCTTGGTCAGGTCTGCCCTTATCCCCGAGTGCATATAGTTGGTGAGTGACACTTCACGCTGAACCTCCTTTGCGATAGTCTCAACGGTGCCGGGGTTCGACAAGCCGAGCCTCGCTCGTCGTTCGGAAAATGACTTGTATACATCGGAAACGGCATTGGCTATTGGATTTGCGGTCAGGAAGCCTAGGGACGATGGCGCCGAAGGAAGCGACTCGAGATTGAGAGCCATGATGGATTAGAGGTGTTGTGCGAATCGCGTCTTTGACGTTGTTCTCTTGAATAAGCAATGACGACAGGGACTTTCGGTCAAATACCACACAACCCAGACGTTAAAATAGAAAGATTAGAAAAAAAAAATCGGTTAGTCACTCCTGTGGTGAATATGAAACCCCGGCGAATGAGATGCGATGACGAACACTACCTAACCTCCCAGGTCTGCAAGCTCCCGACAATTGGGTCAAGGTTGTCGTCTTTTTGTTAGCTTGCAGAGAGTATCTCAAAGGGAAAAAAAATCATTCTTGGGGCCTTGCGGCAGTGAGATCAACATCCTTGTATTGAAAGGTCTCCACTTTAGGTTAGACGGAAGAATCCTCTTGCCGCTTTCCACCCGTTCAAAGTTCTTGAGCGTTCAGTGCGTGGGTAGGTACATAGGTACTTACTCCGCTATGCTGGGTACGTACTGTAGATAAATCATTCAATGTTGAACTGACGTCCCGCGGGTATTGCAGGTAAACCCTAGCTAGCCCTGTGACGTCCCCAAATCCAACCCCCCTTCGCCTTTTGACCATCGTACCGCATCCCCGTCTCCGTCCGGCTTTACATACCAAGCATATAATCCCAGCTCCCAGCTCTCAGCTCACGTGTGTATACTAAGACTCTAGAGACCATACGCACATACACATCTGCTATATTCGCTTTCTAGAGGCTTAGTCAATTCGACGATTCAGCTCACCGAAAGCATAGTTTTATCTTACCCGTACCTCCACATCGCGCGTGGCGGCAACAACCTTTGCACCAGCAATTCATTCAGAGCTCCACAAGGACGGGGTCCTGCTGCGCGATTATAACTACCCTGGACTTTTGTTGGGACCTCTGGCTTGACTTATATTCTTTGTTAGAGCCTCTATGCTTTGCTTCTGTATTCGTGCAATAGGTGATCATTTTACTCCTTCTGGCTTACCCCGTGTGAATCGTATTCTGGCGAACGGAAACTTTAAAGCATCGACTTCTACCTCGGTCTTCTAATGACCCCTTTTTATATGGTGAGGTCTTGGAGTCCTGACCCAAATTCAGAAGATATCAACATCGAGGAGTTGCCTTCAAGCATTAGTTCTTCATAATACTTCGTTGCCTATAACTGTCTCCCACAGGCAGAAATACACACACCTCGTTTACCTGCGTCAGGAACTCCTGATCCGTGAGCTACAAGTCAGGTTCTGTGGCACTTGGCAGCTCGGATAATCCAAGAGCGGGAGGGATTGTTGCTGGAGCAGGTCTCTGTCACCATGGATACATTACTGTAAGTGCAACGTCCCTGCTTGATGATCATTTTGTCGTTTAGGCGCGCCTGCAGCGTGTCGGGATCTCTCGAGCTGAAAGCCCGAGCCAACGCAATGATTAGTTTGCTACTTCGTCGTTTCCATGGAAGGGAAGGATTCGGGCACCTCTTCAGCTAGTTCCTCGAGTAGAGCAGGCACAATTTGAAAAATAACCATTTTTGATGCCAAAGGACAAGTATTTGGCCCCAGCCGGCTCTGAAATACAAATACGTATCCCTATTTGCACATCTACTGTCTTCTCTCAGTTCCTTCAATAAATATGCTGCGTCAAGTTCACTTCGGCGACATTTGTTGCCAAGAAGGATTTGATACTAATGGGACCAGCACGGCGGACATTGCCGCCAATGCTCCGAGATACCGGCGCAAGAGCAGCACCTTCATCGACGGCATCCATGACGTCCCGGAAGACGGCGATAGGGCCCCGGCCCAACTGTACAGCACCATGTCCGGAAGACTCTTCCACTCTGGTCGTATTGCAATTGTCATGGTGGGCCTTCCTGCTCGAGGCAAAACGTACGTCTCAACTCCGAGTGTGCTATGTATCTGGTCGCCGCTGACTATCTTGCAGACATATTGCTGTCTCCTTGGCACGATATCTACAATGGTATGCCAACTGAATCAATGCCACGAATATTACCTAATTCTTCCTAGGTTGGGGGTCAAGACGCGCATTTTCCACCTTGGAGACTATCGCCGAGCTACTGTTGGCCAAGGTGGCCACGTACCTGAGGACTATTTCTATCCTAACGCATCTCCCTCTTCTGTTGTTTTACGCCAGAAAATACTCAAGAAATGTCGCGAGGACATATATGGCTGGCTCAATCATGAAAATGGTCAAGTGGCAATTTACGATGCAGTCAATCCCACTGCAAGCGGTCGTCGTTCGCTAGCCAAGGAATTTGCGAAGCATGATGTTCAGGTAGGATATCAAGTCCAAATCCCGTACATAGCAAAGTATCAGCACACTGATGGTGCTATAGACTTTATTCCTTGAGTCCTACGTTGACGACGAGAACCTTCTTCGAGAGAATGCACGCAATGTTAAAATTGGTTCCCCTGATGTAGGACCTTCAGGCATACTTTATTCTGGGATACTTGACTAAAATCTCTAGTTTGCCAACATGGACCCTGACGAGGCTGCAAAGCTTTATCTGACCCGTATGGAGACAAAAATACCTACATTTGAGACCATGGACGAGAAAGAGCTCAACTATATCAAGATGATCAACGCTGGACAGACATTCTTCTACAACAACGTATCCTTCAACTACATCTCGCACCGTATCGTCTTCTACCTTACAAACACCCACATCAAATCTCGAGCGACATTCTTCGTTCGACCCGGCACCGCAACGGAGGAAGAAAGCTACAAAGCGGACGCACCCTTATCCGAGGAAGGCTTGAAGTATGCTAAGGTAATGACCGAGACGGTGATTAAGCATCGTGAACAAGAACGAGCGTCGCGCATTGCGGAGGGCGGGGCTGACATACCGCTGCGTCCACTCACGGTGTGGTGTTCGACACGTATGCGTACCTTGCAGACAGCAGATGTCTTCAAGGACCTTGGATACAAGGTCCGCCAGCGTAGTCAAATGGCCCAAATCAACCCAGGAGTTTGCGAGAGGCTTAGCGAGCGCGCTATTCGTCGTCTCTACCCAGAGGAAGTCGAAAAGCATGAATTGGATCCTTATCATCATCGTTATCCTCGCGCTGAGTCTTACCACGACCTCGCTGTACGGCTCGAGCCGATCATTCTGGAGCTCGAACGCGAGCAGAATGACCTATTAATCATCGCGCATGAGAGCGTATTGCGTGTGCTGTATGCCTACCTCATGCATTGCAGCACCATGGACATTCCCAACCTCAAGTTCCCACGGAATGAGATCATCGAGGTTATCCCGGGCGCATACCAAAACGATGCTAAGCGCATCCACATTCCTGGCCTCGATCCCAGAACAGTACCCGGCTCTCCTGAGGATATTCGAATCCCCGTACCAGATAGTGGTACCGATACCCCGGTTCCACTACCGGGCGGTGGCCTGTCAGCACCTGCGATACCTCCCATTAGCATCGAAAAGCCGCCCGAGAAGGTTGTTAACACAGCAGCCGAAGCGGTAAGGGACAAGATCGCGGATGAAGATTAGGCCGTATCGCAACCTTACATGGCTGCTTAGAGAATAGCAGGCAGCCACACTAATAGACTATGTTCCGCAACTCCGCACGAGCATATTTCTAGGTAGGGCTAATTTGAGTGTGTTCTATTGTAGATGACAGCCTATTGAATACCGCAAGACTTAGCCGTACGTGATCCCATGGGTATTTATTAGAAGTTATGCCAATTCAACTAATCCAAGGACGCCTGATGGACTCGTTTCCATCTAGTCACTTCCTATTTATTGTGTGAAGTGCCCGGATCCGACTCGAGCTCACTGATAATCTTATTCTTGTAGTATACCAACTTAGATACTCCGGAACAAGACGAAATATGAAAACCATCTAGTTCGCTGCTTTGATACTAATGCTTCTTCTAATACAGTACAAGTACCCAGGATAAGGTCGACGATGTAGTATTTGGAAGCACGTGCTCGCGTAGAAGCCGCTGCGTCATCTACTCCCGCAACCCTCTAGATCCCCGCTCCGCCCCGGGGCGGCCCCTCCGGGATTTTCCTAATTACATGTAAACCCGTCATCACTGTGGGCAGGGGTCGGTCGGACGGTCTGGGAACTACCTCTCCTAGGCCGCCGCTCCTCCCTTCTATTTCTCTAGGTTACGACCACCTTGTGTACCTACTACCCTTAATAAGATGAGTAGATAGCTACATACCCAAGTTGGTGACCCGTAGGCCCCCAAGTTCACGTGTGAATAGTACATCTCGAGGTCCACGCATAGGGTTTTCACGTGATAATAATTAGTTATTGATAGTGCAAACGCATCTATCATGAGCTCCCAATTACGCCTCATAGATTATCAATACACATATCTGCTGCGTCCGACGTAACAGACGGCATGTGCGTCTTCTCGATGCGTACATCTGAATTTCAAAACGCCGTTTTAATGCTGCCCAGTGCCTATGGTTACCATCTCCCGGTGTTCTATGCTGATGCAATATACGTTGGTAGAAAGTTCATTCATTACATTTGGTATGCCCACAAACCGTTCGACTCGTGTTTGAAGTTCCTTGCGGCAAAATCTTCTGTATCATCAACGCCTGCCGGGGTATCTTATTTCTCTAAATCAATCGGACCATCCCAACCACATCAAAATAGAAGTATTATTGCACTGTAATATCAATGTTAGCACATGATGGCCGTGGAGGATACTGTAAATACACGGGGAAGGAGGTTGGGAAGGGGTCAAGTCATGATGAAGCCGATTGCACGAGGCTTTGATGCTGATTGTGCTCCGGGAAGAAGATTGTGCTTCTGGATCTAAGTCTACTCACCAATGCATTCCCTGTCTGGCATATTCGTTTTCTTATCCCTCGATTTCCCTTTCTCAAATCGTGATTTCGACTTTCCCCGTTTCTGGGTAGGCGTTACATCCGCATCGTTCTCTTTCTCTTTGGGTGGGCTCTTGTTGACATTTTCGACAAACTCGTATTCGTCTTCGCCTTCTGTCGAAGTTGAGTCCCGTAGGTGTTCCTTGCTCGTTTTTATGAGGCCCCCGAATCTCGTGACCGATAGGCTTACGCGACCTTCGCCGACTTGGCTTTGGGGCCTGCTCTTAATGCCACCTCTCAATCTTGCCGCCGCCCTACTAAGTCTTTGTGTCGTAGTCTCTTCTCCGGGTGTAATGGCCGGTGAAGGCACGGCAGACCCTGACGATGGGCTCGGGCCGCCTGAGTCATTGTAGATGCTGCTCCTACGGGATACGCTGAGAAATCCGTCCTCGTCCGCGAAGCTGCGGCGAGGGGGCCGCTCTAAGTCGGCCGAGAAGCGCACGCTACCATTGACCAGCGGTTGGGCGCTCATATTTTCAAAGTAGCTACTAGGCTGACGAGAAACTGATAGCATTTCCTGGCTCTGCGCTGCAGACGTCTCCGAGTTCGTTAGGTTCAGCGCGGCGTCGTCGTATGATGGCGGTTCTGCGTCTGTGCCCTCTGTTGAGCTAGGGGCTACATCTACTATTGGGACGATTTGATAGAATAGCAGGTAGGGCATCTCTTCCTTCAGCGACTGCTTGATGTCGTCAACAAGGGTAACACGGTTTTCAAGCGCGAGGTCATCAAATTTGACCCACTGTGCCTCCTCGTAATCGGGAGGCGGATCGCTGTCATGCCTGCGGTTATCGGTGAGGAGTTTGGGAGCTACCCGGCAAAACGAGACGTAGTGTCCCGAATGTAGCGAATCCCCTCGATGACAGACTACGGACTGAAGTACGAGCTTGTACTCGGCAGCGAGCCCGTTTTCTTCTACGTGTCTCTCGTTGACGATGAAATGTGGTAGTCTTAGGCTGTCCGGGATATCAATGTATGTATTTTGCCGCTTCATGTTACCCTTGTCATCCATCATGTACCGTTTTAAACAGATACCGACAACAGGCCGTTGGTTGAAATGTCGTGCGACCTCGAGATCACTTTCCGGTTCCTTATTTGCTGGTGAATGCCAAGCTAAAGTGAGTGTTAGCTTCATAGAGATCATGCAAAAGAAACAGGAACATCGTACGTATTAGTCGAAAAAATTGCCAGGCAGGAATTGTTACGGCCTTGACAACGGATGCTGTCTTCTTGGCTCTCTGGAATAAACTTGCAGCGTCCGACTCAGAGGGCTTGCCCTGATCATCGAGTACAACTCGTTGAATGATGCTTTCTGTTCGACTCCGATGTGGTCGCAAAGCTGTAGACTGAGAACCAGAAGCTTCCGTTCGGGAATCAGGTTGGAGGTCGGGAAATCGCGAAACCGGAGCTACTGTCCATCTTCGTTCCATACGAGGGGTATTCTCGGTTTCAGGAGCGGCCGGTTCTTGCTGATCTTCATCAGTAACAACCCGAATAGTGCCTTTTGATTCAGTCGACGTATCCGGAAACTGGGGACTTGGGTTCATGTCAAATCGTTCTCCTGCCTTTTTCTCGTCCAGACTGTCTCTTAGAACATCAACCTGCGAGTTGAAGTATTCTTCTAGGCAGTCTTCCAATCTAATACCCTTGCCACCGCTATCCGGTGGTACAGCCAGGTTTAGGAGTCTTTCATATACGACCTTATGGTCCGCATCGTCATTTTTGCCTTGATGGAACAAATCGACTTGCAAAGTAAGAAGCGGAAGCTGAAGAGTCTCCGTGATGAACGCAAAGGCTTCGGACGTATCCTGCTGTTCTAGCAATTGCGCATCTTTCCAACCACATGCGGCTAATGCATCTTGTATATGTTCAGTCTGCTCCGAAGTCAGCTCCTCTGTAGCGTTGCGGTGTGGAAGAGGCTGCTTACCATGTCCGTCTCGATTAATTTCCCACTCCTCAACATATTTACCCAGAGTCGTAGCAGTGCTGCTAGCTTCCGCTGCGGTTCTTCCGTGGGGTCGTTCGTGAGCATGCACTCAAAAGACTCGAGCTTCGCAAACATGGCAAAAAGTAGGGCGTCGAGATAGCAGGTTACGTTTCCTCGATTTTCAGCTCCGAGCATGTGAGTGGCCGGATTATAGCTGATAATCTTGCCGGACAAAGACATCTGCTGCAATCCAAGCAGCTCGATAGCCTTGTCGACATCGCCAGACGAGTATTTTGAGTTGAGGACATATCGAAGTTGATCATCGCTTAGGTTGGGGAAGTCTAGCTCGGCAATTCGTCGTCGTATGTCGTCGATCTGTTCGAGTCAGCGGTCAGGCCGCTTGGAACGCAAGCGAATATCGTTGCTGGTTAACGCACCTTAACCGATTCCTTTTCTCGTTCCGAATCGGCGCCAGTAGACTGTCTGGCGGAATCGGATTTGAATATGGAAAAGAAGGATTCGGCTGTTAATGGACGATGCTGAGGAAGTAACATGGTAATTAGCACATACGACGTACAGTCAATAGCTCCGATGTCACCTTACTTTGTGGGCAGGATCGGACGATCTTCCGCGGCGATGGCCATTCTTCTCGCGGCGGCTGAGGAACTTCCTAGGAAGACTGGTCTTCATGGTGGGGTCTCGCGCCCTAGAATATTGGCCGAGGGGCCAGGCGTAAAGGGGAAAATAAAAGGCGACGGCCGCTGAAGATTTACGATTCGCAATGACACAACTAACCCTCACTCATGGCCGAATCTACCAATGCACTATACGATGCCGAATGAGCGAATCCTCTTCTCTTTCTCCCCTGAAACAAAAGTCAACACGTTGAGCTGCGTATATGGATAGACGGTATCAAATCCCGATCGAGTATCAAGATGTCTAGAATTTGGATGGGGTCGCAACAACTTGATACTAAGGTTGAAGGTGGTGGTGATATGGAAAGAGATCTCGCATGATTTGCTATGATAAATCGATATCAACTTGAGTCTTGGATTGAATGGAGAGAAGAAGCGTCTTAAGAGGATAGCGGGATCTTGCAGCAGCCAAGAATTAAGACAGGTTGAGGTCGTTTGTGTTGTGTACCTGAGGCAGCTGGTAGGTAGCTACCTACTATGTAGAATAGCGCAGTAGCTAGGTTTGCGCTGTACCGTATGTATTATTGCAGGTAGGTGTTGTATTGTACGGCCTAGAAGGGAGAGGGAGCGTTTCGCGTCAAGGGTCCAAAAAGGAAATCCTGGGCGATCGGAAAATGGGGGACCAAGATAGCTTGCGTTTTCCGTTGACGACTATTATTATTATTATATAATATAATTCGCGTGATGTGAATTAGCGGAAGTCCTTTAACCACGAGTTCAGGTAGTCAGGTCAAGCATCGGTCGAGAGAGAGGAGAGATGTTTCTCGAATTTTTGGTAGACAAGCCCACTAAAAAAGTGGTGTAAGTTGTGGTCGTTGTGGTTGTTGGTGTAAGTCAGGTCAAGCTCGGTGGGTGAAAGGCAGAATCCCGCCAAAAATGACGGAATGAGAGGGAGGCGCTCTTTCTCCCGTACCCTGCCTTGTGTACTTGTACTATAGGCAGACGTAAACTAACAAATGCATTCAATGTTCCGTCTAAACTGTTTCCATCATATCCATGGATACGTCAGAACATTGAAACGTATAAGTTATTGGCGCAACTCTAACCAAGTACATCGAACCCTCACGCAACTTAAAGTACTACTATGGTAATTAACTGCAGCTTCTTAAGACGATGTAGTGCAGTAGTGTAGATTTTTGACCAGCAACCTGGCAGGTTTTCCGGGACGAGCGACACATAAGGAAACCACCTAATCTGTTCCGTACCTCGACAACGCGGAACCTACTTTCCTTAGGGAGAAGTCTAGAAGGGCCGCTATGTAATTCTATTGGTAGAATTCCACCACCCACAAGCGGGAGGCGCTTGGGTCTTTCCCTAAGATGCGGGCGATCGAATGAGATCTCACATTTCAATTTTCTTTCTTTTTTGGTTTCTCTATTGCTAATGTTGTGAGGTATGTACCTAGCTGCCTACCTAGGTACCTATTTAGGTAAGTTTGAATGCCTCGGCGATCTACATGTACATTGGCTAATTGTTTGTATCTCAAAGTTGCTGCAGAAATCAATTGATGGTCAATGAACGACTTTACTTTACGTACCTGCCTGTCAGTCGGCTTTATTCAACTTGGTATTGATGAAGAAGTATCACAAGCGCCAGCTAAATCCCCTCGTAATTTTGGTACCTGGAACAGAATACAGAATACGTAATACGAGCAGTGTTGCACCCTGCAGGTGATGTTATAAGGCAGGCAGCTACAATATTTTTCAGCCTCACCACCGTCAACTTCCTTGTCTCGTGATTTACCCGTATGGATGCTACATCACATACCTACCTACGCATTGGTAATCCGGCAAGCTAGGCATTTCTAGGTGGTCTCGTGCTTGCAAGTGGTTTGTACCAGTCGGACAATTTATCGTGAATAGGATACCGAAAGGAGGCAAACTAGTTACCCGTCGCCGCGGTTTGGTGGAGGTTTTATCAGGTGATCGACATACTATCCGCGCGGTCGGTGTCCGTTGGTATCCCGAATCTCCAGCTCTTAAGCTAAGCGCAACTTATGTCCGGTGACGATATATATGATGTACTCTCGTGGCGATCAATCTGCACTTGTAACAATGCTAGACGTCAATGATAGAAATGATAGATGGCGGGGTTCCGAGACTCAACAATTAGTTGTTGACTGACATCAGACCGATTCTCGGATAAAATATAGTCTAAAATAAGACGAGGCATGAGGGAGGGAATAGCAGGACAATATCTACGCCAAGTCCGCGAGGTATAACCACCTCTGGAAAATATAGCTACATGTGTATATGTGAACGGGATCGGCCCTATTGTCAGCTGTTGAAAAGTATTATTCTCTTTCTTGTAAAACTACCGTACCCAAACCGAACCTAGCTGTGAATAAGCGTTAAGTAGGGGAAGGCATCACATCACCATACCTCTATAGAACATATATGTAATATTGGGATAATTATGTAACACGATGTGGGGTTTAATGCGATGCCAATTTATCCAATCATATACGCGGTTTACATAGTTAGAAAATCTAAAGTTCGAAGGAAGCAAGGGTCGGATACTAGTTTTACCGAATTTTTTCCCATGGGTGGAAATTTGAGCTTTAAGCCCTGGAGGTTCTGAGGTCGGTAGTGTGATCGAGTGATCGAGTGCGCGCAGAGGATTCGGTGTCGGCACGCGCATACACATCATGGCTGCTCTCAGGGAAATGCCTCGGGCGGGCCGTCAATTTCTCGGTACCGTATCGCACTGGAAGCCTTATTCGGCGAAGCTTCAAAGATGCGCATCTACCGAAGCCAATGCCTCCACGACGTCCCCCGTCGAGTCTACGCCGATTCCCGACATCGAGCAAGACTCTGGCTTAACGTCGCCAATTGTGGAAAGGAAGGATATCAAAGTCACAGATCCAAGGAGGAGAGCAAGCCGTAGAAATTATGAGCTTCCGCATGAGAGGTATGCATAGGATATGGCTAGCCCTGGAGAGAAGAGGGAAAAGTTGCTAAATTTTGAGTGCGCAGATATCGGTACCATCCTCCAAAATACTACCGGGGACCGCTGCATCCAGTTCAGCCGCCGCCGTCCTCGGATCCGGTTGCTCGAAACTTCACCCCTGGGCCGTTCAACCTCCCCCGATTGAAGCAGACCTTCCACTCTACAGTCGCCTCCGACATCATGACATTAATGTACCAACACACCCCGCCTGGGACGCCTAAAAAACCTGAAAGAGTACGGCTGCGGGAGTGGGATGATTCGTCGCCCTACATGCAGAACCGACCCAAGCGTGGGCCGCGAGGAAGCGATGTCCTTTTTCCGCTGGAGAAAGACATCGATTGGCGCAACATTCCTGAGATCAAGGCGGTGCACTTGGCAACGTTTGTCCCAAAAGCAAAGAAGAACCCGGATCACCTCATTGTGGGAAGGGCGGTGTTGCAAACTATCACAGGCGTTCGTCCCGAGGTCACCACAACGAAGAGCAGCGTTGCTCAATGGGGCATTGTCAAGGGTGACAGAACAGGCGTAAAGTGCTCGGTGTATGGAAACCAAGCCTACGAGTTCATAGACAAGGTCATCCACCTAGTTTTCCCGAAGATCAAGGATTGGCAAGGCATTAGAGGTTTGCATTCCATGGCTATTCTTGTACATCTAGGCACTGACAGAACCAAGGTACCACTGGCGATAGCACTGGTAACATCAGCTGGGGTTTCGATTACCAAGATATGATGTATTTCCCGGAGATCGAAGCCAACTATTCAGTAAGTTCAAACGATTAAACAACCAGGCAGCCAGATTGGGCATTAACTTACACGCGTCTAGCTATATCCGTCCAAGATGATTTCCGGTTGCCGTATAACCCTCGAAACTACGGCAAAGTCAGATAGACATGCTAGGCTACTATGTATGAGCCTGGGCATTCCGTTTTACGGCAAGCTAGTAGATTAAAATGCGACAGCTCATGCTCTACTTTGACATGTATATATATCGTTCTATCATATCAGGGGTTTATAGACTGTATCACAGCTGTACAATACGCGAAATCACAAGCCAATGATGATGATTAGACGATGCAATGTTATTTCGTCATTTATCCTAGAATATATCGTGGCTGCCTAGACCCCTTTGAAGTGACCCGGATGTTCCCACCAACGCCGATGATGCCGTACCTCTCCCTCCGCGCGTCCTTATCCTGCGCGTCACCCACCCACTAGACACTATGCGTTTATAGCTCTCTGCTTCAAACCGTTGATCAGCTCGTCTATTGCATCCATATCTGTCGCATCGATGCCTTCTTGGACCGACTCGCCCCTCTTCCGTAGTTCTTTCGCGGCAACGTCTAAGGCGGGTTGGTAATTCCTCACCGCGGAGCTGAGGGCGTATACGGCCTTGCGGCGCACATCTTTCGTCTCTCCCTCGCTGGCAGCGACGCTCTCTTCGGTCGTGTCATCACCAGCGCCAGCGCGCTTCTCCATAGGCATTCGCTCACCGAGAGCCATTCCCACGAGTTTCTCAACACCACCCAGTGCGACAAGGCGCTCTTGGCTTGGGGCGTTGTTCTGGACAGCGGTACCAACACACCAGGCAGCCATCAGGCGTAACTGGTCTTCCTCATGGCCCAATAGTTCGAGCAGCGGCGTCCAGAGACCCAGTTTAGAAAGTAGATTGGCGTTATCGAGCGACTCGACCAATTGCTCCAAGTTATCGAAGGCTGTGAGCTTGGACTCGAGGGTTATTTCCGGGTCGGTCGATGTGATATTTGCTATAGACGCTTGCATCAGCTCGGCGTCCGACGGCGCGCCCATGATCGCGGCGAGCGCCTCCGCGTTCAGCGTCGTTCGGGGTCCCGTAGATTCGGGCGCCGAGGGGTCGGTCGGTGCTGAGTTTTCGATGCTCCATTTTAGAAGTTCGTTTAAGCTCTTGTCCGCCATTCTCTTTTGTTCTTCGTCGATTTCCGAGCGTGTTGTGTGGTTTTTAGGGTCGATCTTTTTTATGTTTCTCTTTCTCCTAAAGAATATGCAAGGTCTGGTAGGTCTTAAAAATTCCTAGTACGTCGCTTGGATTAAGGTACCGAGCACCGGATTTATTAAGGTTTCTCGTCAAATTTGAGTTACGTTTCTTCTATCGAAGTAGAAAATAGTTGAATGAATAAGGATGAATTGTATACGGTATTCAAATATGATCAACTATTTATTTGGACTTATTCGTCAAATTCCCAAATTTTCGGCTGAGTTGCATACAAGCTTCTTTAGAGATCTTCTAGATTCGCGAAGCTTCACAGGGACAGGGCTTGCTGATAAGCTGCGAAAGTGGGGATCTGAAAATGATCCTCGCCAATCAGAGCAGAGTAAGAGTAAATCTAAAGAAAGAGCACTTCAGGTCGGGATTTCAATTTAAGATACTATCATTACATTAGTCGGGCATAATAAGTAACCCAATGAACTGACTTTGTTAGGCCTACTTCCTGAAGAGAGCCTAAATTAATTGAATCACTGATAGGTGCTGAGGGAAGCTAAATACAGAAGGACATGAGCCATCCATGGATGATGTTTGAGCTGCCCCGCCACCAATGCCCCTCACTCACCCCGCCTTCACTTCTGACCGCCTACTTAAATATTAGTACATACCTAGTACTATGTTCACCCTGGCAGCTAATAGGATTGATACAGTAATGAAATTTCAAGGTGTAAGTAATGTTACGATATCAAGTGATACCATACTTGGGCCGTGACCAGCTTAGGTATTATTAAACTGTGCATCATTTTTGTTTTATCAGCACTTAATAGCTCGTATATAAACTTGGGCAAAGCATCAATAATATTATGTATGATAAGTAATATTGAGGCCTTAGACTACTAGCTGGTTCGTATACCCGTTTACTGTACTTAAAATACACCCTACTGTATGGGTAATTGTCGTATAACCAGAAACCATCATAAAGTTACCGTATTGTACAAAATTGAATATGGAAAAGCAGAAAGAGGTAATACAGCCCTGGAGCATAAGCTGCTTCGCCCCTGCATACGCAACCCACTCGCCCCATGGAATTTACTTGTCTGACCTGGATAGGCGATGCCTGCTTGGCGGCGGGTTTCCTCCAATGATGATAAAGGCCTAAGCTTGATAAATTTAAGCATTGGAATCTTTGGAGGGGCGTAAGAAGTTTCTAACCTACGTAATTGCGCTTCCCATGCTAAGCCACAGGCATACATCATGGTATTATGTATGGATAGGTGCACAAGTAGGATATCTATAACATCGATGGGGTTCGGTATTTGGTTCTAATGAACTGAGTTGCACACTACTAAAATGTGCCCCTGATTGTTAGGTAGTAGGTAGATACCTAACGACTGATAATTGAATACCTAGGTATTGTAGACACCTATACTGTAGTGAGTTGGGTTAGGTAGGTACATGTACGTATCTAGTCAGTCCCTCGGTTAGTCTTGGCAAAAGGTTGACTTCGAGATTCTAGGCACCTCGAAATGGGAAATGGGGATAAGAGACTATACACGTGTATGTTGAGCCAGAGCTAGAACTGGAGCCAGGGGGAATAATTATGGGAGGCCTTGACAGAAACTGAAAATGTCAGAGATGAGGATTTGAATTTAACCGCCTAATTCACGTTATGATACTCGGAAACCTATTCTATTTTATAGTTAAAAGCTGCTAAGTGACAGCGGTGAAGAGGTGTGTTACCCTACGTTGTTGTAACGGTTCAAATGTTGTAATGCGTGTTTGTGTGCCCCAAGTGCCCAGTACAGCCCCTTGTCAGATAAAATCTACATAGTGAATGTACCTCGATTACGTTGTACTCCGAGGTCGTCGCTGATAGGTGGTACGTATTTTGTACTTGGAACTGTGCCCCGCCTCTTTTTTTGTTCGGCCCACAAGTTCTTCCCATCGACTGTGGGATCAGTGCATCAAACCAGCTTCGTTCCTCCCTTTTCTCCCACACTCTCGCCCCAGGAGCAATTAACTGCCCGACTTTCTCAATCTTAAAATCAACTTCCGCTCACCAACCAACCTACCCTCTTACTTGTCCTGTGTCTTTGTCTAGCAGCAGGCCTCGGGAAATCCATCATCAACTTTGCTCTCACGGTCTGCGAATCGCGTGAGCTGTACAGAATCCTCCTCATTCTCTTCTCTTCTTAATCTTTCTTAGCCTAACCTACATAATCCATCACCATGGAAGGTATGTTATTATCCAACGCCCCCTCTCCCCGAGTCGGAGCAGCTTTGTTTGATGCTTCAAAGAACCTACAATAGCTAATATGTCTTTTACCTCCAGAGGAAGTTGCTGCTCTCGTTATCGACAATGGGTAAGGTCTAGCCTCTCGTCTCACCGCATCCTGAAGCGCGCATCGTTCGTCAGGCGATATAGGGTCAAACACCCTCTATATCCGTCCTTTACAATCCCGACCTACCTTATATTGTCCATCTGAGCTAACTCGAGCCTAGTTCGGGTATGTGCAAAGCCGGTTTCGCCGGTGATGATGCTCCCCGAGCTGTTTTCCGTAAGTGCTACTCTCGCCCAACAAGCCGCCTGCATCTAGATGGAGCTCATCATGGCTTCTTCGTATCTGATCTATTCCCTAACGTTCATTCATAGCGTCCATTGTCGGTCGTCCCCGTCATCATGGGTAAGTAGCTGGCCCGATCATAATACCTGCAATTTGGACGAACGACAATATCTAACTGTACGACCAGTATCATGATTGGTATGGGTCAGAAGGATTCGTATGTCGGTGATGAGGCACAGTCGAAGCGTGGTATCCTGACTCTGCGATACCCTATCGAGCACGGTGTCGTTACCAACTGGGATGACATGGAGAAGATCTGGCATCACACTTTCTACAACGAGCTTCGTGTGGCTCCGGAGGAGCACCCCGTCCTGCTCACTGAGGCTCCTATCAACCCCAAGTCCAACCGTGAGAAGATGACCCAAATCGTCTTCGAAACCTTCAACGCGCCCGCCTTCTACGTCTCCATCCAGGCCGTCCTGTCCCTTTACGCCTCCGGTCGTACCACTGGTATCGTTCTCGACTCTGGTGATGGTGTCACCCACGTTGTCCCCATCTACGAAGGTTTCGCCCTTCCTCACGCCATTGCTCGTGTCGATATGGCCGGTCGTGATTTGACCGACTACCTCATGAAGATCCTGGCTGAGCGTGGTTACACTTTCTCTACCACCGCTGAGCGAGAAATCGTCCGAGATATCAAGGAGAAGCTGTGCTACGTCGCTCTTGACTTCGAGCAGGAGATCCAGACTGCTGCCCAGAGCTCCAGCCTGGAGAAGTCGTACGAGCTTCCCGATGGACAGGTCATTACTATTGGCAATGAACGTTTCCGCGCACCTGAGGCTTTGTTCCAGCCTTCGGTCCTGGGTCTTGAGAGCGGCGGTATCCACGTCACCACTTTCAATTCCATCATGAAGTGTGATGTCGATGTCCGAAAGGACCTCTACGGCAACATTGTCATGGTATGTAGTTTGCCAGGCTTCCCTAACTCTTGAATTGGGCGCTAACATTATACCCGTAGTCTGGTGGTACCACCATGTACCCTGGTCTGTCTGACCGTATGCAGAAGGAGATCACTGCTCTGGCCCCGTCTTCCATGAAGATCAGGATCATTGCTCCTCCTGAGCGAAAGTACTCCGTCTGGATCGGTGGTTCCATTTTGGCTTCTCTGTCTACCTTCCAGCAAATGTGGATCTCGAAGCAGGAGTACGATGAGAGCGGCCCTTCAATCGTGCACCGCAAGTGCTTCTAAGGTATTTTTAACGCCATATATTCATCAAACGTGTAAATATCCGGATATCTAACGGAAAGTTAGCTCCTTAAACACTGCACGCTTAACACCTTCTCACGAGCCACGATGTTCCCAACCGGGCCACGAACCATACGGTGCTCCTAGTGTTGCGGACGTATCCCAGTCGAGACTCGTATCTACAAAAGGTTCTGATAGTGGTCGAGAGATTGGGGCTGTATTACACCAAGAGAAAAGAGAATATGAGGTGCTTTACTTTTAGGAGGCCATTCAAGCACGGGGTGGATTAGACCAATTCCAGCCAAGGTTGATCATATACTACTGTTTTCGTTATACTACTAATAAGTTCGACGTGAATTATGTGAATCACGAGCCGTTGAAGCTCATTATATACCGATTTAGTAGAATGCTAATTCACCTAAGGTCTTCTAAGTCTGTTCTTAAAGAAACCTGGTTTATATGGCATTAATATTTGCTGCTTTAAACTGATATGTACCATTTTCAAGTAAATATCTCGAGTATGAGCCTCCCAGCCGAGATAATCAGATCGCCTAGCCCATTTAAGCATCCTTATGCTTGGTATCTGCTTCTTGTATATCCACGGAATGCTCGTCGAGATCGTCCGTTTCTTCAATGGTCTCCTGTTCCGCGCCCCTGGCCTGCTTTTCTTCTTCCAGCTTGCGGTACTTCCTCCGACTCTTCTTAGCCGAGCTAGCTTTTTGCTTTCGCTTAAATTCGCCGACTACCGCGGACCGACTCTGGTCACCTCGTTCTAGCTGGTCGAGCTTGTCGGCCAGCAACTGGCGAGCAATAGTGCGGTTCTGGGACCGCGAACGTGTCGCTTGCGACTTAACGACGATACCGGTGGGAAGGTGCTTGAGCTGTACTGCTGAGTTTGTTTTGTTCTGCAGATTATTATTCCTCGGTTAACCTCCCTCCATCCTGCTCTCTTGAGAAATAGAGATAGCAACGCACAATTTTCTGCCCGCCGGGCCCGCTACCCTTTAGAAACGACTCCTCGATTTCTTCCTCTGGAGGCGGCTTAGGGCGCGGCGGCATAGTAACATTTTTAAGGAGGGACGAGGAAAAGGCGAAGCTCAGCGACCTATTCGGAAAGGCGAAAGCGAAAGTCGCACGTCGGCCGATAGAGTGGACAGGAGCACGAAACGGCCGCAGTGATAGGAGCAGCGGCATCGTCGTGTCCGGTAGAATTCTTTGTCAGGCCATAACTTGCAATTGGGTTAATTCCTCGGGTAGTTTTCGAGCGAGCCCTGGAGTGCGTATGTCAAAACCGCCGAACTCTCCGTTAGTCAAAACGAGCTTCGAGGCGCCAACAGTTACTAGATATTATATATCGTAGCGTAATACGAGGTACGAGGACTAAGTGCTGATAAGACAAAGTACTAGGTATGTACATACATCAATGTATAACAAGATTCGGTCGCGCGACGTCACTGCCACTTTTCTTTTTTCTCACTCGAGCTACCTAGTAATTAAATTCTTAGCTAATTAGAGTGGGAGGTATAATGTACTGTAACACTGGAATTTATCAACATTTTTGAACTCCTTATCAGTCAAGGATCGCGGTTACAGCAATGAAAAGGGGAACCCTAGCCCACTCAGTCAATTCCATTGGCCCTCATTGGCCCAGCTTTTACCCTCCCACCCATATTGGCAGTGCAGGTAACCACTAGATTTCAGCAGGGGTCCACCCCAATTCAACCCAATCCCAGCCAGGACTCAATTCCCCAATTGCGCGTCCCATTCGATTTCTTCGGTGGAGGTCAATTGGCTTTGAGGGAGTAGCAAGTATATACATAGCTAGCAAGGACCTTGTTTCCACGGGAGGTAGTCTCGAACCTCTTCTTCTACCCTATTCTAGACGAGAGGCTTCCGAATCCATTCGTGTGTCTCCTTCTCTCACATCCCTCGCCATAAACTCATAATACGGCATTCGTTCACATAACTACCAATTAATATCATTTTTTGAAAAATAAAATAAAAGGAGAACACGCGTCGTTACCTTCCTCCCCCGTTCCCTCTTGAGTCACGTCGAATTTAAACGAATAAAAATTTCGAGATTCAGAACCGTATAAGGGAAAAAGAGATAGGGAAACCAATCAAGAAAAGAACATTGGAAAAAGCAAATACAATCAATCGGGATGGAGTACCGAACAAAACAACCCGAGAACCTCTCGCCGCCCCAGCGGTTCGGGCGCTGGCTTCGGTTGAAGCAGTACCAGATTGAGGTCACTTTCGGTGTTTATATGTTTACGCCAACGGAGAAGTTCATATTTTGTGAGTACCACCTTGGCGAATACTCGAATGGATCCATAGCTGTCTCTATATCTCCGTACAGCGCCCAGTCACGGGGGTGTTCGACTACTGAGACCAACATGAGACACCAGAAGGACCATACGCTAATTGCAAATCTCTTGCTTATAGGGTCCGTCGTATTCCTCCTATGCAGTCTCATGACCATCGCTACCGTACTTTACCTCCCGCAACATGTCCTATTTATCCTCAGCCGCGCCTGGTTCTACGTTAATGGCGGCGACAGTGGTGCCGCACCCAACGTTGTCGCGGGCAATAAGAACGCGCTGTCACTAGCAACCTCGTCCGTGGCGAAGACGATGGCAGCAGCAGCTACGGAGACAGCCGAGTCCATGAGACGGGAGCTGTAACGCGCCACGGCTACGGCCTTGACAGATACGCTTCAATGCTGCCAAACGGACGGTAAACAATGTAATAATGATAATAATTAGCAGGCTCGTACTTGGTATGGCCTGGGCAGAGGGGCGGTCGTATTTGGCGTTACTATGCTCGAGATAGATACGGGTTGGCGTTCGGATCGATAGAATTGAATGAATGGGCTCGCGCGGATAACTACGGAGAGACCCTTTTCGGACAAGTCTATTCTTTAGGCAGTCGTATAAATGGGAGCAAGCCTCGGGCCTCATGGAGTTCCTTCTGAGAGCGAATATATTCTAAGTGAGCCATCTTCCCCGGCTATCGCCAATTCGTTCGCAGATTGTACCGGCCTCCACGAGAGTTGCAAGACGGGCTTCGCAAGATACAGTCTAAAGGGAAAGGAAAATGTTAATGATTGTGTGGCATCGTCGAAGCTAGGCGTAGTATACTTACTCGGGCTTTAAATCTAATGATGAGGATACGTTGAGAGATGTCGCATCAATCGAATATATCGTAATCCTTCCACCTTCGGTGCCGACCGCAAGCAGAAATGTGTTCTTATCGGTGATGCGATGCAGAAAATCGATGGCTGTAACCGGGTGCATGTCCGGTATCGTAGTTGCACAAGTAATGCCCGACTCTGCTACATCGGCGGGCGCTTGTCGCCATATCTTCACTTGCTTGTCCCGACCAGCTGTAGCGAACACTATCGAGTTAGTCGAAGGCGCCCACGCTGCGTCCAAGATCATTCTCGAATGTCCCTTGGGATTAGACTGGAAGAGCTTATAGCTCTGCTTATTCTCGCTATCCCTCTCAAAAACCGCCCATTGTCGGTCTCGTCCGACACTAAGCAGGTACTTATCATCAGGGGAGAATCTCAATCGTGTTGTAGTTAATGAATGCGCTGTAAGGGGTGGCTTCACCTCAGTCCATTTCTCCGTCTCGAACAAACGGATGACGGCATGGTTGATCGAGCTCGCCTTGCATGCGCTAGCGATAAGGGTTCCGTCGTGGCTAACGGCAAGGCAGGAAATCTCGTAGCCGTGCCCGTAGAGCTTTTCGATTTCGGGCCAGAGTGTGTGCCGAGAGAGGCTGTCCTCGAATGGCGGGTGGTCGATCTCCAGCGCGGATTTGCGGACCGTCGAGCCCGGATCCAGGGCGTCTCGGTCCGTCTCGGGATTGGCTACTGGGACCTCGAGATCGTCGTCGACAGCTTCGATCGCCTTGTTCGAGAGGCCGAGCACCGGCATGTTGGCAGCGTCCGGCATAGTCTCGACGTTCTCATTGCCGATGTCACACAACCTGGCCAACAGCTTTGCCACCGCCTTCGGCTCATCGAACACACGCATCAACTTCTCATCGGCGCCGGAGACAAACTTGGAATTCCCAAGCGAGTCGATGCAGTTAAGGTCATAGCCGTGGATTTGCGGCCGAGCCATCTCGTGCCACGTCTTCTGGCCTGTCCCGTTGCTGCTCTTACTATTGTTCCAGCTCGCATGCAACCGTGTGGTCTGGTCTGCGCTCGTGGAAAGCAGGTAGTCGCCATTCTTGGACCATGCAATGCCAGTTACGGCCCTCGTGTGGCCACTGATGCCAATGTGCGGGATCCACTGGTCCTGTTCCCCGTTGTAATCCCACAGTCTCCAGCTACCGGTCCTGCCGAGACACACCACCGACCTTCCATCCGGGGACCAAAGCCCCGTCCAGAAGCCGCCTGTGCTGCCCGTCGCTGTTGTTGCACCTTTCTCCCTGCTGATTTCACCGAGCCGGACCGTCGTAACCCAAATACCCGACGACGG
Source organism: Hypomontagnella submonticulosa (assembly GCA_022984865.1). Taxonomy (NCBI): domain Eukaryota; kingdom Fungi; phylum Ascomycota; class Sordariomycetes; order Xylariales; family Hypoxylaceae; genus Hypomontagnella; species Hypomontagnella submonticulosa. Next base: position 1,797,299 of record JAJKLF010000001.1, read on the forward strand.
ATCTGCCTCCCATATAGCCAGCGTATTGTCTGCAGAAGTTGATAGGAGTTGAAGCTTTCCGGTAGACAGATCCGAGTACCATTTAGCACTGTAAATCCAATCGTCATGCCCCAGTAAGAGCGCCTCGAAGGTTATAGAGAAGTCCTTCCCCGCAGCTTTCAGCCGGTGAGCCTTATTCGAGGGAGACCTTCCCGGCATGAATGTACCCATAGACGGATCAGCACCATTCGCACCCGCAGCCGGCAACTCCTTGCCTTGGTGGAATCGCCACAGCCGGACGTACTTGTCCTGGCTCGCGGATGCGAGTATCAGGTCACTTTCCGTGCCTATTTTCTCCCACGCGAAGTCTAGTGATCGGATCCAGCCCTCGTGACCCGACAGAGTAGCCTGAAGCTGAAAGTTGGGGCTGGCCCGAGAATCGGCGACGAAGACTTGGACAATGTCTCTCGTCCCGGCCACGGCTAGAACCAGGGTCTCGCCGTCCTCCCCGAGCGTACTCAGGGCTATGGAAAGAGGGAAGAACTTAGGGGCGGTCTTGATTGTCTGCAACATGCGAACTTCGCCTCCTTCTAGTGACCATACTCTTATCGAGGCATCTGCCGCACCTGTAGCAAATATCCTCGACGCTGGGCTTGGCGATGCTCTATCATGGAGAGTTGCTATGCAATTGATTGGACCCTCATGGCCCTGTATAGTCTGTATGCATGTAGTGCCACCATTGCCATTAGTATCACCGGGTACATTCGATTCAAAGGCCCAGACCTTCAAGCACTTGTCGTCAGCGCCGGTGAGCAAATACGTCTTAGACTCTCCTTCGAGTTTGGGAAGGAAGCTGACGGCCTTGACAACGTCGGTGTGTCCCGAGAGTAGGTCGGTCACACCTCTTGGCGTTGAGCTCTATTATAAGGGGATATTAGAAACGAGCCAGATATCATTTAGATGGGTTGGTAAGTCACCTACGTGTGGTCGCCAGAGAGCAATATGTGAGTCAGAACCGAAGGCTACTAAACCATCCTGGTTCCAATCTGCCACAGCAGTGTGCCTATTAGCACCGGCAGAGAGATACTCTACGCCAATATGGTAATCATCCATATTTGGCTCTATTTTTGCCTCTCGTGGGTGAGACAGCTCGATATGTTACTTTGTGTAAAGACGGGCTCGTGATTGGACGGAGCTTCAAAATTCGTTCGAGAAGTCACCATCAGCTGCCAGGTACATTTTTCCCAGCTGCTAGCAGCGGGTAATAGTGGGTTTTATCCACTTGCATAAACTGTGTTGTTCCTTCGCAAGACAACCGTCTCCCGAACACAATTACTATTGTATTGCGTACTGGAAATCATTATACATAGTATTCATTTATGACACAAGTCCGAATAATCTCAACTCTTACTTATGTTGAATTTCTGTTTTAACGTCATAGACAATGCATTCGATCGCCAGGCTCGGCAGTGTAACGAGGCTAATTTACATGAAGATACATGAAGATCTTCATGCGTTAAGCTCCTGACCATATGAGAGGCATCATGAATACTTAGGTATAGGTACCAAGTATCAAGGTAACAACTAATATAATCAATATCTGATAATGATCACCGATTATAAATGACCAAACTCAATACCTTTAGGGCTTTGATAATGTTTTTACTACTAACAATCTCTATCTCCCAGGATGTCAAGACATCTAATATGCAAAAGGACGGATGAGTTCCCATTCCATGAGGGCACAAGTCAAGTAAAGGCAATAAACTGTTATAGGAGGTCGAATCCGAATCCCCGGTTGCAGTCTTATACTATACTCTAGGCTTGGAACCGTGCCTAAAGCTGCCTTCCACAAAGAGATAGACGAGTTCTCCTCGCAACGATACCGATACCATGCCGGGAAACGGACCCCTGCTCTCCTCCCAGCTTCAATATCCAAAATAGCCGCCCTTGTCCCTATGCTCCTCGTTAATCCCATGCAGTCCATATGTAGTCCATATGTATGCCCGACCAGAAAACACGTGCGCTGCGCCCAGGCACCTGATCAAACTTGGGCGCCGATGAGGATCCACCGGAGGGTCTCTTCCACACGAACATCACCTCCTTTTCTAGCCTTTTAGTCGATATGGGTATGTAAAACTAACGTAGGTATGTCGGTATGCTAGATGCTAGGGTGTGGCCAGTCCCGCTACCGGCCATGGGAGCATAGAGTCGACCGATCCGCACTCCAAAATTCCCCGTGGCGTTCCAGGTTCAGGCCCTCGGTGCCGCTAGGAACGCTAAAGGCGTCTGCCAGGGCGAGAGCGAAAGCATTGGCGTGCTGCCGGTCATGCTACTTGCGCCACGCAGTGCCGTTCGGACCGTGTTCGAGACCTCTACATAAGCTGCTGCTATATATCGTACGGAAATAGAAGATGGGTGAGGGCGTTGTTTGTAAGCTTTTTTTTTCTCTCATACCCTTGGAGAAGGTCGGGGAGGCGAGGGACTTTTTCTCCCCGGACGAGGTTTTGTCGATTCCTAATTTATCTACGTCTACTCCTCGAGTGCGTGTTACTACCTCCATGTTTATGACACATCCCTATCCCTATCCCTATCCCTGTTGCTCAAAATGACAATTTCATATCCATATGCGGCGACGCTAAGCAGCCAAAAATGCATGGCCTTAATTATTACGTGAGACCGTCAGAACTTTGATATGTATAGGTAGGTACATGTATGGTCAG